>JAWNNB010001795.1:0-1200000 GCA_035043285.1 Drosophila subsilvestris
GAAATAGCCAGGTGCCCGCCAGGTGGACGATACGGTTGAACTAGTTATTCTAGCGACCATCGAATATAATCGAACCATCCACTCCGTCACAAACAGGACACCTATGGATGTGGTCCACGCAAGTTGTGACCTTGGGGAAGAAATTATATTAAAGCTAGTAAAAGCCCAACAAGAACAGCTCGATAGAAACAACCCGACCATGGGCACAACAGGACCTTTGATGTAGGCGAGCAGGTCCTAGTGAAAACCAATAGGGGGTTAGGGAACAAGCTAACTCCCCTCTGCGCTGAACAAAAGGAAGAGGCAGACCTGGGAACCACCGTTCTTATTAAAGGGAGGGTGGTCCACAAAGACAATTTGAGGTAAGTACGGAATTAGGTATAGGAAACCGGGATTCATAGCACTAAGTTCAGGTCCACTAGGACAAATTATAGTAGGATTAAAGAAGGTATAGTTAATAAGCCGTTGTGTCTCTCATTTCTTATAGGTCACCCGTTGAATATCTCTGCCTCCTAGCAGTCTTGAACTTGACAGCCATTACCGACTCACAGCTGACGGACTACATGCACGCGGACTACATTCCCATAATTGACAGACGGACAGTAATATGGAACGAAACCTTCTGCGTACAACACTCCACGAACTTGACAGAGTATGACCGATACATTCAAGAAACAATAGAATTGACTGACGTGTTCCCACAGACATGAGGAAAATATTAGAAACAGACACGAAACACCTACAGACGTATCTTCACAAGCTGAATGAGGAAAATCTGCAGCACCTGACCGAAGTCCGAACAAACCTTACAATCGGTTCCGCACTGGCCGATGTCGTGGGCGTGGCCGTTTGCGCTGCTCTAATCGGCGTTTCCTGGTGGATGCGCCGCAGGCAGCTGAAGGGTAACACCGTCGCGATCGAGCAGATGCTGAAGAGCATGGGCTTGACCGAGGACGGTCAAGTCTTGAAGGGGAGAGTAGTTAACAAGAGTTAACTGAATTGTCCATTGGGTTGGACGAATTCTGCGACATTGCAAGATAAGCAGTTTCGTCACCCGTGGGATCGCCGTCGTAGCGGTCGCCGGATTCCGGCCGCCACTGGACACCACGCACGAGGCGCAAGGTCAGCACTTTTGCTGGACAGCGACGAGCGCCGTGGCCGGCAGCTAAAGGTCCGCAGCTGGGAAGTTTAGGTTCTTAAGTGAGTTTTTATTTGATCGCCGAGCTGCATGAACGCATTCGTCTTGCATTGCCTCATTAATTACTCAAACAATTAAATATGTTACAATAACCATAATCACCATCTATTGAATAAAGAACTCAATGAATATAACATCCCGCCGTCTCATACTTATCGTGTCGGAAGGTTATTAAATATTACTTATATAAATGCGAAAATCCCCCACCATGGGACACTGCAGTGAAATTAAATAATGAACTCGAGCAGCTCGATTCATTATTGAAAAAAAAGAGCCAACCCTGTCCCTCAGTAAAAGATGACATAATTTTAACTAAAACCAATCGTCCAGAACCGAAGACAGTACCTACACAAAAATTTCTAATATTCCGATATTCATAGGTCCATAGGTCCACTGTCCGTCATATCAATTATATAAAATAATTATACCTCCCCAACAAATTTTTCCGAATGCGGGATTCCATCCGATTATAGCACCACGAATCGGAAAATACCCGAAAAATAACTTTTTATTTATTTTCCTCATTCTACATTCTGTTCCAGATTCATCCCATCACTATTCTTCCTACACTTAGTAGCTGGAGCAGTAGAACTAACAAAATACACTAATAGTCATATTTTAACAATTCACACGGGTATTGGGAAATTAACACAAGAACATACAAAATGAATCCATATCATAGAATTAGAAACAATAAAAAAACATTGAATCAAACCTTGGGGTATATCGAAAAAGATCTGCAAGAAAATGAATTTTACAACACACTGTCCCATGAAATAAACCAAACTTCCACTATATTAGAAACTATTACGCCCACACGATTCAGTAGATCTATAGACATGATTGGCACAGTTTGGAAATATATCGCTGGAAGCCACGATCATGAAGATTTAAATATGATCCAAAACAATCTCAATGATGTAATCTCAAATCACAATAAACAAATTATAATAAATACACAATTTGAAAAAAGAATAAATAAGATTACAGAAATCAGCAATAGACTATTGAACACAATAAAAAAGGAAACTTCATTCAGCAACGAAATAGCCATTAACCTACAAATACAGACCCGCCTTATAAAAGAAGAATTAATCAACATTAAACATACAACTCAATGGGCAAGAGTAAATATAATAAACACATTCCTGCTTAACGAAAATGAAATAAACTTAATAAAAGAGAACTTTATACAAATTCTCACCCCATTAAACTCAATAGAAGAAATGCTCGAGTTTGCAGATGTTTCAATTTTATACAATAAGAATACAGATCCCAAAATTAGATAAGGAAAACTATAAAAATATCATTATTCGACCCGTAGCTACGGTAGTACGAAATAACACCATTGTAAATCTCCCTTTTCAAGAAATATTCACGAATGAACGTTACACTTATGGAATTAGAAACCACTGTAAAAATTATAGCAACATACAAATTTGTAACAAATTTAAAACAGTTAATCTGAATCACGAGAATTGTATAAGTAAGCTTATGAGAGGGAAAGTGTAGTGTACCCATGCATGTACATATGTAACACTCTGTTATATATATAAATACACATATAAGCGCGTACATATGCGCAGTTATGTACATAGACAACTAATGTTTATGTTACACTTTCCTTTTGCACAGCAACGATCTGCGACTTGAACGCAGATCGGTCAGCTACCAGAACTGCTTATCAGGCATTTACTCAAACGCAGGCAGAACCCAAACGGCCTAACATTGAGGCGATGGGTCTCCCTCTCAAAAGCCCCTTAATGCTGATCATGCATTTCCATTAGACTCAGGCAGAGACCGCGCGTACTTATACTAATGCGGTGGTACTCTTTCCATATAATGCATGGGAAAACTCTCGCTCTCCGTTATAAATTCATACATACATTATATACAATTGTATCCTGGGATAAGAACCAGAAAAGATTCAATAAACATTCTCAATCAAAGAACAAACTAATGCAGTCGTGTCTGCCCCAAGGGATATCCAACTTAACAGAACTGACAAAACACCCTACGGACAACTACTTCTACGAACACTTCGAAACAAGATAATAGGCAAAGAGGACCAGACGTTGAATATCTTGGGTACCAGACTGGATTGGGACCATATTAAGGAAAATTAAAATCGCATCTACAAGTTAACACATAAGAGGTATCTTGCGCCACCTTACATTAACACATAAGAAAGACCTTGCGCCACCTAAACTTTAACACCATGTACCATTCAGATTCTGCACTCAGAATGCTGACACAGCATGAGTCGCCGTTGTGGGCCGTACCCTCACTCCATAGGCCACCAGGCCGTCGCCTGACTTTGGCGGATGTGCTATGGTCAGCGAACTGTATGAAGGGTTCGCAGGCCAGGGATTTTTAAGTTAAGATCAGTTTTTGATTTCATGAATAAACGAACGGATGTTCGCCAGCACTAACTCCGACACTGTCGTTAATATTGAAATAGAATCATTGAGCCTGAAGGGCCAGTGACATGAGGATCAGTTATCCTCTCACCATAAATCTTCAGAACAAGAGCAGCCAGCCACCCGCTGCTGTCATCACCCCCCTCACCATCGCGTGAGAAGAGAAGCAGCCAGCCACCTCCGCTGCCGCTGCCATCACCCCTTTTTCCCCTGTGTCGAGAGAGGAGCAGCTTGCCGCCCTAGCTGGCAATCATCCCCACTGCCGAGAATAGTGGCCACTGCCACTGACCGCCGCGTGGGACCTCAACTATTTAAATATAATTGGCGCACAAAGGGGTTAAAGATATTTTAAGAGAATTCACGTCCCCGAATATAAAAAAAAAGAAAACACGTAAGTGACTGTTCAAAAAAATAGTAAATTCTAAAAATTTCATATATAAAAAGAAAAAAAATCAACAATAATTATCTGGCTGTGCAAGTGTGAGCATCACGCCACACAATAAAATTTCTTGTTGAACCTGAATGAGTGTGTTTCTGTGTTCAAATAAGTGATTACGAAAGTTTGTTGGTTGATATCTTGCTGTGTAGATTTATTTTCCTCCACTAATTGCTCATGAGTTGGGATTATAGAGAACGAAACGTAGAATACGATAGTGACGAAAGCGTAACCTTAACGTATCATCCGCCAAATCCGATGATAAAATCCTTGATAGACGGCGCAATCGCCAGCGCCCTCGCTAAACAAGAACGGCGTTTAACACAAGCATTTAACGGTGAACTCCAAAGTGTGAGGAACCAAGTGAGCGCCCTAAACATAGAAGCCCCTCAAGTGGAAGCTTATAAAAGAGTGACCATAGACCCTAATAAAAAGTGCGAAGTGAAGTTAGACATAGTGAAGTCAGTACCGACCTTCACGAGGAGTACGTGTCTTGGAGACAGTCTGCCATAGATGCGTACGAGGTCTTTAAAATTTATATCGGTAGTCAAGCACTCTACGAAGCTGTGGCCATTTTAAAAAACAAAATTTGTGGCACAGCGCGAGCATTGCTCACGTCGCACAACACAGTGCTCAACTTCGACGCAATCATAGCTAGACTTGATTGCACATACGCGGACAAGACATCCTTACGAGTGTTACGTCAGCAATTAGAAATGGTTAGGCAAGGCGACACCGACCTAATGGAGTATTATGACGAGGTCGAGAGGAAACTCACGCTCGTCACCAATAAGGTGGTCATGACGCGTAACGAACAGGCAGCAACTATCTTCAATTGGAGCGGTGCTCTCACAAAATGGCAGACCCATAACAATGGTGTCGCGCACGCTTAAAGACTGCGAGCTAAACTGCGTCACAAACGAGAGGGAGTTGCTAGCCATTGTCTGGGTCATAGGAAAATTACAGAACTACTTATACGGTACTAAGGAGATAAGAATCTTCACCGATCACCAGCCTCTAACATAACATAACAGACACATATATACAAAGATACATTGCGGCCGCTCCGCTGCCGGCGTCTCGGGCAGCGCAGCTACGCGGCCATAGGCTAAGAAACTTCAAGAATTGTTTCAACATTTTAATCAATAAAGTTTGACCAAGAAGAACGGATGTTCTTATTATCCTATATTCTATACACGGAGTGATGGTATACATTACATGGCGACCGTGACAGCGGCTCTACACATGTAGAACGATGTACTAAACGGACAGTGAAATAAAAAAAAAAAAATCAAGTATAATCAAGTGTATATTTACCGACGGCAAACACAAATAAAATAAAGAAAAAAAAAACAATTTGAGTGTTGGAAGCAGATAAGAGTAATGGTCTTCAGTTTTCAAGGAATTCATATTCATTCAGAGGGAGTGCTGAAGTTGATGAAAGTCCTTTCAAAGGCACCGACAACGCTACATAGAGCGTGCACTGACCTACACTGACCTGTGCGATGACCAGCACCGGCACCGCCTGAGCTCAAAGGCCCCGGACAGCAGCAGCAGCAAAAATATAAGCGCGAGAGGCCTGCCGCCCCTTGCTCCATCGTTGGATACACACTGGAGACGGATCTCCTCAACGCTGCTCCTATCGAGCAAAGGGAAAAGCCAAGCCTACAGGAGGCTCTAGAGGCTTGTCCAATCGATGGACCACGCCCACTAACGATAGCTGAGTACCGGGCACGGCAGCAACCAAAACCACAGGAGAAAAAGAAAAAGAAGCGGGGAGGAAAAAAAATAAAACTCCTCCGCCAACGGCGCATAGCTCAGGAAATGGTGCGCGCCGCAACAACAGAGGACACAAAGGAAATACATGCACGAGAAGTGGATAGACTAGAAAAAGAACTTGGCATTCGTGCAAAGCAACAACAACTTCATTAAAACTTCATTACATATTACATATTTTACATTTAAAAAATTACATTTAAACCCTCAAGTAGGTGCGTGAAAACGCTGCTTGAAAAACACTAATCAAAACAAAAGTAGGCTTTGACTACAACATATGGCTAATATTTTAATTATATCGAGCAACAAAATGTAAATCAGCCTTATGTAACTAAATCTCTTTTCATTTTCCTTCTAAAATTTTTTTTATTTTGAGCAATTACATCATATCAACATAAATTTCAGAAAGACTATAAATTTTTACTTTTTTTTCCATAAATTCAATATAAATAAACTAAAACCATGGGCTGGTTTGGTTCTGATGACAGTCAGACCAAGGACAATACGGCCAATGTGGTCAATAATGTAAAAATTATTGATCACACAGATGGTATACAAGCACTGTTTGTGTTACTTTTAATACTGACCATAGTCAGTACACTACAGTTTTTGCTTATTTTATATGTCAAACATAACAAAATCATAAAAAGAAGAAATATGAGCAGAGCAATTAACCTAGATAGGGTCTAAGTTACAAACAACAACAAAAATAAAAAATAATGACGACATTGAAAATAATAGAAGAAGTTTACAGTAGAGACCCCGATTTTTCAAATAGAATTATACAATTGGTCTCAACGACCCCGAGGAGCATAATAGAGCTCGAATATATGTACATGGATACATTTCAATTAGAATTGTCACCCTTAATACATTGTTCAAAAACACAAAAAGCAATTGTGTTGACTACCATTCCAGGTATCAAAGTAAAATCAGTAATGAATGAACATAACAGATGGACTTCCTCTAGAACTGGCAACAAAATATAGCACACAACATGCTGTTAAGGCCATGACAACAAATTGCTCAATAGACAAAGTAAAATTAATCATGCAGGCTGGCACATTCAATACGATGAATGATGTCATTTCAAAATTTGTTGGTAGTTGCACAGACGCTACAGGGAAGAGTGATGCAGTATTGTATTGCCGCCAAAACAGAGGTAACCGGAATGGTAACTCGTTCAGAGGCAGATACAATAATAATCCTAATTATACCAATACCTACGGTAATAATAGCAGTTTCAGTAACTATAATCGTTACAGAAATAACCGAGGTAATCGTGGAAACGGTTACCGTGGAAATTCCGCAAGAGGACGACCCGGTTATAATAGCACCAACAGACAAAACGAAAGGTATAGACCTAATGTCCGAGTAGCACAATCGGAAAACCAGCAAGCCCCTTCAGATGCCCAACATTAATTCATGCAATCAATCTCAATTTAAATATATATGCAAATTTTTCTAATGCACAGACAAACAAGAACTTAACGTTTTTAATAGATACTGGAGCAGACATTTCCATTCTGAAAGAAAATACAATAGATTCCACGTTAATAAATACAGAAAAAATTATTAACATACAAGGAATAGGACAAGGAGTAATAAACTCCATTGGTATAGCTTCAATAGAAATTCATACAACAAAATATATTATTCGCGATTTCCATATAGTTAATTCAAATTTTGCAATACCATGTGATGGAATAATAGGCATTGATTTCATAAAAAAATACAATTGCCAACTTGATTTTAAACCATCGGAAGATTGGTTTATAATTAGACCAACTAATTTAAATTTTCCTATTTACGTACCAATTACGTACACAGCTGGAAACAACTCAACACTACTACCAGCACGTTCAGAAGTAATCAGAAAAATAAAACTTAGCTCTTCAGAACAAAATGTTCTAATTCCAAACCAGGAAATACAACCTGGAATTTTTATAGCAAACATGATAGCAACAACTACCATGGCTAATGTCCGATTGTTAAATACCACAACAAATAATCAAATGGTGGATTTAAGCAAAATTAAATTTGAAACCTTGTCCGATTATGAAATACTAAAAGTTAATGAAACAGAAAGAACTGAAACAGTCCTCAAAGAATTGAAGAAAAATTTCCCACCACTTTTTAAAGAAACATTGGAAAAATTATGCAGAAAATATACTGATGTATTCGGAATAGATGCCGAATCAATCACGACTAACAATTTTTATAAGCAAAAATTGAGATTGAGGGATGATGAGCCAGTTTATATCAAGAACTATAGAAGTCCTCATAACCATATTGATGAAATTCAATCCCAAGTGAAAAAATTAATAGACGATAAAATAGTGGAACCCTCTGTGTCAGAATATAATAGCCCTCTGTTACTAGTACCAAAAAAATCTCTCCCAGGCTCGGATAAAAAAAGATGGCGTTTAGTAATTGACTACCGCCAAATAAATAAAAAATTACTGTCAGATAAATTTCCTTTACCGAGAATAGACGATATACTCGATCAACTGGGACGAGCAAAGTACTTCTCATGTCTAGATCTAATGTCTGGATTTCACCAGATAGAACTAGAAGATAACTCAAGAAATATAACGTCCTTTTCAACGAACAATGGTTCGTATCGCTTCACGCGATTACCATACGGATTAAAAATAGCACCAAATTCATTTCAAAGGATGATGACAATTGCATTTACTGGTCTAGAACCATCCCAGGCATTCCTTTACATGGATGACCTAATTGTCATCGGCTGCTCAGAAAACCATATGATCAAAATCCTTACAAACGTTTTTGAATTATGTAAGTTAACACTCCCCACCAGCCATAGGGTATCGGCAGGGGTCTTAGTTATAAGAATGCTGACCCAGCGCTGGCATGGAAAGGGGCGGCAACATATTACTATGTTGCATAAACATCCGCCCGACCAACTGGGTCCGCACGAGGTGCTGACGTAGGAAACTCGAGACGGCTGCTCAAGCAGCGCTGCCCAGGCTGGGGCCCCTATGGATAATTATAACATTTTTGTATTTTAGTTTTTAACTGGATGCTGAACCGAGCCGATCGTTGCCGGTAATAAATAATTAAACTCAATCCCGTTCTCTCATTGCCGACGGCTGACGCTTCGGTGTACATTAGGGAACAATAACAGAATAATTGGCGCCCAATGGGTCTAGAAATTAATAAAATTGAACCCCGAAACAACGCGAGTCGTGGAACATCGCGGTAACCAAGTGAAAAAATAAAGCTACAAAATACCCAAAACCAAAAGTGCCAAGTGCAAGGGAAAAACAATAATAATAACAACACAGAACGAGTGAGAACGTTCTATAGTGCAACATTCAGATAAAAAAACTAAAAACAAGGAAAGGGCTGAAGGGCATCCCCTCGCTCCAACAGAGACAGATCACAGCCGAAAACGAAGTCAAAAGAGCTGAAGGGCAATCCCTCGCTCCCATCAACGATCTACAAGGAAAAAATAGGCTGAAGGGCCCTCCCTCGCCTCCAACGAGAAGATACAATACAAAATCTACACGGCTGCAGGGAATCCCCTCGCCCAACGTGACGGATCCGAAAGCTCAACCGGTGCATAGACTAAAAAGAGGCTGTAACGATGATGTAAGTGAATTGCGTGAAATTTAAATGTTTTTTATGTCGGCCAACCTAGATATCAGTTGAAAACGAGAAGGAACGTGTGAGTCGCTTCTGGACGCGACTCTACTTTTATACCCGTACTCAGTCAGTATATAAATTTGTGAGCTTATGATTAAAATTAAAAAAAAAATTTTAATTTTACATTTTTTTGCTACATTTGTTAACTACATCTACATGTAAAATGTAGATAATACATCTAGAACAAATATTCTACATCTACCATTTAGATTCTACATCCTCCGCTAGAGTTGCTCGCGCATTGCACAGGGCAGAGTGTGTGCGAGCGAGACAGAGAATGAATAGCGTCAGCAGTGCAAGTGAGGGGGAAGCAACTAAAATTAATTTCTTCATTTTGGCCATAATAATGATCCGATCTGTACCAGATTTGGCAATCTGGTAGATATTGTCATTCCTTACGATACTGCGTTTTTAGTTTTATCGTATCTTCAAAATTGTGGCTGCCACAGATTTTCGTCCTTTGTGAAGGCGGAGGGGGCGTGGCACAATTTGGAAAGAAACTTGATTCAGTGTGATATCACTGAGTCTGGAATTTGGTTACTCTAGCTTTTATAGTCTCTGAGACGAGGCGTCAAACAAGACGGACAGACGGACAGACGGACGGACAGACAGACATGGCTCTATCGACTCGGCTATTGATACTGATCAAGAATATATACTTTATGGGGTCGGAAAATTTTCCTTCTCTGCGTTACACACATCCACTTTTACCACAAATACAGTATACCCCTTAACTCTTTTTGAGATACGGGTATAAAAACTCAAAAACAAAAAATAAAAGAAAGTAAAAATAGAACAAAAAGTGAAACATTTGGTTCTTTAATACGGTACGAGAAGCAGTCAGATTCGTCCCCTTGAGATAAATTCTAGGGAGCGCGGTGTCTAGTACTTAGGGCAGGGCTACTCGCAGCAGCTGGCACCATATGAGTGATAGGGAAAGTGCCGACGATAGTGACGATAGCCTGAAATCCTTGATCGAAGGCCTCCAAGCGGCGAACATTGACAAACGATCGACTCAAAGAACGCCCAACGTCATGGATCCTGCCATTCTCGCAGCCGTCGAGGCCGCACTGACGAACCAGGCCACAACATTTGAGGCTAGATTACAGCAAATGCAGACTACAATTAGTCAGTTACAAGCGGCCGCGCCTGTCGCCGTACCAGAGGTAGAAGTGTACAGGAAAATAGAAATCAGGCCGGGGGTCCAGTGTGATCAGCCACTGGACATGGTGAAGTCAGTTCCAGAATTTAACGGGAAACAGGAGCATTACGTTGCCTGGCGCCAGGCAGCACTGGCGGCCTACGAGGTGTTCGAGCCCTACGAGGGTAGCACGAGACACTATATGGCTACGGGAATCATCAGAAATAAGGTGAAAGGAGCCGCGAACAATATTTTGGCATCATTTGGCAAGGTGTTGAACTTTAGGGCCATTATCAATAGGTTAGATAGTTCGTACTCTGATAAAACGCCAGTGAGCGTGATTCAACAAAAGCTAGCAACCATGCGGCAGGGAAATATGTGCCTCACCGATTACTATGACGACATCGAGAGGCACCTCTCTCTCATGACTAATAAAAACATCATGAACCATACGGCGGACGCAGCGGGCATCTTAAATGACAGAGCCAGGGAGGATGCCTTAGAAGTATTCATTTCAGGCTTGAGAAGAGCCTTAAAAACTCCAGTTTTCTCAGCAAGGCCTAAAGACCTGCCGACCGCGCTGGCCCTAGCCCAAGCAGCTGAATGCAGCGAGGACCGCTGCGTTCTAGCAGCAAATTACGCCAGGGCCATGGAGGAGAAAGCCAATAGATTTAGTGAGCGCAAACCCCAGGCGCCACAGCTAGGCAATGCCAAGCAATATAGGGCCCAGGACCCCTCTTCTTACAAGAGCCCTCATTATTTCAAGAGTCCGGGCACATCCAACGCCCAGCAAAGTGGCCCCAACCAACAAGCCAGAGCTCAGGGCCAAGCAGCACCTGAGCCTATGGAGGTGGACCCTTCATCCTCTAAATTTAGACAGCCCACGGCTCACCAAAAGCCATTTGGGGCGGGCAAGCGCGACAATAGTTTTGGGAAAAAACAGAACGCGTCGGAGCGCACGTCGGGAAACTGGCGGCAGAGAGTGGAGCACATTGCTACTACGAACAACCGGTCCGGGGCGTCCTACGACGACGCTGCCACTGAGGCAGTCGCGGAAATAGAAGCCGACGCCGAAATTGAGTACGAGTCCGATTCAATCAATTTTTTAGGGGAAGGTCCCTGCTGCCATTCATATGGCGAAGAGTAGCGGGGATTAAGATAAAGCTTCTCATCGACACGGGTGCGTCGAAGAATTTCATCAAGCCATTTGGGTGGCTTCCCGGCGTCACACCCGTCGAATCACCGTTCCCCGTCCACTGAATTAACGGATCTAACAACATAACGGAAAAATGTCCCTTGTCAATGTTCGGCAAGATCACCCCATTCTTTCTCTTAAAAACACTAACGGGCTTTGATGGCATCATTGACCTTGACCTGCTGACGCAGGTAGGGGCCACGCTATCTCTTAAAAAGGGGACACTCAGGTTTGGTAACACAACTGAGATGATCCAATTCCAAAAATGCGCACATGTCAACCACACCAACGTTGTTGATATCGACGCACCGCAGGCCGTAAAGGCAAACTTCATGCAGATGCTGAAGAAAAGAAGTAAGGCTTTTGCTGACCCTAACGGGTCACTGCCCTATAATACTTCGGTCGTGGCCACCATTCGCACGGTGGATGACGAACCAATTTATTCCAAGCTATACCCCTACCCGATGGGTGTAGCTGATTTTGTTGATTCCGAGGTTAAGAGCCTCCTGAAAGACAACATCATACAAAAATCAAGATCACCCTATAACAACCCTATATGGGTGGTAGATAAAAAAGGCACTGATGAAAATGGCAATAGGAAGAAATGGACTTTCGGAAGCTCAATCAGAAAACAGTGGCCGACAAATACCCAATGCCGAGCATCTCAATGATCTTGGCAAATCTGGGTACTGCAAAATACTTTACAACTCTTGACCTGAAATCCGGATACCACCAAATAACTTTGGCGGAGCGCGATAGGGAAAAAACTTCCTTTTCCGTAAGTGGAGGGAAGTATGAGTTTTGCCGACTGCCCTTCGGTCTGAGGAATGCGGGCAGCATCTTCCAGAGGGCAATTGACGATGTTTTGCGCGAACAAATCGGCAAAACATGCTACGTCTATGTCGATGACGTAATCATTTTTTCAAAGTCTCAGGACGACCATGTTAAACACGTCGACTGAGTACTGAAAAGCCTCTATGAAGCCAACATGAGAGTGGCTCAAGAGAAGTCGCAGTTCTTTAAAACGAGCGTAGAATACCTTGGATTTATCGTAACCAGCGAAGGCACAAGAACGGACCCTGAGAAAGTGAGAGCTATCCAGGAATACGTTGAGCCATCAACGCTTTTCGGGCTAAGATCATTCTTAGGCCTGGCAAGCTATTACAGATGTTTCGTGAAAGACTTCGCGGCAATCGCCCGCCCGCTATCCGACATCTTGAAAGGGGAAAATGGATCGGTTAGTAAATATAAATCTAAAAAAACCCCAATATCTTTCAGCGAAGCTCAAAGACACGCGTTCCAAAAACTAAGGAACATTCTAGCATCAGAAAACGTAATGCTAATGTACCCAGACTACAAGAAACCTTTCGACCTGACTACGGACGCTTCGGCCTATGGCATAGGGGCAGTATTGTCACAGGGAGGCCGACCAATAACGATGATCTCAAGAACCCTTAAAGACAGTGAGCTCAACTGCGCTACTAACGAGCGGGAGCTGTTAGCAATTGTTTGGGCCTTGGGGAAATTGCGCCATTATATTTATGGCGTCAGGGACATAAATGTGTTCACTGACCACCAGCCACTCACGTTCGCGGTGACGGAGGGAAATCCTAACGCAAAGATTAAGCGATGGAAGGCACGCATCGATGAGATGGGCGCCAGGCTATTTTATAAGCCGGGGAAAGAAAACTTCGTCGCAGACGCATTGTCTCGACAGAACATTTGCGCGCTAGACAGCGGCGCGCCGCGGTCAGACGCAGCGACAATTCACAGTGAGGTTTCAATGACTTACACGATAGAATCATCAGACAAGCCCGTCAATTGCTTTAGGAACCAGATCATTTTAGAGGAGGCACGCTTCCCTCTCAAACAAATTTTCGTACTTTTTGGAGAAAAAATACGCCACGTAATACAGTTCCATGACAAGGGCGCGCTCGCTGAGATGGTCAAGTCAGTGGTGAACCCGCAAGTGGTAAACGCAATCCATTGCGACTTACCAACCTTAGCATGCGTACAGCATGAGTTGGTAAGGGCTTTTCCGTCGACAAGATTCTGGCATTGCAAGAATCTTGTCGCCGACGTGTTCGATGAAAACGAAAAAAAAGAGATCATCACAGCAGAACACAATCGGGCCCACAGGGCGGCCCAGGAAAACGTTAAACAGGTGTTAACCGATTACTATTTTCCCAAGATGTCCAAACTGGCCAGCGAAGTAGTGGTAAACTGTAAAGTGTGCGCCCAAGCAAAGTACGACAGGCACCCAAAAAAACAAGAACTAGGCCCGACGCCGGTCCCTACACACACTGGGGAAATGCTACATGTTGATATTTTCTCAACAGATAGGAAATACTTCCTCACGTGTGTGGACAAATTTTCAAAATTCGCCATCACGCAACCGATAGCGTCCCGCACCATTGCGGATCTAAAAACTCCACTGTTGCAAATAATGAATGTGTTCCCGCATGTAAAACAGATTTATTGCGACAACGAACCGTCGCTTAATTCTGAGACGATCAGATCGCTTTTGCAAAACAACTTTGGGGTCTACATCGCGAACGCGCCCCCACTACATAGCACCTCTAACGGACAAGTAGAGAGGTTCCACAGTACGTTGGTGGAAATTGCCAGATGCCTTAAAATGGCTAAGGGCATTGGCGACATAGTCGACCTATTCTTGCAGGCAACGGTGGAATACAACAAGTCAATACATTCGGTCACGAACAAAAGGCCCATAGACGTTTTTCACGCTGCTGCGGCGGACGCTCACAGAGATATAAAAAATAGGGTCCAGAAAGCTCAAATTGTGCAAAACAATCGAATGAACCAATCCAGACAGAACAGAACCTTTAGGGTAGGAGAAAAGGTGTTGGTAAAGTCTAACAGACGCCTCGGAAACAAATTGACCCCACTATATGTGGAAGAAGCGGTGGAGGCGGACTTGGGGACAACAGTCCTGATTAGAGGGAGAGTGGTCCATAAGGACAACCTAAGATAAGTTCACTAGTTAGGCCTAAGAAAATAAATGGTGGTGGTATTGTATCATTCCTTATTATCCGTATAGTTTATATTCATCTTTTATCCGCAGGCTTTTCTGGGTACTTCACTCTCTAACAATGGTCGCGGCCCGCATCACCGACTATTCACACTCCCGTTACATTCCTATTACAGACGGGTCGGTATTGGTATGGGAGGAATTAAACTACATCAGGCACACAGCAAACCTATCAGAATATGGCCGCATTGCCGACGAAACCGTACAGATGACAGACCTTTTCCCAAGATCTCACATGAGACAACTGCTGGAGGTTGACTCCAGCCACGTCAAGGATATGTTAGAAGATATTGGCATTCACCGTAGGCTGGCGAGAAGTTTAGACTTCCTAGGGACGGCCCTCAAGATAGTGGCCGGCACGCCAGACGCCGCTGACTTAGAAGATATCAAGGTTACTGAAGCACAGCTAGTCCATTCAAATAATAGACAGATAGTAATAAACTCAAAAGTTCAGAGCCAGATAAATAACCTCACAAACACAGTCAACCAGATTCTTAGCACAGAGAGGAAGGAACATATCAACTCAGCCCATTTGTATGAAACACTGTTAGCTAGAAATAGAATTCTTATCACTGAATTGGGGAACCTAATGCTCACAATCACCTTGGCAAAAGCCAACTTGGTAAACCCTTCTATTCTTGACCATGCTGACATAGAATCCATTCTCACTAACCAATTCACAGGGGTTACAGTGTCAAACTTGTTAGAAGTATCCAGCATTAAGATCTTGCAATCAAATTATATTATCCATTTTATTATAGGGTATCCTAGAGTAAGTTTAGCCTGTAAGAAGATTATGATGTACCCGGTTGAGCACAACGGTACAGTACTGCAGCTAGAGGAGAACATCGTAGCCGAGTGCGAGAGCCAGGTGTGGGCCGTTACGGGCTGCACCTCCACTACCACTACTACCTTCTGCAGAAAAAATCTGGGTGGTTCCTGTGCGCAGGGGCTACACTCCGGAGGCACGGCACATTGCAGCTCTCAACCCAGCCACCTGGAACCCGTCACCTTGGTAGATGACGGGGTTATTATCATCAACAACAGACCCGCCACCATCAGTTGTGATTCCGACACGTTGGTTAAAACCTCAGGAACGCAACTGGTCGCCTTCAATGACTTTGCCACCATCAACGGCTCACGGTTCCTGAATCGTGACAACACCAAACGCCGGGTGCCCGGCATCGCTTCGGTGCCCGCCCTGAATATCACAGGGCACCACGCGGTCCTGAGCCTACCATTCCTCCAGCAGCTCAGTGAAGACAATCTGAACTACATTAAGGAGGTCGAGCGAAACGCAACGGGCAAGGTGAATCCTATCCTCGCCTTTGGTCTAGGAATAACCCTGTGCGGAGTCATCGGAAGTATCGTCTACATCAGATCCCTACTCAGGAAGAGGAGGGATTTGGTCCAGGTCAACGCGCTGATAGAAAATTTGAGAGGCTCGAGGGCGACCACTCTTAAAGAGGGGGAGTAGTTAACACTCCCCACCAGCCATAGGGTATCGGCAGGGGTCTTAGTTATAAGAATGCTGACCCAGCGCTGGCATGGAAAGGGGCGGCAACATATTACTATGTTGCATAAACATCCGCCCGACCAACTGGGTCCGCACGAGGCGCTGACGTAGGAAACTCGAGACCGCTGCTCAAGCAGCGCTGCCCAGGCTGGGGGCCCCTATGGATAATTATAACATTTTTGTATTTTAGTTTTTAACTCGATGCTGAACCGAGCCGATCGTTGCCGGTAATAAATAATTAAACTCAATCCCGTTCTCTCATTACCGACGGCTGACGCTTCGGTGTACATTAGGGAACAATAACAGAATAATTTATATACAAAGATACATTGCGGCCGCTCCGCTGCCGGCGTCTCGGGTAGCGCAGCTACGCGGCCATAGGCTAAGAAACTTAAAGAATTATTTCAACGTTTCAATCAATAAAGTTTGACCAAGAAGAACGGATGTTCTTATTATCCTATATTCTATACACGGAGTGATGGTATACATTACATGGCGACCGTGACAGCGGCTCTACACATGTAGAACGATGTACTAAACGGACAGTGAAATAAAAAAAAAAAAATCAAGTATAATCAAGTGTATATTTACCGACGGCAAACACAAATAAAATAAAGAAAAAAAAACAATTTGAGTGTTGGAAGCAGATAAGAATAATGGTCTTCAGTTTTCAAGGAATTCATATTCATTCAGAGGGAGTGCTGAAGTTGATGAAAGTCCTTTCAAAGGCACCGACAACGCTACATAGAGCGTGCACTGACCTACACTGACCTGTGCGATGACCAGCACCGGCACCGCCTGAGCTCAAAGGCCCCGGACAGCAGCAGCAGCAAAAATATAAGCGCGAGAGGCCTGCCGCCCCTTGCTCCATCGTTGGATACACACTGGAGACGGATCTCCTCAACGCTGCTCCTATCGAGCAAAGGGAAAAGCCAAGCCTACAGGAGGCTCTAGAGGCTTGTCCAATCGATGGACCACGCCCACTAACGATAGCTGAGTACCGGGCACGGCAGCAACCAAAACCACAGGAGAAAAAGAAAAAGAAGCGGGGAGTGGTGCGCGCCGCAACAACAGAGGACACAAAGGAAATACATGCACGAGAAGTGGATAGACTAGAAAAAGAACTTGGCATTCGTGCAAAGCAACAACAACTTCATTAAAACTTCATTACATATTACATATTTTACATTTAAAAAATTACATTTAAACCCTCAAGTAGGTGCGTGAAAACGCTGCTTGAAAAACACTAATCAAAACAAAAGTAGGCTTTAACTAACAACATATGGCTAATATTTTAATTATATCGAGCAACAAAATGTAAATCAGCCATATGTAACTAAATCTCTTTTCATTTTCCTTCTAAAATTTTTTTTTATTTTTTGAGCAATTACATACATATGTTAACATAAATTTCAGAAAGACTATAAATTTTTATTTTTTTTTCCATAAAATTCAATATAAATATAAAACCATGGGCTGGTTTGGTTCTGACGACAGTCAGACCAAGGACAATACGGCCAATGTGGTCAATAATGTAAAAATTATTGATCACACAGATGGTATACAAGCACTGCTTTAATACTGACCATAGTCAGTACACTACAGTTTTTGCTTATTTTATATGTCAAACATAACAAAATCATAAAAAGAAGAAATATGAGCAGAGCAATTAACCTAGATAGGGTCTAAGTTACAAACAACAACAAAAATAAAAAATAATGACGACATTGAAAATAATAGAAGAAGTTTACAGTAGAGACCCCGATTTTTCCAATAGAATTATACAATTGGTCTCAACGACCCCGAGGAGCATAATAGAGCTCGAATATATGTACATGGATACATTTCAATTAGAATTGTCACCCTTAATACATTGTTCAAAAACACAAAAAGCAATTGTGTTGACTACCATTCCAGGTATCAAAGTAAAATCAGTAATGAATGAACATAACAGATGGACTTCCTCTAGAACTGGCAACAAAATATAGCACACAACATGCTGTTAAGGCCATGACAACAAATTGCTCAATAGACAAAGTAAAATTAATCATGCAGGCTGGCACATTCAATACGATGAATGATGTCATTTCAAAATTTGTTGGTAGTTGCACAGACGCTACAGGGAAGAGTGGTGCAGTATTGTATTGCCGCCAAAACAGAGGTAACCGGAATGGTAACTCGTTCAGAGGCAGATACAATAATAATCCTAATTATACCAATACCTACGGTAAGAATAGTAGTTTCAGTAACTATAATCGTTACAGAAATAACCGAGGTAATCGTGGAAACGGTTACCGTGGAAATTCCTCAAGGTTATAGCACCAACAGACAAAACGAAAGGTATAGACCTAATGTACGAGTAACACAATCGGAAAACCAGCAAGCCCCTTCAGATGCCCAACATTAATTCATGCAATCAATCTCAATTTAAATATATATGCAAATTTTTCTAATGCACAGACAAACAAGAACTTAACGTTTTCAATAGATACTGGAGCAGACATTTCCATTCTGAAAGAAAATACAATAGATTCCACGTTAATAAATACAGAAAAAATTATTAACATACAAGGAATAGGACAAGGAGTAATAAACTCCATTGGTATAGCTTCAATAGAAATTCATACAACAAAATATATTATTCGCGATTTCCATATAGTTAATTCAAATTTTGCAATACCATGTGATGGAATAATAGGCATTGATTTCATAAAAAAATACAATTGCCAACTTGATTTTAAACCATCGGAAGATTGGTTTATAATTAGACCAACTAATTTAAATTTTCCTATTTACGTACCAATTACGTACACAGCTGGAAACAACTCAACACTACTACCAGCACGTTCAGAAGTAATCAGAAAAATAAAACTTAGCTCTTCAGAACAAAATGTTCTAATTCCAAACCAGGAAATACAACCTGGAATTTTTATAGCAAATATGATAGCAACAACTACCATGGCTAATGTCCGATTGTTAAATACCACAACAAATAATCAAATGGTGGATTTAAGCAAAATTAAATTTG
The DNA here is from genome assembly GCA_035043285.1 of Drosophila subsilvestris. Taxonomy (NCBI): domain Eukaryota; kingdom Metazoa; phylum Arthropoda; class Insecta; order Diptera; family Drosophilidae; genus Drosophila; species Drosophila subsilvestris. Next base: position 19,435 of record JAWNNB010001795.1, read on the forward strand.
AAACCTTGTCCGATTATGAAATACTAAAAGTTAATGAAACAGAAAGAACTGAAAAAGTCCTCAAAGAATTGAAGAAAAATTTCCCACCACTTTTTAAAGAAACATTGGAAAAATTATGCAGAAAATATACTGATGTATTCGGAATAGATGCCGAATCAATCACGACTAACAATTTTTATAAGCAAAAATTGAGATTGAGGGATGGTGAGCCAGTTTATATCAAGAACTATAGAAGTCCTCATAACCATATTGATGAAATTCAATCCCAAGTGAAAAAATTAATAGACGATAAAATAGTGGAACCCTCTGTGTCAGAATATAATAGCCCTCTGTTACTAGTACCAAAAAAATCTCTCCCAGGCTCGGATAAAAAAAGATGGCGTTTAGTAATTGACTACCGCCAAATAAATAAAAAATTACTGTCAGATAAATTTCCTTTACCGAGAATAGACGATATACTCGATCAACTGGGACGAGCAAAGTACTTCTCATGTCTAGATCTAATGTCTGGATTTCACCAGATAGAACTAGAAGATAACTCAAGAAATATAACGTCCTTTTCAACGAACAATGGTTCGTATCGCTTCACGCGATTACCATACGGATTAAAAATAGCACCAAATTCATTTCAAAGGATGATGACAATTGCATTTACTGGTCTAGAACCATCCCAGGCATTCCTTTACATGGATGACCTAATTGTCATCGGCTGCTCAGAAAACCATATGATCAAAAACCTTACAAACGTTTTTGAATTATGTAGAAAAAACAACCTCAAACTACATCCCGCTAAATGTTCATTCTTCATGCACGAAGTGACCTTCTTAGGCCACAAGTGTACTGACAAAGGTATTTTACCCGACGACAAGAAATATGACGTCATAGAAAAATACCCAGTCCCTACGGACCCAGACAGCGCTAGAAGATTTTTTGCATTCTGTAACTATTATAGACGTTTTATTAAAAACTTCGCCGACTATTCACGGCACATAACAAGATTATGTAAAAAGAATGTTCCATTCATATGGACAGATGAATGCCAGAGAGCATTCGAACATCTTAAAAAACAGTTAATACATCCCACTCTATTACAATACCCAGATTTCAGCAAAGAATTTTGCATAATAACTGATGCAAGTAAGCAAGCATGTGGAGCGGTTTTAACTCAAAACCAAGATGGACTCCAACTTCCAGTTGCATACGCATCCAGATCATTCACAAAAGGTGAAAGTAATAAGAGCACAACAGAACAAGAATTATCAGCTATTCACTGGGCTATAACACATTTTCGACCATATGTCTATGGCAAACATTTTTTAGTTAAAACTGATCACAGACCACTAACTTATCTTTTCTCAATGGTTAATCCAAGCTCAAAACTAACAAGAATGAGATTGGAATTGGAGGAGTATGATTTTACCGTGGAGTATCTGAAGGGAAAAGACAATTTCGTGGCAGATGCACTGTCACGAATAACAATTGAAGAATTAAAAACAATGAATACAAATGTCTTTAAAGTCACTACGAGACAACAAAGTAGACAGAAAAAATCCTGCGCAGGAATAGAAACGGATACTTTGCCTAGGCAAGTTCCGCAAAATGCTTCTAAGCCCAACGTATATGAAGTCATTAAAAACGACGATGTACGAAAAGTAGTGACCTTGCGTATAATGCCATACAAATGTTTAATTAAACATGGCAGAAAAATTATAGCAAGAATTGAAGTTAGCGATATTTATACTAATGGAAATCTAGATTTAGGTCAGTTCTTCCAAAGGCTTGAAAAAGAAGCCAGTATAAATAAAATTAGCGAACTCAAATTGGCACCGAGTGAAAAAATCTTTGAAGTAATTTCAATTGATAATTTCAAAAATATGGGCAACAAATATTTATACAAACTAAGAGTAGCGCTACTCAGGCCGGTGACCATAATAAAAACAGAAAAAGAACAAGAAGCAATAATGTCTACACTACATGATGATCCAATACAAGGAGGACACACAGGCATATCTAAAACATTAGCAAAGATAAGAAGACATTACTACTGGAAAAATATGACACGTCATATAACCAAGTACGTACGTAATTGTCCAAAATGCCAAGTATCAAAAATAGTTAAACATACTAAGACCCCCCTTACCATTACAGAGTCACCAATAAGTGTATTCGACCGAGTACTAGTCGACACAATTGGACCACTACCAAAATCAGACAATGGCAATGAATATGCAGTCACTCTAGTATGTGATTTGTCAAAATACCTAGTAGCCATACCTATAGCTAACAAAAGCGCTAATACAGTTGCTAAAGCTATATTTGAATCATTTATTCTAAAGTACGGTCCTATGAAGACGTTCATAACGGATATGGGTACAGAATATAAGAATTCTATAATCAATGATTTGTGCAAATATCTAAAAATAGACAATATAACTTCAACAGCACACCATCACCAGACTTTAGGAACTGTGGAAAGAAGCCACAGAACATTCAACGAATACATACGTTCATATATATCAGTAGATAAAACTGATTGGGACATATGGCTTCAATACTTCGTATATTGTTGCAATACTACACCGTCAATGACACATAATTACTGTCCTTACGAACTAGTTTTTAGTAAAAAATCAAATTTACTACAACATTTTAATACCATAGATAGAATAGAACCTCTATACAATATAGAAGACTACGCTAAAGAATCTAAATCTAAACAGTATAAAAGAGCCAGAACAATGCTGGAAAACAAAAAACACAAAAACAAAAAACAAAATTGGAATACGATAAAAACATAAATGATTTTAGAGTAACGATAGGGACAAAAGTTTTACTAAGAAACGAAGTTGGACACAAACTAGACAGTAGATATTTAGGATCTTTTACAGTAGTTCAAATAGAAGATAACAACAATATAATAATTGAAAATAAAAATAAAAGACAAAAGTTAATAAGGATAGACTAAAGCTATTTAGGGAAACATGAAAAAAAAATGGCCTGATCAACCAAAGAAAACAATAAAAATAAAAAAAAGATATATATTTTGGAAATCTTTAATCATACATATATACATATGTGGGAATAGGGTATATGAGGGAACAGCAGAGCCTAACCGATGGCAAAGTATGTGCACGGATAGGTAAGGGATATAAGCCAAAGACGCAGAGCTGCATTCTCGATAACACGCTCTCTCCCATGTCCCATCGATGTTAACAAAAGACGAAGTTAGTTGCTGCAGATCGTCGAACGAAGACTCAAGTTGTGTGTGAACCGTATAATCTTAATTTCCAATATACTATGTAATCTATATATTAATCAAACTTGCGACATTACCCATAACTAAAAACACTTAATTTGTAACCCCTACACATATGTAATTGCGCAACGAAAAAAAAAAACATTTTTTGAAACTCCTACAATTAATACATATTATTATTACAACTTTATAACAATAATTTTTATAAATAATAACTTTTATAAAATAACTCCAATATATTACGTTATTTTTCAAAAGGAGGGAGATTTAGTATGTACATATCCAATACCCACTGTAACAGTGTACTTAAGGGGAACACACTGTAACACTTTGTTGCTGTGTTTATGTAATTAAAAGTCCCAGACATAACTTGAGCTATCGTATTACGATCGCCCAAGAATGCCTCGAGCGACACAAGTGCAGCGTCAACATATTCCCATGACTTGACGGCACATGCACACACATATACACATATATACAAAGATACATTGCGGCCGGCGTCTCCGACAGCGCAGCTACTCGGCCCTAGCTAAGAAACCTTTATGTAAAAGAACTAAGAAAGATTCAATAAAGCCACTCGATTCAAGACGGATGTCTTGCGGACTTTTTAAAACTTATTCTATATTACTTGTTGAATATTACAGCCATGTCCCGACAAAACATTTGCGCACTAGAAAGCAGCGCACCACGGTCGGACGCAGCGACAATTCATAGTGAGGTTTCAATGTCTTACACGAAAGAATCGTCAGACAAATCGGTAAATCGCTTTAGGAACCAGATCATCCTAGAGGAGGCGCGCTTCCCGCTGAAACAGATTTTTGTACTTTTTGGCGAAAAAACGCGCCATATAATACATTTCCAAAATAAGGACGCTCTCGCTGAGATTTTCAAGGCTGTGGTGAACCCACAAGTCGTGAACGCAATCCATTGCGAGCTCCCAACTCTGGCCTTCATACAGCATGAGCTAGTGAAATCCTTCCCGTCGACGAAATTCTGGCACTGCAAGATTCTCGTCACCAATATTTTCGACGATAATGAAAAAAAAAGAAATCATTAACATCGAACATAACCGGGCCTATAGAGCCGCTCAGGAAAACGTGAAGCAGGTCATGACCGACTACTATGACGAAACTTGCAAGCGAGATAGTCATGAATTGCTAAATCTGCTCTAAAGCAAAATACGATAGAGACCCCAGGAAACAGGAGCTAGGCCCAACGCCAGTCATGCGTGGACAAATTATAGAAATTCACCGACACGGTCGAGCTCTTCCTTCTAGCAACATCAGAGTACAACAGGTCGATGCACTCGGTCACCAACAGAAAGCCCATTGGCGTTCTGCCCGCTGTGGCAGCGGAAATGAACAAGGAAATTCAGAATAAAGTGCAAAAGGCCCAGATTGTACAGAACAATCGAGCCAACCAAGCACGCCAGAACAGAGTTTTTAGTGTGGGCGAAAAAGTTTTAGTTAAGTCCTATAGACGCCTAGGAAATAAGCTCACCCCCTTATATGTGGAGGAAGCAGTTGAGGCGGACTTGGGGACAACAGTCCTGATTAAGGGGAGGGAGGTCCATAAGGACAACCTCAGGTAGCTGCTCCTTATAGGTCTAAGGAAAGTTAATTGGTGGTGGTATTTGCTTAGTTTTTATTGCTTATATTTTATACGTATTCTTATCCGCAGGATTGTCTGGGTACTTCACCTCCTCAGAATAGTCACGGCGCGAGTTACCACCTCAGCACCTACCCTCACCCTCGCCCCGCCGAAACCACTTCGGCTAGCATAGCAGGCCTTAACGTCAACAACGTCGACTCCGCAACAAAGTTGCACCAGCTCAACTTACATAAACAATATCAGACCTCAGCAACCAAACATCCGTTCCGATTGAGGAATGGGGAGTAAGCAGATTCTCTGTCGCCCAAAAGAGCAAGACCAGCAAATTGTAATTAAGTTGAAAACCTAAAGAAGAAATATAGAATCAGAATACTTTTGAAACTCAACCACTCCGGGTGTACTTAATTCCGCAACCAAATCCAACTACAACTCCCCAACAACTTAACCGATCCACTAGGATCATAACTGGCGCAGTCGGACACTCTCGTTAAAGGACGGGAATCTGGAGGAAGTAGGACCCTAGAGGACCGAGACAGCGAGAGAGAGAACCACGCAAGAGATGTATTGGAAAATAGCGACACTAACAATCCTGTAAGGAAAGATATCAGAAAATATGTACGTGTGAGTAGAGTGACGTGAAATGGAGAAAATAAAACAAGAAAATAAAATAAATAAAAAGTAATAAACCCTCAAATTGTGAGAACGAGAAGTACGGGAATACAATGGTGAGCAGTGAAATGGGCAATCAATAAAAAGAGATAGCATGGCACGTTGGCCGGGGCAGTGGAGATTCGAGTTATTCCGACCAAAACGAGCAGAATTAATGCAAATGCAAATAAATAAAATGCAAATAAATTGTCAGAGAGGAGTGAGGAGAAAAGAGTGCAAAAGTGTCGTGAAAAAAGTGTCAGTGGGTGGCGGTTCGACCGGGAGCGGTTCGATCGTTGCGGTTCGAGCGGCGGCGGTCCGACCGGGAGCGGTTCGATCGTTGCGGTTCGACCGGCTGCGGTTCGACCGGCTGCGGTTCGACCGAGTGAGGTTCGAGCAGAGGCGGTTCGAAGGTGAGTCGGGCAGTTGCTGACGGTTCGACGGCGAGCCGAGGGGCTGACACGATCATAGAGTCGAGAGTACGAGTAGTTGCACCAATGATCGGGTCGTCGGGGCGGACCGCAGCAGCGACGGCTTGGTTCGGCAGAGGCAGCGCTAGACACTCTGTCGGGTCGAGTCGAGCATCGAACGGTCGAAGACACACACACACACACACAACATAGAGACAGGGCCGGCACAAGAAAAGAAAGGGCACAAAGACAACGAATAAAGCAATGAGGGAGAAGACTCCGCGGAGGAGGCGGTACAAATTAAAAGATACGCAATCCAAATCACTCACATGCGTAGGGCAAAGTACTGTAACGCACAGTGCGGACGCCTAGCATAGGAGCGATAATAGGAAAGCGAAGAGTCGACTACAAGTTCCAGTCACTCACATGTGTAGGGCAAAGTACTGTAACGTACAGTGCGGACGCCTAGCATGGGAGTGATAATAGGAAAAAGCGAAGAGTCGACTACAAGTTCCGGCCACCCACATGCGTAGGGCAAAGTACTGTAACGCACAGTGCGGATGCCTAGCATAGGGGTGACAGGGAGATGGAAGAGAGAAACGCTACCAGGGAGACACGACTGTCCGCAATTGGTTACAGATACTGTAACGCACAGTATTGTGACTAGCTTCAGCGTGTAAGGTAAAGCCACTAAGTAAATAAAAAAAAAAAAACACGCACATAAGGCGATTAAAAAAAACTATAAATAAAGAGTAAACCATTTCACGGCACACCATATTATTAGAAAAGTACGATCGGAAAGATATTCATTTTAATCAATTGCAGACTCCATTTCACGAACACAAGGACACACAAGGACAAACTCGATCTAGTATAAACACTTAAGTAACACACACTATAGAATTACACAAACACACATTATAATTAAGATACACACCTTACACAAATCACTATACACACAAATACTATAAAATACGTAAAATAAGAAAAGAAAATAATCGAAATAGACTATATGTCAAAAGAAAGCAGTAGCCAAAGGGTTATTCCGGTAGACACGGAGGCTTCAGCAGTTAGCGACGAGAACCAGGGACAATTAGAAATGACCCAACCCAGCAACACAAAATTGCTCGAAGCGGTTCGAGTCATAGAGTTAGTGGAGATCATACCGAAGTATGAAGGAAATGTGGAGAAGTTAGATGGGTTTATATCAGCGGTAGAGCAGATATTAGGCCTTATAAAAGGAGAGGAAAGGTCATCGGTAGGGGTTATAGCCCTTAGGGCCATAAGAAGCAAGGTAATAGGAGCGGCAGACAGGGCATTGGAGTTGAATGAGGTAGATTTGAACTGGGACAACATTAAGAAAGCATTGGTGTCTCATTTTAGAGATAAAAGATCCGAGCAGGATTTAATCATGGAACTTACACACATAAAGGAGAAAAAGTTGGACTTAGAGCCACTATATCAAAAAGTGTTGGAGTTAAGAAAGGCCCTCGTCAGCTTGGGTAAGGTGAAAGAATCGAACTCGATGCTAAGGAAGGAAAGAACCAAGTGGTACGAAGACATAGCACTAAACGCCTTCCTATCGGCAATAAAAGGGCCGATAGGGCTAACAATTAGGAATATCCATGTAGATGACATTTCAAAGGCGTATGAGGTAGCCTGTAGAGAGAAGAATGTCTATACTCTAGACGAGCCGGAGCAGGAGGCAAAAAAGCAACCGATAACAGGGAACCAGAGTAAGGAAATCAAAGAACCTTTGGCGCAAGAGCACGACAGGAAAGAAACTCAGACGCCAGGGGCGCACCGAGGAACGCCAACGTGGTCACAGTATCAATGGGGAGGGAACGGACAATCATCGTTCGGTATGCCATTCCCAATGACCGATGGCAGCGGATGGCCAGGTTTTGGGTTCGTCTACCCAATGGGAGGAAACCCCTTCAGGGGAGCTCCCTTTATGCAGAACGAACAAGCAGTATACAATAGGGGTCCATATCGGAACCAGCAGAATAGGAACCCTAGATGGGGCTATGACCAACAAAACAATGGAAGGCGTTGGGGCCAGAACAATCGCCAAGAGCAATTAGCGATCCAGGCACCACAAGACGCAGGGAGAAGTGGACAGTCGAGGATGTCTAGAATGACAAATAACACAGGGCAGTCATATAACTCCAATAATTCGAGACAGTCGTATGCAGCGCAGCAGACGCCTAGTACCTCAACTAGAGTTAGTGGACAAACAGCTGCAGCTGGTCAGCTACACAATATTCAGGAAGAGGACGGAAATTTTCTCCAGACAGCCTCGAACAAAGCACAGGGTACTTAGGAGGAAAGAAGAATCAGTCGACCCTACCCTATATAGTGGTTAGACTGTCAGCAGACAAAAATATTAAGATGCTTATAGACACAGGATCCACATTTTCTTTCATAAGACCGGAATTAATACCCGCAGAACACATTAGAAGATTAAAAGAAACAATAAAAATAAAAACAATAGTACGGTCCCACGAAGTTCAGAAGGAGACAGTCTTAGCCATGTTCAGAGAACTGGGAGGAGTAGGAGAGATGAGACTGCTCCTCTTCAAGTTTCACCAGTTTTTCGATGGATTGGTAGGAATAGACATACTACAACAAATAGGAGCAGTAATTGATGTGGACAAACGACAACTGCGTACAGCCACGACAGAAACACAGATATGGCAGACGCAATACAGAGCAACGGAGGTATATACGATAGAAGCGGGCACAAAAAAGGTTATACAGGTGCCGGTACAGTTACAGGACGGGGATTTTTTAATTAACAGAACGAAAGTAAAACCTAACATGGAAATATCAGAAGGCCTGTATAAGGCAACAGCAGGACAGAGCCTGATAGAGATAACCAACTATTCGGAAGAAGACCAGGAAGTGTTTCTAGAGGAACCACTAGTGGTTTCAGAACTCAAAGCTGAAGAGCATATAGAAATAAATAACATAGAAGGCAGACAAGATAAAAGGAATAAAGGAATCCCGTTTCATAAGATAAGAACAGATCATTTGAACGAAGAAGAAATCACCGAATTAAAAAGACTATGTAAAAAATACCCATCGGCATTTTATATGGAGGGAGAGGACTTGTCGTTCACAAACGTCGTCAAACACCAGGTGAGGACAACGGATGATATTCCGGTGTACTCAAGGCCATATAGGTACGCATTCACGGAGAGGCAGGAGGTGAAAAGACAAATAGAGAAGTTGTTGGAACAAAAGATAATTAGACACAGTCACTCCCCATGGAGTGCCCCAGTGTGGCTGGTGGCCAAAAAGAAGGACGCGTCAGGGCAAAGGAAGTGGAGAATGGTAGTAGATTATAGAAAACTCAATGAAAAACTGATCAAGGATAGGTATCCCATGCCAATAATAAATGACGTATTGGATGGGTTAGGAAGAGCCAAATACTTTTCGACATTAGACCTGGCGAGTGGGTACCACCAGATTGAGGTAGAGGAAAGGGATATACCGAAGACTGCATTCTCCGCGGAAGGAGGGCACTTCGAATATGTAAGGATGCCTTTCGGGTTAAGTAATGCCCCAGCGACTTTCCAGAGAGTGATGAATAACCTTTTCGGGGAGCTCTTGGGGAAATGTTGCCTTGTATATATGGATGACATTATGGTGTATTCCGCATCCTTACAAGAGCACATGACCGATTTAAACAGAGTCTTCGCAAAACTAGACAACGCCAATTTCAAACTACAATTGGATAAAACAGAGTTTTTGAGAAAAGAAGTAGAATACTTAGGTCACGTGGTAACATTAGAGGGGGTCAAACCTAACCCCAAAAAGATAGAAACGATAAAAAGGTTTCCGATTCCAAAAACTAGAAAACAGATAAAATCATTCTTGGGGCTTTTGGGGTATTATAGGAAGTTCGTAAAAGACTTCGCAGCTATAACAAAACCCCTAACGAGGCAGTTAAAAGGAAAAAAACCAGTACACATTGACGCAGAATTTACGAAAACATTCAAAACATGCAAAACACTGTTGTGCAACGACCCCATTTTGCAGTTTCCCGACTTCGCGAAACCATTCATTCTGACAACAGACGCAAGCAATTATGCCGTAGGAGCTGTCCTGTCCCAAGGACACTTGGGAGCGGACAGACCGTTGGCATATGCTAGCAGAACATTGTCAGACGCGGAAATAAATTATGCAACGATAGAAAAGGAGATGCTTGCCATTATTTGGGCAATAAAGCACTTCAGACACTATCTATTTTGTAGCTCATAACAACAACAAAATGTATTATTATAAGAACAAATGTCAACAAGTAAGGGAACTTTATACATGTAAAAACGACAAGATCGTAAAGAGAATCAACGAAGGTTGTCTGAGAAGTCTGATGAATGGAGTGGCAACGGAATGTGAGACGAAAGATATAGGATTCCGCAGAGAAATCTTCCAACCGGAAAAAGGATATATTGCAATTTTCAATGGGGAGGAAGTGAAGATACAGACGGATTGTGGACTAGAAAAAGTATTCAGCGGATCAGCAATCATCATTTTCAACGATTGTGGAACAGTAGTTAACAACATCCAATACGAGGCAGTAGAGCAGCTAGAAGTGGGACACATGAAACTCGACATTCCACAGATAATGTCCTTGAAGAAAAACCGAACAACTCAAGAATTGGGGATCCACGAACTCAAGATGGAGGACATCAAAACTAATTTGGAAATTGGAAGAATGCGAACCGGAATGGTGATACAGACTACAACAACGTATGCAGCTCTTGGAGTACTACTGGTCGGAGCGATATGCACAGTTTATTTTTCAAGAAGGACGACCATTTACGCAACAACAACTACAAACCCCACTCCCACACCATCGCACACCTTCGCACCAACCATTCCTCCGTTATGGTCGGTAGCTCAGACTGAGGGGGGAGGAGTTACCACCTCAGCACCTACCCTCACCCTCGCCCCGCCGAAACCACTTCGGCTAGCATAGCAGGCCTTAACGTCAACAACGTCGACTCCGCAACAAAGTTGCACCAGCTCAACTTACATAAACAATATCAGACCTCAGCAACCAAACATCCGTTCCGATTGAGGAATGGGGAGTAAGCAGATTCTCTGTCGCCCAAAAGAGCAAGACCAGCAAATTGTAATTAAGTTGAAAACCTAAAGAAGAAATATAGAATCAGAATACTTTTGAAACTCAACCACTCCGGGTGTACTTAATTCCGCAAACAAATCCAACTACAACTCCCCAAACAACTTAACCGATCCACTAGGATCATAACTCGCTCGCTTCTGGTATGGCGGCTGTGCTGGTAATGGCAATCGCTTTGAGACCGAGTCCGACTGCCAGCCCCCAGGAACCACCAGAGACCAGACGACCTGCTCCGATCCACCAGTGTGATCAGCCAGCTGCCGTGGGCGACACGTGGGCATGCCCAGCTCGGCTTCCTGGCCTTCCGCCGCCAAGCTGCAATTGCCTAGGTCCTGGCGCTGATCGAAAATTCGCAATTTGTATTGTCTCTCGCTGCTCAATGACGGACAGTCACACACATGTATGCAAAATACATCCGTAAAACTGGAAACAATAACTCGTATTTAGCGGAATCGTTAACTTAGCTTAATTGTAGGTCTTGTTGCGCCCTCGAGAGTGCCACACACACACCATACACACACACGAAACCAGCTGCTTCCAGAAGAATGTGCCCCTCACATAGAATAGAAGGATGAAGGCCAGGTAGTAGTCGGTCTGCACCTCTGGCGCATTGGCTAGCTTGGCAAGCTCGGTGAGCGTTCGCAGCAGGATTTGTGGATGTATGCTGTTGGGGTCCACGGTCTTTACGTTGGTGTGGCGCATGTCACCACCAGCACAGCGGCAGCAGCCTCCGAAGTTAACCAGATCCCGGCTGCCATTCCCCAGACGCACATTGAGCAGATGCAGAGAATGTCCCTGGCATCGCCAAATGGAAATATTTCACTGGAGGAGGAGAACCGCCAGCTTGTGCAAAGTGTGTTTGGACGAGGAGGTTGGGGTGGTGTTCTTACCCTGCGGTCACTTGGGTAAGTAATGCCCTATCTGTGTTCGCTGTTATCTCAACTTTCGTCCTGCAGCGACGTGCGCCCCCAGCGTAGCCAACTGTCCCATGTGCCGGGCCGACACTTCTGTCGTAGAGCAGCAGCCGATGGCATACATCTATACATATACAGTACAGTACATATTAGATTAAAACTAAGGAGACGTTGCTGCTAGGTTACTTATTAAATTTATTTATACCAAACGTCTTGGCGTACTGTTCGTACGAGGCTGTGTCGAGGCTGTGAATTTGATCCTCCAAGTCAACGCGGAATTTTGTTAATACACGATTTTCGTTGAGTAGGAGTTTCGCCATCTTCCCAGTGCATTTTTCAAAGTTGCATTCTTCAATTTCTTCTTCCAATTTCGAACGGATTTCGTTGGTTATATTTTCGCTTGCTTCTTTCATCGCCTTGTCCAGCTTATGAGCAGTCTCGGGAGTGATTTCTTTCAAGATTTCTTTGACGACTTTTAAAGGGGACTCTTGGCTTTTATGCACAGCAAGCATACATATGTTTTTCACATTATGTTTTTGGGCCTCAAATGGGCAATGTTTGCATTTATGGCAATTAATTGTATGGCCAAATATGCAATTTAGTCCTACATGTTGTCTCAACGTTTTTTTCAAAAAAACTCTTTCGCAATAAAAGCATTCAATCTGGTTTTTTTTTGATTTTTTTACGTTCTGGAGAATCTGGTTCGCTCTAAAAAATATATATATAAATGAAAATATAAAATATATGTAGATATCGATCTACTTACATCGCTGGAACTTGTTTCAGCCAATCCATAAGTCTCCATATGTGTTTCGAACGTCATTGGAATACCGTGATTGCCCGGGCGCTCTTGCCATGGAAGTTGTAGTATTGCCTCTGGTGCCTCTCCCACGGGACGGTCTCCCACACGGTCGGGAGAGTGGTCTCCGTGGTCCGGAGAGTCGTAGCGGCCCCGACTTGGCGAGCGCGATGACGACGCAATTCGACGTGAGCTTGATTTGCTGTTTTTCCCTGCTTCCTCGCCATTTCCACTGCCTGAGCAAAGACAATAAAAGTATAAGATATGTAACGCCATACAAAGTTTTTGCAAGCGAATTTTTCATGCTGGCTCTATAGCTGGCTCCAGGCTCTCTTGAAATTTAGTTGAGAGAGCGCTCTAGACTCTAGACTCTAGAGCCAGCCGCTCTCTCGTATGTATATAGCATACGAGAGCAACTGGCTCCAGAGCGCTCTCTCAACCAAGACTGTATGTGTGCACACATATATGTGAATATATTCTCAAGCACTCTAGATCTGCCTGCATACATACCACTATGGGAAATTTTACCACTTTTTGTGGTAATAATTAATAACTACCAAACGAAACAATATTTTTTGGTTTAGTTTTTTGATATGAGTTAATAACAGCATGAAGAAGGTAGTTTGAAAAAATGGGCGTGGCAACGCCTTTTTTAATAAAAAAACATATATTCATTTTTTTGCTCAACATTTAAAAACACAAAAATGTTGGGCGCATGTTGGGAAATTTTTATTTTATCCAAGAGGGCGTAGCACGCCTTAAAATCAATGAACAACAAGAAAAATTATTATTTCAGGTAGCTTATTCACAAAATTTGACCAGAAAAAGTGGTCAAATTTCCCATAGTGCATATTTTACAGCGCTGAATAAATATACCCTTCACTTTATAAATGCTAACTTAATTTTGCAAGACGCTTACCACCCGAATATTAAAAAACTCCTATTTTGTATAACCTTTATATGATAATTTATTTTAATATAGTATATTCGATAATAATGAACGGATATGCATACATAAAAATACATAATACCTATTTAATACATTTAATCATTAGGGTATTCAGCATGCACGTGTGAAAAAAATGCGTATTCGTTTCTCAACTCATAAAAAAGTTTTTGCTTGAAAATCGTCTGCTTCGCACAAGTACGCACACAAACGCACTCTTTGTGTGTACTCACACATGCAAGCGGATTCTATTTTTAGACTCGTACGCTCTCAAATTTTGTGCGAGAGAGATGGCGCGATTTTCGTCGCTTGCTGAAAAATTGCTTGCATATGGCTACGAAAATGTATGAGCGTTACTTATCTTATAGTTATATTGTCTTTGGTACGACTGAGTTGATTTTGTTTATTTGGATTCTGTAAATTACTAAAATTTTAGCAAAAACAAGTTAATCTTGACTGGATGATGGTCATCCGCAATCAACCGGCTGGATACTAGTTGTAAAAGAATCAATAAATTCTACTGTAAACACATAATGTAGCTGATTTAATAATCTTCCGATCTAAACGAAATGAATAATACAATTAACAAATCTTAGACTATTGGGCGGCCAATTTTGCATCCAATTGCTTCATATCGACGCCAATTTCGATGAGACGCTTCTCTGTCTCTTTGGTATCCAGCCCGCGCTCCTTGTTGTACCTGTAGTTGACTGTCAGCTGCACCTCCTCCATGCCGCTCACATGGTCGTACAGATTTCCACCCAGCCGCTGATCAATATCGCTCTCCTCGCGCAAGCAGCAGAAATACAGGAGAAACACGGCCAAGCTGGCTGAGATCACGTAGGGCTGGTACCAGAGGGATTCATCGCTACCCCCACTGCGGGTGTCCCGTGCTAGCCAGGTGGCCGCCTGACTGCCAAAGAACTGTATGGGTTCATTGCTGATCTGTCCCTCCTCCGGCTTCTTGGATTCTTTGGCCAAGTTCTGGGCATAAAAACGCGGCGAGCCGGAAGACGCACTAGACGCAGTGACCAACTGCCTGAAACACATTCGGCAATTAATCTGAATCCTTTATGGCTTAAAGTATATTGTTGCTTACCTTGCGAGTCTGGTTCTTGTTAGTAAACGCAGCATTTTATTTTCGGAAATTTAACCAAAATTTCATAACAAATGAAACAGCTGAGGGCCAGGGCTGCAAAAAACATAGAAGCGATGTTTATAATTATTTATACCAGATTCAAGCCATATTAAATTCCATATTCAATTCAATATTCAATTTGTTGTATTGCCTAATGCTAATTAAATCATTAGAATTAGCAATGAAACCAGCCATAATTGAGACATCAATGAATATCGGCACTTCAACCGATAGATTCCGCCAGGGCTGGCCTGGTTGTGCCACACGTGCGTTGTAAATTTATAAACACGCGCTGGAATTTTAAAATAATTTAAGAGAATAATGGGTGCAACCAAGAATCTAGACTTAATCGGCACCATTGAAGACGATGCCGAGGTGGAGAATCTATCCGAGGACTCTGACGCCGAAGTGGAGGTGAGAAAACACACAAGAAATATTTTATGCCCTGAATGAAAACTGAGACACACTTCTCTCACCCGGCGGCGGCAGTATCAACCCACGAAGCTGCGACACAAGAAGATAACCGAGTTCGAAAAGGGCTTCGAGTTTGTGGGCTCCGTCAAGGAGTATAACAAGGACCCCTGGGACGATCTGATGAAGTATGTCACGAGGAAGGCTCGCACAAAGACCGATGACAAGATTGCTGCCCGCCTGCAGAAACGCGGTGGAGCCGAAGCGGTGGCCGCCGAGCAGAGTGACGACGATGAGATAGACCTTTCCGAGGATGAGCTGCAGCACGATAATCTGCGTTTGCGGGAAAAGAAGCAAACCAAGAACAAGAATAAAAAGAAGACCGAAGAGGAAGACGAGGATGAGGGCGAAAAAATGCAATTCGACGACACTGTGGTGGGCAACGAGGAAATCACCTCCTTCTATCAAATGAATCTGTCGCGGCCCCTTATGAGAACCGTCGCCGTACTGGGCTACGTCTATCCCACGCCCATTCAGTCCTCGACGATACCGATTGCACTCTTGGGCCGGGACATTTGTGGCTGTGCCGCCACTGGTACGGGCAAGACGGCCGCCTATATGCTACCCACACTAGAGCGTCTGCTGTATCGTCCACTCAACAACAAGGCCATCACCCGTGTCCTGGTGCTGGTGCCCACCCGTGAGCTGGGTGCCCAGGTCTATCAGGTGACGAAACAGCTCTGCCAATTCACAAGCATTGATGTGGGTTTGGCCATTGGTGGCCTGGATGTGAAGGCCCAGGAGGCTGTGCTGCGTCAGAATCCAGATATTGTGATAGCCACTCCTGGACGTCTTATAGATCACATCAAAAACACGCCCAGCTTCACTCTGGACTCCATTGAGGTGAGTGAATCCCCAGATATTTGATAGTTCCTTCATTACTGTGATGAATCTCCATCCTTGCGCTCTGAGCTCATCTCTGGGCAAAGCGGATAGCCCTGGTACTTGCAACTGCGCGGCAGATGCAAGCTGATCATAGAAATTTAAATACAAAATTCTCCATTTATAGTCCACGTATAATTGTTGTCTGTGTGTTCCCTTGCAGGTGCTCATCCTTGACGAAGCTGACCGCATGCTGGACGAATATTTCGCAGAGCAAATGAAGGAGATCATCAGCTCCTGCTGCAAGACACGCCAGACCATGCTCTTTTCGGCCACGATGAGCGAGCAGGTGAAAGATCTGGCCGCTGTCTCGCTGGACAAGCCCGTCAAGATCTTTGTCAACAACAATCAACAAGTGGCCTACAACCTGCGACAAGAATTCATTCGCATACGCGAGGACAAGGAGGGAGATCGCGAGCCCATCCTGGCCAGCTTGATATGTCGCACATTCCACGACCATTGCATGGTATTTGTGCAGACCAAGAAGCAGGCCCATCGCTTGCACATCCTGTTGGGTCTGCTGGGCGTAAAGGCCGGTGAGCTGCATGGCAATCTGACGCAGCAACAGCGTTTGGATTCGCTCAAGAAATTCAAGGAGGAGCAGATCGATGTCCTGATCGCCACAGATGTGGCTGCTCGTGGTCTGGACATTGTGGGTGTGAAGACTGTCATGAACTTTGTGATGCCCATTACGACAGAGCATTACATCCATCGTGTGGGCCGTACGGCGCGTGCCGGGCGTGCTGGTATCTCCGTCTCGCTGGCTGGAGAAAAGGAGCGCAAGATTGTCAAGGACATTATTAAGAATGCCGAGAGTAGCGTCAAGAATCGCATTATTCCACCGGAGATTATTGAGAAGTATCGCAACAAGCTGACCGCCCTGGAGCCAGAGATTCGTGAGTACACAAATCGCGTAATTGTTTGCCCTTGGTCCTAATCGTTAATTAATTCCATTCAGAAAACATTCTCGACGAGGAGGAGAGCGAACGGCAAATCGCCAAGACGGAGCAGCAGCTGTCCAAAACAGAGCGCAAGCTCTTGGGCCAGACCAACGACAGACGCGACTGGTTCCAAACGAAGCAGCAGCGTGAGGATGAAAAGAACCGACTCTCACTGAACCCAAGTGACGAGGGCAAGCCAGCCGGCGGCAGAGGCAAGGGCAAGGGTCACGGCCAGGGTTCAAACGCTGGCAAGCGCAAGCGACCCGAATATGGCGGTGATGGTGAGGATGGACCGCCAGTCAAGGAGCTGGATGCCAAGCGACACAAGAAGAAGAAGGAGGAGCCGAGGAAAAAGACGCCAGAGCAGATGGCCAAGGAACGGGCCATGAAAGAGATCGAAAAGGTGTCGTTGGTGCGCGCCAAAATGTCCAAACTTAAGAAGCGCCCTGGCAAGCTGGGGGCAGCCACCGAGCCTCCCAAATACGGAGACAATGTGGCGGGCAACAAACCCAAGCGACGCGGCCCTCAATCGGCCTTCACCAACGATTTGACCGACGTCAGTCGGGGCGGAGCATTGCGATTGAGGTGAGCACATGAACAATTGCATTTAAAGATCATTCCATTAACAAATTTCTCCCCTAAAACCAGATCCGAGGCCAATCGCCACAAGAAGATGACAAAGATTGCGGCCAAGAAGAAGGTCAGCAACGTGAAGCTGGCAAACAAGGCGGGCAAAAACAAATTCAACAAGGGCAAGAGCTTCGGTGGACCCCGCTTCCAAAAGAAGGATAAAAAGAAATAGTTGTATGCAATGTTGGGCCGTAAAACTTGTAAAAAATAAATCATTTTATTCTCATAGAAAGTGACAAGATTTGAACTTTTATTTGTCGATTACCGATTGAAGCTCAAACATTCGTCGCTGACCAACACTCATTTGCCCATTTTGTGCGCTTCTGTTCTTTTTTTGGTTTTTTAATAAATTTGCATTTAATTTTGTGAAAAACAATTAAATGAGCTTGATGTACGGTCCCCCGCCCTCCGACTCGGACTCGGACAGCAGCTACGATGGCTTCTACTTTTCGGATAAGGTAATTTGCATGGATTTGAGTGGCCACGAGGAGTTTGCTTGAATGGCTTGTCTTGCTTTTATTGTGCAGGTCAAGCGTCCCAAGCCACAGCCGTATGTGGCACCGGATCAGAAGCTCTACGATGCCGTCCTCGATGGCGACATGGAGACTGTGATTAGGGAAATGGATTCCCTGCGGTTCAAGGTGAACGAACCGATCCGTGGGGGACCGACGTTGCTGATGTACGCCTGCCGCGGGGGCCACTACGACTTGGCCGTGTACCTGATAGAGCAGCGGTCGGCCAGCGTCAACAAGCAGGTGGAATCTCAGATGCCATTGATGGAGGCCTGCGACTGCGAGAAGAAGGATCCGAACGTGGCGGAGAAGCTGGTCAGCCTGCTGCTGCGTCGTGGGGCCGTCATCAATGTGTCCAACAAATTCGGCATGACTCCGCTTATGCTTGCCTGCCGCAACGGCTACACCAACGTCGTCCGCCTGATAATCAAAGAGGCCAGCTTGAACGCCGTCGACAACCAGGGCTGTACCGGGCTGTTCCATGCCATCGAGAAGAACCACGCAGACATTGTCAAGCTGCTGGTGGAGGCGGGCGTCAACGCCACAATTCCCAACGGAAAGGGCTACACTCCCACCCAGGCGGCCGAGTCTTATGGCTATTATGATCTGCTGGAGCTGCTGCCACGGACTGTTGAAACGTACTTGGTGCCATCGCATTTCCTGAGCTACCACACGTTGAGGGACCACATTCCACGCATCTTTCTGAAGACTGACTGCCCGGAGTACTTTCAGGAGCTGAACAGCATCCTACAATCCATTGATATGCAGGACCAGCTGTCGCATTTTGCCATTTCTCGAACTTCCCTGGCCGAGTTCCTGGCCATGGATGATCAGGCGCTCAAGGAAGTGGGCATCCCATTTCCCGTGCAACGCAACAAGATTAGGAAGGGCATCTTGGAGTGAGTGCATCGCACGTGTAATTTGCTTCCAGTGAAACTAATCTGTATCATCCCTTGCAGCTTTCATCTGCACCATTGGTCCAAGAAGTCAATAGCTCGAGTGAAGAAGGATGGAATGGACAAGTAGGTCTCCCACAAATGGATATAGTCCTCCAAACGGCCGTTCATCTCTCTGTCCTGTCTTTTAGCTTCTATGAGATTCTGATGATCGCCGCCAACCATATGCAACAGTTGGTCATCATTCAGGCTTCCCTTGACTTTGTCAAGAAGAACTTAAATGCAGGGAAGCTGGGCCAAACCTCGACAATGCAGTTGGCCGGCCTCAAGACCAATATCAAGGCATATCGCAGATCTGTTGACGATCTAACCAAGACGGTGAAATATGTAAGCGTGCGCGTATGGAGCCCCTATATTCCGACACTAATCCTTAGTTCTTCCTTTGCCCACAGCTTGCGTCGTTCAGTCCGGCGAAGAATCCGCTGCACATCGACTACGAAGAGATTCTGGCCGAGCGAAAGCGCACAACAGTGCGGCGCTACTTCAAGTACACAACCATTATACTGGGCATCTCAGTATTTATCTGCCTCAAATGCAAGTGGTTCGGCTTGTAGGATTCCGCCGAAACGCTTTTTGCAGTACAAATAACGTTGATCCTTATGGAATTTTGAAAATTCGCTTGTGTTCTCTTAAATCAAAATAGTTTGTAGGTTAAGCAGTACCAAACCAATCAAGTGTTATATGAAGTTGATAAGTTTAAATGCGTTAATAATGAATTGATTAAATTTGTTCGAAAAATAAGATTTTAAATTGATTGGAAGAAGGATTTGAATGTTTCACAACACTGCCGAAGTGTACGTAAGTATTATTTGGTATATAATTGTATATTTCATCAATTGGTTCGGTATATTTCCAAGTGAACGATAAACACTCGGTCACACTGTTCACATTGTGCACAAACATTTCCCGCCATATAAAAAAAAACCCTGTTAATTAACCCAGTAAATCCTGTGCATGCATAGATCTGTGTAGTCATGCAAGTAGTTTTGGAGCCGGGCGTCATCCGGAAGCTGGACGAGGTGGTGGTCAATCGAATTGCCGCTGGCGAAATCATCCAGCGTCCGGCCAACGCTCTGAAGGAGCTGCTGGAGAATAGTTTGGACGCCAAATCGAGTCACATCCAGGTGCACGTCAAGTCTGGCGGTCTGAAGCTAATGCAGATCCAGGACAACGGCACCGGGATACGCAGAGAGGACTTGGAAATAGTCTGCGAACGTTTCACCACCTCCAAGCTGGCCAAATTCGAGGATCTCTCGCAGATAGCTACCTTCGGCTTTCGTGGCGAGGCGCTGGCGAGCATCAGTCACGTGGCCCACCTGACGATCCAAACCAAGACGGCCCAGGAGCGCTGCGGCTACAAGGCCACCTACGCCGATGGCCGGCTGCAGGGACAGGCCAAACCGTGTGCAGGCAACCAGGGCACCATCATCACCATCGAGGATCTGTTCTACAACATGACGCAGCGGCGGCAGGCCCTCAAGTCGCCGGCGGACGAGTTCCAGAAGCTATCCGACGTCCTGGCCAGGTATGCAGTGCACAATCCCCATGTGGGCTTCACCCTGCGCAAACAGGGCGAGGCCCAGCCCTCGCTGAAAACGCCTGTGGCCAGTTCGCGGTCGGAGAACATCAGGATCATCTATGGAGCTGGCATATCCAAGGAGCTGCTGCAGTTCACCCACAAGGATGAGGTGTTCAAGTTCGAGGTGGAGTGTCTGCTCACCCAAGTCAACTACTCGGCCAAGCGGAGCCAGATGCTGCTGTTCATCAATCAGCGGCTCGTTGAGTCGCCGGGTGGGTAGCACCACATTCCCCCATTTCCTGGCTACTGATTTGATTCCTTCCCTTGCAGCCCTCAAGTGTGCCGTGGATGCGGTGTACGCCACTTATTTGCCGCGTGGCCATCATCCCTTTGTGTACATGAGCCTGAAGCTGCCGCCCCAGAATCTGGACGTGAATGTGCACCCCACCAAGCACGAGGTGCACTTCCTCTACCAGGACGAGATCGTCGAGCGCCTCAAGGAGCAGGTGGAGGCCCAACTACTGGGCAGCAATGCCACCAGAACTTTCTACAAGCAGCTCAAGTTGCCCGGAGCCTCGGAGCTGGACGAAACGCAGTCGGTGGACAAGACTCAGCGCATCTATCCCAAGGAGCTCATTCGCACCGATTCCAGCGAACAAAAACTGGACAAGTTCCTGGCCCCGCTCAAGAAGAGCGACTCTGGACTGTCCACCACCTCCTCGGGCAATGATACAGCCGCATCCCAGGAGACGGCCAGCGAAACGAGTTGCTCACAGGAGGAGAGCTTTCGAGTGATAGCGGCCCGCAAGGCGCGTGAGGTGCGCCTGAGCAGCGTCCTGGACATGCGCCAGAGCGTGGAGCGACAGTGCAACATTCAGCTGAGGAGCATCCTCAAAAATCTGGTCTACGTGGGCTGTGTGGACGAGCGTCGGGCCCTGTTCCAGCACGAAACGCGCCTCTACCTGTGCAACACCCGAGCCTTCAGCGAGGAGCTGTTCTACCAGAGATTGGTGTATGAGTTCCAGAACTGCTCCGAGATCAGTGTGACGCCGCCGCTGTCGCTGCAGGAGCTGCTAATGATTGCCCTGGACAGCGAGGCGGCTGGCTGGACGCCCGAGGATGGGGACAAGGCTGAACTGGCCGCCAGCGCCGCCCAGATCCTACAGCAAAAGGCCCCCATAATGAAGGAGTATTTTGGTCTGCGCATATCCGAGGAGGGATTGGTCGAGTCACTGCCCAGCCTGGTGGCGCGTCACAAGCCAAGTGCCACAAATCTGCCCGTCTACTTGCTCCGCCTGGCCACCGAGGTAGACTGGGAGCAGGAGTCCAAGTGCTTTGAGACCTTTGCCGCGAGACAGCCCGTTTCTATGCCCAGCAGGATTGGCGGGAGGACGAGTCGTCGGGTCACCAGCACTGGCACACGGAGCACGTGCTCTTTCCAGCTCTGAAAAAGTACCTGCTGCCACCGGCGCGCCTCCGGCAACAGATCTACGAGCTGACCAATCTGCCCTCGCTCTACAAGGTTTTCGAGAGGTGCTAGCAGGGAAGAGAAATGCCAGGGCTTCAAAGTTCTAGAATTTATTGTGTAATGAACTGCATAAATAATTTATAACCCGTAAAACTATGAGGATTCGATAGGGGGAAACCATGGCCAAGGCCAGTCGCGTGCCAGCTGGCCAGGATCATGTTTTCCCCTATGTGGGAGGAAGGACATTACATGCGCCCCTCACTAGGTCAGATCCGGCTGACGTAAGCGTGTGATACGCTCGGCATTCTTCACGTGCTCCTTGAGCAGCTGCATGATTTCAGTGTTGTATTCCTCGGGCGTGGGCTTCACATCGGTGGCCCAGTAGTAGATGTCCCAATCGTTGCTTACCCCGTTGATCAACTGGTCGTAGATTGCTGTCTGCTCGGCGCTGAAATCCTTCAGGTACTTGGCTGCAAAGGTGCTCAGAAGTAGATCGTTCTCCAGCATTCCACGCTTGCGCGATTGATAGATCAAACTAAGAATTGGAGGTAGAATTAAGTAATGGGCACTATGGAGTGTGTTCCTGTCCCACTCACCGCTGCTTGCGTGTCTCCAGGGGCTCGTTGGGACGCGCCGGGTACTCCGGCAGCGGCAAGTAGTCCGGATCCTCGTAGTCCACAATCACATCGCTAATGGGGGCCAGGAAGGGCAGCTCCTGGCTGGTGGTGGAGGCTTGACGCTGCCAGGGCGCAAAAACCGATCGGGAAATATTCAACGTCAGCTGCAAACGAAAATAGAAAATGGGGAAAATGCATTGGCATTCTTATGCAATCGGCGATGCACTTTTGCCGCTTACCTTTAATTGGCGAAACATCTTGCAAGTAACTATTTAAATATTTATTTATTTATAACTATTTATTAACGAGTAAATACTTATTTACTCTCTTAATGGAGTGTACTTAATGCCAAATTGTATTTAAGAGAATTTTGAAAAATCAAAAATTGACAAAGGGCGCCAGGCCAGAACAGCTGAGCAGATTTGGGTCTAAGAAAGTGGGGTGGCTCGTATATTTCATACTGGGTAAACTATTTTAGCCACATTTCTTGCATTCTTTATAATTTTTAGTGTTTGATCATAAAATAATTGCTAAAACAGCTAGGCGCCAAATCAAATTTTATATTTTTCTGTGCTCTTTTGTAGCAAGCCACCTCGTTGTCCAAGCACACCTTGCAAGTAGTTGAAAGAAATTTGCAATTTTTGCATTTATGAGGTAAAAAGTATACTTAAAAAATCTGGATAATAATGAAACTTAAATTAAAATTAAAATTATAAGAATTTGCATCCAACAAAAACAGAGAAATCAAAATACAAGAAAACCACTCAAAAACTCTTGAATTAACGCAAAACTGAGCAGTGCTCTCTCGAGTGTTGTGTTCTCTGGCTGGCCGCAAACAAAAAAAATTGAGTGAAAAAAAATATTGGTCCAGCGCGGTCACGTCGCGCATCGTTGTGAAAATTAAACAAAGATTCGAGTGCCGACGCCAAAACTATGTGAAATAATAATTCGTATAAAAGCCTGTGCGAGAGGTGTGATAGGTAAATAAAAGTGTTTGTTATTCGTGTAATCAAAATACATATCTAGTTAATTGAGGAAGTTTCTCCTTTCCCTCATCCCCGCGCGCTTGTGTGTGTGTGTGTAAGTGTTGTTCGCCGCGGGCAAAAGGAGGGAGCGAAAGAAGTAAACAAAAACGTGCGACACTGCCACAAAAATGCAAAGTTATATGAAAATCTGAATAAAAAAGGTTAAAGAAAAGTGCTATTACCGGCTGAGCGAGTTGTGAGTGTATTTGTTTGTGGCACAAAGAAGAAAGAATAGTAAAAGAAACGGAAAGACAGCAGCACCAGCAGCGGGGAGAAGCGTAAGGAGCAGTGCGGCAAGATGCCGGCGACAGCGAATGTGTGGGTGTTGTTGTTGTTGTGCTGCTGCTTGTTCGTCGCCGTCGTTGTGGATAGCAGTAAATTGCAGGAGCAGCAACAGGAGTCCTCCACGAAGAAACCCTTGGCTGAGAAAGGTAAGAAAGAACGTGCTTTATCTCTCATTCTCTTCATAATTCCGCTGACTCTTTTTGTGTCCCTGTCCCTGTCGCTCTCGTGTTAATTGTTTTTAATCTGCGGTGCATTAACCTGGTCGGCCCTCTCTCTTACACGCACACACTTTCATGGCTATGCCAAAAATAACAACAGCGTCTCTCTGTCTGTGTGTCCCTCCCGATTTCTCTCTCTCTCTCGCTCTCCCTTTCGTCCCGCGAGCATTCACTTTGTTATGCAAATTCTTTGTTTTTTCTTGTTTCTACAAAAAAATACCACGCAAATAAACAAAACAAGAAAAACAAAGAAAATGCAAACAATTTTTGTGGATTTGCGTGGAATGTGGTATGTACTTTACTTGCAACAGCAACATAAAAAGAAATAAAAATATTTGCGCTGCATGGAAAATGGAAGAAACTTCGAGAAGAGTGCCTAGCCCATTCAGCTCCATGAGGGGGAAAATGACCTGCCAATGGACACTTTTACAACGCCTTCCAAACTTTCAACTAAAGTCCAGCCGATCTTCCAACTAATTCTGCCAAATTGCAGACAGTGATATCATCCATGTTACCCTCTGCAAGGGTATAAAAAGATCAAAACTCATAATTGGAGGAGTCTCCGCACAAATCATAAACCACTCACGGCCATAAAATGCCTTAGAATATTTGCACAGCAGCTACAAATAAATTTCAATAAATTATGTAAGCTCTCCCTCTTGACTTTAAGGGGGCGGACGGTGCGCGGCACCCGACTCGCATTATGCATGCACATGATCCATGACCCGAGGGGTCCCAAGTTTCCATACAAGAGTCTCCCTCGCTTGTTGAGACAGACCATGAGAGCGGGGAGAATCGTAAAAAAAAATATAAATAAAATTAAAGTAAGCATTTCCTCATTTGAGGCGCAACTTTGTCGCAATTTAAACGGGGATAATGCCCATAAAACACAGAAATCAATCAAACAAATTGTCTGCCTGACAACAGTGAACGCAAATGCAGTGTCCACGTACAGTGAAAGAAATTAATGACAAGACTCCATAGCTATTCCTAAAAACCTTTTTATTTCTTTGCGTCGCTTGAAAGTGATTTGGGGATTCTTATCAGCAACTTATTTTAAATTTAGTGGTTAGAGAGATGCGGCAAGTAACTTAGAGACGACAATCAGATGATGTGTGATGGATGGGGATCAATCCCAAGGGTTAAGGTGAAACGGTTGTTCGCACTGCTAGACAAATCCAGCCTCAATCACAATGACATATTTTCCAATTACTTTGTTGTTTTAATAAATAAAAAAATAACATCATTCGCTTAATTAATACATTTGCATATTGTTAATCAAAACGAAATAACTTTGTTGGGTTCCCCTTTAAATCGTTTTTCCAAGACATTTTTCCCTCAACACTCGTTGCCGGGAATTTGCATTTTTGATCGGCCTTTGCCTTTTTGTTCCGTTCCGTTTCGCTTCAATTGTTTTCTGCCTTCGCCTTCGCCTCCCTTCCTGTCACCATGGCTCCCAGCCAGTCATCCACCCCACCACCCCAGTCGCACAAGAAGTGTGTAAACAAGACCGACCGTTATGCTTGCGCAGCCTCTTTTTAACAGTTTCGCAATTTGTGCCCTGTGCAAAAAAACTGCAAGGTGTGTTTGTATAAGGTGGTGGCATTTTTGATATTCCATCCAGTTGTCCATTTTGTTTGACATTTTCACTCCTACTCCTCTCACACTCTCGTTGTGTAGGCAACTTCTGCAAGTGCCTGGCCCTACCTTGTATTAATATAACTTCCACTGAAGTGCGTTGCAGTAAACGTTACACGCCCGCGGGCAAGCAGGAGCCAGCTGGGAAGGAGGAATGTCAACAGAAGAGTGGCCCAACGCAACCCTATAACTCTCCCCTTGGCCCTGCCGTCCAGTGCAGGCGGAAATATTGCGGAAATCGTTTATCATGTCGCCAATGGCTCTGTTTTAATAATTGCTGTCCGCGTTAAATGGCCAAAGGAAGGTCGATTGTGGAGAGAGAAAGAGAGAAGTGAGAAAAGGTGGCCTTAATTGAGAAACGGTAAGCAGTGAATGTTGTGCGGGAAAACCGTGAAACTATGATATTCATTGCAGGGTTCGGTACTTACAATCAATCACAAACTTAGACAGGAAGTAGTGGGCATTCATCTATCACACCAATGAAAAAAGTCCCTCGTCACCTTAAACAATTTGTTTCTTTTTTTCCCTGTCCATCTCCGGCACCGTCACCGGCTCCGTTCTTGTCTCTGTCTCTGGTCAAGTTCCACCTTCAGTTTTGTTTGTTTGTTTGACTGTTTGCCCTCACCTCCTCTGCTCTGCTATGGCGCTCGCCTCAAGTTCAAGAGCAAACGATAACCTGTCCACAGACGATTAAGTAACAACAACAACAAACAAGTTTGTGAGGTGGGTTACACAAATATATAAACAAACATACACACACACACACTCAAACGCACTGAGGCACACGCACATAGTTGTAGTACATAGAGAGGGGGGAGAGACCTTAACTCAAACAGAGACCCATACCAACACATAAGTCACACCTGCTTAAGGCTAGCGGCCCCCAGACCAAACCTGAAGCCAAGAGAGAGAAAAAAAGGAAGAAGAAGGAGAGAGGCAGAAAAATGAAACAATTTGCCTTTGCTGGGGCCAAACACAGCCAGTGCAAAGGCAAAAGCAAACGGAACAGAGCCCAAAACAAACCGGACAAGAGAGGCCTAGCCCTGGGAAGTCGAAGCATTTGATACCCTTGCGGAGCCATCTTTCCCACTGCAGCATATGTACTTACATGTATGATAAATATTTCGAGGCTTAGCGGTTCTGACTTGTGCTTTGTACTACGTATTGTATAAAATAAGTGGATCATAGGGAAACAAAATATATATTTTATATAGTCAGAAATACTTCCTTATCAAAGCATGGCAAACATCTGGCATCAATCAGAGTATGTACCCTCTGCAAGGGTAAAACAACCAGAGGCCAAGCCGGCCGGCCGGCTTGTATGTATGTGTGGAGTAGAAAGGCAAAGTCAGAAAGGAGCTGGGGGTAGATGTACAGACGTACAATAAAGAAGCCAAGCTGCGAGGCTTTAATACACTTCAAGATGTACAGGATTTGTGCTTAAATTGTGGGAAAAGCTATCCTTTACCTAAATTGAAGAGGATACAAGCTGGTTGTGCACTCCAATTAGATACACTGTTTCCTAGTGAAATAAAAAATGATGCTAAATCGGATTAGGCATCATTTAGTTTATAGAATTTCCTATTATGATTGAAGAATAATCGAGTACGCTGCCAACTCAGTGGCTAACGATATGGGGGAAAATGTTCTTTAAGCTTTCATCTTATCCCCATATTACTTGAGCTTCGCATGTGATATTCTGCCCCCTCAATGCACAAGTGAGCAATGCGCTTCTTTCCGTTTCGTTTCTCCGTTATGGACGTTTTTTATGCATGTCTCTTTTTTGTTGCTATTGATTTATTGTACAATTTATTGTTGTTGGGCTCAATGCATGCCTCGACTGCGGCTGCTACTGCTACTGCTGCTGTGTGCTGCTGTTTTTATTGTACGAGTAGTTCTCTAGTTCTGCTGTTGTAGTACGAAATACATTTATGGTCCGTCTGGTTTGGCATGACGCACGACCGAGATGGGGACCTGGGACCGGTTCGGTTCGCTGAACAAAGACACCAGCAGAAGTCAGAAGTCTAGACGAAGTGCCCAATATGGTCATGGGCAGGACGGGGACAGTCAGCAGCGAATTTATTTTGTCATCATACAGAATTCCGCCTTGATTCAACCTGAAACTAAGAGTTGAACTCGAAAATTTCTGTTCAACTGGAAAATACTTTGTGAATGCAAAGGACTTTACGTAAAATAATTACTTTCAGTTCGTTTGCTACTCTTTCATGTTTACAATATGATGATGTACATATTTATCTGATATTCCTCCCACAAACAATGTTCCATTTGATTCATTATTGCATCCCATAATTCCATCATTCATTTCGCTCACTGCTTGCCTTTGAGCAAAACATTTCAATTGAAAGCATGGAAATAATTATATGGCAATTAAAATTTCATTATGAGTGTGTGTGTCTTCCCCATACCATAAAGAAGTAGAATGGCGGAGGCTGTACACTGAGATAAATATCTATATGCATACATACATACATTTATCCCAAAGAGATGTAAGCGATGTTCTTGTGCCAATAGTTTAAGAGCCATGGCAACTTTAGGCGGATGGATATGCAAACTTGTGTGGCCACTTTAGAGCTTACAGATTATTTGAACTCAAATTGTTTAATTTCGTGTTTATTCTTGTGTATGTAGTTCACCGGTTTCTATGGGTTTTTTCCATTGTTATATTGTGGCTGTCTCAGTTTTAGTTTTTAATGAGCTTATTCCTGCACAAGTTCTCCTCGCCTTTTACCCTTCCCTCTTAGCCCGTGCAGCTAGAGAAACATTTTATTTATTTTAAATTTGAATCATTTACATGGTACATACATACATATGTACATATTAATATAAATACAAACATGAATTTGCTGTTCCCATTTCCACTTGCATTAATCCATAGTACAGCCATAGCCACAGAACCCACCCACAAAACTGCGGTTTGCACACACACACACACACACACACACACACACACACACACACACACATACAAATTCAGTAGAGTAATAAGCTGACTTTGTGTGTGTGTGCCACTCAATTTAGTTTTAATTAGCAATGAGCATGGAATAGTTGTACCAAGAGAGCTACAAGCTCGACGAACATCTCGAGTGGACCTTCCCTCTCTCTCTCTCCTCTTTCCCCCTTCTTTGAACGCTTTTCCTCCGCTCATTGCATACTTTTGGCATAATTATTTGGTTCATTCTCGTAATGAAAATATATTTTATAATTGCCATTTACCCCAGGGCCAGAAAGGGTAGGGGATCGAGTAAGTGGCTTACTTGAGGTCAAAAAGGTTTTCTTTGTGAAGTGGTGCCGGGGGCTTAAAGAAGCAAAATTTGAAAATACACTAAATACCTACAGTGGTAGTGCATATTTTAATCTAAATGGAAATACACAAGATCTAACGGAGGCTCAAATTAAAAATGTTCCACTGTATTAGAGGAGTTTCAATCCGTTCTCTACTCGTTCAAACTTTATGCTCCGCTCTTTAATGAGCTTTAACAAACCACAATAAATCGACAAACTTACACACACCCCTCCAACATTTAGCATATGGTTGCTGCATAATGCTGAAAGCTCTCATACGCACACAACACTAAACACTAAAATTCTGTTATAACAGAAACAGAAACAGCAACAACTTCGCTCGTTCAATCCCCCGTATATGGTCAGTCCTCGACGTTGAAGTGTTGCTGCCGTTGGTGTTTCCTACTGGGCAGATTGGAATATTGAAAGGGGATTTTAAATGGCGTTTTGCATTAGGAAGAAAAGTGAGGGGCAGGGGGAGGAGTATGTTGTAAATGTTATAGTCGTGTAACAATAAAACCACAGAGCCAAACCAATCCTTCTACACTGCTTAGGATCTCTGTTACAAATTTTCAATGGTTTATACGCACTTTGACTTTGTCATTCGAAAGTTCTCGTACCTTATATGTACGCATGTACTATTCATGTAGTATTCATGGAGTAAAACAGCTAGGCAATCCCATAGAATGCAGTGCTGCCCACGCATAAACCGTTGACAATTTGTCATCTCTACTCTCTCTATCTATGCTCCTGGTATTGCATTTTATAAAGTAATTTAACCGTATGACGACAGGCAGCAGCAGCAGCACCAGCAGCAGTACAAACAGAGTGGCAAGGGGGTAGAAGATGTGTGTTGGTGTGAGGTGTAGGAGCAGTGCAGGCAGGCAGGCAAAACGCAAATTAATGATACGCAATTGCGGCAAATCGCACGCTTCCATGTGGGCGACATTTTGTTTGAAGTGCACTTTGTCCCCAGTATGTGGCCCATTGGTGCGGTGAGAGAGGCAGAAGGCAGTCGCTCTGCTGTAATTGTATGCTGTAGTTTGCTTGCAGGGAATAGGGAAAGCAATCAATCCCCTTGATGTATGCTCGACTAGAAAAAAAGTTCTAACCGTTTTAATATATGTTAAGCATTTGGGAGAATTATGTAAGCAAAATTCAATGTTTGTTACATTTTCTGCATCTGGTAGTCTCTTTTGCCTGCTGCTGATTATCTTTATTATCAGTTTTATGCTTCTGTTATGTTAGCCAAACAATACAGGGAGTACAGTAGTCGGTGCTCTCCCTCAAATTGCAGCTATCTAGAATCCATTCTCTCTCACACTCTCTCTCTTTCTTTTTTTTTGTTGCTTTGCATATTTGTCTACCTTTGTGCACTCGGTGTGGCTACGCTGCTGTTGTTGCTGCTGCTGATGCTGCTGCTGTTGATGATGGTTTCTGTTGTTGCTTTTCTTGTTGCTTTTTGTGCTGTAATTTTTTCCGCTTCCTTTGTTTGCGCCAGGCTTCTGCTGTCGTTGCTGCTGCTGTTGCTGCTGGTGGTGTTGTTTTCTGCTGTCGCCGCTGCGTCTGTTATTATAAGCAGAGAGCTTTAGCCATTTTTGCAAATTACTTCCACTCCTCATTTCGCTCTACCCAAGGCCCCCGCCCCTTCCCTGCATGTCTATTGTTTGGTTTCTTTGGCGGGGGTCCATTTGGAGTGTGTAACTACTTCCTTTCGACTACCCACAGATCCCTCCCCATCGCTTTCCGTCACTCTTAACCCTCTTTCTCTCTCTCTCTCGCTCTCTTTGGCTAATCACAGCCATGCCAAAACACAGTCATCAATATCCCCATTCCACAAAGCTCATGTCGAAACATGTCTGCAATAACCGTTGATGCAGCGCTATTTGGTTCTCTAATTTATGGCATTGTCCAATTTTGTGGTGGGGGTAAAGAGAGGAGAGAGAGAGATGCTTATCAGTGAGACACGCGCGCTCTGGAACGCTATGAAATGAGAACGGAACAGTCGAGGCATGAAATATGAGCATCCCACAATGGAATGGGAAACCATCTGAGGAAAGACAACGGGAGACATGGGTCTGGAAATTGAATTCGAATACATTCTATGGATACACATTGTACATATGTATGAACTTTAGTGTCTATACAGTGCCTGGACCTATCCCAATATCATCGTACATACATAGTAATAGTACATAAGTAATACATCTCGCTCATGGAAAGGCTCAGTGCCCGGGTATTTGACCTTCACAAACTGCACATAAACGTTATTTTAATTAAATTTCTATGCAAATGCTTTCAAACGCAGGAAGGAAGAGGCCTAAGCTGAAATTAAACTAATTAAAATGTTTTGCCCTATAAATCAGCAAAAATTCCTTACACCCCAGATAGGGTAGGGGGTCGGGACCCCGTCCTGGGTTCTATTTCCCTTTAGTTAATTTTGAGAAGTTTTCGAGCGCGTTATGTGGGAGAAGTGGAGAAAGGAGCAGCCACGAAAGAGATGGAGAGGGATTTTTGTTTCTCTTTACGCGCGCTGACAAAGTTTGTTAGTTTTAGCGCCAATTTTAATGTGCAAACTTTTAGCGCAGACTGTTTCAAGCCACTTTTTGTCAGCCATATGATGGAGGAGGGGAAAGTTGGGCACGGAGAGATCGCTTTGGGTTGAATGATTAGCAAAAGTTTTTCATTTTGTGTCTCCACTACTAACTAGAAAATTCAGTTTTTCGCATAGTCTTAAAAGCAGTTGGGAGGCAAATAGCGGCAACGATGGAGAAAATTCAGATGCAGCAATTTTTCAGCTTTTTCAAGGAAAGCTTATCCGCAGAAAAAGCTTTAGTCAGGAATTTTCCTAGCCTCCTTTTGCGACACTCCAAAAACGG
This sequence comes from Drosophila subsilvestris, assembly GCA_035043285.1. Taxonomy (NCBI): domain Eukaryota; kingdom Metazoa; phylum Arthropoda; class Insecta; order Diptera; family Drosophilidae; genus Drosophila; species Drosophila subsilvestris. The sequence goes on from JAWNNB010001795.1 coordinate 51,653, forward strand.
AATTGAAATCAATTTACACAACAGCTAAATCTCTTTTATCAACACCTTAAATCAAAAATCAATTCCACTCCACGTTACTTCATGAATCAAATTGGTTTAATTTATGAAAGCTTCCCCTTGGCTTTATATGTACAAAAAAATAGGATCCTCTGAACGAAAGCAGAAAAAAGCCGTTATATTTTATCAGGCCTTTCAATTAAATTTGATAATTGTGAAAAATAATAAAGCAATAAATACTCAAGGGGGGAAAAACATGGAAAAAGGAAAAGCAATAAAACAATAAAATGTTGCCATCCATTTTCCCCATTTTTTTCCCACTCCCCTTCCAGTGCCAGAGTGCCAACCCCCATGATGATGATGATTTGTGTAATTTGCGCCCTGGCGAACAATTTTTCAATTTAATTAAAGCATCTCCCCTTACATACGCTCTGGATCTGAATCTATATCTGAATTTATGTATATATGCCGCCGCCGTGCCCTGACTCATCTGGCCCCACCTCCCCTTGTTGATGGTCGTCGGGTCGAATGAATTTCAATTTCAATTTCAATTTTCATGCTCTCCCATTAATACATGTATTTACCTTTGTATGTGTATTGCACGCACACACATACTCGTAGTGTGTGTGTGGCTTGTGTGTGCCTGAAATTTATATCAGATATCTATTACATGACCTGAAATTGCATAAAAAACAACAGCATGGAATGTGTCGCAGATACAGATGCAGATATAAACAACAATCTGGAATTGATGGAGTGCCAAATTGACAAATGATTGACAACATTGATATTTCCGATGTGCCATAAAACGAGAACAAAAAAAAAAGTAACTGAAAGAAAAATCATCATTTACACAAATCGATATATTTTATATATTACACTTTTGAGGGAATGAAAAATGATTTTCAGAATGGTCAAAATGCAGTTTGGGGCTTAGGTTTTCCTGCGCACAACTCGGAAATCAATTAAACCAAAGGTGTTGTCGAAATAAAACTTTATTTTGTCAAATATTTGGTAGCTAAAAACCTTTCCCAAAGGAGACTTTTACTACAACTAAATCTATTTTCCAAATATAAAAGTTTTGTGGAGATTAAATTCTTCAATTTTGAGTTCCCTCAAATGCGAGGCCTTCCGCACTTTTTTCTATAGACCCTCCTGCTGCAAATGACACCCTTTTTTGGCGACACAGTAGTATACATATTTCTGGAGAGCTCTTCCTAAAGCCAGCCCAACCCGGTCACAAACTCGCGATACAAAAGTCAAAAAGTCACCACCAAATCCGGGGGAAAAAAAATAAAGAGGCCAACCCCCACCCGTGGCCACTCCCTTCGCTTTTCATCAATCTTTGTTAATCATTTTCCTCTACATGGAAAAATCGAAAAAGGAAAAAAAAAATATTTGTATTTCTGTTTCTGTTTCCCACTGCATTGCCTATTTTTTTTTTGTTCAAAGGAGAGTGTATCCTGTATGGAGGATGATGGACAGGGAAAAATTGAAAAAAATCTTTTTGTTGCTGTTGTGCAGGCGCCCGCATTTTTTGTATACATGCATATATATTTTCATTCTGCTCGCTCTGCTAATTGTCTTTTATTTTGATGACTATGTGAATGTTTGTAATAACTTTCTAGGGTTTTCGAGAATCGGTTTTAATGGAGAACTAACAAAGATCTAATCAATCGAATGAAGTTCTGTTATTGATTGATGGCTAAACAAGATCAAAATCATTATACATACACATGTAGTAGTACATTGTACATACATTGTGTATGTAAATACAGATTAGACCCATCTTTAAATAGAGATATTAGAAAATAGAGAGTCCCACTGATTCGTTTGTTGTTTCACGGCTGATTTGATCTCTTAACTGCTGACATTTCATAAAATATCTGTAAACATTTGTGAAAACTACCGATTGCAATACAGCTGATAGGGCAATTTGTTAGCTTAGACTTGGAGAACTCACATACATAGTTTGAAAGGTTATCAAACTGCGGAGCTGTAAAACGTTGCGGTTGAAATTCGATTCAAACTAAACCTAAACTAAACATAATGATTAGTTTCTATCTGGGTCTGTGGCTGACCCTTGACATTTTCTGGCCTCAATTTGCTTTGGCGCTCAGTTTGGGATTGGGGTTCGGCTTGGATTTTCCGTCATATTTTAGGAAAAGGTCGACGACGGAAACATCTCCCCCTAGCACCACCCGTATTCTATCTATCTTGCTCTCATTTTTTTTGCCCCTATTTGTTGCTGTTTTTGTGTGTGCTTGTTTTATTTTGTTTGTTTTGTCCATTGTAGAAAATTAAAATTGCGCTTTGTTTCAATTTGCCTGCTGCCTTTGCTTTGTGTGTGGGTTTGGGAGGAAAAGAAAGATTTTTAATTTCCTCGCGCAGTCACAAAGGGATCCTCCAGCTAATCTAAGGGACAATGGCAGGACAACAAATGGGAATGAGGGCTTGCCGAAGGTATCAATACCCTTACAGAACCAATTTAAAGAAGTTTATTAAGAAATACTTTAATCTGAATCGAATATACATTGAAGATATATTTATATAAGAAATCTCGATGGCTTCATCGTCTGGGTTGTGTTTTATTATAAATTCAAATAGCTTGTCAAATCCTAATGCTCTTTGAAAGGGTATATAACGTATAAAAATGAGCAGCAGTGGGGAGCGGAGCATAAAGTAAAAGAAGCAGAAGCAGACCGACCCCCAACACTATTTGTTTGTCTCCCTTGCCTCCCTCACCATCCATTTCTCTCGTCTGTCTCTGTCGTGAGGCGCACCGCTAGCAAACACACAGCTGCTCTGCTCTCTCACCTTAGACAAATACATTTAAGCACGAACGGGAGGGAGAGTGAGAGAGCGGCAGCTTGAGACTCATTTACAGCTGCAACTTTTAATCTTAATTTTATAGTAGTGCCAAAGGTTTGCTTGGCTTCTTTTGCCTTTCTTACTTCCTCTTCCATCCTTCCATCTTCCTTCCCGTTCTTATGTAAACAAACTGCACTTTTGTGGAGAGTTCTTTTGCTCTTCCTGCTCTGTACTCTCCTACCTCTCTAACTCTTTAGCTCTTCAGCTCTCCAACTCTCCAGCTCTATCTCTATCACTTCTATCACTTTTTAGTGCCACTTCAGGACTTGCATATCTAGTACTGCATCTCTGTGCATGTCTGTTCAGGTTCATAATGGAAATGCTTGAACTAATTTAAACAGTTTAAATATGCGTTTAGCATATGCAACTTACACCTCTCGTACCCCCTCCCACAATGCCCGCCGTTCGCCCATTAATTAGAGACACAAATTTATGACAAAATATCATATTTACAATGTGTAAACTATGTGAATTATTTATCGTATGTATTTTGCCATCCAATTAGGAGCCAAAAATGCTCAAAATTATTTAATGTAATTTATTGTGTAATTTTAATTAGATTTTGCCCACACAAAATAAATAGTATTTAGAAGAAAGCTGTTACATTTTTTTCAATTTTAATAGGATTATAATGACACAATTTCTATTATATAATATAATTTTCCATTAACGTATAATGCTTTGGCAGTTGTTTTTATGTGAAAATATTTTAGTTATGTATTTAAAACGCACTTTGGGGCTACCATTTGGGAGGAAGTAGACATCCATTGTCGTAACTTTATTCATTTTCACTTCCGACTGTTTCTGCTGTACGTGCTGGTCTGGTCCTTTGAATCCTACTACTCCCCACTGTGTGTTTCTACTGGTACGTTCTGGTCCTTCGGTGCCTGCACCACACAAATTGGCTTCAAATCTTTTGACATGCTACGTCAAGTTTGTCATATGTCCTGCATACACTTCGGGATGACAAGGATTGGTGTGCAACCGCCTCCAAGTCCTTCTTGGACCCACAGACGACGTGTTGGTGGAGGAACAAATGCCAAGCCAGAAAATTGTTTTAAAGTGTGTCAGCATTTGCCTGTCTATCTCTCTCTCTCCCTGTCTCTGTGTGTCTCTCTGCCTCTGGTTTTTCCTCCCTAAGTGAAAATGCCTGGAATTTTAATGAAGGGTGAGGGACGAGAACCGAGCTCCTGCTTTTGGTGGGCAGTCGGCAGAGATTTGTCTGCTTCTCCTGCCTCCCATCGGTGGCTTACGTGGGCTGCCGTCGACTCCTCCTTGATGGAAACGCTGCTGCTGCTGCCGCCGCCGCAGCCGCTGCTTTGCATATTTTTCCATTAAAAACGATTTAAATACCTTTTGCTAGGCTTTCGTTTCCCCATTCGTCTTATCACAGGCTCTCTTTCGACACTTTGGCGGAGGAGAAAGTTCTCCGCCACCCGCCCTGCGCCTCGCTTCAAAGCTGGTAAAAAAGATTGAATTTTATAATAAATTTTACCAGAAGAGGACACCAATACCACACTATCTATAGCCCATAGCCTACTTGAGAGCCGCAGAGAGCCTGTCGTTCGCCTGGAGATTTATGTGTGGCATCAGGGGCTCGGGTTAAAGTCAACATGTATCTCTCTCTCTCTATCTCTCCTTTTGGATATCCTTGCGACTGCGGCATCGGCAATTGAATTTCAAATTTAAGGTGGGACAGAGGTGCAGTGTGTGACCGCAACAATTTGTTTGAAAATGCATACCTAGTCGTACATAATGGAAGAACTTGTATAATTTAGCATTGTTAATCGTACCCTTTGATCTTTATTAATATGATTTACTAAATAGCTTCATCTTCTTCTCTTCTTTCAGGTAAATACACTCAAATTTGCCCCTCGGTTGACCGCATATGTGGATTAAATTGACCAAAATATCTGCCGTCTAATTGTGCGGTACATTTACTGTCTGAAGTACTGCAATTTGTGGCCATTATTACAATTGTTATTACGAATTTATTATTATTATTATTATTATGGTGTATTATGAGTGTATCATACAAAGGCAACTCGCAATGGCATCACAAACCACAAGATTGAGTTTTATATGCCACACAAATTACGTATACGCCGTGGAGACACAGAGGCCAACGACTACGAACAAATCAAATCAGAAGCGCTTAAGTGCCAGCAATTCAGACACTGAGAAGTAGTTTATGCATACATAGTACATATACTTATATGTATATTATTTATATATGTATAAAGCCACGAGCACATCAAGTATTTACGAGTACAAGTATCCCAGCAAATTGTTTCATAAAGTAGTCTTTAATATGAATAGAAACAGATAAATTTAGTTGATATCATAATTCAATTTAGTTATGATTTTGGATCGATTGTGATTAATGTTTTGGACACTTTAGTGGATTGGAAAGGAGTTTAATTAATTATTTAATAATATTTGCGTCTAGCAGGACTTGGGGATTGAATTTTGATGTGGCAACAGCTGAAAGGATGGGCATGCCAAATTATTTGTTGTCTATTTTCATATTATGGCTTCTAAATCAAATTGTATTTAAAGACATTCCAACTGAACTACCACAGAAAGCAAAGCCACGGGCCATACTTGACATGCTCGTAAATCAAATTCATAAATCCTTACACTGTCAACAGCCCTGAAAATGTTGCTGCTACATTTTGCTAAAATTTAATACACAAATAAATATATTTATTTGATAATAAACATTTTCAAGCAGCGTACACACCCGATGGCTGGTATACATATATTGAAATTATTTGTGAAAAGTAAACAATGAAAATAAGTCTAGACCTTGGGGTTGGCTCTTTTCCTTAGGCAAAAAATGCAGAATATAAAAGGAGCATCAATTTCTGCTGGCTAATATGCCCGAGAGTACCGCTTGGTGTGTGTGTGTCGAGTAAACACATCTTGGTGGTTTTTTTTTGTTGTTGGGAATAATTTTGAAATATTTAAAGAATTTTCTTCATTTTTTTTTGGTTTTTGTTTACGTGATATTTAAATAACAAAAGCAATATTCCAACTAATATTTTAAGAAACGTTTTCTATATGGGAAATGGGGGGAAATAGCTGTTTGATTGCAAATGAAAATTCCTTTCCGCTCCTGACTTTTGTTTATGTATTAATCTTTCCTCCCTCAACTATTCCACACGTTCTTCTTTGCTGAGATTTTGATGCCCATTTCCGATTTGGCAATTTGGCCGCCAATTCGTTTTTGCCAGTTGAATTTATGAAACTTTTAAGATTTAAGATTCCCGGTTCGCTGGTGCACGCCCTCCTCTCTCACTCTTTGGCGGAAACTTTGTGGCCAGTGGGGCTGGGGACGGGAAAGTTGGACTGTTCTCGGGTTGGTGGAGGAGGTGCCTTGAGTACTTCATTAGGTCGCTTTGTTGCTCATTAAGTGCGCGCATTAGTCGATCCAGGGAGCAACTTTTCATGCGCGAACACACGGGCATATGCCCATTGTATACCCTTTCTGAGAGGGGTTTGCTGATTTCTAGGGGCTTACCAAATGCTGTCTGAAGCGAATAAATTGGTTCTGCAAAGGGTAGCTGCTGGTTCGGCTTTCGTGGTGGCTCCTTTCGTGTTTTATGTAAATACTTTTGGAAAAGATTTTCCACCTACGATTTGGCGCCTTATGCTCCACCTCGGCTACTCCCTCTTCACTTTACCCCTGCAGCGCCGTTGCCCTTTCAGTTTCAATCAGCGGCAGCCGCAGCCGCAGACGCAGTCACAGGAGCTGGCTGCATGTTTTCATTATTAATGCCTCCAACCTTTCTCCATTTTTGTGCCACATCCCGCACCGCACCGCGCCGCCCGCTGTCTGCGGCGCCGTCTTTTGCTGACTTGGCTTTTTGTCTAGAGTTGCAACCACATTGCGTTGGTCATGGCCCAGACTGCTGATGCTGCTTGCTGCTGCTGCTGCTTGCTGCTGACTGCGTTGCCCTCGGCTCGAGTGGGATTCTGTTTCCTGTTTCATTGCGGCCTGCTCTACCCGCAGTGCACCGCTCTCTTTAGCGGTGCCAAGTTTTACGCCGTTCTGCCAAATCAATTGTTTGTAATGAACTTGCAACAGAATGGTGGCAGTCCTCGGTAGTTGATGTGGCAGTCAGCCACTATGGGATGTCAAGTGAAAATATGGCTACAAAATAAAGTCTAAGCTGAGTCTTGAATAAATAAATTTATTCTGATGTTGAGAGAGAGAGAGAGAGCTCGACACGTCCCTCTCTCAGTGCTCGCCCTGAGAGTCTTCTCGTGTTCCGTGTTCATCTTCTGCCCAAGAATCCCATTACGACAGCAATTGGAATTAATTAGTGCTGTAATTTGATTAAGTACAACATCTCCTTCTTCTCCTGTGACTACCAACTCCTACTCCTACTTCTCCTCCTCCTGTTCCTCCTTCTGTCTCTCATTTGTCTCTCGAGTGTCTGCATAAATGTACGAGTATTGGGCAACCGGCAAGTAAATTTCTCTCGTGTATTTCTGGTTGTCTGTCGTGTGTATCTATTTGCATTGTGGCTCCCGAAAGATGTTCATGCTTTGCGCTTCTTCATTAACTAATTGCCCCTCAGCTTTCCGTCATTGGATTCTCGTACTCATAACGAGCCGCGACAACAAAAATACACCAAAAAACGACACGTGTTAAGTACATATATATGTATGTAATGTATGTAAATGAAGGCAAGCAAAGGCTCTTCTGCCAGCAAAGAAAAACTCGATATCATTATAATGAGGTTTGGTGTTGCCATTCCCAGGGTATGTGCGAAGCGAATGGGATATAAATATGTACAGATTGTGGACGGCTTTTCCTGGGCAGACATTTCCCTCTAACTCTCAGTCAACAACACCCAGGACTAAGTTCAACGACAGCTCTACTCGACTTGCTTTTATGATACTCGCTGAGAGTGAGTCTATCATTATGTTATGCTCTCTCCAACCAGCTAAAAAGTACAGAATATAAAATGTTTTTTTTCAGTTTATTTTTTTTGCACCTACATAAATATAAATCACTTTTATTACAGGGTATTTCTGCCTTGATTTCTTTTAGTTGCACAATTTCTACAAGTTTTCACTTCGTCTGTTGCTTTGATGGCTTTGCTGAACTTTGCATCCAGGCATCTGCATCCACTCACACATCTCATTGTTATCGTCATCCTCGTCCTCGTCCTCGTTCTCTCTCGTTTCTCTTTTGCCACATATTGAAAATTCCAAATTAAAGCGGTTGGGGGCGTGAGCTTGGATCTGTTAACATCTTGAGCCACATTGACGCCTCCATGTGAGAAGCATTTACATAACAGCTGGTTACGCCGCGAGGTGCCCTGCCCCGCCCCTTTTGCCACTCCCACATGCAGATGGGCTGGCGGGTGCGGATGGGGGCCTTGGCTTCTCTTGGTTTTGGCTTTTTTGTTTTTGCCACACAAAGGAAATTGCCAATTGCAAATCAATTTAGGCAACAACTTTACATAAATCAAATGCTCTAGCATCGTCAGCTGTTTGGAATGTCTTTTTGTTCCCAATTGGAAAAGCGGAAAATGGGTAGAAACGGTACGCAAATACGAATTGAAACATATGGCTGGAAGGCTGGAAGGTTGGGAAAGGCTAGGAAAGACGTTATTCCTTCTGTTTATTTTCCAACAAAAAAAAACATGAAATAAATAAGAAATTTTTGTTTGCAAATTTACAAAAGAAATTGCTTTGGCTCTGCTTTCTTTTATGCCATGGAAATTTGCGGACATGGCAAAAACCAAATGAAATGCCAAGAAAAAAAATATACAACAAAAACTGTACACAAAATAAGTAAAAATTGGGTGAAAAATAAGGAAAAATGAGCCGCCGCCTCTGCTGATGTCCTTCTTCCCTACTGTCTGCCCGCAAATCAAACCAAAAACAAAACCAAAATCCATTTGCGCCTTTTGAGGCAACACTTGACTGATTCTCTACTTTGGCTTGGACCCAGACTCAGTCCCAGCCCCAACCCTATACCGCTCCCTCTTCCTCTGGGCCCCAAATGCGAGCATTTCACTCAATTCTAAGTTAACGCAAAAGCAGCTCAAAGTGATTGATGGCTGAATGCATAAATTATTGATGGCCATAGACAATGCTGCCTGCTTCTAGTACTGACTGGCAGATGACAGGGGAGCCAAGCGGGTAGGCGCCAATGAGCTCTAGTTGGATGAATGCGAGAGAGAGAGAGAACGAGAGAGAGAGAGAGGGGGCTTTAAAGACAGTTATACCTCTCTGGAGGCGGTAAGAGAGAGAGAAAGAGGGAATGATGTGGCAAATTGTTGTTGCTACAGGGAGAACGAATGCCCTGCAGAATGTGCTACAGAATGTTTACGAGGTTAGCTCGGAGAACCGAATGGAACAGATTATGTACGTGCAGGAGACTGAGAGAAACTATATGTTCAGTAAACTATGTTTACTGAATATTTATCTTAAACCTACAATTTTACTCAATTTCGGTTGAACAAATAAATTTAAATTCAGGAAATATAATTAGTGCCCTTTCAAACTCTAATAGTAGCGTATTCCCCAGTCCCCTAAATCCTCCCTTCTAGTCCTCGGCAGAGATAAGGAATATTTCTGCTGCTTTTGGTGTACTTTTTGGTTTATTTTTCGGTTTATTTTCTTTTTGCTTGGGTATTGATTTCGTCAAAATCTCTGTTTAGATCTTTGCTCAATAGTCTAGTCGTGTGGAGGGGGCGAAAAGAGGCGTAAAAACAATTTAAGCGTAATTTGAAGCTTAAAGCAAACAGACAAATGCGAAACGGAGAACGGAAGAGAAGCGCAGTTGAACAGGCGCTCGGACAAGGGGGGACATTGGGAATGGGAATAGCGTGAATAGGGGACAGAGACGAAACGGGCTTGTTGTAATTGTTGTGTTGACTGATGATGGCCATGTTTGACAGTTTAATAGCCCCAATGGTCATGGCCATTGCCACAGCCACTTCACTTCACTCCACCTCCCCGCCAATGCACGCCTGTCAAATGCTGGCAAATCATTTGGCAAGCAAGCGAAAGAAAGAAAAATAAAAACCCCCAATATTCGAGAATAAAATGGGAATTCTGCCTATAGACTTGTTTGTGATGCTCAAAGTAGAAAGTGATCTAATTGGAATTCAAGAGAGAGAGAGAGAGAGAGAGAGGTACCAGCACCTATCCAATATTTAATGATAATTGCGGGGTATAATGGAGAAGAAAATGTGGCTTAGACTGTATGTATGGCGGAACACTGATATGTTTATAATATTCCCAGGACAGGACAGAGTGCGAGGGTGGGGTGCACTCGTTCTTTAGAAGATGTTAATTTGTTTTGAAACGGGGATCGTCGTCTACTCCCCTGCGTATGAAAGCAGCCAAACGGAGTTTGAATGCCGAGCATATGAATAGATTCTCAAGTGGTGCGCCCATTAAGCATGGGCCAACTAAGGGTTAATGTTTGCCTTACGCCCAGAGACGTGCCCACCCTACCCTTAGCCCATCGTACACTGTTAATTCGTTGAAGCAGTTTTTTTTCTCTCATTCTCTATTCATTTTTTGTTGCTGCTGCTGCCGCTTTTCATTTTGCTTCTCCTGCTGCTGAAGCCTCTGCTGCTCCTGCTGCTTCAGCCTCTGCTCCTCCTTCTGCTTCTGCTCTGCTGCCGTTTGTGCTGCCTCTTTTGATTCTTGCCCAAGTGCGTAAAGCTTTCAAAGCTGAGCGGCTTAAGAGCTTTGCAACTGTTGTTGCTGTTGGCTGAGGTTTACACTTTCTAAAGGTAACATATCCGTCGGTTCATACATACATACATACATACATACATACATCATGGGTTAAAGTTATGCCTATCAATGGCAGCAAAGACGGGCAAAGAGAGTGAGTGGGGAAAGACATCTATGGAAATTGGAATCATTGGAGGGCAGAAGAGGCTCCACCAAGCATGATAAGGAGAAGAAAAAGTACGGTATGGGAGGAAGGGGGTGGGCTATGATGATATTGACATGTGTCACATATGTTGCGCTTGCTGAAGTGTGGGAGCAAAAGGAAGGAAGAGCAGAGAATGGAGAAGAGTAGAGAAGCAGAGTATGGAGTAAAGTGACAGAAGGAGAGAGAGGAGGAGTGCTTGAGATGTCGTGGAATGTGCTCCAAATTGCCCCATAAATATTTATCGCTCTCTGTACAGGAAGAGCAGAAAGAGGAGGGAGGAGGAGGAAGAGAAGGAGGAAATCATTTATTCATTTACCCCGAAAATGAAATTTCGGTTTATTCCATACAGATGGAGTACACAAACACACACACACACACACAGTATATGTCTGCATTTATGATACATATTATGATAGATTTATGATTTTCCCCAAGAAATAATTGAATTTCGTTGAAACAAACAAACAAAATCCGATTTAAAAGCAAAAGGAGACACGTCTCACGAAAATTTCATTAGCCGTATCGCGTATACATATATCCTACATACATATGTATGTATGTATATAGCTATCGCTGTAACGCGGTACAAGAAACGTGCTTAAAACATATATACAAAATCCAACAACAATCAATGTTTACTGTTGCTGTTGTTGTTGTTGTTGTTTGTGTCCCGCTCTCGCATGTCCCAGTAACGCAAAATAAAGCGCAAATTTTTCTAGGAACCGAAAACAGAAAACAGAGAACAGAAGAGAAGAGACGAGAATACAGAAAATGTAACTAAAATTGGAATCAAGACCTCTCTGGCTGTTTTTGTTATTGTCGACAATTTGTTGCAATTGACTATGCAATCGTCGTCTCCCCCATCTAATCTGTCAGGGTTAATTTAAGGCGAGTTGAAGGCGATAGGGGAGGGGACTCCAGTGAATGCATTTCATTGCTCTCGACAAAAAAATGTTTCTCTAGCCAGAAGAAAAAAAAAACAAGAAGAAGAATTATAGGGAATACGAATGCCAATAGTTCTGTTGAACCAATTTAAAAGAAGAAGAAAGAGTACTTTGCTGATTGCTGACAAATTATAATATCTATGGAACATTAAGTTTTATTCGAAAAACTCTGTTGGAGATCCTACAATCGGAATAAATAAAAATAAAAAGATTAACAAAAGATTCTACAGATTCAGCGATTTAATATTGCATAGGCAGGCCATTTTTAAGACTCTATTTCGATTAATGTCAATTTATATACATTTCTTGGGCTAAAAATAAAGTGGTTTTTAGCACAAAACGAGGAGTTAGAAACCCCGGGGAGAAGGGGCATGGACTTAAATGGAGGTGCCACATTTCAGTAGCCCAATTAAATGTCACACCCGAAATGCGCTCGAAATAAAGTTTAATATGCATTTTCATAATTTATGCCTGGCCGCCCCCAGAGAACTTGTCTGCTGCCTTCCCTTCCCACTGTCTGCCTACCCAGAAGAAATCTATCTGAATCTTTGAGTCTAAACTAGTTTACCCAGTTGATTGGCTTGCTGCTTGGCTTGGCCTGGCCTGTGCTGTGCTTGGCCCGGTTAACGACTTTGAAAATCTCTCTTCCCCAAGAACAGCACCGGCCGGAGCGACAGCCCACGCAGCAGACCTGAAACGACCCAAAAGATACTTGAAGTAAAAGCAAACTCAAATCAAATCGAGTAAATATTAATGACAGACCACCGACCGACCGTCTGCATGAGCAGCAGCAGCAGCAGCAGCAACAGCACACGTTGGGGAATTTGAATAAATTATTGCACATTTACAGCTTCAAGAAATCACATTCTAATGTCTTCGATTCGATGGATTTCCAATGCGATTAGTTTGTTTTATCTCCGGCATTCTGTGTGTGTGTGTGTCTTCATGTGTGTGTGGGTTGTGCGAGCCTCTTTCGAAAGCACAAAACTTGTGTCAAGTGAGTGGAAAAAAGGTTTAACCCTCCTACAGAGTTCATACATAAATAATGCTCTAAAGGCTGCTCTAAAGGGTCTCAGCATGTCTCAGGTGATGCCTCCTCTCATGATGATGATGATGATGATGATGATGATGATGATGATGATGATGTTGGATGATTGTATCGGGTTACCCACCATATGGTTGAATGGGCAACAAGATGGTATCCCTTTGATGAACTCTTTTTCTCTCTCTTAGTATTTATATTTGATTGGATCAAAGCTTTATTTCGGATCAACTGTGGCTAAAGTTCAGCTAAAGAACAGAAACAGAGGCTTTAGAGTCATGGGAGTCTCAAGAAAATATTAAATGAAGATTATTGAACTCCTGTCTCCTTTTTTTTTTTTTTTTGCTGTGGGAAACGACAATGGTTAATTACAAAGGCACAAGGGAAACGGCGAAAGGAAATGGCTACAAATCAGTAGAGGCAGCAAGAAAAAGTTGTAAAAAACAAAGACACGAAAAAAGAAAAGAAAAAGGGTTAAGAGAGCCGCCTAACAAGCTGCAGCTGGCATCAAATTTCTGCATTGGCAATGACACACAAAGAGAGAGTCAAAAGAGTGGCCCGAAGGAGCTGCAGAATAACGATGCAGTCAGTACCTTTTACTGCCTTGTGCTTTTGGCCAACTTCTTTTGGTCAGAGTGGAGAGGGGGTGGCAGGGAGCAGAACAGATGGCAGTTCTCTGAGGCAGCAGACATACGAAACACACGAAATGATAAGCGCGCCAAAGTGCACACAGCAATCAGGCATTCAGGCAGGCAGGCAGGCAGCCAGGCAGCCAGGCAGCAGCCAGAGACGCAACATTCAAGGGGGATTCGAAGATATATCTAAATATATAAATTACATATGTACTATATATATGTACATATTTTTCTCTCTATATGTAGGTATGTATATATTTTATTTATCAGACGTGATTTTTTCCCTTCTTCTTGCATTCTGTTCGTATCTCTCCTTTGCTTTTGTTCTTTGCCTCGTCCGAGGAACCTGTTCAGCTGCATCGACGAACGTGAACGAACAACAACAATATCTTGTCGAATCACTGGCCACAACAGCAGCAACAAAAAAAAGAGGCAAAGAGGAAAAGAATTGCAGTGGGGAGAAGAGGCGCTCAGCATGCCGTCAGGTGGGGTACCCTATCAACAGTAGTCCGTTTTGGGGATTGCAAGACATTGATTGAACCACCCTTTCAAAAAGCCATAAATCCTATAGGAATCAAAGAAATTCCATTAAATATAATTGATACATAAAGTAAAAGTGAACGATGGGAGTTTGAGAGTTTTCTCTTAAGGTGTTTAAGTTTTACTAACAACAAAACAATTTTGATATAAATTTCATAAAATATCTGTGTGAAAATTGATACAGAATGCAGTTATCAAAGGAATTTTTGCATATTTGTGTACATGTATAAATGTAATACATATGTACATATGTATATTGGGTCCAATTCAGTTAAGGACTTCCATTCGATAACAGATTTTTCATTGAACAGCTGAATTTTATTCATTCATTGATTTCCATTCAATAGCTGACGATTCGATTCATTCGATTATTCCCTATCATCGATATGAATGAATAAAATCCATACAATAAAATCCAGCAAATTATCATTATGCATTACATACTCCAACATGAATATTCAACCGCAGTTCCAACGGTCGCACAAACTGAATGGGAAAACATATGGAACTGAAAAGTTCACTCGAGGAGACAAAAGGCAGACGAAAAAGAAAGGGAAAAGCAAAGAGGCAAAAGAGAAGTTAAGTCCTGCTGCTACTGGTATCCTGGTCATTTCTGTGTCTGAAGGACAGACCGCATTCGGACAATGCCCCAAGGGGTGGGGTGGGGGTTGTTAGGGAGCGGGAGATGCGAGTAGCGCTGCTGTCCTCATGGATGGTTTTAATATGTTCTCGAGGGTGATTCAATTACGTGGACACTGCTCTCGTTGCAGGTCCGCTGCATCGCTGCACCACTGCTCCTTTGCTGCTGCTGCTGCTGCTGCTGTTGATGGCTCAGAGCAAATACATACATATATTGGTGCGGGGAGGGGCACAGGTGGGGTCTTTTTTGCTGTTGTTTTTTTAATGAGCAGCGACTGCAGGGACAGGGAAGAGACTTGTCAAGTGCGGCAGCAGCATCAGCAGCAGCAGTAGTGAGAGAACAAAAACTTTTGTGGCTTACCCCGGAGTTAACCACAAAATCGCTTCTGGCTGTGTATCTGACAGATGTCCCTCAGTCAACACTCTAAACCTGAACCCGAGCCCGCACATCGTCTCTCTTTCTTTCTCTCTATCTTTCTCTTTATCTCTATTTCTTTGCTGTAAAAAGGATTCGTCTTTAGCTTGCTGCCCCCCATCCCCCGAAAAATGTAGCCGTTCTTTTGGTCACGTTTTTCCATTATTTTCAAATTTTCCCTTGTGCCTGCTTTTTGTTTGACAATTTGTTTCGGCTCGTAGCATGTTTTATGCGATAATAAATGATAATAAATGCGAGTATTATTATTGTATGTGCTGCACCCGTAATCCAAACAAATTGAAGAAAGTAAGTGCTCTCCAGAAAGGAATTAACATCATTGAAATGTTCTGTTTAGGTCATTGAATGGGGGGCATTCCCCTTCCGTTTGCATTTTTCTGCTCTTATGGGATGCACTTGACAAGAGAGAGAAAGAGAGAGAGAGCAGTAGCAGATCCAATTGGATTTGAATATCTCAATTTTCATCCAATTATCCCCTTTTGAATGTCTGTCTGTAGAGTGTTTTGCTGTGTGATTTATGCCACTCGAGTTCTGGAAGCAGATGGAACAGATCAACGCTCCCTTAATACCAACAGAAAGATGAGGGATACATATGTATATGCGTGCTGCCTCTCTCCCTCCCTCGTTTCTCTCTTTCTGTCTTTTTATATTGAAAATAATTACAGAAAGGAAGACAAATGAAAATTATATTGTTACGGGGGGGGGAACCCCCGGGTGGCACTCAGCCACTTAGCTAATGAAAAAGCAGAGGCTGCCAATGATAGTCGAATGGTTAAAGGAAAAGGGGAGAATGGAGAGCCGAACTCTGATGGAAAATTCCATGCAATTCCATACATCGCCAGGGCCACCCTCTAATCAGACTCGAGCTTGGGTTTCCCTACCAAAGGCTAATTGAGGCAGCAAGTCCCCGACGACTGGCTAGCATCCGCATCAGGAAGGACCAAGCACCAAGGACCAAGGACTAGATGGCCGTATAGTGAGGGCAGTTTACGGCAGGCAACTCCGTTTAACATCCGCTTTTATGGCAATTTGATAGCTGCAAGTCGGCTGCTCTAATAACTGCCCGTAGATGGACAGTGGGATGCGTCGGGTCAAATCCAGGGCGAAAGCGGAGAAACTTAATTGAAAAGTTCGATACAAAATTGGAGGAGGGAATGGGAGAGTGGAGAAAGTTTTTTGAAACTTTAAGAAAAATAGTCATATTAATTTACTAATTAATAATATATGAAACGTATTTGTTATAGGGTTCGAGAATTGGAGTGTAAGAAATTATTTTAATTAAATTATATAATCAATATTCAGTGGGTAGATTGATCTGCGGCTGCATCCTAAAAGTAGGCACGGAAGTAGACGGAAGGGGAATGCCTAGCATAAATAAATAGTTGTGCTCAAAAACCAGGCGTTCAACAAGCCAAAAAACAAAGTGCTCTTCAGTTTTATTCATTCTGACTATACTAACAATCCAAGGGCAATTTTTTCCTGCATTCGAATAACTGTGACAATTTATTATGATTCAGCATCTGTTAATTTCTAGTATCCGACATTTTTTGACATTTTCAGACTTGCTTGATTTAAGACTCCTTCCCTTTTAGACTATACTTTCACTTGATTTAAGACTCCTTCCCTTTTAGACTATACTTTCACTTGAGTTTTATTAAATTTAACTAAATGAAATATACAAATTATCCACACAATTTTTTCCATAAGCCGATGATTGTTTCATTTAATTTGATAATTAATCACTGTAATTAAACTGTCATCGATTCAACAATCTCTTAATAATTGGATATGGGATCCACTGTAAGGAGTAAGGCGGAGTCGCTTGCAACTTTGTAGCATTGTCACGTTTGCCTCAAGGATGGAAGTGATAGGTGTTTGTGTGTGTGTGTGTGCGTGTGTATAAAACGCCAAAACGAAAGTGTTTGGCCCCCTGCAGAGTCGGGGCCTGAGGCCTTTTAACTGCGCCTAAAATCTGTTGCCATGCCACAGCTTGCCCCAGCACGGTGGCACCTGCGTTGATTACACAAAAGGAAGGAGAAGAAAAAAGATTCTGGTCTCTGCAACATTGTAAGAAGACATGCCACAAAGCAAGATGATGATGTTCTTGTGCGAACAGGATCTGTTCATGCCTCCTGCCACTGCCTCCTGCCCTGCCCTGCCCCGCCCTGTAGCTGCAACTATTTTTACAGTGTTTTTCATGCCTCGCCACCCCAGAATGATGTCTGGCCTGCCTTCTGCCATACTCGTAATTTCTTCAAGAAGGTCTTCAATGCTTTTTTTTTGTGCCTTCGTTTATTGCATGGCAAAGTTTTGCAATAATTTTTTATTTACTTGACTTGCACTCACCCTCCCCCCACCAACCACCAACCACCGCCCACACCCGCTCAATCGTTGTAGTTTTTTTTATTGCCTGTAGTTTGGCCTGGGAAATGGCCAAATGGCAAATGCTAGTAGCGGCAACAATTTCCTCTCTCTTTCTCTCTCACCCGGTAGTTTTTCCCCGTGCAAGAAAACTTTGCCACTTAAAATATGCGTTCCACTCTCTCCCCCCTTTTACTTTTTGCTTGCTAATAATTTGAAGATTTCTTAATGGGAAAAAACTAAGAAAAACTTAATCAGACGTCTAAAAAGTCATTGGAATACGTTTTAGAACTTTTAAAGCAGAGAGAAGGAATGCCTGCTGAAAGATACATTTAACTAATTTTGTATCTAAAAATCACTGAATAAATGTGAAAAGCAATGACACAATCTACAATAAACTTTTTGCTTGTAAACAAATGGTAAACCAATCAATTTTGTTTTGTTTGTGTGTGTGTGTGTACTGCATGTCGTATACGTAACGTAATCGTAATGTGGTTATGCCCGGAAAGGCAGCGGATAGGACACGTGTCAACAGCATAATGAAAATAACCACAAAACAAAACAATTCAATTACTTTCTTCTGCACCGAATTTCATTTGATTTTCTGCAGCAGTTATGAGAGAGAGAGAGAGACAGTGGGGGGAGTGAAAATAAAATGTCTAAATAAATGAATGAAAGAATTTGTGAACAAATGGATTGACATTGCATTGAATGACGTGAAATGTTACCCCTTAAAGAACGATACGACATCTTTGCCATGCAATTGTGCCTGCCCCGTTGGCTGGCTACCCTGTAATTGGAGTGTGCTTTACTATCGATTGATGTTTTGCTGCCTCCACAAAATGCATTCAGTCGTGTGCCTGCTCTTGTACGACACACAAAACATGACTATGACAGACACGACGACAACATGCCACACAACACATCCTTGCTCGTCCTGCCTGACAACCCCGCACCCTTTGACTGTGGAAAATGTATTTTCAGTCTTAGGAAATGTTTTTGATGGAAATCAATGACATAACCAAAATAAAAATAAAATAAACTAAAAGAAAGGAAGAAAAGCATTTAAAAGCCTTTGCTGTTTGGATTCATTCGAGTGGCAGTAACCTGTGGGGGAGGGCGCACAACAAAAGCAGCACTACACTTGAATATTGCATGCAGCAACAACAACAACAAAAACAACAATGGCAATGTCAGTTAAGGAAGATTGATGATTATTTATATATAAATCATAGTTTCCTGGCAGCCAGATAGCCAAGAAAAATTCAGCAATAAAACAACTTTCGGGCCACGACTAGAAAATTGTATCCAGTCCAAACATTTATGAAGAAGATTTTGCAATATATATCCTTGGAAAAGACTAGACGAGACAATGATGAAGGGCTGTCGAGAGTGGAGCAAGTGCCTTGAGGCCAAAACTCCAAGTTAAACTCCAAGTGAAACTCCAACTGCAGCGCCCAAATAATGGCATGGAAACGATGCACAAAGTTTGTAGATGGCTGCAAAATGTGCGTGTACGATGAAGAAAGTTCTCTTTTATTTAGTTTTTAGTTTTAATTTCCTTTTGCATACTTTATTCGAACTGAAAAGTGTACCTACATTTGATCCTATGGATCTAGCAATTACTGTGGAAACCTCTGTGGGACATATTGATTCTGAGCAGCAGAATAAATCCAACAAGGACGGCACTTGACGTCCACCCGTTGAATATTTAAAAAAAAAATATTTTCACTTCACTTTGAGTGGCAGTGGAGGGGACTCCATAATTTTGCCCTATCTAAAAAACCATTCAAAAAACAGTTGACCTTAGAATACTTTTGGTTTTTACGCCACTGCATTTTCGCTGAAGCATCCTTGCAGTCAGGACAGGACAGTCAAGTGCCAAGCCACACAAAAGGGGCTACGGCGGAAATACTCGTATAATTTTCCATTGCTACTACGTTTGCATCTCCTTGATTAGGATTATTAAAATTAAATAGGAAAAGTGCGCCAGCTCTTTCATGAAATAAGTTTCAGTGGAGTTAGCTCTCAAAAATAGCATTGGTTTTCCCTCTCTCTCTCTCTCTTTCTTTCGCTCTACTTCTCCGCGTTTCCCCTCTGCCACCCGATGCGGCTCATTAAAGGCAGTTTTTTTGCACAGAAGAAAAACAGACAACGAGTGAGTGAGAGGAGGAGAAGTGGAGGTGGGAAGGGTGCAGAAGACGAGCTCTTTTAAATATTTGCTACAAAGTTTCATCTCGACTGCAAAAGGGAAACTTTTGGCCACCCTTCCTGCTGCAATGTCCCCTCGAGAGGCGTTGATGATGCTGCAACTTTTTATGGTTGCAAGGGATGCAAGGGGTGGAAGGGAATATCTCAATTTTATGGTTCTTGGAAGGCAGAGAGGAGCAGAGGGATTATTAGCCTTTTTCCATATAAAAAGGAATATAATCTGCTGAATTATTTGTATGCAAATTAAATAATAATATTTATAAATGCAACATGGAAAATACGATGAGTAAAATGGAAATATATATTTGATTCTTGCAGAAAATATTTAAAATAAAGTTTATGAGTTCCAAAAAGCATCCTTTTGGCCTGTTGCATGGCACATTTGTAGGGATACAAGAAATATCACTTGCACTGTACCGGGGAGAACAGGGGATGTACATACTCCTAAAGCTTTCATATGTTTCCATTTTAAGTTTATTTTTTTGGTTTCTGTTTGTGTTTATGTTACAACTGATGATTTGGCTTTTAGTTGTTCGGGCGACGCCTTCTGCCGCCCCTTTCTTTGTGTGAAGCATGCAGTAAACTCGATTAAAGTGCCTGAGGGAACATACGGCCATGGAGAGACAACATAAAGCGGAGTGGACAAGCCCGAAAGTGCCCGACAAAGCAAAGCGAAGTCCAATGTTCAAAACGGACAAACAAAAAGAACGGGGCTAAAGACGGACATGAGACTATGTGGCCCCAAGCTACAGGAAGGACATGCCACCACCCCCTACAGCAAACACGGCCTTGGCATGGCATGGCAACCGTTGTGCCACGGGGGCAGATTCCCTCCAGCAGGCTACCAACATTGTCTGCTCGACATTTGTGGCACTCAGGCTGCGATTCCCTGGTGCATTTAAAGTTCATTTATGTCAATCACGCTCATTATGCGCACATCAGTGCATTAAATAATACAGAAAGCGGCAAAAAAAAAACAGAGAGAGAGAGAGACAGAGAATGAGAGAAAGTAGGAGAAGGAACACACACAAAAAAAGAGAGAGCGGGCAAGGATCTCACTCTCTCAGTCGCAGCGTGAAATGAATGATGATGAAAATTGAGACCACAGTGCAAGGAAATCGTCAAGCCACCGGAAGCCAATGCCATATTTGTATGTACATCCAGATGCTGCCCCACCGGATGCAACTCTGGCTTTTTGCCTTCCGCCTCCTGCCCCCCAGGACTGGCGGCAATGGAATTCTGTTGTTTGTTGACCATCGTTGAGCGGAAATCTGTACTGGCTTTGTCACCTATTTTTTTTATACCTTTTTTTCTGTTTGTGTTTCATTTTGATTCGCGTGTCGGCGACAGGAAAATGCTATTATAAAATGAATTTTCAGCAGGAAATTTATTCAGGACTGGTTCAAAAAAAAAGGCGAAAAAAACATCCTTTGTGAAACGGTTTTTCATCGTATCGATTCGCAAAGAAACGGGGAAAACCCAAGGGGTGGTGGGGAAAATGTGGCGCTCATTAAAATTCCACCATAAAAAATGTCTTACGATTTGGTGAATACACTCGTCGGGATATATTCCCTAGCTATGGGGTGCAAATGTTTCGCAGAGCATCATTAAAACCGGTTTAAAGGATAAACAAAGAGGGTGAGAGCGAGCAAAGGAGTGAAGCAGTGAAGCAGAGGCCTGAGAGAGAGATGTGTGAAAATGTTTACGACATTCATGGACTCAATTTATGTGGCAAAGTGCTCTGTGGGTTTATTCTCAATCGTTAAATTTGTTGCAAAATTGTGTGTGTGTGTGTGTGTGGGGGGGGGGGGGGGGTGTGTGTGTGTGTGTGTGTGGGTGTGTTGGTGGGTGGCAATTAATTTCAATGCCTTTTCATGTTTTGAAACACTTAATGGCTGGCACTCTTCTGGCCACTTCTTGGCTCTGAAATCGATGAAAGTTTCGTCAGTTTCATTGGAAATCTATTACCGAATCGTTAGTATTCCAAGTAGAAGTGTTTCCCCTCAAGTATGTACATACATATATGCATACGTGCCCCTTCATCAGTCGACGAATAACCTACATATTGCAGCTGCCCCACAATTCTGAACTCTGGTATCCAGTTGAACCTCAAACTTTGGCCGCAATCTGTGGCATCTCTGGGCACATGCCACAACTGTCATGGCAGTGGCAGCAGCAGCAACAGCAACAAAAGCAACAACAACAATAGCAGTTGCCATGATGACAGGGCATTGTTGTATGTTGTTGCATGTCCCGCGGCTGTGGCACGTACACTCCTGGCAACTGTCAGCGCGTCATTCAGAGCGCTAATTAAGTGAAAAACAGTGTTGCACACACAGATATGCAAACACACTCAGAGACACACACACACATACAGGCACACGCATCTTTTTGACCACAAAAACAAACAACAACAAAAATACAAAAAGAAAAGAAAAATCAGGCAAAGTTGTTGACAAACAACAAGGACTCCATCGGAGGAAGCGCAGGATACGGAGAGAGAGAGATAGATAGTGAGAGAGAGAGAGGTAAAGTGAAGGATATTCTCTGAATCTGATGTTGCTGCTGCTGCTGGCAATTTTCCGCGTGCGCCCACATAAATTGCAGCAGTGCCGGCGACGACAAATGCAAATTTCGCTTCGAGCCCAAAAGGCGCTTAACCCGGTTTCGCTGCTCTGCTGCTCCCCGTGTTCTCTAAGCTCTTCTCTATGGTGTTTGATGGAAAACAAGCAGAAACACACAGGAGAAAGGCAGCGCGAGAGCTACAGCCAGAGGCATGCATATGCAAAGCAGTGGCAGAGGTACTATACCTACTATGCATAGGCAGCGGCATAATGGCGCCTAGATCGAATTTGGAGCAGGGAACAGAGCAGAGGTCAAGCAGAAGCACAGCAGAACTAGCGGCAGAGACGAAGCAGTGCTAGGGCATCGATCAAGTAGATCGGAAGCAGAGAAAGAGCAAGGGAATAAACGATTTAACAGAGTTTATAACAGAGCTAGAACAGAGCTAGAACACGGCTAGAACAGAGCTGGAACAGAGCTAGAACATAAGAAGACAGTAAGCAGAGGCAGAGAGAAATAATACGGAAGGCAACTCGGAAGAGGCAAAAAGGGAGAGCGCGAGCGAGCTGAACCGAGGGCACAGTTAAAGCAAACATTTTTAAAGTTTTGCAAGGTTTTTTTTGAAGCGCGTGCCTCTCTAAGAAAAAAAAACAAAACACATTCCATGCGACAAGAGAGCCATCAAATTAGATTTAAGAAAACCCTGAACGAACCAGAAACTGAACCTGAACTCGAACGCAAAGGCCAGACCTGCTGCACACTGGAATAAAGCGATGGCACGTACCTGTAGCGATAAGCAGAGAACGAGCCAACGAGAGTCAATTAAAATTTCTATTTGATTTGGCAAACGTCAGTGGCAGGCGGCTGGCAGACATCCGGACAGGAACTGAAAACAGTGGACCTGTCTGTACAGGGGGGGCAAGGCACCTATCCACCCATCCACCCAACCACCCACCATCTGTGTTCACCGTAGAGTTGTGCCAATGTTCTCCATCCCATCGCACCCGCACTCACCACCCACAGACAGGGCTGACCAAATGCCAACAGCAGACCAGACAGATAAGAGCAGCTCGAAATTGGCTACAGGTAGACAGAATAAACAGAGCAGAGCCAGAGTCGCAGATGTTCTCAGCAGGGATATCTCTACAATTTCGGACCTTTTTTTACACCAAACGGAGAAGCTTGAGGCTGAGGCCTAAGAAGCGGGAAACAGAGAATTTCGTTTAATTATTTATGATATTTGGGCATTCTCCGGAACAGCCTCAAACAAACGATTGGAGCACGAACGAGGATGTCAGTCAGGTAAACGAACTCAATGGCCAAGGCAGCAGCAGCAGCAGCAGCCATTGAAAAAGATGAGCTTAAACGAAAACAAACTGAAATTGAGTGCACCAGTGAATGCAACCTGAAGCCGAGTCACAGTCCGGTGGCACGACAGGAGCAAGTGGAGTGAGTGTTCTCCATATTCAGTACTGTTACTTGTCTCGCCTTTATTTTAATGGATTTCATGTGGAACAAGCACTAAAAACTATAAACTAAATCGGTATAAAAAAGAGGCGTAAAACTAATTTTGAACAGTGCAAAAGCCGCTAAACGAAATTGCAGCATTTCATAATTTATGGGGTCATGCATGCATGCACACAGCTATACACACACACACACACACACACACACACAGGACATAAAAAAAGGCTATAACAAAAGGAGAATCGCAGGCGAAATTTATGACTTGTGGTTGTGCTACCTGCCACATGAATTCTCTTTCACACACACACACACATACATACATATACACTGAAATATGTTTGGTATGTGTATGCGATAAAAACTTTCTCTGGCGCTAAAACATTTGCCCCGAAAAGTATGCTGCAATAAAGCGGATTCCAGAGTGGATATAAACTGAAATATTTGAAGATCAACCGACTGATATGGATGGATGGCGAGGAGGAGGGGGTTTGTTACTGTTATGTTAGCGTCAAGCCACCAAAAAGCCAACCAACAAATAATCATAAGCAAGAAATAAAACAACTAGAGGATGATTTTCAAGCAAATGAACTAGAACAGCAGTGTTCCGCGTGTTCCAATTGTTTCCATTTCATTCCTTTCGACTTACAAATTTCCCATAAGCGAACGCGAGTGATTCCGATACCGAGTGTTACCGATATGTCGCTGAAATGTAGAACCAATTGAATTTGTAGGGCTGTGAGGCATAACAAATTTCCCAAACTATTATTGTCACTTCCATTTGGACAACCCACTGGTAGGTAATATGACAAACTTGCATTGGAAATATATTTGCCTGCTGTGCCACCTGTTTGCCGTTATTGGATCATCCATCATTCCTTCCGATGAATCGGAAGTAGATTGCACGGTAAATGGAACCATGGCCACGTGTCCCAGCCCCTGTCCGGATACCTGTGAATTTCTGAGTGATACCTGTACGGACGAGTGCGGAGGACCGTGTGTGTGCCGGGAGGGTTACATTATCGATGGCGATCGCAAGATCTGTGTCCTAAAATCAGATTGTCCGGCGGAACTAAAGCAAACCAAGATACCATTGCATTATCCCGTGAATATCAAATTTTTTGGATCATATCTAATCCATAACGATACACCGGACTATAAAAGCTGGGAAGTGCGAAAACCCTCGATTCGATACCCTCCGATTCCAATGAAGAATTAATTTTAAAGTGTTTGTTGGTTTATTTTATAATGGGAGAAAGGGGGAAACTTTGGTTTTCACTCTACTCTAAAGTTAGACTGCTATTAATTTTCTGCTGGTAGATCCACTAGTCTGCTTGATGTTGTTGCTGTTGTTGTTGTTGGTGGACTCTTTCGTCACTCCCTGGCGTTTGCTGTTGCTGTTGTTCTTGTTGGACTGTTTCCTTTGTCCCTGGCGCTTGTTGCTGCCCTTTCGCTGTTTGTTGCCGTTGCGCTTGGATACTTTGGGCTTGCGCTGTCCCCGTCGTCCACGTCCCCCACGCCCACCACGTCCACCACAACGGCGATTGCCGCCACGTCTGCGGTTCTGGCGTCCGCGGCCTCGGCGTCCTCCGCGACGATTTCCACGTCGACGGGCACGTGCCTCGGGGCGAACCAGCTCCAGGACCTGCTCTACCACTTCGTTTGAATCCTGATCCTCGATGGCATCTTCATCGGCGTTTTGGAGCTCATCTGGAGTCTCTTCCTCATCCTCCTCCTCCTGCTGCTGCTGCTCTGCCTCTTGTTTCTCTGAGTTGGGCTCAAGCTGCGCTTGCTCTTGTTCATTCACCTCCTCCTCTTCATCGCCCTTAGCTGCGTCATTGTCGAAATCCTCTTCATGCTCGCGGATATCATCCTGATCCTGATCATCATCATCGATGGCATCGGCATAGTAGAGTAAGTTCTGTGGAATTTGCTCCTTGCTGGGCCGCGCCTGAATGGTTCTGTGCCTCTGTCTGGCAGATGGCTTGGCCCAGCTGCCGGTGCCAATGCTGAGTAGTGCCACCAGGGCACACAGTGTGATCCACTTGAGAGACATGCTGTGGGTGCTTGGTTCGTTGTGTGGCTTCACTGGCACTTGGCCATGGCTTTTATGCGATGCTTCTGGCTCCAAAAGAAGCCCACTGCCACTTGCCACCGGCTGCGGCTGCTGCTGCTGCTGTGTCAACATTTGATGATGATTTCTGTTTGTTTTGGGAAAGTTGTTGGCTCTGAAGCCCCGCCCAAAAAAAGCTGTCCAACACCTTCATATTTATGCTCTAAGCAAATTTAAATTAGTTTTTTATTGTTTAACGAACCCCCAGCTAACCCCCGCAACCAGACTGCCGGGGGCTCTAATGATGCAATGTACCAAAGTCACGTACTTCAACTTGGCCGACAGTTGGCTGACATTCTGTACAGTTGTTCTTTCGGGTTGATGTTTAATGTTTAATTGTGGGCACGTACTGCCACGTACCACAGCAGTTGTGGCAGGGGGCAGGGGCAGGGTGCAGGGGGCAGCAGCAACTGCATAAACATTGGAATATTTTTTGGAAAATATTACCAGAGAGACGGGCAGAGGGAGGGACAGACTGAGTAGAATATTAAATTGGGTGAACAAAAAAACACTATTTGGGAGGCTCATCGTAGGGGCCTGCCCGCATTACGAATAATCAATGGAAAATCTGTGGTTGTGTGTGTGTTTGGGAATGAAATTCGCATCAATTCTGAATAAATTACAGAAAATAATGAAACATTGATTGGGAAATTGGGATGCGATTTCCAAAGAGAATCGCCCATGTATAAATAATGAAAAAAATGTATGTACAGTCCGCAAAGGAAATTTCCATAGCAAATATGATTGATGAATATTTGAATTCAATTATGGGTTTGGCTGTCATTATGCTAATTGTTAGTATTGATATCAAATCATCTTTTAGTCAAAAGAGTTTTGCATACATTTTGCCCCTCTTTAAATGGTTATAATTGGGGCTATTGAAAATTGATTGAATCTATTGCCAATTAGGATTCGAAGAAGCATTCAAATGCTGAACATTTTGCATGTTCTCGAATGTCTTTGTTCTCCTGCCTGCCCTGCCTGCCTTGTCCCCCTGTAATTCCTGCAGTTTTCCCCCATATCACTCTGGAGGAGTGACCATTATTCCATCATCTGTCTGATTGCATTTCCCATACTCTGTGGCAGGCAACGATGGGTCGTTGCCTGCATACCGATTCGATTCGATGTTTGTGTGGCTTAAACTCGACTCCAATGAGAGAGCCACAAAAACCCCACTCAAAAACCAGCCCTCTTTTCTCCTCTTCTCTCCTCTCCACTCTCTGGGGACATTAGCAGCAGGTGATTGGTTTATTATGGGTTTTCCTCTGTTTGGTTTGCAGCTTTTTTGCCTGTCTGATGCCCTAATGACAGGTGCAGGCAGGGCGGGGAGGGTGCTGGTGATGGTCCCCTAAAAACCCACAAAATACTAGCCAAAGCACTTTCCCACCCCATCCCACAAAAAGGCTCGTGGCGTGAGGCGTAACCAGACCGAAACGTCGGACCATGGCAAATGCAATTAGTGGCCTCAACCATTTTAGGCTCGAAATACTCGAAAATTGAAAGCCCCTGAACTTTAAAAGCCAACACTGGTTTGAATGTCAGTGAAAATTCAACCGTTTGGCCTGGATTTTCGTTAGCTTTTGCGGCATGGGCAGGGGCAGGAATAAAAAGCCACATGACTGTGGCAATGTGGCGGCCACTTCAACCCTCCCCACTAAATTAATGTGTAGACATTTCTTTTTAATACACTCTGCACACGGGGTATTATGATTAAGCATATGGGATGTCTGTGTGTGTGTGTGTGTTTCGTACATAAGGAGAGACGCTAAAATATTTATAACAATTTTCAAACCACAATACGAGATATCATCTTTGTCGATCGTAAGGCAGATCTTTCTGTGAAGATATTCCAATGAAACTTAATAAACAAGAACATAAAATGTTTCTACGTAGTTCAGATAAATTTGATCAAAATCGTATGACTATAAGCACAAATTGTGGAACAAATACAGAGATAAGGTCTAACGAGGAGAAGATGAGCATGTGAATACTGTGTGAGAGAGTGAGAGAGAGACGCTGGGCGCTACAAAGGATCTGCCAGGGTATCTTTAGCTTCGGTTTACCCAGAAGCTCGATTTTCTTTGGCTGTCCGTTGCTGTCTTTTCACAATAAAAACAAGAAAATGTGCGAATTGCAACAATTGCTGCTGCTGTTGTTGGTTGGCCCAGAGAGTTCTTCTCTGGCATTTTTAATTTCATTTTTATGACACTGCAGAAGAGCCAGAGCCAGAGCCAGAGATGGTGATAGCGATAGAGAAACAGCAACAGAGACAGCAACAGCAACAGTGACAGAGAGAGTGAGAGTGAGAGTAAAGAGCAAGGGATAGGAGGAGTGACAGACCAGACGACAAATTGTCGGCAAATATTAATGCAACAGATTATAATAAATGCGCCTGGCATGGCACATCGTTGTCATCATCCCCTCCATTTGCCAAACACCACCCTGCCACCCCTTTCCACTTCTCTTCCAGGCCGACGCCTTTGCTCGGCTCGCAATTTCAATTAAAGTGAACTGTGAATGCACTCAGAGAACACTCGAAACACTCAGTGCCAACCCGCCCACTCCCTTCACTTGCCCCGCATGCGGTGGCAAAGTTTTATAAAGTGTTGTCATATACTATACTCTGTATGTATATATGTACTGTGTATGTATGTATGTATGACTGTCTCTTCATGCTACATACATATGTACATCAAACTTAAAATGTGTCTCGTTGTTGCACAAACGACTAAAAGTTTTTTCCTAGTGATTTTTCCACGAAATAAGTTGAATGCAAATTTATAGGAAACATTTAAATGCTGTCGACACTCTAATGGAAAACTTTTCTTATGATTGAATATAAACGAAGGCTAGAAAACGAATGTAGCCCATCGCTTATGGGAAATTTCTACAGGGATAGCAGTCTGGGAGGAGTCTATCAACTTTTGTTACTTTTTCCCCCCATTGAAAATCCCAAGTTCATTCCTTTCAAGTTGCTTCAACAATATAATAATATTTTCCTGTTTTTACCCATATATTAGAAAATATATTCCTATTCACAGGATGCAAATTGCTTGTGCCACAAAAGAAAGGAAACAAACAAAAAAAAGAATTCAAATAACAGTCGCAAGCCAACCCAAACCGACCCCATCGCACGTTGAAATCAAAGGCAACAATGACACCAAGCCATGACAACGAATTGGATGGGTAGTGGTAGTGGTAGTACATTGGATGTTGGATTGGATGGAGTGGAGTGGGTTCTAGAGAGGGAAGGTGCTGCGGCATGCGCGACTATAACCATAAAAGCCACATTGGCGACACATGGGAACGGCCAAAAATATTCCAACTGCCAAGAGGTTAAACTCTAGAGACAGAAATTGGATGGTGGCAGCCAGCCAGCCAGCCATGCTTGCCGTGCTGCCATGCTGCCATGTCTTTCGTTGTCCCGTATTTGCGTGGCAATTTGCATGGGGCAATGCCGAAAAACGAGGCAAGGACATAATAAGCCCAAGGGCATGCGGACACCGTGGGTCCAGCGAGAAAGTTTAAATTTTTTATTTGCCATTTGTGAAACTGAAGCGAAAAATTCTGTCAAGGCTGCAGTAAGTGACCTGACCCCCACCCGCCAAAGCAAAGGGACAACGACGAATGGCTGACCAGCCACCAAGGCGAGTGGAGTGGAGTGGAGTGGAGTTGGCGTTCTGGCATTTATTTAATCAACTCGTGAAATCCCCCCGAAAATGTGCTCCAAAATGATTTTATAGGGCAATTGTTAACCATTCGCAAGTGCCGCTGGGGAGTTCCTCCAACTGGAAACAAAAGTTAACTCAATCAAAAAAAAAAAAAAAATTGAAAAAAGAAAAGAAAAATTAACAGCAGGACCCTCTTTAGAGGAATATAAAAGTTATTCACTCTTTGAGGACACAGACAAAAAAAAACTAAAAACAACATGAAGCTAATTAAAATAAACTTTTTGAATAAATGAAAGTGGAAATAAATGAAGGGGTTGAAGGGGTGGAAAACGTATTGTATTTTCCTCTTTCATTTGGGTAAAAATCAAACAAATTTTTTAGTTACTATTTTCTACATTTGAATGGATTCATCCCCCCCCCCCCCCCCCCATACTGCATTGGATTTATATCCTTTTATGCACCTGCATTTATACGTTAAGCCAAAAACTTTTGCTGTTAAAAGTTGTCTTCAGTTGTGTGCTCGCCTCGGGATATAATTCAAAAGATTTGCAGCAATGCCAGAAGTGCAGTGTTGTCCCCGAAACAAACCTCAAAAGCAACCTCCACCCCCATTCATAAATCTTCATTTTTGGTTATTGTTATTGCAAGGGTGTGTCCATGTACTTAATCTCCACCCCTCTCTCTGTTTTGCAGCAGCCTTGTTGGGTCCCTATTGCAACGATGGACAATTTCGTTGCGTGCCGAGCCTCAAATGCATACCCGAAACATGGCGCTGCGATGGGGAGTACGACTGCGGCGAGGGGGACTTAACCGATGAAGTGAACTGTAAGTAAAGCCCCAGAAACAAAGCAGAGCAGAGTGACCACTCCCCCGCCCCCCCCCACTCTCCACCAGGTACCGATGCTCAGGCTCTCCAGTGCCGCGTTTTTGAGGGCGAATGCCACAATGGGGAATGTCTGGAGCTGTCGCGCTTCTGCGATGGCCACTGGGACTGTGATAGCGATGAACTGCAATGTGGTAAGTGGCCAGCAGCCAACAGCCAAAAGGGAGAAACCTGCAGTTAATTGGCTCATTCTCTCTGGTCAAATCCCCTCCAAAACAGATAAACAAGACGCTGCCTGTGCAGCCATGAACTGCAGCTACAACTGCAAGTTGACGCCGCGTGGTCCGCGCTGCTATTGCCCCGGAGGTCAGGTGCCAGAGTCGTTGAACTCTACAAGGTGCGTGGATCACGACGAGTGCCAGGAGTTGGGCACCTGTGACCAGCAATGCCGCAATACGCCCGGCTCCTACGAATGCTCCTGCGTCTCGGGCTACGACAAAATTAAGGGCGGACGATGCCGAGCCATCAATGGTGGGTATTTGCCCTGCGAGTATACGAGTAATTGGGAGCTGCCAGCTAATCCCCTGCTTAATTTATAGTGCCATCTGCGGAGCCAGCCACTTTGATGCTCTTCTCCAATGGATCCATACTGCACCTATCCCTGCAAGACTTACCGTCGAATGCGAGCAAGGAGGAGGCAACCAGAGGATTGCTATCCACGCTGTCACTGCCCCAGGCGCATGCCTTTGAGGTGTGGCATCGCAACCGGACAATCTGCGCCCTGCAGAGCAGCAGGAACGGCCTGCGGTTGCAATGCCAGCGCATCGATGAACCCCAAGCCAATTGGACGCTGCCCATTTCCCCGCTCATCTCCCCAATGCAATGTGAGTGACCCAGAGAGAGAGAGAGAGAGGGAAAATGGAGGATTAGCGCCATATTTGTGACCCAATTTTTCCGTTTTTCCCTGTTTTTTTTTTTTCGTTTCGCTTGCAGCCTTTTTGGAGCTGCATCTGGACTGGATAGCGGGTAATTGGTATCTGCTGAACAAGGACCATGGCCTGGTGTTCTTTTGCAGCAACACGATGACCTTTTGCCGCCAGATACTGCAGCAAGTGCAGGATCCCGAATCGCTGGCCCTGGACCCCACCAAGGGCTACATGTTCTACACGGATCGTACGCCCAGCTTGTCGCGTTGCCTGCTCGATGGCAGCAATCGCACCGCTCTGGTCACAACGCACATCTATCATCCGAATACCGTGAGCCTCGATTTGGCCAATCAGCATGTCTACTGGGTGGATGTCTACGAGGATGTGATCGAGCGTGTCGACTACGAGGGGCAGCATCGATGGACGCTCAAGAAGTTTCCACACGTAAGATTTTAACTCAAGCAATTCTCAGGTTTACTCTGATGCTTAATGCCCCCCATCCTGACCCTTCGATTGCAGTCCCCTGTGCTGCTGAGGAGCCTGCAGGCCATCGAGGTGTTTGAGAACACAATTTATTTGTCACCCTGGACGGGTAACGTCATCGTTAGCCTCGACAAATTCAGCCACAAGACCCAACTGCTGCGACGGAATGTGACGCGTGCAACGAATTTTCGAATTTTCCATCGCCAGAAGCAGCCCGAGGTGGCGCATCCGTGTCGCGACAACAACGGCGACTGTAATCAGATCTGTGTGCCGCTGTGGACACGGGGATTTGCCAGCGCCAAGTGCCTGTGCACGGCCGGCTATAAATTGCACAATCAGACGACCTGCCTGCTGGCGGCCCACGACAAATTTCTGGTGTACAGCGACAAGCGATTGGGCCGCATCACTGGCGTGCCCCTGGGCACGGAGCAAGTGCAGCAGCTGGAGCAGCTCGGCGAGCAGCCGGATGTGATGGTGCCCATCTACAATGCGTCCATTGGCCAGACCATCGATGTGAATGTGCGGGCCAAGTCGGTGTTCTATGTGGTGCGCGATGACATCGATCTGGGGCAGCTGGACGTGGAGCTGGTGGAGCCCAGCTACAGCATCAAGTGTCAGTCATTGAACGGCAGTGTCTCGCGACCGCTGGCCCATGGCCTCGAGCGGGTGCATGCCATGGCCTACGATTGGATCAACGATCACTTGTACTGGGCCACCAATCTGCAGCTGCATGTGGCACCGCTGCGAAACATGAGCAAAGTTCTGACATTCGCCACCGAATGCGATGCAATGTGAGTGGCAGATCATCGTCCAGCCCTCCAGGCATTAATTGAATTTTTCTGATTTTCTTGCAGGTCCATTGAACTGGATCCCAGTACGGGACTGCTGTACTGGTCGCAATGGTTCATTCAGACCTGTGTCGCTGGCATCTACAGTTCCTGGATGGATGGCACGCACAAGGAGCTGCTGGCCAAGGGCACCGACGAGAATGGAATGCATTGGCCGCGCAGTCTCGATGTGGATCGACGCGGAAAGAGGATCTATTGGTGCGACTCGCTGCGCGGCACCATTGAGCGCATGAAACTGGATGGCACGGGACGGGAAGTGCTCTTAAAGTCGGACCAATTCCTTCCGTACTCGATGGTGCAGCACAATGGGATGATCTACTGGGTGGGCACCAGGAACTCGACCATCTGGCGCTTTCATGTGCATCATGGCAATCAGACGAGCACCTTCAGCTCCACAGTTCATCTGCAGACGAGTGGACGGTCTGCGGATCTGCGTATCTTCGATGTGGCCACCCAGCCAATGCCACAGACACCCAGCGCGTGTTCACAGTCCAAGTGTCCGGGCATGTGCCTGAATACGCCCAAGGGAGCGATATGCCGCTGTCCGGATGGCTTCACCCTCAATGGCACCGGCACACACTGCATACCGCAGTTGGCGCCTTCAACGGTGGCCGCCACGGTGCGTCGCAACTGCTCGTCGGGCTTCCAGTGCCGCAAATCGGGCGGTTGCATCGACAGCAAGGACCTGTGCGATGGCTTCGATGACTGCAGCGATGGCAGCGACGAGTTCAGCGATACGATGGGACCCTGCAATCCCCAGAACTGCGACAAGGATCATAATTTTGTGTGCAACGGCCGCTGCTATCAGCGTTCGCTGCTCTGCAGCTCCATTGCCTACTGCTCGGACGGCTCGGATCAGGCGAACTGTGAGCACAGCACCTGCAACAGCAACGAGTTCACCTGCGCCAAGAGCGGCCGTTGCATCCAGATGACGTGGGTCAACGATGGCGTCGTCGACTGTGGCCCCGACGACAACTCGGACGAGTCCTCGGAGATTTTCTTTGGCAGCAAGTGTCCGGAATTTGACTGCGGCAATGGGCGGTGCCGTCAGTTTACCGACGTTTGCGATGGCATCGACAATTGTGGGTGAGTGTTTCGGATGAGCCGTAGGCTATTTCACTTACTCATCACTCTCATTATCCCTTGCGTAGGACCAATATTGATGAATTTGGCTGCGATCAGGAGTGCGGACATGGCGAAAAGTATTGCCGGCCCATCGGCTGCTATGGGGAGATGCACATGTGCGATGGCATCCACGACTGCGAGGACTTTAGCGACGAGGCCAACTGCAATCAGACCAAGAGCGACAATCATCCGGTGAGCGGATGGAAGGAGCTCGGCGAATGCGCGCCCTTTGAGTTCGCCTGCCAGGATCCGTTCGAGTGCATACCGGACTTCCTGCGCTGTGATGGCATACCCCATTGCTACGACAAGACGGACGAGTCCAATTGCACGACGATACACGCGACCAAGTTCGACATGAACGAAACGGTGATCTGTGAGCATCCGGATAGACTGTGCGGCTTCCCCGGGCAGTGCATAGCCGTGGGACAGCTGTGCGACGGCAAGAACGACTGCGACGACACCACCGATGAGGGTTTCCTGTGCGCCGATAAGCTGTGCGACCGGGGCCACGAGTGCTCCCACAATTGCCACAATACGCCCGAGGGCTACATCTGCTCCTGTCCGGATCATCTGTTCCTGCAGCCGAATGGCAAGCGCTGCACCATGCAGCATGCGTGCGATCACTGGGACACCTGTTCGCAGGTGTGCAAGACCAGCGGCAAGGGCTACGACTGTCGCTGCTTGGAGGGTTTCGATCTCGCCTACGACAGATTCACATGCAAGAGCACCGCACCCGATGAGCCGTACGTGATATTCACCAATCGGCAGGACATCAAGGGCATCAACATGAAGACAATGGCTGTGGGCACCTTCTACACGTCGCTGAGGAACATCGTCGCGCTGGACTTTCTGTACAGCAACGAGTCGAACGTGGAGATCTACTGGACGGATGTGATCGACGATAAGATCTACAGGGGAGAGCTGGTGGGCGAGAGTTTGCGCAATGTGGAGGCTGTCATCCATTCGGGCCTCTCCACCACCGAGGGACTGGCCGTCGATTGGGTGGGCAAGAATCTCTACTGGATCGACTCGAATCTGGACCAAATCGAGGTGGCCAAACTGAACGGCAGCTTCAGGCGCACCCTCATTGCGGGCAACATGGAGAGTCCGCGGGCCATAGCGCTGGATCCACGCGAGGGCCTGCTCTTCTGGACGGACTGGGATGACAACTCGCCGCGTATCGAGCGTGCCACGATGGCCGGCGAGGGCAGGCGCATCATCTCCACCAGCTGGCAGCTGAGCACCGGCTGGCCCAACGGCCTGACGCTGGACTTTACGCAGAAGCGTGTCTACTGGGTGGACGCCAAGTCCAAGTCGATCAGCAGCATCAAGTACGATGGCTCCGAGCATCATGTGGTGCTCCGCCAGCCGGACATACTCTCCCATCCGTTTGCCATCTCTGTCTTCGAGAATTACGTCTACTGGACGGATTGGCGGACGACGTCTGTGATCAGAGCGAACAAGTGGAACGGCAGCGATGTGCAGGTGCTGCAGCGCACCGTATCCCAGCCATTTGGCATTCAGGTGCTGCACTCCAGTCGCCAGCCATGGGAGCCGAATCCATGCGGCGAAAACAACGGCGGCTGCTCGCATCTGTGCCTGCTCAGCGGCAAGGGAACTTTCAAGTGCGAGTGTCCGCATGTGATGCGACTGGATCCAAGCGATGAGCGCAATTGTGTGCCCAACGAGCAGGTGCTGCTCTTTGTAATGGTCGATGAGATACGTGGCATTGATCTGCATCAACCGAATCATCATACAATCCCCACCATACGCCAATCCCCAAGGGTGAGTAGTCAGCCACTACTCATAGTGGACAGATCTTTATCTGTATCTGTATCTGTATCTTTTCTCAGCATGTGGCACCGCAACACATTGATTTCCTGGTGGATGAAGGGCGCATCTTCTGGTCGGACATCCAACAGAATGAGATATCCAGCGCTGGCATCTCCAATGGCCTCATCGAACCCATCATCAATACGAACATCGAGAAGCCGTATGGCTTTGCCATCGATTGGATAGCCAGGCACATGTACTTCTCCTCGGGCCAGATACGTTGCAATATTCTGGCGAGCAACCTAAAGGGCGAGTATGTGGCCCACATACACGAGAATCTCAATATGGTGGACAGCATAGCCCTGGATCCGGCCAAGTAAGTTACCTAAACATCTACATAAAAAAAGATACTTCTAAGCGATGCCCTCCCTCCCTCTCGTTTTGCAGTGGGAAAATGTATTGGATTCATTCTGCACCGGATGCCAGCTTGTGGCAATTGGAGCAATCGAATCTGGATGGCTCGGGCCGACTGCTGATCTATGAGCACGAGAATACACTGCAAAGTCTAACCATGGACTTTGATTCGCAGCGACTGTATTATGCGTACGACAATTCGGGCATTTCGTACTACGATATACCCAGAAATGAGACGCACAAGGTGCTGGTGGCCAGCCAGATAACGTCGGTCAGTTCGCTGACGGTGTACAATGGCACCCTGTACTTTCCCGAGAGCATCCAGAGTGCGATAATGCACTGCGAGAAGGAGGCCTGCTCCAACATGTCCTTCCTGAGGGTCAACACAAGTAGGAAATCCCCTCAAAAATCAATGCTCCTCCCCGTATGACTTTTTGTGTGTGTGTTTTTTTTTTTCTTGCAGAGAGCATTCAGAGCATGAAAATGTTCTATGCGGATGCCCAGACGGGCACCAACACGTGTGCCGGACCCCTGCGCGGAGGCTGTGAGCATTTGTGCCTGGCCATCTCTGCCACCGAGCATGTCTGCCGCTGCGCCCTCGGCTATGATGTGGAGCCACATAACCCCACACGTTGCATACCGCGCGCCGAGTTCATCTTCTATTCGATTGATGTGCTGCAAGGCGTGGAAATTAGTGATCCAGCGGATCTGCCTACGCCACCGAAATCGGTAGGGAAATTCTTTCTTTTTGGAAATCAAAAGAAACGGAAGCTAATCCTTTGCGCTCTTTTTCTGTAGGCTTTGGTGCCCATTTCGCGGGTCAGTTCGGCCAGCTTCATCGACTACCATGCCGCCACGGATATGCTGTATTGGGGCGACAATGAAATTGGCAGCATTTCGCGTGTGAAGCGCGACGGAACACAGCGGGAGACCATACTGGAGGCCATCAATCTGGCGGGCTACAAGCAACAGGACTGGCTGGGCGGCATTGCCATCGATTGGGTGGCCGGGAACATCTACTGGAGCGACACGAAGCGCAATCTGATCGAGGTGTCGCGCCTGGATGGCAGCCATCGGTATGTGGTGGTCTCCAATGTGGAGAAGCCCACCTGCCTGGCCGTCGATCCGCTGCAGGGGCTGCTCTTCTATGTGACACAGCAGCACATTGGACGCGTGGGCCTCGATGGCAGTCAGCCGTTCGTTTTGGTCAATCAGACGCGCACCAATTGGGCGGTGGGCAGCCTCGTCCTGGACATTGAGGCCACCAAGGTGTACTGGTGCGAACAGCATCCGGATGCCCTCATGAAGGTCGACTACGATGGCAATCTGCGCCAGCAGCTGCTCAACGAGACGCTCAGCATGCCGATAGCCCTGGCCAAGATGGGGGACTATCTGTATTGGGCGGAGAACAAGTACAATGAGGGCGCCATCAAGGTGGCACCGCTGGCCAATCTCACGCAATCGAAGCTCGTGCTGCAGACGGAGCAGGATGCCATACGGGATCTGAAGATCTACTCGAAGCGCATCCAAAGGGGCAGCAATCCGTGTGAGCAGAGCAACGGCGGATGCGAGCAGCTGTGCCTGTACAACGGCACCAGTGTGGTGTGTGCCTGTGCGCACAGCCACCTGGCAGCGGACGGACTGAGCTGCGAGCCGTACGAGAACTTTCTGCTGTTCAGCTACCGCAGCAACATCGAGAGCATCCACATGACGGAGCACGCGAACAAGAACTGGCCCGTGCAGCTCATCTCGAACACGACCATGATGCGCAACGTCATTGCCATTACGTACAACTACGAGGAGCAGTTGGTCTACTACTCGGACGTCCAGCTGAGCACCATCAATCAGGTGCACTTCAATGGCAGCGGCCAGCGCGTGCTGGTGGCCCAGCAGGGTCGCGTGGAGGGCCTGGCCTACGACATCGTGAACGAGCAGCTCTTCTGGACCTCGAACAATGATGCGGCAGTGCGCAGCCTCGAGCTGATACATCTCTCCCAGCAGGCGGAGCGAAATCTGAAGCATGTGAAGACTGTGCTGAGTCTGCAGCCGAAGGACAAGCCGCGCGGCATCACCGTCGAGCCCTGCCTGGGCATGATATACTGGACGAACTGGAACGAGGATTCGCCCAGCATCCAGCGGGCCTATCTGACGGGCTACGGCACCGAGAAGATCATCCGCACCGACATCAAGATGCCGAATGCATTGACCCTGGACATAGAGGAGCAGAAGCTGTACTGGGCCGATGCGCGACTGGACAAGATCGAGTGCACCAACTACGATGGCAGCAATCGCGTGGTGCTCGCCCACTCGACGCCCAAGCACGCCTTCGCGATGGCCGTCTACGGGGATCTGCTCTTCTGGACGGACTGGGTGCTGCATGCGGTGGTGCGGGCCAACAAGTACACCGGCACCGATGTGCTCTTCCTGCGCGAGCACGTCACCCGGCCCATGGGCATCATTGCGGTGCAGAACAGCAGCATCAACTGTGAGGCGAACCGCTGCAAGATCCTCAACGGACAGTGCGAGGATGTGTGCATACTGAACAAGAGCGGCCTGGCCAGCTGCCACTGCACCCAGGGTGTCCTGGCGGCCGACGGACATCGTTGCATTGCGCCCGCGAACACGAACTGCGGCAAGCTGCAGTTCACCTGCCGCTCCGGCGAATGCATACCCATGGAGCTGACGTGCGACAATGTGACCCACTGCCTGGACGGATCGGACGAGCTGCGCAGCTACTGCATCTTCCGGCAGTGCCCGGACACGCACTTCATGTGCCAGA
This sequence comes from Drosophila subsilvestris, assembly GCA_035043285.1. Classification (NCBI taxonomy): domain Eukaryota; kingdom Metazoa; phylum Arthropoda; class Insecta; order Diptera; family Drosophilidae; genus Drosophila; species Drosophila subsilvestris. Next base: position 90,225 of record JAWNNB010001795.1, read on the forward strand.
ACCATCGATGCATCTCGCACGAGCACACGTGCGACGGCATCCAGCAGTGTGGCGACGGCAGCGACGAGTCCGCCATGCTCTGCTCCTGCCAGTCGGATCAGTTCCGCTGCGGCAGCGGCGAGTGCATCTCGAGCAAGTTCCTCTGCGACAACATGAAGGACTGTCGCGACTTCAGCGACGAGAAGTCCTGCTCGCCGCGCCCCTGCGAGAGTGGGGACGTGGCCTTTGAGCATTGCGAGAATAGCACCATCTGCATCATGCCCAGCTGGCGGTGCGACGGCGACGCCGACTGTCCGGATGGCACCGACGAGCTGGACTGCAGCAATCGCACCAGCTGCGACGAGGATCAGTTCCATTGTGCCGGTGGCAATTGCATTGCCGGCTCCTGGCGCTGCGATGGCGAGAAGGACTGTCCTGATGGCAGCGACGAGCTGGGCTGCCGCCGAACATGCGCCGGCAATCAGTTTGCCTGCGACAATGGCTGCATTCCGGCCAGCTGGCAGTGCGACGGAAAGAGCGACTGCGAGGATAATGCCGACGAGGGTCCGCAGTGCTCCAGTCGGTCGTGTCGCCCCCATTTGTTCCAGTGCAAGAGCTCCGGCCGGTGCATCACCCAAAAGTGGGTGTGCGATGGCGAGCGCGATTGTCCCATTGGCAGCGATGGCCAAGGGGGCGAGGATGAGGGCCCCCAGTGTGGCGGAATTGCCCACATACCCGACTGTCCACCGCCTGCGCATCTCTGTACCAGTGGTAAGTGGGGGGTCGGGGTGCTCCAATTGGATTTATTTAACGCAGGGACTGCAAATAATGATTTTTTGTTTTTTATAAGCAAAAAAATAATTTAGTTAAAGAAACTTTAAGAAAGATATTCATCTTAAATGATAATCTATGCATTTCCACCATGATTTGAAAGTTTTTCAAGTTTTATTGACTTACTCACAACATAAAGATTAATTTTGAGTTATACTTTATAGCTCAGAAAATAACATTATTCTTTGAGTTTTATTTTTTGCTCAAAAATAAAACTCAAGTTGTAATTTCGGCTTTTCCTTAGGGAATAAATGAATATATTATATTTGTTCCTACTCAATACGAAAAGACAAACCACAACAACCAACTTTTAATGAACTTATAATGATTACATTCCCTGATTTAACGATAATAACGATCTCCTCCGGCAGGTCTCTGCATTGATTCGCAGTACGTTTGCGATGGCGACGAGGATTGTCCCGGCGGCGATGATGAGTACGAGGGCTGTGAGCCGGCCTTTCCACAGCACGCCTGTCCAGGCGGCACGCTGATGCATCAGTGCCAGGACGGGCATTGCATACTCAAAAATCAGACGTGCGACGGCAAAATGGACTGCGGCGACGGATCCGACGAGATGGCCAGCCTGTGCGCCCATACGCGCGGCTGCAACGGCACCGACGACTTCCGTTGCAAGAATGGGGCCTGCATTAGTGCGGATCTGCTGTGTGACAGGCGCAACGACTGCGCCGACTTCTCGGACGAGGAGCTGTGCAATGTGAACGAGTGCCTCATACCGGACATCTGCGAGCATGAGTGCGTGGACAAGGTGGTGGGCTACGAGTGCCTCTGCCGGCCCGGCTACAAGCTGCTGCCCAAGAGTCCGCATCTGTGCACGGACATTGACGAGTGCCACGAGCAGCAGCCCTGCTCGCAGACGTGCGTCAATACGTACGGCTCCTACAAGTGCATCTGCGCCAAGGGCTATGCCCTGGTCGACCATCATACGTGCAAGGCCACCAGCAATGTGTCCATGGAGCTGATCTTCTCCAATCGCTACTACATCCGGCAGGTGAACATGGAGGGCAGCGGCACCATCCTGATCAACGAGCTCTCGAATGCGGTGGCCCTGGACTTTGACTGGGAGAGTCAGTGCCTGTACTGGTCGGATGTGACCAGCACCGTGGCCACCATCAAGCGCCACTGTCCGGTGGAGAACAGGACGCAGACGCTGCATCAGACAATGCTCAAGAATCCCGACGGTCTGGCCGTCGACTGGGTGGCCAAGAATCTCTATTGGTGCGACAAGGGGCTGGACACCATCGAGGTGTCGCAGATGGACGGAAAGTATCGCAAGGTGCTGATCAGCGAGTATCTGCGGGAGCCGCGAGGCATTGCCCTGGACCCATACCAGCGGCACATCTATTGGTCGGACTGGGGCGACAATCCGCACATTGGCAAGGCCGGCATGGACGGCTCCAATCCGCGGATGATCATACGCGAGAATCTCGGCTGGCCGAATGCCCTCACCATCAGCTTTGAGACGCAGCAGCTCTTCTGGGGCGATGCCCGGGAGGATACCATTTCGGTGAGCGATCTGGATGGCAATCACACGCGCCTGCTGCTCGCCCGAAGCCTCAATCCCAGCCTCAATCTGCACCACATCTTCGCCATTGCCGTGTGGGAGGGGCGCATCTACTGGTCCGACTGGGAGACCAAGTCCATCGAGTACTGTCACATATACAGCGGCCAGAACTGCTCCACGCTGCTCACCACCATCCATCGGCCGATGGATCTGCGCGTCTTCCATCCGTACCGCCAGCAGCAGCCCGTCAGCGGCAATCCCTGCCTCACGGCCAACTGCTCCACGCTGTGCGTTCTCTCGCCGGAGGCTCCCTACTACAAGTGCATCTGCCCCACCAATTTCATACTGGCCGATGACGGACGCACCTGCCGGGCCAACTGCACGGCCGCCCACTTTGAGTGCGTCAACACGTACAAGTGCATTCCGTTCTACTGGCGCTGCGACACGCAGGACGATTGCGGCGATGGCAGCGACGAGCCGCCCACCTGTCCGCCCTTCAACTGCGAACCGGGACAGTATCAGTGCGGCAACAAGAAGTGCATCCATCCGTCGCACATCTGCGACGGCATCAATCAGTGTGGCGACAGCTCCGATGAGCTGAACTGCGACAATTTCACCTGCTTCGATACGCACACCAAGTGCGGCGCCACCGCCAACTCGAGTGCCTTCTGTGTGGACAATGTGAAGCGCTGCGATGGAGTTAAGAATTGTCCTGGTGGCGAGGATGAGGCCGGCTGCACGCCGCTGGTCTGCAAGAAGGATGAGTTCCAGTGCGGCAACAATCGCTGCATGACCTACGTGTGGGTGTGCGATGGCGACATCGATTGTCCGGACAAGTCCGATGAGGCGAACTGCGACAATGTATCCTGTGGACCCAACGATTTCCAGTGAGTAAACAAAACAGATCATGTCCCCTTGCTGGACTCAAAATAACTCTTTTACTGCCTTGATTAGATGCGATTCGGGTCGCTGTATTCCTTCGGCCTGGCGCTGTGACGACGAGCACGACTGTCCGAATGGCGAGGATGAGCCCGCCAGCTGCTTCACCTCGAAGGCCACCTGCGATCCCACGTACTTCAAGTGCAACAATTCCAAGTGCATTCCCGGACGCTGGCGCTGTGACTACGAGAACGATTGCGGCGATGGCAGCGACGAGCTCAACTGCCAGATGAGAAACTGCTCGGAGAGCGAGTTCCGCTGCGGCACCGGGAAGTGCATCAAGCACAACTACCGCTGCGATGGGGAGATACATTGCGACGACAGCAGCGACGAGATCAACTGCAACATCACCTGCAAGGCGAATCAGTTCAAGTGCACCGCCTTCAATACGTGCATCAATAAGTAAGTGGCAGCCAGCAGCCATTGGACTCTGTAATTTATCCCCTTTTATTTGATTACAGGCAATATCAATGCGATGGCGATGACGACTGTCCGGATGGCTCCGATGAGGTGAACTGCACCTGTCCGGCGGATCACTTTAGCTGCGACAATGGCAAGTGCATCATGTCGCGCTGGAAGTGCGATGGCTGGGACGATTGCCTGGACGGCAGCGACGAGAGCTATGCCACCTGTGCCCATGTCCCCTGCCACACGAATGCCTTCAAGTGCAACAATCTGCTCTGCATACGGAACTCGGCCCTCTGCGACGGCGTCAACGATTGCCTCACCAACGAGGACGAGTCGGATCAGGTGTGCGCGGCGCTGCCCAAGTGTCGCCACGATCAGTTCCAGTGCGAGAACGATGACTGCATATCGAAGATCTTCCGCTGCGACGGACAGTACAACTGCATCGATGGCTCCGACGAGATGAACTGCCAGCCACCGGTCTGTGGCTTTGGCACCTGCTCCCAGATTTGCATCGAGAAGAAGGCGGGCCACTTCAACTGCAAGTGCGCGGAGGGCTATCACAAGGGGGCGGAGAAGAATGCCACCTGCCTGGCTTCGGGGCCAGATCAGATTCTGTTGCTGGCCTCCGAGCAGGAGTTCCGCTTCATATTGCCCTCCAAGCAGGAGGGCACCACTGTGGTGGGCTTCTTCCAGACGGACAGCCTGAAGATCGATGTCTTCGACATACTCATCCGGCCCAAGGACACGCTGCTCTTCTGGATTGACTCGCACCATGGCAAGGTGCACACCATGAAGATTGCCACGCCCCATGTGGAGGGGGCCGGCGTACGTGTGCGTCGCGATCTCAAAGAGTTGACGGCATTCAATGTGAGTTCCGATTCGGCTTCGACTGACTCTATTCCATTGGTTTCTAATTGCACTTTCTGTTGCCTGTTACAGATCCCAGAACTCGATGATCCCAAGTCCCTGGCCGTGGACTGGATCACCCAGCGCGTGTACATCATCGATTCACGGCACAATAAGATTCTGGCCACCGATATTGAGGGCAAAAAGTACATCTCCCTGGTCTCGACCGGCACCAATCCCACGGACATTGTCCTGGAGCCCGAATCGCGGATTATGATCTGGTCGACGCTGGAGAATGGCATTCTGGTGGCCTCCCTCGATGGCAGCAACAAGAAGAGTCTGGTGGAGCGGGATGTGGGCTGGCCCATCAGCCTCTCGATGGACTATCCGACGGGTCGTCTGTACTGGGCGGACTATCGCAAGGGCACCATCGAGACGTGTCGCCTCAATGGCAAGGATCGCAATGTGGTGCGACGCTTCGGCAATCGCGAGAAGCCGCAGAAGATCGATGTGTTCGAGGACTATCTGTACATCAAGCTGTACGATCAGAGCATCATCAAGATGAACAAGTTCGGCAACGACAACGGCACCTACCTGCTCAAGGGCTATCGCTCCTCGGACATTGGCATTCTGCATCCCATGAAACAGAACCGAAACAGTGAGTGGCACAGCCTGCACCATTGAACAGAACAGTCGTTATCCTTTTTGTGTGTTTGTGTTTCCAGTTAGTAATCCCTGCCTGAAGGATCCCTGCAAGGCGGCCAAGGCCCTCTGCATTCTCTCCTCGGAATCGGCCAACGGCTACAGCTGCAAGTGCGCCGAGGGCTATGTGATGACCGATGAGGGCCTGTGCAAGGCCCACGCCGATGTGCCCAACTACTGTCCGCTGCAGTGCAACCTGGGCTCCTGCCAGATCGTGGACCACGTGCCCAAGTGCATCTGCCAGTCGCACTTCGAGGGCGAAATGTGCGAGCATTACCGCTGCTCCGGTCACTGCCTCAACTATGGACTGTGCACGGTGGCGCCACAGCTGCCAGGATCGCAGGATGTGCCGCCACTCAAGTGCACCTGCACGCCCGGCTGGTCGGGCGCTCGTTGCGAGACTTCGCTGCCGGCATGCCAGAGCCGCTGCCACAACGGCGGCTCCTGCCTCATCTCCGAAACGGAGGGCATGAAGTGCAGCTGCCCGACCATGTTTACGGGTGAGCAGTGCGAGCATTGCGTGAATCTCACGTGCGCGAACGGCGGCGTCTGTCGCGAGACGCTGACCGGAACGCCGCAATGCGAGTGTCCCGACGGCTACACGGGCAAGCGGTGCGAGATAAACGAGTGCGCCGACTTCTGCAAGAACGGCGGCTCCTGTGTGATTGGCTCGAAGGGGCAGCGGCAATGCAAGTGTCCCAGTGGCTTCTACGGCGAGCATTGTGAGTCCAGCTCGTGTCGGGACTACTGCCAGAATGGAGGAACCTGCTCTGAGCATGCGCGTTACATGAATTGCGTCTGTCCCCCACGCTACTATGGCCAGCGGTGTGAGATGGATATCTGCCTGACCTCTGCACCACCGCACTTCTGCGAGGCATCGCAGGTGCCCACCAGGAATCCCTGCACGGGCATCATTTGCCAGAATGCCGGCATCTGTCACGTCATCAAGGGCGCGGCCATGTGCAACTGTACGGACCAGTGGAACGGCGACTTCTGCACTATGCCCGTACTGGAGGACAATCCCTGCATTCGGTACTGTGCCAATGGGGGCGTCTGCCATCTGGACGAGTACGTTAAGCCCCACTGCAGCTGCATTGGCGAGTGGCAGGGCAATGCCTGTGAACTGCCGCCGCATTGCGTGGGCGGAGAGTGCAGCATGTGCCGGCCGGGCAGCTCCATCAATGAGTGCCTCTGCGGGCCCCAGAAGGTGGTGCCATGCCTGATGGACAGTGCGGAAGGTGCCTTAAAGGGCGAGCAGCAGGAGCCCACGCAATCGGGCAGTGTGCTCTCCATATTGGCGGTCATCTTGTCTGTGACGCTGCTGGTCGTTGTTCTGTTCGCTGGTGCTATCTATTTCCTCAAGTGAGTTTTTCTACCCATCCCCCCTAAGCCGTTGCGTTCTAATTTTCTCATTTTTCTTTGCTGCAGAAAACATCGCATAGCTCAGCCATTCTCGCATGCTCGTCTCACGGACAACGTGGAGATAATGCTCACCAATGCCATGTATCGCGGGGATGCCGATGAGCCGCCCACATTCTCCACCGAAGATGATAAGGTGCGTACACTATCCGAGTACTATAAGTCTTTAATTTAAATCTTTCATTTGCAGGGTAACTTTGCCAATCCCGTATACGAATCGATGTATGCGGACGCCATTGCGGAGCCAGCGAGCACGGAAATAGCGCACAGCACGGGTCCGGATGAGCGGAAGGGCCTGCTGCAGCATACGCACGACGAGACACACACACCGGACATACTCTGATGATTGACCATCGATGATTCCGATCGAGAGCTGTGCTAGGCGCAGTCAATTCTAGACACATCCCCCCACAACTCCAAAACTCAATACCGATTTGAACTCGAACCATGGACTGATAGCTTAGCCATATTACGAATTTCGTTTGTACATTTGTTTCCTTTTTAATTTTTTTATATTTTTTGTTTGTTTTAATTTTTTAGTTTTGAGTCTTGTGTATTGTTTAAATTTTTGTGGGCTTACCTGTGGGCCCCGCATCCAAAGAGCTCTCACTCAGGCAGCCTTGCAGCCAGCCCCCCATCCCCCCAACGATGTCCTTATATACCTTAACCGGGAATACTTCTTGTCATTCGTTTACAAGTCTAACAAGCAATGAACGCCTTTTGATAATTGAATTTTATATATTGTATTTGTGTATTGTGTATATCTGAAACGTTTTGTGGATCTGTAAATTTTAGTAGTTGGTAGACTTAGTTGAAGCTCGCGATCTATCGAGAACTTTGTAAATATTTTATACATTAATTGCCCAACAAGCGCAGCCTAGTTAACATTTAACAAGAAACAAATTAACAAAAACAATTAACAACCAAGAGGAAGCACTCACTAAAACCCGTCACATGCCAATTAGTGAACGAAACTGAAACTGAAACTAAACGAAACGAAGCGAACAATTGTGAAACGAATTCGTCTTTTGAGATTGACCAAAAATGCATTTAAATAAATCTAGTTTTCACAATGGATGGCCAGAATGGACGTTACGATCAAGAAATACAAAAACCTAATGAACAAACTGCATACTCTACGAGTATATGCATAGAATAAGTGAAAGTAACACATAATTAAAACAATTATTGTATGTAAATTCGTATATCTACGAACACGTATCGATATTTAGATTGCACACTTTTCAAATCAAATCCAACTCAAGCCGCAAAGCAAAGCGAACCGAACCGAACCGTACCGTACCGTACCGAGATTTCCTGTATAGATTAATGCTCAGAACAAACAAAAACGCCAAATTTTAACAAATATACAATGTAAAAAAAAACTAATAAAAATATACAATTAAAAATATATTAACATAAGCAAAGTGCGAGAACGATTTACTATGCGCACGAAAAAACAAAGTGCACACTGGAAAACCATTGTAAAAAAATAAAATAAAATAAAATAAAATAAATACATAAATATTCAATAATATTTGCAGTAAAGAGTTTTCCATCCTGGGAAAGGATTTCATTTCGCTTTCATGGAGTACAAGGAGTGTGAGTGACGCGTGGTTTACTTCCGCTTCGGTGTGTCTACCTGCAGGATCTCCTGGGAAAACTAAAGGAAATACATTTCCACATCTACGAGACCCATCTTATGACGATGAGATACTGTGCGCCCGGGTTGCGCAAAGCTGTTCAATCACGGCCATCGCACGCCTATTGATACGATGCGATACGATACGATACGAATACACTTGTTACCCACAAGAAAACCAAATCGGCAGAAAAGAGCCAGAGATACGAATAACTGGGCCCATTCAGATGGGTTTGCGTGAGAAATGCAAGCGATTTGAATTTGCTGCACAGGTAGATGGATAGCCGGGGATGAGTCTTTTCTTGTAGCGAAAAAGAATTGGAAAAGGATCACAGGGGCATATTCAAAGTGCGGGATCAGCATCTCTCTCTCTCTCTGTCTCTCTGTGTGTTTGTGTGTGGGAGAGTTCCAGCTAAGCACCGCATGACTTTGTTGTTTGGCAGGATAACTCTATTGTGGCCCCAGGAATTTGGCTGTGGGAAAATCTTTGCCAACAATGTGCAGAGTTTAAGAATTTTTCGCAAGTTAATTTGGTAAATGACAATTAAATATGTTGTTAGGAAACCAGGAAACAATGGCTGAAGGCAGGCGCTAAGAAATAATCTGATGATAATGGAAGACCTGCTGTTGGGCAACTTCTTTTAAAAATTATACAAAATTCGGATGGTAAATTTAGATTCCCACAGTTGTTCCACGGAACGAAACGAAATCAAAAGTAGAAATAAGAGTGATAGCCACACGAACGCACACAGGGACACATTCATGGATATCCCAAGATATTCCTACCCCTTCCAAATCCCAATCCCAGCATCAAATCACAGCAAACACAGCGCACACAAAGAGATGAAATCGAAGGATCCGTAGAGACAAGTGGAATGCAAACAGGCGAGACGGGGGTACGAACAACCACAAAGCAAACAAGCAAAGATAAAGGATCTCAAGGATGTGTGGGAAACATACACGAAACAAGTGCAACGGTATCTGGAAATGCAAAAGGATAATAGCGTAAAAAGGAAATGAAAATTATCATAATTTTGTCTCTCTCTTTCTCTCACACTCTGCGCGGGAGGTGTTGTTGTTTTTCTCACAGCATGGATCGGGTAACAGCAGCCAGCCTCGGATTCGGATATGACTGAGTGTGGGAAGGGCTGAGAAGCAGCGAGGGATACGAAATCCGAAGACGAACATCATCTCGAAAAGGTGGGGGCGTCGCCGCATAACTGGCGATGCGACGCTCGACAGCCACACGCAAGGCAGCCGCAAGGATTGGATCAAGCTGTTGCGGAAGCTATTACGGAAGTGAAATCAAATTTTTAACTAAAAAAAACCCCCGAAAGGGGAAACGGATGATAATGGGGATGTAAATCAATTTGTAGCTGGCAACTTTATTCAATCACTTTCATTTCCCTTCACCCCCCTCACACAATTTCTATTGCTGTGCTCCATTGTCCTGGGTATAGCCGAACAATCGCTTGAGCATGTTGTAGATAATCATTTGTCGCGTCACTTCCGCCTCGTACTGCATGTAGTCCTTGAGGCGATGCTGCTTGTACAACTGATCCAGTAGATCGAAAAGTTCCATTTCGAGCGCTCGCAGTGGCGCCTCCAGTTCAGGTGTATGTGTGCCAGAGACCAGTGCCTGCATGTAGATCGTGGAGATCTTCTGCAGTGCCTCATCCAAGGAATTCAGTGTCACATCCTGGGAATCGTGCAGCAGCTTAACGGGTCCAGTCAGCCTCGGCGAAGCTCGATATGTGTGCCACCGATCGTCCGGATCAGCAGCCAAACAGATCAGCGGCAAAATTGCCACAATTAATATTGTTTGCAATGTGAAATTTATGTGCTGCATTGCGAGACTTTTATATATATTTTATTATGTTCGATAAACTTGATTATAGATTGCCAGGAAGCTTTAACACACGCCTGAGGATCACTGCGTGCTCTGGTCTGCAATAACTTTTCGTGTTTAGCACACTGAACGAGAACGAGCTTCTCTTTATATAGCGTTCGATCGTTTGTGGGACCCTGTAATTGGGTTATCTGTTTTTGTTGATTAGTGCAAGATCACAGGGTTATTTCCTCAGCATAGATAGTGCGAATGCAATTTCCGTTTTCTACATAAAAGGGTTCAAGATCCCAACCCAGAGGTCAGCAATGCATTTCACATGATTATCTCTCCCAGTTATAATGAGAGTAGATCGAATAGTAGATTTTGTTTTCTTTTTGAGCATTTATCATTTATTATCATTATTTTCACTCTTTTTCCGTCATATCATCAGTTGTCGCTTCTACTTTGAGTTACGATTACAAAACTTTATAATAAAAACACTACAGTAATTGTGAAACGTGAAAAACTTAATGCTAAGCTTTGAAAATCTACATAACTTAACTTAAAAAAACATCAGTAAAATAAGCAATTAAATAGGTGGAGAAATGACAAAAAACTTCATTAGTTAGTCAATGAACTACATAATAGTAAAAGTTTTTAATATAAAAATGCTTAAATGAGAATTACACAAAAAATATACAAAATCACAGCTGAACTTAAAATAAAGAAAGCGAAACATAGAACAGGGAAAAAACATACATAGGTAGGATATACATCGTAGCATATCATATCGTATCGTATCGTAGAAACTTAATGGGTTCTAAAGCATTTGTTGTTGTTGTTGTTGTTGGTTGGATGTTCGAATAATTGCGATGAAATAAATTAACAATTGGAGAATAAACTTAACACATAAAACTTTGTCTCCATCCATCTTTATGCATATCTGATTGTTCAGATCTACCAGGGCCTCCAGGCGGAGCTGGACTTATCGATGGCCCCGGCCAGGAACTTCTTAGACGAGGGTTCGTCCAACGAACAGTCACTAGAATCGGCCTCTGGCTCCGGCTCTACCTCTGCCTCCCGTTCCCGCTTCGCGTGTCCGCTGGTGGAGCTCACTTGCTGCTGCTGCAAGTGGACCAGGGAGCGCGAGCATCCGCTGCTGTCGTGGCTGACGGCACTCAGGTTGAGCGATCCGCTCGTGTTGAACGACGTCTCGGCGCTGGTCGGCGGCGGCGTGGAGAAGACTCCGGCGAAACTGTGCTTGGCCAGCACATCGACGATCGGTGAGGCGGCCCGGGACTCGTCGCCATGGCTCGAGGACATCGAGGAGATGGGGCTCAGTGGTGGACTGCTGGTGGGAGTGTTGCTGCCGTTCTTCACCGCCAGCTGTGTCTGAGCCGGGATCTGTGTGTGGCTCTGGTGCTGGCCAGTGGAAGCACTCGAACTTGGAGGCTTGCTGAAGGCGCTCAGCCGGAAGCTCTGTGCGTAGTCGCTGAGATGGGTGGGATTCGCAATGTTGGCCAAGGCGGCGCTGGCCGGACCTCCCGTCGTGGCCGCTGTGCCAGGCCAGACGAAGGGTCCCGCTGGTGGAGCCGTCGCTCCCGCCGTATTGGGCATGATCAGGGCGAACTCTCCGGATGGCAAGCGTGAGGGGATTAGCTGGAGGCCGCCCATTTGTATGGATGGCGGAGTGGTCTCCGTCCGGCTGTTGTTGTTCAAGTCCTGCGGCAGTGAGGGAAACAGCGGAGCGGCGGCGGCGGCCACTCCACCCACGGCGGCTGGGAACAGTCCGGCGGGCATCTGGCCCCGATATCCACTGCTGAAGTTGCTCATCGAGCCAATCTGCTCCAGACTGTTGGCACAGTTGTTCAGATGGGCATTCAGCCGCTGGCGCACACCCGTGTCCACATCCAGCTGGCTGACATAGCGATTCACCTCCTCGGCGCACTCCACGAAGCCCGTCTTGAACTTCTGCACCACTCCGGGGTCCGTCTGGATGGCCATGTTCAGCTGCTGGCGCTGCACAGACTGCAAATGCTTCACCGTCATCTCGAGTATGTCGGCCTTCTCCAGTTTGGTATGGCGTGCCGGCTGAAACGGGAGGAGAACCAAGGTAAGATAATGATGAGTTGAATGTTGAAATTGAAGCAAAAAGAATGGGTGTGCTGTGCGGTGGGGTGGAGTGGGGTATAGTGGGTCTAAGCCAAAGCAGAAGCCGCCGCCGCTGCCGTCTGGCTAATTGTTTTGCCAGAGATGAGATCCCACAGACCCAAAGCCCAAAGCAAGACCCAGTCGCTGCTGCACTCGCAGTCGCAGTCGCAGTCCCTATAACAAGTTCAATGCCTGGGAAAAAGTGAAGTTAAGGAGCACGTTTCGTGCCTCATATGTCCAACTATTCGTGTGTAATCTCTGCCCCTGGCCCTGGCCCCCTTGGTCCAACATTGGGCCGGACCACTCTGCAAATATCACACGACTAAGGTGAGATACAACAGCAACAAGAAAGGAAAGACCTGCTTCGATAGGCGAGCCATTTGATACCCTTGTGGATGGATTGTCACCCTGGCAGATAAGTATTATATTGTGACCCGATTTGGAGGGTCAAACGGATGGACATGGATCAAAAAATACACCTCTAATTTGTGTAAAGTTTCTTCTCTGCTTTGGACTGCTTTTGATCCAAATCGTAATACCTTTAGAAAGGGTAAAAGAACGATCTTCGTTCTCTGATCTTCTTCCATTCTCTGGCCTGGCCCTTTCCCTTTCGCTCTGCCTGGTCCTCTCTGCCCCGCCTGGCTGTCTCTTTCTCGCGCTCTGGGACTGCATATTTTAGCAAAAGTTTCCCACGCAGGTCGCCCGCTTCTTTCGTGCTCCTCTCTCCCAGCCCTCGCCCCGCCTGGCTGGACTTGTCTGAATCTTTTGTTTACTTTTGCTCTTTTTCCTTTCCCTTCAATGTCTTTCTTATTTGATTTTTTTGACCTCATCTTCGTCGTCATCGCCCTGCTGCCGGCCTCCCGCTCTCCTGCGCAGAATTCTGCGGCGGCGAATTTTGTTTTATTTTTTTTCTTTTATTTCTTTTTTTATTCTTCTCACACAGCAGGATCACTGCTGAGGAAACTGGTTTCGGCCTGTCCTATCCGTCCATCGATTTCTGCGTAATTCCTCGACTTGTTAACACTTTTTGGTCTCTTGACTGACTCCTACTCCGTCGGCGCTCTCTTGTAATGATCATCAATAAAATTTAATACTCAATTAGATTGTTGACTCTGCCTCTTGTAGGAGTTCGTTTCTCCAATTTTTTGTGTGATCCTTTTGTGCTCTGGCCGCCGTCGGACACTTGAGTGTGTGTCTCAAGGGGTTCTTTCTTCTCTTTTACAATTTGTGGGACCTGACATAATTTATAGGGAAAGTGAACTGATATGGATGATGGGCCCTAGTTTCTAAATCACTGCCACACAGCACTTTGCTTTGGGTCATTTCTCTTTGGGTCAAGTCGGTTTAACTGCAAATACTTACGTCCTTCTTCATGGCCTCCAGTATGAGGGATTTCAGCTCGTTCAGGCAATGATTAATGCGTGCCCGGCGACGTTTCTCCATAATGGGTTTGTTGGTCTGTAAAATGGATGAGAGAAAATTCCATTATTGAATTGAAATTGAAAGTTATTCTCAAATTGCACCATTATCACGGTATTTGAACACTCCATCTTTCATCTATCCATTTACAATTCTCACCTTTCTCAGCTCGGCCTTGGATAATCCATTGGGATTGGACATACGTCCGTTGCTGCCATAGCTGTCACTATATCCATTCGAGCAGTCGAAGTCGTCGTCCGAATTGAGATCGTGTTTGTAATCCATTTTGATCTTGTTTCAGTTTTAATATATCCAAAATAATGTGGTAATCCAAAAGTGTTTAGCTGATCGTTCAGCTATGGTTTTTTGTTTAGTTTTTATTTTTCACAACACTAAAACTTTGGTTCAAGTACGAATATAGTTTCAACAATTATTGCACGTACTTCTGTTTTTGCCGAATGTCCAGAACAACAACGAAAAACTTAACAAATGTTCGCGTTTATTTTCAACTTATCGTACGGTTCATGCGGAGAGAGCGAGCGGCAGAGAACCGCACACACGAGACGCAGAAAGGATAGTGATCCTCGAGCGAGCGAGGCGCTGAATAAAAGCGAAACGTTTCGAAGGCGAAACGGGTCCCGAATTGAGCCGAGCGACGTCTAGCAGCGATTACCTGAACCCGAACACTAAGCAGAGGCGAAAAGAATAGCGCAGCGCTGCGCAGGTACCCGGCTCCCGCTAGCGTTCTCTGAGTTATTTGGGGTGGTTATGCAGACAGACTGAGAAATTCCAGTGCAGTGAGAATCACTCAAAACGCGGGCAGTCGCGGCACTTTATAGTACGAGTGAGTACCGAGTGAAATGAGTGCAGGCAGAGTTGTCTAGTCAACTGATGGCGCGCTGAGGATCGGGGGATTACCCACGATCTTAGCTTAACTTAACCAAATAAACGATCCCAAGTCCAGCACAACATTCAGAGTAAAGCCAAGTCATTAGGCGAGAGGGCCGTTGGGCAGCTGGCAAATATTTGAAAATATTTGTACTCAAACTGATTCGGATTCTCACCCTGTGAGGGGATAGAGCAAACTTAATCAATGCCCGTCCAATGATTTGCAATTCATTAAGGATAGAATTCCTTGGAAATTGTTCCGGGGTTGTCTTTTGCGATTCTGGAGACAGAGCGCAGCTGTCTCGCGCAACCCCCGAGACACAACCCAACCCAAGGCAACCCCCTTGGAAGACGAAGGTCTTTCTGCCTGACGTCAGCCGCATCGCATCATATCATATCTTAAGGGGGTTGCTCTGGGCTTGGCTAGGGGTCCGGTTTGGGTTCGGGGTCAATCATTACCGAAGCTTACCTGATTTGGCCAGTTTTTATGAGCGATCACCGTTCTTGGTTCGTGCAGATTTGCGTCCTCAAGCCAAATTTATTACTTTACAATGTTGGGAGGATTAAGGCCAAAGGAGTTGTCAATAGCCAAGGGGCCATGCGTCAGCTGACAGCTGGCGAATCTACCTCATGGATTGGGATTGGGATTGGGATTGCTATTGCGACTGTGATGGGGAGGCCGCAGGGTCGTAAATGTATTGCGCCGACTGGCAACTCTGGTTATGCAAAAGTAACATTACACTCAGCTGCCACACATTTTGGCTCGAGCAGAAATCCCATGTTGAGCAATAATCCGACTGGGGTGATCACCCATGATCCATCCATCACTTACGATCATTTCCAGCGTTGATCATGTCAGCTTTCATAAATTGAATAAATGCTGTTTACAGTCGTCTAGTTTTTGTGGTTTTTCGGTTGACAGACCCAACTATGCAGATCCCGTGATCATTCCATATAACAGTGATTACTTTCGGGTGAATACTAATGCACGCCATTTAGGTGCAAATGTGGCCAACATTTTCCCACGAAAGCCCAATAAAAATCATGATCAAGAGAACAGCGAAATATAGTATGTACATACATGCACAACGAAAAAAACAAAAAAATGAAGAAACCTCAAGCTCATCAGACACATGTGGATGTGATGTGGATCAATCGTCTGGCAAAACGTGCAGCGGAGAGTCCCCTCCGATCACACACTCTGCTGCCTTCTTGGGAAACCAGAGCAAAACAGAGAATTGAAATTCTATAGGGAGGAGGCAGAGGTAAAAATCAAAGTTCAATATCAGCCCCCCAAAACAGTTGCTTTGGCTTCCCTTTTTTCTCTCTCCTTTTCTCCTTTAAGAGTATTCTTTGGCAAAGGGATCAAGGTAAATGCCATTTAGTGTGGCACGATCGCTGATGATCGGCAGCCAAAGTGTATGAGTATGAGTGTATATCTGTATCTATATAGTATCTCCTTCTGTCTGAGCCTTTGGCTCCATATCCGTCTGCGTCTTGATCTTCATTTCGGTTTCTTTTTGGGGCTTCCTTCCCTCAGTTTTGATGCGTTCCCAACGCACGATTTACACATTAAAACACTTTAATTTTTATTGTACAGCCGGTCGGAGGAGCTTCGGATCTGTCGATCAGTGACGATCTACTTCCCTTTTTTTAATCAACTCCGAAGGTGGAGCACATGGGGAGAGACCTTTCCCAACCTCAAATTAGTGACTTGAGGGTATTTTTAGCTGTGGGAACTGCAGTTATTACTTGGGGTGTGTGCTGCTCGTAGATGCAACGCCCCCGCCTCCCCATCATCCGCCCTCATGCAGTCCATTCAGTAGTAGTACCCAAAATAATGAGCATGAAAAATATGAAACGGTAGCAAATGTGTGAACTGATCTGATCCAAACCGAACCGCTCCCCTCGGAACGTAGCTAAAGCCGATCTGAAGTGGGGTTGGTGTCGGATGCGATGCTGCTGCTTGGCCAAGATATATGTTGATTTAAATGAATTCCTTGTTGATTTTTATGGCGCTTAGTCCGCGACTTTCCAGCGTGGGGGAACTTTGAGTGAAGTGTGCGGTCTGCGGGGCATTAGAAGTCGTGACAGGGACCGGGACAGGGACTACTACGAGTGTACATATGTATATGTAATATTTGATTATTTTTTGTGGTAGATTTTATTTTTATGAATTTGATAAATGGCCAGCGGGGAGTTGGGCTAATAACTGGAAAGTTTTTTCCTGACAGATGCCAAAAAAAGGGGGAACGAAATGGGGGAGTGTTTTCGTTCTCATACGAAAATATACTCCCAGGGCAGAGGAGTGGGAATTACCGTTTGACTTCTTGGTTAAAATGTGCTTTAGTTTCATGTTTCATGATAGTTTTGGATATACTGAGTTATATTTACGACGAACTTAACCACAATTAGGATCCACTGATATTTAAGATTGGTTTGCAGTTGGCTAGGATGTTCTCCCTTGCACATCAATGATCTCATTAATGGGCGTTTCCATCCCGTAAGTCATCGTAACGGTCAGTTTTGCCAATCAGCTGCTCCTGTGACAACATTTGCTCCTCTCTTGCTCTCGTGCCACTGATTCGCTGCACAGCTGCTCGTCTGGATCGTCTCCCCTCCTCATGCCCCGTCTATGATAACAATGGAATTACAGTCCGGAGTACGGACAATGGACGGCGCTAAGAAAACTGACTTTCTAGGGGACGTGCGGGGTTTCGTTTCTTTTGACGCTGCTGCCAAACATCTTACATAATCGGAGAGAAGATGCGACGACTGCTAGAGATTTTGGATGGAAGCGTGCCTGATGCAAGGCAGCTGCTGCTGCTGCTGGATGAAGGGTTGCCGGGGGATTAAGTGCGATCTGTGTGCTGTAAAGATTTGCGGTTGCCACTGATTCGATTCCCCCGGGCCGAAGCCACAGTAAATCCTCCTACCGTACGGTAAGTACAGTCAGACCTCGGGGGAAATCAGGCGACACACACACACACACGAACAGAGACCAACGACTGGGCGTGATATCAATTCATAAATGAATAATTCCGACAGAACTAAAATTAAAACTAGGACCAGAGTCGAAGTCGAATAATGTGAGAAAAAAATGTTCTCACGATCACCTTTGAAGTCGGAACAGACGGCGCATGGAAAATCCACGTGCAAAAGGGGGAAGTAAGCAATGTAGGAAGGAAGGAAGAAACCCTCCACCATACCACGCGACGCCGCCACCATCATCCACCATGCATGCGGTAGGAGCAGGCGGAGTAGGACGCAGGACACACGGCTGGCTTTGGTGGTGGTTGGTGGGCACAGCCACGGCCACTGCCACGGCCCCCTCCTACCCGGCGACTGTCGCTGTTACCGTTTGTCCTTCTATTCCAGGGAGTGCATGAGAATTTAAATTATACCCACACACACACATGCCATGCCCTCACTGCAGTGCGCACAATCAACGGGCTTTGTCTGCGGCTGTGTGCGTGTGTGTGTGTGGGGTGTATCGGCATGCAAGCGGGCCCGATAGGAAACAGGAGGGCGCAGGACGAGGCGAGGCGTGTGTGGGAACGGAACTTTTGACGGAGGACACTCGAGCATGAAGAGCGCGGAGACAGGAGACAATTATTACCCATCCGAATTGAAATGCCCGCTAATGTCCTTAATTCCCACACAGCTCCCCCACAAGTTTCGTAATAATCAAGCAATTCTCAGAGGAAATTTAAATAAAACGGAATTATCGCTAATGCTAGAGCGAGACAGAGAACGAGAGAGCCAGATAAGCAATTTCTCTCTTTCTCTTTGTTACGCTCATGCGCAACATGCAAAAAAAACAGCAACGAAACAGCACAGCGGGGAAAAGTCAAAGTCATCGAAAACAGATAATTTCTGTGTTGCAGCTGAATGTAAGACAAGAAGGCCCACTTAAGTGCCCTCATTCACATATGTTCATGTGTGTAAATGCATTTCTTTTCCTATTTTTATCCATTCGAAATGATAACGATGGCTTTGTGCATGTGCATTGATAAATGTGTGTGTATGCATGTATATGTGTATGTGTGTCTGTGCCTTTGCATTACTCATGCGCTGTAGCATCTTTCGGTATCTTTTGGTATTTTCCAGCCGCGAGAGAGCCGCCTTCAGTATTTTACTACTGCCACACTAAAAATGTGCTGTGTGTTGTTGCTTTTCTCTCGCTCTCTCGCCCGCCCGCGGAGTATTATTTTGTGGGTCTCCGCTGACGGTCATACTGACACAGAAAATGCAAAAAAAGTAAAAGCAAAAAAGTTAAGCGTAGGCGTGACAAACGGGTGAAAAAGCGTTGTAAGAAAGAACTGTTGTTGACACAAAAAAGGCATAAGAGTAAACCCAAGTGCGGCACGCAAATCAAAAGCAAAAGAAAGACAAAATCAGTAAGGCAAAGCCAGAAAACAGTGCAGCCCTTGGCGGCCATTCAAATGAATAGTCCTCGCTCAAACGCACTCAATGGCGGTGGCGGCGTCGGCAGCGGCGGGGCCATCTCTGCCCTGCCCAGCACCCTGGCACAATTGGCGCTGCGCGATAAGCAGGCGGCTTCTGTTACCAGTAATGGCAGCAGCGAATCCTCTGTCGGTCGGCCGGCAGTGCAGCCCCCGAGTGTGCCATCGATAGTCGCCAGCAAGCTGGGCGAGTCCACACCCTCATCGGCTGGAGCGCCCTCCAATGGTGATTCCAACAAACTGACCCACGATCTGCAGGAGAAGGAGGTCCAGAAGCCAGCCAAGCCTCCGCTGCCAGTGCGCCAGAAGCCCATGGAGATCGCAGGCTATGTGGGCTTTGCCAATCTGCCCAATCAGGTGTACCGCAAGGCGGTAAAGCGCGGCTTTGAGTTCACCCTGATGGTGGTCGGCGCCAGTGGGTTGGGCAAGTCCACGCTCATCAACTCCATGTTTCTGTCCGACATCTACAATGCCGAGCAGTATCCGGGGCCCTCGCTGCGCAAGAAGAAGACCGTGGCCGTGGAGGCCACCAAAGTGATGCTCAAGGAGAACGGCGTCAACCTGACGCTGACCGTGGTGGACACGCCCGGATTCGGCGATGCCGTGGACAACAGCAACTGCTGGGTGCCCATTCTCGAGTACGTGGACAGCAAGTACGAGGAGTACCTGACGGCCGAGTCGCGGGTGTATCGCAAGACCATTTCGGACAACCGGGTGCACTGCTGCCTCTACTTCATAGCGCCATCGGGCCACGGCCTCCTGCCACTGGACATTGCCTGCATGCAGAGCCTGTCGGACAAGGTCAATCTGGTTCCGGTCATTGCCAAGGCCGACACCATGACGCCGGACGAGGTGCATCTGTTCAAGAAGCAGATACTCAACGAGATTGCTCAGCATAAGATCAAGATCTACGACTTTCCCGCCACGATCGAGGATGCGGCAGAGGAGTCGAAGACCACGCAGAATCTGCGTAGCCGTGTGCCATTCGCCGTTGTCGGTGCCAACACCATTATCGAGCAGGACGGGAAGAAGGTGCGCGGTCGGCGGTACCCATGGGGTGTGGTCGAGGTGGAGAATCTTACACACTGCGACTTCATTGCCCTGAGGAACATGGTGATTCGGACGCATCTGCAGGACCTCAAGGACGTGACGAATAACGTGCACTACGAGAACTATCGTTGCCGCAAGCTGTCCGAGCTGGGCCTGGTCGATGGCAAGGCGCGGCTCTCGAACAAGAATCCCCTGACCCAGATGGAGGAGGAGAAGCGCGAGCACGAGCAGAAGATGAAGAAGATGGAGGCCGAAATGGAGCAGGTGTTCGACATGAAGGTCAAGGAGAAGATGCAGAAGCTCAAGGACTCCGAGCTGGAGCTGGCCCGTCGCCACGAGGAGCGCAAGAAGGCCCTCGAGCTGCAGATCAGGGAACTGGACGAGAAGCGGCGTGAGTTTGAGCGCGAGAAGAAGGAGTGGGAGGACATCAACCATGTGACGCTAGAGGAGATGAAGCGGCGCAGCCTGGGCGCCAACAGCAGCACCGACAACGTGGACGGTAAGAAGGAGAAGAAAAAGAAGGGTCTGTTCTAAGTCAACCCATAGGAATGGCTCCTTCTATTTATTCCTCTCAATGCTCCATCCCCCATCCACCATCCATCAACCACCAACCGCCATCCGCCAC
Source organism: Drosophila subsilvestris (assembly GCA_035043285.1). Lineage (NCBI taxonomy): Eukaryota > Metazoa > Arthropoda > Insecta > Diptera > Drosophilidae > Drosophila > Drosophila subsilvestris. The sequence goes on from JAWNNB010001795.1 coordinate 110,940, forward strand.
CCGATATACTTAAGCGCTAATCTCGAGAACAAACAAAAACTTAACTGATCGCGAATGATAAACATAGCGTAACCCATAAATATACATACATACCTTTAAATATATAACTATAGAAGTGCATACAGAAAGACATACGTACATATATCTATTGTTGGGCCCTCAGCCGCCCCACAAGGCCTTTTCGCACAGCAATCGCACTCCGAACGCGTTGCATTTGTTTTCTTCTTACTATACAAGTACATATAGCAGTTATTATTGCAGTATTCTACCGATATACACTTATTCAGATCGAACCTACTTGACGACGACGACGAGAACGAAGAGATATTTGCTAGCCTAAATGAATTGAAGCCCCGATAAAAAAAACCCATGCCCCCTAAAATGGTAGTATGTAAACCCTAAAATTGTATTTAAAAAATACTTAAATATCGCTTAAACAAACAAAATATATGAACTTAAGCAAAAATGCGCGAGTATTTGATCCTAAATATAAAGAATAATAACGAACACCATGTAAAACGTATGATATTGATATTGTAATTGTATCTTATACTATACCTACCTATTATGCATAAAGTAAAGTCATTTACATACCACTCGAGCACACAAACAAGCGGCAAACAGCAGAAACAACAAAATATACTCTTCAATTTTACAAAATAAAGTCTTCTTTAGTTTAACTACATAAAAAACAAAAACAACAAAAAGAAAAAGAAAAGAACAAATTCCATTTCTTGTATATTGTCGATGGTTTACACAACTGCTTGAGGGGCTGGCATACAGGGTGTTTGACTGTGCGGCACGCGACTCTCAATTAACGCCGTGACGCTAAATTTTGAAATCGTGTGCGATGCAACCCCCCAACATTCTTCAACTGGTTGACTAATATATTTTTTAAACAGAAACTCACTTGAATGGTGAATGTGGAGTGTTTGCGTGTGTGTGGAGAGTGTGACTCAGGCCAAGCTCCGTTTATGGATATATTTGCTGGGCATTTTTGAGTCTGACGCGGACAGCTAAATCATTCAGCGAGACCAATTTAATGTTTACTCTTTGCATCGTAAAATTCTAGACCATTAGAAAAATCTTTTGGTGTACAGTGTGCGTCATTTGAATAGGACACAACCATCATATGTGTAGCTATAGGAATGATAGATCAGAATTTATATTATTTATAATCACACTGTGTGTGATGATTTACTGTCAAGAGTTCAAACACCCATTATCCGGTTCCTGCCCATATAAGGCTCATGCAATTTTAAGCCCCCACCAACCGACCACACCCTATATGTGCCGCTACATACTCGTGCTCGTATGCATGTGTATGCTGGCAGTGCATATTGTCGGAGGCCCCCACTTGAAATTGCTTTCTAAATGCCACAGACGCACACTCACATACATATGTACATACATATAAGTAGATGGACATGTGTGTACATATGGCTATTTAATTTATTCAAAAAATTAATCCATAACCCAATTGAAAGGCACTCAATTAATGCCGTATAAAGCGTAAAATGGAAATCCATTGGTGAAAGACATGGAAACATGGAGCGAGAGTGGCACGGTGGGTGAGCTGTGGGCGAGGGGGAGATTGGGGAATCCAGATATGCTGTCCGACTGTGTGTGTGCGGGCCTGTCTCTCTCTTTCTCTCTCTTCTCTGTATGTAAGTCAACAACGTTGACGCAGCACTTAACTCCATTCGAAGCAATTGGCTTTGGCGATCAATGAACGCAGAGTGCTGCTGCTGCTGCTGCTGCTGCTCCGAAGAAGAGCAAGAACCAAGCCCCATCGGCCGCCAGAGTGGAAGTGAGGGCGGCAGTGGAGTGGAGTGGAGCCCGCTGCTTGCGGTGTTGTTTTTAGGACGATGACTCACACATACACAAACACAGGCACAGCCAGGCAGGGAGAGGAGTGGGAGGGAGAGTACTTGAGTACTGCTGCTTATCAGGCTGAAATGAGAGCACTTTTGCCTCTGCCGCTGCCTGCATGTGGTGTCCATGTGTGCTCTGCGCTAGCGACCGAGTCACCCTGTAACTACGTTTTGCTCCGCTTGCGGCCAGCATTCTTGCACGTTGTCAAATGGCAAAGACAGTCCAACGACAACCACAACCACAAGAAGTGGAAAATAGCCTCGGCAGTCGAAGCATTTAATACCCTTGCAGACCGAAGATTTTCTAGGTATACAAATAACACGATCGTATAGTGCATATCCAGTAGGCTGTTACGTTTCATTCAAAAATCCACACCTTGGCAAACCGCTGCTTAAAATCATAACACCCTCTGCTAGGGTATAAATAACGTTTAAGATCAAAAACAAATGTTTGACCGTTTCTAACAAGCCGCAGACAACGAAAGAGAGATAAAGAGAGATAGAACGTTCTCACCCACACTAGCGTAGTATGTATGTATGTATGTATGTATGTATGAACGCCTGACATATTTACGTGACTGCGCGATAGAGACAGAGAGAGAGAGAGCAGCTAATTGAGAGCTAGAGTCAACGTTGCGCCTGCGTCGCTTCTCGCTTCAAAATTTTATTGGAAATTTCCGTTTTACAGTTTGAAATTCTTCTCTCTGGTTTCGGCTCGCGAGTCTTGACATTTGACATGACGATGGGGGAAGTGATTTTTATGGTTTTGTTTGTTTGCTTTTGTGGTTAAACAGCCAACCCCCCCAATCCTCACCCGTCACCGTTCCTGTCCCCAATTGTGGCCAGCCCCCGCATCGTTACTATGCAGAACTGATAAGGGCTCGCTTCCATGTTTGTGTGCATTGGTTTTATGATTTCTCTCATATTTCCCCTGTTTACAATGCAAGCAAATCGGATTGGTGCGAGGGGGTCAGGGAGTTCTATCGCTTTACATAACACTTGTGGGAACCCCGCGAAGGCCAGCTCTACGCCTGGGTTGATAACAGCTCTGGGTCCAGTCCATAAATTATCTGGCGGCGGGGTTGAGTAAATAAACACTTGTTAGAACTGACACATTTGCTTGAGATGCGATAGAGTCGCTATTTGCACTGAATTTAACGAGGGAGGTCGCTTGCCAAGGAAGGCGCTTGGCCCCTGGTCCTTTAAGACGAGACTCTAATGACCGGCCGTGTGTGTCTGTGTGTGTGTGGTCTATCTGTGCACACGGAAGTTCCTCTTCTCTACTTCCGTTGCTGTGTTCTGCCTTTCATTTGGATGTGGATCCCATAGCGGTACAATTAAGTTCTCCCCCCCCTTTTCTCTCCACTGGTTTCTTCTCCTCTTTTGTCCTTTGTCCTGCCTGGATTTCCGCTACGCATGCGCTGGAAGCGTGCACAACATCCGCTCCTCGCGAACCGTTCCGTTTCGAGCCATTCCGAGCCATTCCCGCAAATCTTTCGTTTCGCCTTTGTTGTGCATTTTACAGTTGGAATTGCCATTGTCCCAACATCCTGGGAATCCAAGCTATTAACAGGTGTCCCCCACCCGCACTCTCTGGCGAATCATTTGCGGAGGTGTGAAAAATATTCAGAGAATTTTTTTGAGGGTGGATCTTTGCTCTGAAAAGGGAATCCTAATTGAGTTGTTGTTCACTTGAGCTCTGAAGCAGTTCAACAAAAATTATGAGCTCACTTAATTATAATATATGTACGTACATATTTATATACCTTTTTTTTTTGCTGATAAGCGAGATTTCTGCAACCATTTTCTCGTTACTCTTTTTCTCAGGGCTCTGTGGAGAGCCACCTGATGGTCCATCGCTTAATCTACAAGCTGTCAAAGCACTTGACATATGTTCTCTCAACCACACAATTATGCCCCGTAATCGTTCTTCATAACAAAAGACACAAAAGACCAAAAATCAAAATCAAAAAAGGGTATATTTTGAGTATAATTTCAGGTAATTGGGGGACAGTTGGATCAGAACAGCAAAGATTTGTGGCTTGTGGTTGGAATGACCCTGGAAACAGATTTCATTGGACATTGACAGTTTTGTCGGTTATGCAAACCCAATTTGGGTCACTTCACAGCAGTTGAAAAGAGCTGAAGAGGGGGGATTGAAGGGAGGGGGCTAGGAGAGGCGCCTCTTCGAGTGTGTTGAATGTAGGTTAGGTGGATGCTGATGCCCAGTGGTGTAGCCCAGTCATTGGCAAGGGGACAGGCAGCTATGAATGGTATTTTGGACCCCTGCTGGCAGACGGCACTGCTGGGGGATAAGGATGATGCGGCTGTCGGTGGCTTGTCGGCTGTGCTGCTTTTGTGCTGCATCTTGGCTTGTGCCACCACCCCTTTTGTGTGCGTCTGTGCCATTGAATGCGTCTGTATACTGAGTGCTGCTCATCCTCGGTACATGTTTGATGGTTTCTCCACCATTTCCGTCCCCATCTCGCCCATTTGGATACCATTCAGTCACAGAGCTCATAATTGATGTTCAAACTGATGTTGAGGCTTGGTGCAGGGGGCAGGAGCAGTAGACACTTGCCACAGATTCTTTATTCTGCTGCTGGTGCCGAGGGGGCCCTCAATTGTGACACGTTTTGTCCGGCATTACTCGCATTATTGTTATTGCTATTGTGATTCGGGCAGATGATGGTTTTGTTGTGCCACATCACATTGATTTAATTAACTTAAATTAGAGAAGCGGAAGCTGTCACAAACAGATAGACAGAGAGAGAAGAGAGAGTGCGGTAGAGAGTGTTTGATGGAGAACTGAGTTCCATCACGCCTGCAAAGGACTCCTGAACGTGCCACACGTGCCAGGAAATCATCTGCTGCTGAGGTGGTAAGAAATACGTTACTTCGACTAATTTCCCGGCTTAACAATGCAGCGCACAGCAATTTATTGAGCCACGCGGCAAAGGACGAAAAATCCGACCAACAAAGGTACACAAACGAGGGTCCCTCTGCTCCTGTCCCCGCTCTCCACAATGAGGGTCCTGCAATGAGCACTACCTTGCTCCATCCCTCTCCAGCTCCTGCTCATGCTCATGCTCGGGGGTTGCAGTTGCACATTGAGCCGCAACGAGAGGACGACTCATCAGCGACTCAGTCCTGTTTGGGTAATTGTTATCAGTGATCCTGAAATGAACGTTACTTTGAGTCCGGGGCCCGGTGTTCTGCCTTCCCTTGGCACGCGCCAAAGGATCTCTCCCTCCCTCCATCCCTCTTGTTCCCAACGAACAGCTGTTCGTCCTCGTCTTTTTACGTTGGCCTGCAGGACATGCTCTGGCATTTCAGAATCGACTGAGCGACAATTTTAAGTAATTGAAAAGGAAGCAGAGATTCGGTTTATTTTTTAGGAACTGTGAGAAAGGTCGTCGCCCGGGTCGTAGGGACTTCTTTGGGGGTCTCCAATCTGTCAAAATCTCTCAGTATATTTTTAGGAGAATTTTTTAAAATTTGACCTTAATCTTAAGGAATAGAAAAAACCAATATTTTTGTTGCTGACAAGGCCAACGAATATGTGAAAAACAAAGCAGAGACCTTTGCAGGAAACTGCATTGCTGAAGAGCAACTTTTAAAGCAGATAGACAAGAAAAATCAGAAGAAAAGGCAAAATTTAGCTCGATTTTAATATATTTTACATACTCTGGGCATCAGGGAGTTTTATTTAAGATAATTTCGCATCCTTTTTGCATGAGTAATTATCCACTCAAACGGAAACGCTCTCCCAAAACTCACTCAGAAATTGCTTTCCACTCAACTCACTTCCTTGAGCCGGAGATGGGCAGGGCGTGAAATGCGTTAGCCCCGGATTTCCAGTGAAAGCAGCGGCAGCGCAAAGTTCTCTAACCATTTTCATGGTTGCCAGCAAATTATCTATTCGGGGTTTTCTAGGATCTGAACCCTGGACCCTGGAACTTGGGCCCCGGCCACGATGGCCAAAACCGAGCAGCGCTGACCACAGCAAGTGTCGGCCAGTCGCTGGCTGATGCGGAGGAGAGTCCTGGTCCACCACTCATAAACACATTATGCATGCCGCTCCGGGGGGGGCTGCTCGGGCTGATCGCTGGCTCACAATTTTTGCTTGCATTTCGTTGTCAATGCGAAAAAGTGTCAATAAAACCATAACGCGTTTTCCTGGAAAGCGTAAAATCAGGTAACGCCCACCACTGCCATGCCGGAACCTTCGCTCCTTCAATCTTCTCGACTCTGCGTTCGACTTCAGTCGGCTGTGTCCTGTCCGGACTCGGGACTGACAGTCTTGTTTTGACCATTTCCATTCTTTGAGCGATTTTTGTAGGCGAACCATAAAGCATAATCGCTTTATGGTTCGCCTACAAAAATCGCTCAAAGAATGGAAATGGTCAAAACAAGATTGGGAAATATTTGTGTAGTTTTTACTTTTTCTTTGAAGCAAAGCAGAAACTAATTACCGCTGATGATACGCTTTTTGTTCGAAACTCGACCAAAAAATGGACCTCGTTCTGCATAAATAAACCATCTATTAAGAGTATCACTCGGCCAGAACGAATCGAACCAGGAGGCTCCGCACGGCACGGCTCGGCTCGGCTCGACTCGACTCGCTTGAGGTCGGGGGCTGTCGGGCAGGATAGGATCGGATCGCATGGCAGCCCGTGGCCAGGTGTGCGCCGAGTCGTGTGACGACACATCTCCGCACAAGCAAAGGAATTATTTTTTATGCATACGCATAAAAATCCTTCTTGGCTTGGGTCTGGTCTGAGACAACAAAACAAAAAAAAACAGAAACGAGAAAAGTTTGCTGCGCATGCGCAGCCCCTGCGCCACCCCTTGGCGAGTTTCCTTTGTTTGTCGCTTGTGAAATCTTTTGCGAAATGTACAACCAGAGGGGTGGCTTTGCCAGTTGCTGCCACAGTCGAAGGGGCAGGGGCAGCAGCAGGAGAGGGTTTCCAGAGGTCGCTGAGGCGCAACGACCTTTCGCTGGGCGCTCGATTTATTTCGTTTCGGGGTTTTCTTTGCCTTTGCTTTTGCGTTTCGTTTGCAGCTGTTGTTTTTGCTTGAGCGAAAGATTTTTCTTAAAGACACCCCAAAAAAGAAAAAAAACCTTCCCATTCCCTCTCCCCATTGCCAGTCCAGCCCCCTTGTCGTGGTTGTGTGCAACGCGTGTGAAAGTTCTGTATTCCTGCCACAGCCACGCTTCAGCCATTTTGTTTCTGGCCTTTTGGATCACAGATTCCTCCAATTCCATGCCGATCCCATGCTAGCTGCGACGCAGTTGGAACTAGTCTGGGCAGAGGGTATGGAAATGTGTGGCAGAAGCGTGTGCAGAGAGGGCTCTGAGCGGAGTCCTCTACGAATAAATAAACAAAAGAAGTTTGCCAAAGAAATTACAATTCACAGGAATCCAGATGGATGTCGTAAATTATGGATTCTCGTATATGCCAAGCAGCAGGACTACAGGGCCATAAATCAGTCGATACTCACTGAAGATCTTGCAACTGCTGCATGGCCAGAAATCATTTTTCGAATTATTGGATTGGATTTTTAAAAATAATTGAAAACTGTTTTAATTTGCAGAGGTTACCTACAGACACAGACAGGCCTTGAGCTGTTGTACTCCCAATTCCAGTCTCTGGTTTCCTCATTAATGTCTCTGAGTACTTACGACTAAATGCTGGGCCAAGTCAAATGTAAGCGAATGTCCTGACCTTGATGGGAGCGCTAATTGCTTTATAGTGCACTTTGTCCACTGCTCACACAACTACGAGGACTCACTCGCACACAGAGAGGCCGTGGCAATGGCCTCGAGGCAAGGTTACGTTTTATGATTTGGCAAATTTCCACTGGCCGGGCCGAGTTCCGTGTAAGGCCGTACCGGATCGGGACAGCGGATGAAAGGCTGCTGAAGCGGATGGATGTGGACTCGAAAGGATGCGCAAAGTTGGCTGGCACGGAACCCAGAAGGATGCAAGAAAGGATAACTTTATGAGAGGCTCGTAAAGACCCGTCCGTTGAGCATTCGACAATTGAGCAATGGGTGATTATTTGCTTTGGTCACAATAAAGGCGACGGGTGGCAAGGATAATGCTAGGATATCCTTGCAATCCTCAAGCCATTAGCATGACGATTAGCGGCTTTTGCATGGCTGGTTCGATGAGGAAAGGGCTTCACTCGTAGTTCCAGGAATTCCAAGAACCTCTTTTACCAGTTTCTCGCAAGAGTTTTCTTTTTTTTAGTTTTGCGTAAAAAAGTTCCTTAGATTTGCGTAAAAAACGTTTGCCGACGATTAGAGAAGTCAATTTTGGTTCCAGGAATGTCCATTGCGTCCTTTTACGGCGGCTGTCAAAGGCTTTGTCCGGCTAGGATTGAGGCAATGTTATGCAAGCTTGTCCTGGGCCCTTGTCCTGGACTGCTGCAGATTTCTTCGGAAAGGTGTCGCCTCCCGTTTCCTGGAAAAAGATTTTCTTTACCCAGATTGACAGCAAGGGGAGGCCGTCATAAAGAATTCATTCCCTTATCCAGCCGATAAGCCTGACAATATTTCTTATCAAAACAAATAGGGAATAATAAATTTTCGATAATTGTAAATCCAGCCCAGAAAGTATCCTAGGGGCAGATACCCGTTAAACTAATTTTACCAGCTCCCAGCCCATCCCATCCCCTCACCCGTGCACACTGAAAATGTAAGAAAACAATAAAAAATTGAGAAAATTCTCAGCGAAATATTGGTGCAAAGGAAAGGGATCAGATCAGCAAGGTTCCTCTGGGCTGCATTCGGCTACACTAATCGTTTATTATGATCAACGAGCTGAATCAATAAAACCGAAAACGAAGCGCCCACTTCAGGACATGTCGTGTCGTTCTGGTTCCCACTCTCATCCTCATTGTGGTTCTCGTTCTCATTCCCAGTCTCATCCACATTCCCATTACCGTTCTCAGATCAACCTGTTTCACAGGGTTGGATGTCCTTTTGTTGTGTGCGTTGGAGTGTTACCGTTGCTGGTCGTGAGAATTGAATGCACTGAGGGGTAACAGGTCCTGGTGTTGGCCCCTTATGTTGGTGCTGTTTGTGCTGTTTGCTGGTGTACAGGTATGCAAAAGTCAAATTTGTTTGCTATGGGAATTTGTCGAAGGTGTCTGGGGCCTGGGAAGGTCTTTGCGAGTAAATGTGTGTGTGTGTGTGTGTGTGTGTGTGTGATGGGAATTCGCTTAGTCCTCCTTTTGTCTGGTGTGAATATGATGAAAGGAAAATTGTGGGCGGCAGAGAACGGATAAAAAACAGCTATGTATGTACACTGATAGAAAAAAAATAAACATAGTAATATTAAATGGAACTCACTTTGATTCAAATATAAATGTATTAAAATGGCTTTTTTAATACGTTCATATTTAATCTTAATACAAAACACTTTAAAATAAATATAATATATTCAATTTAAATATGAAATATATATAAATTTTATATAAAATATTTTAAATTTATATATTTGCATATTTATATCAAAATGTAAGTGAAAAATATTCAATATTATTCAATACAACCACTCTTGGATGAAAATCAATGGCATAAATGAGTGAAAATATCTAAATTTCAGGGCTTTTTTCTATCGGTGTAGAAGAAGATGTTGAAATAAATACAAACAAGTTGAAAGTAACACAAAGATTCTCAACGAATAAATTCAATTAATTTAATTAAAATATTGCGATTCCCTTCTTTGAACTAAACTACAACTTATCCCATGGCTAACTTTATTTAAGTTTAGCTCCATCAACATCATCGTTGTGCGTCGAACTCTTTTGATATTATTTCGAATAAAATACAGCGAATATGTCTGCTGGAATGTTTCCGATTTTGCTTTGCTAATTTCCTGTCTGGCACACAGTTTGAGACATTTCACACAAAATTTTGTGCACTTCCTTCCGGTGTGCGGAACTGGCAGAAAAGGGAAAACAGAAAAAAAAGGAGAGAAGAGCACGCAGAAGGATGCGGAGATGAGGATATTTTGTGTTCACATCTCGGCCAGACAATAAATAGAAATCTAAATTGCAAAATATGGGCCAGGGGCACACTGGCGAGAGGCCTGTGGGAACCGCGTCCTCAGGCAGCAACCAATTTGATGTGGGCCCACCCTCGCATCGATAAGATCGTTAACCAAACGAGATCTGGGTCTGGCTCTGGCTCCGGCCCCAGCTCTAAGGAGGTGCTGAGAAAATCTCGTTTGTTGTGGCAGAGCAAAAGATTCAAAAAATTTCATTGTCTGTCGCCTGGGAGCATCTCGGCATCGGCAACAATGTTTGTTTGTGCAGCAAAACAGGTTAACAGGTATTTAGCCCAGGGATCAGTCAGGATTATGGCTGAGTGATGGCTGAGGGATTCGTGCACTCGAGTGGGTGGCCAGGGAACATGTGGAATCCATTGGGAGTACGGACGGAGCATGTTCGATGTCCCATAAATCATTACGCCCCCATGGCAGGGCTTCAAGAATCGTTCAGATTTCATTTGCATTCCATTGATCGCCAGTCCACACATTAGTCGAGCAATTAAGCAAGAGGACCCCACTCGGGGCACTCTGGGAAAAAGGATAATGGAAGGATGGAATGAAATGGTAATTTGATACGCGCACACTTATGGAGTGCGTTTCCCAAGGACTCGCATTGCCAGCGACAACGGAGCCGAGCCGCAAACAGGTAGCCCAGCGAGGGAGTCCTGTGAGTCCTAGTCGCAACGAATCGCAACGCAAGCAAACAAATCTACAATTTCAATGATGAATCGATTTGGGTCTATCCTTGGTCCTGCGGCCGGCGAGCGTTAATTAGATTTGCACCGAGCGGCGCTCATCAAAGTGCTGGTCAGTGAAAATGTTCGAAAATGGAAAAAATCACAGACTCAATTTCGGTATAAACACCTGTGGGAAAGGACCTCACGCAGCCAGGGCCAGCGAACATGCACTTGCACACATCTCTCTCTCCCCAGGACGTTCCATTGACTGACCTTTCGCTCTTCGCTCCTTGGCGTTCCCACATTCCCATTACAATTCCCATCTTCGTTTTCATTGTTATTCGCAGTTCCTTTTATTAATTTGAAGTGCCCGCAACTCTGGCTGGGTTTTCCTTCCGGAAGAACTCCACTCCTCCTCTCCTTGCGGTCCCTCCTATCCAGATAGCCAGCGCCATTGTCCAGCCACGGCACTTCCTGTGGGTCAGTCGGAGCATGTGGCCAAAACAATCTATTGTTAATTAATTGTGCTGGTCAAGCAAGGCGCATGGGAAGAGGAAGTGAGTGCCTGTCAGTCGATCCTCAAAGGAGGAACCAAGGACTTTGAAGTTGCCAATTAAATATTAGCCTTTTTGTTGGCTAATGCAAGTCTCAGTTTCAATTTGGTTAAGCGTAAAGTGGAGTAGCTCTCACAGCAGCACAATGCAAGAACTTTCGAGTGTGTCCGGTCGAGGCACTATGCAATCGCTTGCCTGGAGTACACTCAGACACTGCTGAATCCAGCGCCTGCAGCTCGAGCAATTTCTGCATACATTTCTCCAGTCACTGCGTTTTTGGGTGAGCCGCTTGCACATCAGCTGGGTATTGCCTGCTATATCCTAAGTAGTCGCCGCTTGTGGCCAGTTCTATGCGTCTTTCCTGGCAGCTTAATTTACAGGAAGTGTCACAATCAGCATCCTCACGGCGCACTGTGTGCCGATTCACTTCGCAAGCGGCGTTTAATTGTAATTTTTGAATTCAAAAAGTCGTTAATTTATGTTCTCCACGTTTTCTACACGTATCTTACATCAATTTGACATTGTAATACACAGTGAACGTGTAATCGACGTAGATAACATGTAGCAGAATCAAAGTAAAAAGCTGCCCTGCCGAAGCTCCATCTAGCGTGGAAATTTAATTTCTGTACACTAGATGGCGTTTATCCATCTTTTTTTTAATCTTCATTTTACTACTAATAGAGGGCTCTGGCAGCGCCAGCAACAGACTCTCGACGAGTTGGCAGCTTCAGCGAAAACGACGCGCGCAAATCGAATTGTATTAATTATTAATTAATAAAGATTTCTATTAAATACGATAGAGCGTGCATTGGCCAAGCCGCCAAACGACAAAACATGAAACACAAAAGTGGGAGCGGTGTTGTGAGAGTATGGGATGGGAGATTTCTTGATGTCATGCAGCACTTTATTTAATAGATTCCAAACTAGTACATATAATTATTAAATTAAGAATTAAAAAACAGTGTGGCTAAAATACATAAAAAGTAAAATTAAATATAGTTTTAAAATGTATAATTAAGCATTGCAAATTCAACAATTCAAACCTAAATTTTGTAGAGCCAAACAATAAATAAAAAATGCAACTGGGTATGGGGTATCCTGGCCTCCTTTCCTTCGTCCGTTCACTCTCATGTGTCATCCCTGGGGGTCGGGGAGTCGCAGAGGGGAAGTCCTACATCTGTCGCTTTATGTGGTGCTGGGCTCCAGCCTCACGCCTCCACACTGACTGTCCCAATCCTTGCCGTGTGAGCAGCTCCACTGTGTTTTTTTTTTGGTCGCCAGAAGGTTCTTTGCTTTTCCTTCGAAATTCATTTTAATTCGCTTTTATTTCTTTTTAATTTTTATTACATTTTCGTATATTAGCTTTGACTTTGCTTTAGTTGTATCCACTTTGAATTATTTGCTGTTTGTTTTTGCCGCTCGCTCTGTGGCAAAACGACAAAAAAAATAGAAAGGAAAGCGGCATCAACAGCAGGAGCAGCAGCAGGAACAGCAGGAACAGGAACAGCAGCAGCATTTTTTGTTTGTGTCCAGCATTGTTCTCCTGGCTTATGCATGGTGGGTGGGCAGAGCGAGGGCCCCGGACTCTGGCGTCGACTGCTCCGGGTCCGGTTTTGTAGTTATTGTCCAACGTTGACTGTTTACGCCGAATGCGCCCAGCCACGTCGCGATCCGCGGAGTAGGAAATTAAAAATGGCGAAATAAAGTTAAATTTTTTATGGCTTGTGCAAATAAGTCACATGCTGGCGTCGCGTCCGGACGGACTCCAGGACCAACGCGACAGCAGCGATACCCTCTCTGCCCTGCTCTACGATGGGGGCTGGTGATGGTGATGTGCCCCACGTGTAGCTCATCGCTTGTTAAGCAAGAAAATAATATTAGCATTAAGCGTTTGTCTCTGCGCCTCTGACAAACGCGGCGCCATCCGTCTTGCCCTTCTTTTTTTTTTTCGTTGTCCTCCATCTACTCGTATTTATTTTACAAAATGGGCGACAAACTTGTCTGTGGCGTGGCTCCTTTTTTTTTTTGGTAGCTTCTACGAGTAGTTGCCGTGTGCGCGCTCGTCCTTTCTCTCACATGCAGCACATCCAATTAAGCAGCTCTGCAAATGGTCTAAAAAATGAGCAGTGGGTGGGCGCGGGCGTTGGGTGGGGGGTGAGCTTTCAAGTTGATGGCCAAAAGAGATCCCCGGGAATAGGTTTGCATGGCTGTGTGGCTGTGTGTAAGGATGCGCTCACACTAACGAGCCAATGAAAATAAAGTAATTATCAAAAGGCTTAAGCAAATTTTTTTGGGAAAGAGTTTCAAGTAAATTACGTTTGAGCATGGTAAGGCAGACCCCACCAGCAGACCCTTACCTACCCCAAGCGGGAGCAAATGGATGCCACTTCCATCTACCGTTTTCGATGTGTTCCATAAACTTGAAACCGGTTTCTGATTGACACACTTGCACTTTCTTTCAATTAGCCGCAAAAGACCCTCGTGTGCTGCCTGCTGGTTTCTTTTCTTTTTCGGCCACAAATTTTGAGATTTCTTTAAGGCCATAATTAACCATAATACTTAAAGGTAGGAACAGGGCGCGTGGGTGTCGAGGTGTTGAGCGATAGCTCTTTTTTGAGAGACATGCCTGTGGATGTAGGCAGATCGCGTGACGGGCACAACAAAGGTGCTGTCTGTGGCATTCTTAAGAGGCTGCCGCTGCTGGGGCACGCTCAGTGCCGCTTTGGACGGTGCCGCGATCGTCAACATGTGGCGACTGCTGTTGCTGTTGCTGTTCCACTCCGCTGTGGCGCTGTTCGAGGAGTGCAACCATCAGGTGACACTGTCAACGGGACAAAAGCTACTCATCAACTCGCCCTACTATCCTGGCCTGTATCCGGTTGGAACGTCCTGCCGTTACTCTGTGGAGGCGCCCAGGGATCAGGTGCTGCAATTTAAATGCGAACTGCAACTGCAAACGGTGAGGGGGGAGAGACGCGGAGATTCACTGCTGGGAATTTTCTTACCTTGTCAATTCCCGCACACAGCTATCCACGGACCTGCAGTGTCGAACGGAGGCGTTTCACTTCAATTCCGAGGGCGATGAGGTGTTAACAAGTTCCGAATACTTTTGTGGCAGCGGAAAATTCGAGCGCAAAAGTTTTCTCAATCGTGCCGTGATTTCCTACATTTCTCACGGCACACCGAAGCCCCCGCCAGCCGTAAAGCTAAAGGATAAGCTCTCGGTGCCAGCAACAACAACCATAACAGAGTCGCCGCAAGCTGAGCCCAACGAGGAGGATGAGGAGGAGGAGGAGGAGGAGGAAGACGAGGATGAGAACCTGAGTGACGAGGTGTTGCACGTGCTACAGGATGTGGGCGTCAGCGATGCCCTGGCCTACATGGCCTCCCTCCTGTACGACGAGCCAGAGTCCAACAACGATGCTCGCCACACGCCGGCCACAATTTACCTCCGCCACCTGCCAAATCGCACCTCAAAGACTTCCGCAAAACGTGCCAAGATTGTGTCAAGTTATCCGCCCGCCTTCACCAGCGGAGGCGGAGGCGGTGGCGGTCGTTTCTCCTGCCTCGTGGAGGCCATTGTGCCCACATGCAACTGCGGCTGGAGTCGGCTGCCCAGAATCGCCAGTCCCACCAACGAGGAGGCCGCCCTGCACGAGTTTCCCTCGATGGCTGGCGTGCTGACGAAGACGCAGGGAAAGATCTTTTGCGGTGCAGCGATCAGTGAGTAGCAGTGGTTCATTCATCACCACAGATTTCTCATCTCTCCCTTACAGTTCATCATCGCTACTTGCTGTCGGCTGCCCATTGCTTTCTCGGTCCAGAGACGGGCAGCGCTTCCCTGCTGCGCGTTGTGGTGGGCGAGCACGATCTGTCCAGCGTCTACGAGACGTTCTTCACGCGCCGCTACGACGTGGAGGCGCTCATCCTGCACGAGCAGTTCAGCCAGACCAATGGACAGCTGAGCAACGATATTGCTCTGCTGCGGACACGTCTGCCCATTGCCTGGAGTCGATATGTGGGACCGGCCTGTCTGCCGCTGCACACGGCGGTGGGTGGCAAAAAGCAGCCACTGGCGGGCCATCAGGTAGTCGCTGCCGGCTGGGGCACCACCTCATACGGCGGACCACAGACCCATCGCCTGCTGAAGACCACGCTCGACGTGATCAATGGCCAGCGCTGCCGGGAGGCTCTCACCTCGTCTGCTGTTCCGCTGCACAGCTTCTGCACGTATACGCCGGGGCGGGACACATGTCAGTACGACTCGGGCGGTGCGCTGTACGAGCGGATCAATGGTCGCCTGATGGCCGTCGGAATTGTGAGCTTTGGCCATGCCTGCGCCACCAACCAGCCATCGGTCAACACGCGAGTGGCCTCCTTCATCAAGTGGATACGAGCGAAGACGCCCGAGGTGGCCTACTGTCCGGGCGGAGCATAGGATTAGGAAATAAATGGATAATCATCTGAAATCAAAGAGAACACTTTCTGTGACTCATTATTGGCATCTATGAAGGGCTTGCACTTCCCCCATTCGAATCTTGTTCCATTTTGTTTGCCTTGTCGTGGCACGTTAACCCTTAAGTGGGTGTCAAGTTTGTCGCGATTGCCTGAACGCGTTCATCGCCATTCATCCATTCGTCTATCAATGATGCATGCCAAAGCGGAACGCTTCGCTGGCGCTGTATGCCACCTGGCTGGGGCAGGCAATGCAATTAAGACCAAATGTCAACTAATTAACACTGCGAGAGAGGGTTATGGCAATTGCCAGGTTCCACTCCCACCCCACCGCCCAGAGTACACTCAATACAAATTCTTTTCAGTTGCTTTATTTTGGAGTCGAGACGAGACGAGACGAGTCGAGTCCGGGAGCTTCCTTTCAGATAAATAATTAAACGATTCGCATAACAGATGAAGCACGCTTTTAGGCTTAAAGGCAACGCGAATCATCGTCGGCCAACTCCGTTTTGTCATTTCTCCTGGCATATGGCTGTGGATGTCTATGTGGTTAGGGGCATCTTTTTATACCATTTTTAGAAGAGGAGAATTCTCTTTTTGTCTACATGCTCGTACTCGTATATACTGGCGTTGCACTTTTTCAATGCCTCTACCACCCATCCCCCCCACCCCACCGCGAGGCCCGCTTGTCTGTCTAACTAAGCTTGCCTGCATTTTCGCCTTTTTGCAATGTATTGACTGTTGTTGTTGTTGTTGTTGCTGCGCCTCCTCGGCATGTTTGCTTTTGTAGTTTTTGGTGCACGCTGCATATGTGTCTGTGCCTGGGAATGCCTTGTAAGCCTGTTGTTCAATTTACGTGAAACGCGAGTAGAACAAACCAACGTCAACCTGCAGTCTGCGAGCGGCATCAAGTGTTGCATGGAACTTTGTGGGGTGTGGTACAGGGTGGCGGGGTAGGCTGGTGGCACTAATTGAAAAGCAGCAGCAGCCACTAAAAGCAGGCGGACGCATACAAGTATCAGCCAATGTGAAAGGGTACAGTGAAATTTTGAATTCAATCCTTGTGATTGGAGGAAACAACTGCCACGATGCAGTTATTCGAATTGGATTGACTAAATCCACCATATCCGCTAGCCACTGTAATAAGAAAAGAATGCGCAAACCCTTCTGCATTTCCATCGAGCATTTTTGTTGCACAGCAATTTCCTTTGCATAAAGTTTGTGCTGCTGCATTTGATTACAAAAATGGCGCCGCTGTTGCTTCTCCTCCTGCTGCTGCTGCTCCTGCAGCTCCTATTGCAGTCGTAATGCACGCCTAAACATTTGCGTTTAGTTGTCGTTTTTGGGGGCAGCTGCAACTGCAGCATCCGCCTAGACTTTGACCATTCATTAGCGTGTGTGTGGGTGGGTGTGGGGGGTAGAGGCGAAAAAAACTCTAACAAGCTCAAAAAGCAATTTGCAAGAGGCAGTCGAAAAAATTGGTAAAAATATCGACGTGCTGGCTCGTGCAATTGACGTTTTGGGTGTGGGTAGTGGTGGTGGTGGGTTACGGGAACGGCAACGGGACTGGTGTGGGAAAAAGGATTTTCGGGTAGCAGGGATTGGGGATTGGGGCCAGTTACATAAAACCACGCGTCGCACAAAAGCCGCCAAATCGTCGTCGCTCACAAAGCCCCAGCAACCGAAAATACAAAATGGCTGCACAATACACAAAATCAAGGCTATTCCAAAAAACTATTTCACCCATAAACTATTGAAGGGGAATGGCAGTGAGACATGCCTAAAATTTTATTTGCACAACGCATGCAAAAGGGAATTGCCGATGAAAATGATTTTGGGAATTGGCCACACATAAAAACTGCTGGTTTAGCCTCAAAAATAAATTCGTTTCGTGGTCAGAAATTAGCATCGTTTTTGGGTCTATTTTTTGTGGGTGTTTGTGCGCTCGGCTTACAGCCAACGTTGATGCTAGTAGGCCAATAAAATCCCTTCGCATCACTCAAATCAGAAACAACAAAAAATCAATCAAACAAAATTTGACATATTCGATTTTCGATATTCCAAAATTTGATAAGTACATACATTTTCGACATCCTTCAAAAGAGACATCTAACGCACAATGTTCAAATATCATGGCATAGGAGTTCTTGGAAAGGTGCTCAAAAATTCCAAGGCACACGCTCAGGCACAGCGCTTTGGGCTGACTGTCAGAACTCAGTCTACGGAAAACAGGGAACGACCGCCGCTTCCGTTAATCAAAAGCTTTTTGAAATTACGCACGTTGGAGGCTTGCAACATTCGGCCAGTTCCGGAACATCTGAAAGCACGAATTCTGAGCGATCCGACGCCGGTCTTTCCACCCCATCGCTGTTTGCTAGACGATCGATACTGTTGGTCGGACTTCAGGCACCAGCGGCAGGACAAAAGCGCTCAGCACAGAAGAAGAATGCGTCAACAGTGGCGTAGAAGCCACAAGTCGATCTGGAGCCATAAATGAACAGAAAAATGCAACAATATTAAAGAATAAATTAAAATCCGATACATTTAGTTAAAAATAAACGATATTTTCATTTGCAAAGATTTTTAGGCGGTGAGGAGAGGTGCGCAAGTGTTCATAATCAACTTTCAACCCTTTCCCAACATCTTTTCTATGCAACATGCACTTTAGTCTCAAGTTGCACGCCATCTGGCTACCTCCTTGCGCCCCACTGGCTGTCAACTGTCATGTTGGAGGCACTCGAGAGCAAAGCACAAAACATAATTAAACAATTAAAAAGCCTTTTGGCACCCATACCCCAAGCGGGTGGGTGTGGGTGGTAGGTATACTTAGCCCAGTTAAGAGCAGCGTACATCAAAGCCGGAGAGGCTGGACGGCGCCTAATTACGCCGACAAGTGCCGTGGATGGAAGCGGATAAATGCAAATGTGCAGAACAACAACAACAAAAATACACCAAAATTAACTGGCAACAATTGAGAGCGGGAAGCAAAATCCGAGAATATGCGGGGGGGCAAGTTAATTGTGCAACTCGGCGAAAAGGAGGAGCCCCGACACGGTCGGGTGCTGGGGCAGGGACTGGCTGGCTGGCTGGCTGGCTGGCTAGTAGGACAGGACAGTGCTATGGACGAGAAGTGGCGGCAGGGCACTCGACAAGCTAGTCCTTGCTTCTCTTCTCTGCATTTTTTGTTGCCATTGCCATTGATTTTTTCTATATTATAAAATTTATGCTACTCGTGCTCGCTCTCTATGCTTTGTTGTGCCCTCTCCCTGCCTGCATCCGCAGCCACCTCCAGCACTTCATTTTCTGCCTTTGCTTTTGATAAAGTTCTTTTTTTCTGCATTTTTTTTTCCAAGCGCTTTTGAGCTTTTGTTGTCGAGTGCAGCAGCAGCAGCAGCAACAGCAGCAACAGCAGCGCCAGCACCACCCGAACCCAAAGAAAAGGGCTTGACAATAAAAATTATGAAGCATATTACTTGAGTGCACTTGAGTTCCTCTTTCCTCTATCCATTTTAGCCCCCCAACTCACCCCTTGCCTCATTCTCTTCTGTCACTTTTCGTGCCGCTCTTGTTGGGATTTTCCTTGTTTCTTTTTGTTATTTTTGTTTTCGTTTTGTTGTGCAGTTCTTGACGTACATCGCAAGGATGCGAAAATATGCCAAAGTATGTCGCTAGTTTGTGGAGGGAACGAGAGAGTACACCGGCGTATTAAGTAGCAGAAAGGCTTAAGAACCCTTGAGATAATAATAAACTGAATGAGATGGAATTTAAGATACGAATTGAGAAAGAATTGCTGCAAAGCGGTAAAAGATTGGAGGCATGGAGAGCTATCGGGTTATGTGGCTACCAATAGATAATTGAGACAGGTTTTAAAGGAATTGATTGCAGTGAGGTACGGAAGGATTAAATACAGCGCCATGAAGTAGACCAAGTGCGGCAATGAGTGAGTGCCTGGAGGCAAGGAGAGGTTTGGCAAATCCATGACCTCTGCGACTAATTGTAAGAGAAAAGGAGAGCTTAAAATTTCCATTCATTTGTTTTGAAATTTATGGGAAATATTTACAAATTTCTATACCAATTTCTGTAATTTTTATTAGCGTTAAAGTCAAAAATCATTTCATAGGAAATTCAAGTTTTTTGCTTGCAGTTGAAAAATAAATTCTAGTATGTACCGCAAATGATGTTGCGCCGAAACTCTGACCGGCAGTGTCGAACCAAGTGCAATTGTTAAGGATAATCATACATATATCCGCGATGATGCCTTGGACGATGTGACCCTCTATGGATGTTGCCACTCTGTGTCCCTATTTCTGTATATGAAGGGGGTGCATATTAAAGAAGATCTCATTACAGAACTTTTGGGCGCATCCCAAACTTTCGAAGGTCACAGATCCTGTCAGAGTGGCAGATATTTCATATTTAATCTTGAATTATGGTTCCCCATTATTATTTATGCGTGCAAACATCTAAAAAATATCAAATTTCCATTTGAAACTCTGCTTAATTATATGTATATTTTGTCAAAATCTACTCGAAAAGTTCACTGAATAAGTGTGTCAGTGAGACCAGAGCCAAAAGTTGTGCAAGTGAGAGAGAGGGAGGGTCTAGAAGGCCGTTCGGCCATAGATCATGGCATGACGGAACTCAGCCCATCGACTTCGATGCGAGGTGTAGGATGGATAGGGGCAGATGACCTTGCGGGATATGGACTTTTTCGGTGTGTTGTAGTCGATACTCTGGGCAGAGACACGCCTGAAGAGATCATCACTGTACTGCTTGCGTTCCAGCTCATCTTCATCTTCTTTGTCGTCTTGCTTCTGCCCAAAGACAACCTCACGGACGGTGCCCACACGTTGATCATCATTCGGCGCCTCAACTTCGTAGCCCTCTGATACCAGGGCCTGGGCCCTCCGGTCCTGGTGAGAGAAGCGCTGCTGATGTTGCTCAGCCGCCGAGGCCTCGGCCATCCAATCCTCTTCAGCCTGCTCGTTCCTCCTAACCTCATCCCTCCAGCCTGCAGCCTGCCTGTGCCGCTCCCTCTTGTGAGCTCGGACTTCGGTGTCGGTTTCGCCAATGGCATGCGCCTGCAGATCCTGGGACAGTGGAACCTGACGACGTCGCCGGCGCGTGGACTGTTGCATTCGGATGCTGCTGTTGCTCCAGTAGCGATTCTGGTTCAGGTTCTGATTATGTTTCTGCATCATTATTTGTCTGGCTGCGAACCAGTCCTCTCGCTTGGGCCACTGCTTGCCCAAGTTCATCATCGCTCGATTGGTCACCGCATTGGGCATCGATGAGTTCCCACTGTACGCTCTCAGGTACAGTGCGAGGGCCGGCTTCATCGATGAGCACATCGATGAAACGGTTTTCGAGAGCGAAGGCATTAAGACAATTTTAGCTTTTAATTTAAATCTAATTTAACTTTAAAAACCAATAAAAATTTTGTTTTCAAATTTTCGGGGTTGTTTGCACAACAGAAAAAAAAAGAAATTTTAAAATTAAAAAAAAAATTTTTAAAGAAAGATCGAACAAAAAATTTGTGTAGTGTTTTGGAAGACAACAATTTTGAAACTGAAAAAACTACAAAGTGAAGCCTGGGCAGTGACGCAACGTGCAAGTCAAGCGCTTGCTTTGTCATTGAATTTTGGAATTTTCCATGTTCCATGTTACCTTTTCCATTTCCATCTGCCATACACAAAATCACAAAATTTATCCAAATAAATAGCATAATAAATTTATAGCCAATAACAATTCAATTTGAATGCGACTCAGGCCGAGCCGTTCTTTTGGGCAAATTAAACAACAAAATCAAAATAAAAATACGAAAAATACAAAAAAATGAAAGACCACAAAACAATCTTCAGCAGATGAACCTTTATTAATTTTTCATCAGTGTCGAGTGTGGCCATGGCTGCAGGGGCGGGGGTGTTAGCTGCAGGCGAAGGCGGCGTCCTGGCTGGGATGATAAACCTTTGACTAAATTTTACGCAATTTGAGATGAGAGCAACAGCAACAGCAACAGCGAGACTGTAAATTGAGTTAGTGCACAATTACAACAACAATTATGAGTGAAGTCTGCAATTTTACAATAAATGCAAAACAGTATTAGAAATAAATGCCAGCGTCTGGCCGAACACTGAATACTCTTTGCTTTAACACGAGAATAGGTAGAATAAGTTTCGTCATAGAGTGCTAGATAAAACTATATTGCTTAGAAATATAACTAATACAATGCCTAACGGTATTTTATGGCCAGCGGGATTTGATTGGTAAGAGCCGAGCTGGGGATGGATGCTGGCTGTATGTTGTTTAAATGTAGGCAAAGACATGTCACTGCTTTTTAATTTAAATGCAAATTAAGGCCTTTGTCAACACTTTGGCAAACTCAAGACAACTGCGTTGACAACGTTGGATGCCCCCAGGCTGAGGCTGAGGCCGAGGCCAAGGAGCTAAGGAATTGCTGTATATATAGTTTAAGATATATGTATGTGTGTGTGTGTTTGCGTTTGCATCTGTGCTTTAACAGCAATCAATGCTGCACATCCTTAACGCACACAAACCGCCCCACCCACATAGCGCCACATCCAGTTGATGTGGGAGGTGATGCGAGTGTTGACACCGATGCCATAGGGCTGTCCACAGGCCCGCCCGTAGCTGATCACGCCCAGCAGATACATACGTTCGCGCTGGCGCAGGATAACCGGGCCACCAGAGTCATACTGGCAGGAGTCCTGGCCCCGGCCGCTGGAGTCGTAGGTGCACAGCTGGCTGGCAGAGATGCTCGAGTTGTACTGCTGCCGACACACCGAGTTCTCCATGGTCAGCAGCGTGGCCTTCTGCAGAGTGCTCGATTTGGCGGCGGCAAATCCCAGAGTGCCCCAGCCGGTGATGTCCACGTTCTGGTAGCTGAATGTGCTGTCGCTGTGAGGGATTTAATGGGAAAATGTACGAGCCCAGAAAGTCAATTTAGATTCCTCCACTTACGACTGACGGATGGGCAGACAAATCGGAGCCACACCCCTCGACCACTCCATGGGTGTGGCCGTCTGCAGCAGTGCAATGTCATTGAGATCTCCGGAGCTGGTTACCGTGTACGCGGGATGATTGATAATACGGAGAATTCGGTGCTGATCAGCATACATCGATTCGCTCTCTGCAAATAGGATGGGGCTTAGAATGGAACACAGAAGCAGTCCGAGCCCAAACAGTCCACTCACCCGTGCTGAGATCGTGCTCCCCCACAAGGGCCAGCAGACGACTGGCCACCGGCTGACGCACCGTACAGTGGGCAGCCGTCACAATGTACCGATCACTCACGATCGTGCCGCCACAGAAGATGGGCAGAGTGGAGGCCAAGTCCCTGAGGCCCACCATCGAGGGGTATTCGTGTTTGGCCGTCTCCACGCCGTTGGCAACGCGATTGGGATACGACCAGCCGCAGTCGCAGGGCGCCGGACGAGCCACGGCCTGGCAGCTGAGCCGCGCCCGCTGGCGGCTCTGCGCACTGTTCGAGTAGTAGGCCAGGGCCAGGGACTGGAAGTTGGAGGTACGCGATATCTGGCCCATGCGGCAGTAGCGTTCGCCATCGCGGAACTGCAAGTCACCGTCGCGGGAGATAAACAGAAACTCCGAGCCGCACGTATCGGGATACTAGCCGGGGAATCATAGATGTCAGAGATAGAATCATAATTCCCATTGCATCCAGGACTCACCACTTCGTAGCGACAGTTCAATTGGATCACATGATTGCTGGGCGCTCTCAGGCGGAATCTGCAACTGCTGCCACTCGGCAGGGCGCCCGGAAAGTTGGGGCTGGTTATGTTAATCACTTGATTGGACAGTAGATTATAATGCCTGGTGCACTGCTGCTGGCCGAACACTGATGAGGCACTGATGGCCACACAGGCGACAAGAAAACTGAAAAGTTGCAGCCCGAACATGATGGAAAGCGAGCAGATGTTACTATAAATCTGAAGCACCCACAGATTCACTTTATATAGGACTATACCGCCAGCAGATAAGAATGAATATTTCACATAACAAATATTGGCCACAGTCAAAGTAGAGATTGAAGTCAAGGTGAGGAAGTGCTACCTACTACGAGTATTTACATGATCTTGAAGGAAGGTTTTAGGGTAAAGAAAAAACGAATGTTCATTCCAGTTCCAAGTCGCACACATTTATTCCTGTCTCAGAGGCTGACCACACAGTTGGAGTTGCCAATCTGCTGACGTATCCAGCTGATGTGGGACGAGATTCGAGTGTTCACACCCATGGGATACGCGTTGGCGGCACAGCTCTTGCCGAAGCTGATGATACCGAGCAGGAACTGCTTGGAGGAGCGCAGGATGACGGGACCACCCGAGTCGTACTGGCAGGAGTCGCGGGCGTTGCCCGAGTAGTCGTAGGTGCACATCTGATTTGGATATATCTCAGCCACATTGTTGTATTCGGTCTGGCAGTCCTGGTTGTTCACCACCATCAGGTTGATCTTCTGCATGCTGGCGGATGTGGGTCCAGCAAAGAAGAGTGTGCCCCAGCCAATCACATCGACAGTTTGATACGAAAATGTCTGCGAGCTGAGAGGAGATAGAGAGGGATAGAAGGAGAGTTCTCTAGGGTGGACTCTGTGTACTCACGTGCCAACCGGCGGCAGGCAGATGGGACCCACACCACGCGACCAAAGGATGTTGCTGGCTGTTATGAGAACTGCAATATCGTTCTTCACATCGGGCTCGTCCTCGTATTGTTCATGGCGTATCATCTGTTGTATGGCGTACTGCTGGTAGTACCTTGAATTGGAAGCTGTTCGAGCAGTAGAGTCTGTGCTTAAACTCAGTAGGCTGGGATTCCCCCATCACTTACGGTTCTGTAGATTGTTGGTGCCGGCAATAGCCACAATATTGGTGGCCTGTTTGATCTGCATCGTGCAATGGGCGGCGGTCAGGATGTGGCGATGGGACACTAACGGAGAATGGATGACAATTGTGAGTTAAATAGTCACAGCCAGTGCTCAGATTCCGCCTCACTCACCTATGGTGCCGCCGCAGAAGGAAGCCTGATTGCTGGTGACGTCCTTGAGGGCCACCATGCTGGGAAACTCATTGTCCGCGGCCTGCTGGCCATTGGCAATGCGGGAGTTGACCGACCAGCCGCAGTTGCAGTTCTGCCTGGTGGTGGTCAGGGTGCACTTGAAGCTGCCCCCCTGCCCGCCCGACGAGATGTAGGCGAAGACCAGTTCGGTGAAGAGAGACTCCCTGGCAAAGTTGCCACTGCCACAGAAGTTCTCGGCACCGCGCATCAACAGGTCTCCCTCGGGATCTAGCCAGAAGTTGTCCGTGGTGCACTGGCCATTGGTCTGGGGCAGACTAACGGTGCACTGCACCTGCACGGAATAGTCCACGGGTGCCTTGAACCTGTAGCGACAGGATGTTCCCGCCGGATAGTTGCTGGGATAGTAGGGGGACTCCAAGTACGTTGTGCCCGGATTCAGGTTGTACGTATTATCGCAGCCCTCGAAGTAGGCCAGCGCGACGGGAGACAGGGCCAAGAGCCAGAACTCTGTGATAATTAGACAGCGGCTAAACATTTTGGGCAGACCTTACGGTTTCGCAGCCAAAACTCAACTGGGCCAGCCCGATAAAGCCACCCACAACTAATACCAGAGACTGAGCCAAAGTTAATTAGGAAAAAAAAAGAAAAAGCCGCGTTTCAACAGTTGATAAAACAGTTGGAGTTTCGTATTAAGTATACGCCTTGCACCTGTTCAAATACAATGTTATGCAGCACCGGCAACAACCACCCCCCCACTGACCTTGGCCAATGCACAACTACTCAATCTTTGAACTTGTCCAATAGCTGCCCTGGCATTATTCAATTTGCTAGATAAGACCTGACTGCATTTGCTGTGGGTCATTGCTGTCTAGTCTGTCGTGTTCCATGCTTTATATTCCAGCAACAGATCGCGTAGGGTTATCCACCAGCTGCGCTGCTGGCGATAAGCAAAAGCCGAAGGTAAATAAACTTTCTGTTGAATAATGAGTTCTAATTAAGAGGCAAATAACGGAGAGAACATACGTAGATCTGTTCCGACGGATTCACTTTTTCCTGCTACGATTATTTGCCAGCCAACACACGCGATAAGCTAAAGATAAACCATATCCAGGAAAGCAGCTACCGATTGTTTTTTTCCCGTCGGCATATTTGCCAAGAAATTTGCGATTACAATAAAAAGAGACAAACAAATAAAAAGCAAAGTAAAGATAAAATTTTTGGTCCATTTGGAGCAATTTTTATTTTTTATTTATTCAGCCAATTTAGCTTGAGGCTGAAAAATTGCTACCAAATCTGTATTTAAAGTTAGCATTTTATGGGAATATTTTTTGTTTGATATTCAAATTTATTTGAATATAGTTCTTGTGCAAATATTTTGGTTTGAATTGTTTCTTTTAATTTGACTGCCAAGAAATAAATACAAATTAATGCGAAAAGTACAGGTACTCCAGTCTAAATTGTTTGTTGGTCTTTAATTAATTTTTTGTACACAATACTCGCGTGTAAATCTTCTTTAGTCTTGACCAAATTTCTTAAAAATACAATGGAAATGGCATGGGCCCGACGTGGCTTTAAATTTTGGTGAAATAAAACATCCATTAATAGGCGGGGGATACTAAAGCAATCATGTCTGAAGAGGTGCGGGTAAATGCTGATGAATATCAGGCAATGTGTCTATCAAAAATTGACTTTATTCAAAAATATCAGCACACATATACAAATACTCGCACACACACACAAACATTCAAGCGTACCAAAAATCAGCGCCTAAAAGCATGCAGCAGTTTTGTCGCTGCTTCGCTCGGAGCTGTGTAATTATAATATGGCAGCAGTTTTTCTCTTTATCTTTTTGCAGCCACACTTTTTGTTGCTATCACTGCCTCTCCCCCACCCCCCTCTCCATCACCATTGCCCACTGCTTATGTTTCTGCTCTGTACATAACATGGCCATGTCTATATTTTCTAGTGTCACACACATTTTTTGTTGCTCCATTTCAAGTGGTTTCTTTTTTGTTTTTTTTTTTGTTGATGGCACTCGGAATTTTTTTTTGCCATGCATTTGCATTTTCCACTAATTTGACTTTTGTATTGTTGCGGTCGGTGCGGGTCGGCAGCCTCGTTCCTCCCCCCCCCCCCCCCCCCCCCTCTCCACTACTACCCTGCCCTGCAGCGCGTTTATGTGTTAGAGTTTTTTCTGGTCGTTTTGGCTTTCCACCAATCGCATTCCCTTTGCCACATCCGTGATGGTGTGTGTGTGTATCTGCGCTTATGCATTGGTGGGTGGGCTGCGCTACGCACTTTTTGACTTTTCGTCGAGGAAAATGCGTTTTCATGCATTGGTTGGCTGTCGAGTGGCAGGGCTGGGCGTGTGATTGGGTTTGGGTTTCAGTTGGGTTGGTTTGGGTTGGGTTTATGGTTCTATCTCTCTATATATTTCTGTGTCTCTCTTTTGGTTTTGCCTTTATGTGTGTGTGTGCGTTGGAATGTGTTTTTCCCAGGCCTTGTCATTTGATGCGGCTGTGACTCTGTGGCCATATCATTAATTGCCGTTAGCTGGTAACAGGAACTAGGCATGGAAAGCGTGCAACACACACAAATTAGTGGGCAACACGCTTTGTATAGAAACAACTGCTATGGGACAAAGCGGGAAAACTGAAACTCTGACAGGATAGCGGATGAAAAAACAGATGCATATACGGAGAATGGGGGCTAGAGGAGAGAATAACTACATAAATGTACATACATATTTACACTTACTTTAATCGTGTTTGATTACAAATGGAAGCTACATATGGAAATGCATATTAAATATGAGAATTTGATGCTATTCCTGAAGCACATTGAAATATGAAATACAAAATATTTAAATAAGATGTAAAAAGAAAAATAATTGCATATGCTTCAAATTTATAAAAAATGTATACGAATCTCGCCTTTAAAACTAGCGAACTCTTTTGACTCTCAGTTTTTATCTCCAATGAAATGTGCAGAATATTTTTCGTTGAACTGTAATTGCAGTTTCCTAGGCTAAAATCCGACAGATTTGATGCATCCATCAGAGACTGCATTTGTTTTTGTCGTTTTTCTTTTTCTCTGCTCTGCCCCACAGCCTTTGACATTTCTGTCGGCCTGCTTCAGGAGTTCATTTACAACTCAAGCGGCATGGACGTAAGCGGAAACACATTCAATTTGCTGCACCTTCAATCACAATAAATCCATACAAATTTCCCTTTTTTTCTCCGAATCTCTTTTCAAATGCAAACTAAGCAAATTTTAATTAATGAAAAATTGCAATTAAAAATGGGGTTTTCTTCCAACTATCTCACTCTAGCATGCGCCGTGAACAGTTTTTCATTTGCGGCCGTAGAAAAAAAAGCCAGAAAACGAAAACGGAAGGCAATCCACAAAACAAACAAAAATGAAACAAAAAAAAATGTGCGCCCAGTAAATGCATAAAAAACACAACGCACTCTGTACATATGTACAGCGATGGGTGGTCGGGCTGTGGGAGGCGTCATCTAAGCAAAGCCTCTGCCGCTGCACCGCTGCCAGCGTCGCCGATTAACATAAACACGCAAAAAACATTAACAGAGCCATAGCAGCGGCAGAGGCAGCAACAGCAGCAGCAGCAGCGGCCAACGGCAATGCAGTTAGAAAAAGCAACAAGAGGAAAACTATGGCATGCGGTAGGAGAGGGGAGATGTATCATACATAGATAACGCGGCGTATGTGTAATGTGCAAGAGAGACGGAGAGAGCCAGTCAGCCTCATTTCGCATAGTAGTTTGGGGTGGCGCATAGGCAATTTTCCTCATGCACACACACACACACACACACCGCATAGCGGGAAAAGCATAAAGCAAAAAAAAACTGCGCTGACTGCGCTGCTTTTGCAGCACCCAAACCCAATCACAAAAACGCGTTAATAAGAGGAAAACGTGGGGCAAAAAACTACACACAGCCAAGCGCGAACACACACAGACACTCAGTCAGAGAGAGGGAAAGACTGGTTCCAACCAATCACAGAATTTGTTTACGAATCGTGCGCCAAAAGCAACAGAAAGAAAATACTTGGGGAAAAAAGAAAAATCCACCCACAGCATCGCTCTTGCGCTCTCTCTCTCTCTCTCACTCTCCATCTCCCTCTGTGCCTGTGTGTCTCTCTCGCGGCACAGTTTTTATTTTTCTACAAAAACTCTTTCAACGTGCGCTCTCTCTTAAACGCCACTCGCTCTCTTTGCTGCTCTTTCGCTTGAGTTTTGCCCGTGGATTGAGTGGCTGCAGCGCACAGTGCGAGGGTGGGATGGGCAGGTAAACTGGTTTTAGGTTTGGCGCAGGAGGCGGCAGGGGAAATGAAATGGAATGGGATGGGGAAGGTGATCGGAGAACGAGTTTCCCTCGATTGATGTTTTAGTTAATATGGTCAACAAATTTTAATTGAATGCTCCATGTTTGTGAATGTTTGATGAATGTTGGATGAATGCATCTGGAAAGTGCAGAGCGAAACGAAGTGGTGTGGAGTGGAGTGGCAAACGGGGGATAAATTGAACCAATTCTAAAACGATTTTAATTGGATTTGATTTCAGTTTAGTAGATGATTAGATGAACAGAAACTACTCTGAAATGCAAATGTCTTGTGAATTCCCCCAAAAAGTGCATGCACTTAGGGCATTTTATTTTTCCTTTCAATGCCAAACCGATAATAAACACTAAGATGTTCTATTAGATCAGATTAATATATACACCTATAGAAAAAAGCCCTGAAATTGTAATATTTTCACTCATTTATGCCATTGATTTTCATCCAAGAGTGGTTGTATTCATATTGAATATTTTTCACTTACATTTTGATATACACAATATGAAAATATTTAAATATAATATATTCTTTATTTAATTTAAATATATTTCGTAATTAAATTTAAATATATTATATTATTTTAAAGTGTTTTGTATTTCAATTTAATATATTATATTTATTTTAAAGTGTTTTGTATTAAGATTAAATATGATCGTATTAAAAAACACATTTTTAATACATTTCTATTTGAATCAAAGTGAATTCTATTTAATTTTACTGTGTTTGTATTTAAAAATCGCATTTTAAATTCAAATATGATTGTATTTAATTTTATTTTGGTTTTTTCTATCACCTTCCTTTAATCTAAGGGAACTTTTACGTAAATAAATAAGTTGTTAATTTCAATTGTCTTTATAATTCAATATAATTAAGTGAAACCATCGCTGCGCATTACTCAACCACTTTACGACATTCATTAACCCATAAAGTATTTTGTTATATTAATAGCCGTAATGTCCCAGAAACAAATTTTCTATTAGCCAACAATCGATAGCAAAGGCTTATGACCTGCGTGCCAAGCTACATATAAGCAGATACAGCCCCCCCCCCCATACAGGGGTCTTGGTCTAGGGCGGGTAACGGAAGAGAAATAGGGAATAGAGAAAGGAAGAAGCAAACAGTTAAACGAAACGGTAAACATAACGCATCAAATGTTAATGTCGCCTAATTGTGTAATTCTGGTGTCGCATTTTGGTTGTCATTTACATAGGACATAACAATGGAACAGTCCATCGTAATGGTGCGGGAATTGCCACTAATGAAGGCTCAAAGGAGCGGGGCGAAAGCAAACGCTAATGAAGTAATTACAACAATTAATTTAATTATGAATTAAGCGATTGTAGCTGTTGTCCTGACGTTTATGGGCAGTTCAAAGGCTGCTCTGGTCGGGGAGGCCGGTAGCTTATGGCTGGAGTTACCTCTGTTTGTTTGGCCAACATGTTGACAAAGGACAGCGAAGGACGTGCAGGTACAGTGCTTGGCAATGCTTGGGGTTTAATTTAACAAGAGGAAAGCAGTGGAATCTCTTTAAATGAGTATTTTTGCATGTGGAAAAAACATTTGGTTAGTTTTCATCAATTAATTTTCAAAAATTCTTTACACTTTAACCTACTACTAGTATCCCGTTATATGCACGCGTATGTACTACGCCAAACCACAGAATCAGGAAATGTTTGTACATATTATACATACGCCCCATGCGACCGCATGCAAACCAACAATTGAGTCTGTACTAATGAGAGCTGCCGGGAGCACACACACAAAACACTCACACATGCCTATCGCGCTACAAATACTATCCAGATTTTCACACCTTGTCCACTTGTTTGGTTTGCTGTTTCTGGTTTCTGGTTTTTGGTTTTTCCCCTCTCGAACTTACATAATTGAAATATAAAATAAGCCAATTAAAATTAAAATTATTGCCACGCATTATGGCCTGTGGCATGCCCCAAACATTCCACCTCTGTTCCCTTGTGACGATGGTAGACAGTGGATAGTCGCTGCAGCCGCCGTGCTGCTGCAACTGTTGATAATTTGTAAATTATTGCAATGCTGATAAAACCGCTAGGCGGCAAATGTAAATATGTGCCTACATGTAGGGCTATTTATTTTTTCAATAAGCCCTTAATGAAGTCAGATAATCAGATTTTAATTGTTTCAAATGCGAGAATTTTAAGAAAATTAAGGTCCCAATTGGGTTGTATGACTGCAGAAAAAATGCAAGTTAAAGTAGACATAATAAACAGATAAAAGCACTATTCAATATTTCACTGAATTATCATATGAATTGATTTCTCCTAATAATAATAGTCGCTAAAGAGCAACTAAAATGTTATTTGAAGCTTTGCTTTGCTTTCTTAGTACTTGAATGTACGAATATTTTATAATTTTTAAATCTTACCAAAAAAATCAACATGAAGACCGCTGTGTATTTCGCCACCTCCTGCTCCCCAGAGCTTATGGAGACATGGTTGAGAAAGCAGCTTCAGAGGATTCTCAGTGACACCGATGCTGCAGGACAGGAACAAGCAAATCTTTTGACAGCCTTACGATTGTGATGATGTATGTACCAAAATGTTTCCTGACCTCAAGTGTCTGTTTCTAACGAAGTCTCTGGCTGGCATTGCGTCCCACTGCTGACCAATAGTCACAGAAATATAAAATAAGCCACTTAACATTAATATTATTCCCACGCATTATGGCCTGTGTCATTGCCCACTTCCACCTGTGTTCCCCTGCGGCGATGGCAGACAGTTGATAGTCGCTGCATTTATTGAAAATTACTGAAAATGAGATGCGGGGGGAGGTGTCATCGTGCTGCTGCAAATGTTGATAATTTGTAAATTATTGCAGCGCTGATAAAACCGCAAATGTAAATGTGGGGCTTATTATTTGTTCAATATGCCCTTAATGAAGTCCGTTAATAAGATTTTAATTGTTTCAAGCTACAGGAATTTTAAGAAAATTAAAGAAATCGACAGAGCAAATAACACAGAGACAGACTAGAAGCAGTCGTCAAAGAAATAGAGGAGAGAGCCAAGCTTTAACGATCGACGCCAAATAATTCGGTGCCAAAGTCTCCCTCGAGCCATACACAAATTAAAAGCGCAATTATTTTTACGCTAATTAAATTAAATTAAATTAAATTAACGAATCTTTAATAATATTCTTTTATTAAGACTAAATATAATAAAATTAAAATAAATGTATAAATACGTCCTGGGGCCACATTTAGGAAGCAGCAAAAAATCTCAGAAATTTGTTAGTACACTTCTCAACTAATTTTGCATTGTTTAAAAGCGAGTAATACACTATTTTAATGTCTGAAGTTTCACTCTGAATCCTTCAAACCACGTAACAGCAAAAAACCCTTTTCCCAGCAACTACTCAAATTTCGTTCGATATTTTGCCTAATTGACTACAAGTATGGCAAACCTTGCCCAATTTACACCCTGAAGGCCACGCCACAACACGGACCCAAAAATGTTCAATGGAAAATCGCAAATTCAATATTTGAGCACCTGCAACACATGCCGGAACAGACCAGAGTAGCAGAGAACTAAGTGTGGCATGAGAGCGACCGAGCGTACAGCCCCAGCCTCCCCCCCTCCCTGGTTGGGCTGAGCTGTTGTTGAACAGTCAGGTTGAAGTTGCAAGTTGTAAGTTGCCTTCTTACCTGGCCATCCAGGTCCAGATCCAAGTCCCAAGTCCCAAGTCCCGTCCGTCTTTTGCCAGTTAGTGATGCCTTTGGAAAAGTTTTCCAGGACACCGTTGCCACGTTCTGGCCGCCAGCTCCTTGCGGCTGTCGTCGCTGCATTTCGGGTCGCGCAATTATTTAATGAAGTTATCAAATTTTTGGCCCATGTGCTGATCACGGACACGAGCAGGAGGAGTCTGTGTGTGAGTGTGTGTGTGTGTGTGCGGTGTGTTGCGGTGAAAATTTCATTGCTGGGATGAATTTTGTTGTAATTTGATTTTTGGTTTGTTGGCTTTTGTTTGAGTTCTCTCCTCGCTCTTCGCACCTTTCACCCCTCATCGTCGACGGCACCAACTTTGTGCAACGGAATTCAATTAAGAAATGTCAAAATTTTATTGAACAGAATGCAGATTCCGGATTCGGCTTCATGGTCACCCGGGCCGCCATCTCTCAATGCCACAGCATCCATACGGGTGCGGGTACATCCTCGACATTAATTTAGGCACGCCAATAACCTTTGCGCACTTTTGCTGCATCAATTTTCATTAAAACGCGCTGGCTGAAAAAAGTCGAGGTTTTTCCACGGCTCTCGCTGGGTTTTGCGCGAAAAGTTAGAAAACCGTAAGCGGAAATGAATCCCATGTGCATAAATACGTATAAATCCAAAAATAAATTGAATTAAAAAAGGCTACAACAAAAACCGAAAAGGAGTACAAAAAATAGAACAAAAAGGAACGAGTCCAGCCAGCAATTGGAGTGAGCATAATAAATTCGGGCATCAGACTTTGTTTGGCTTAGTCAATGGTCCAAATAGCAGAAAAAAAAAAAATGAAGAGAACCATCGAGCAGAGTTGGTGCCGCTACAGGCTACACGGCCACTGGTGTTGGGGGGCAAAGAAGCCAGCCAAATTGCCGAGCAGCGAGCAGCAGCAGCATCAAGGATGGAGTCAACAAACTGAAGCAAAATCGCGAATTTATTGTGGACATCCAGAGCCCCAAAATGGCGAGCAGCACCATTCGGTAAGTTACTTTTGTTGGAAATTTTAAATTTCCTTGTAACATTTTGCATGTTCTGTAAGCAGTCACATCACACGTTCATTTCGCTTCCTGACCTTCCCAGATATCTGCCAGCATTTTTCCCCGCAACCAAATAACAAAGTCATTTATCTTATTTTGTCAAAAAATTGTCAACGCAAAAGAAAAGAGAAAGAGAAAGACACAAAGTGGGAGTTAAAAATAGAGTAAGAGGTGGATACACAGATAGAGATAGAAAAAAAGGGTCTGGCTAAGCAGTCGTTGTCTGGTTTCCTGCTTCCACCATATCCCCAACCCATCGCTGGTGGTACTCGAGTCCCGGCGCTTTGTTGACAGCAATTGTCACAATTACAAGTTGATATGTCCCGGCCAGCTGTCCATCCTCCAGCCACGTCCTGGCTCTCCGGCTAAGTCAACTGATTTAAGTGATATTTATGCCAGACGCCGCGGCAAGCGTTCAATGGAGCAAGTGATAAGCGTCACCAGACCAGTGCCAGAACCAGAGCCAGAGCTAGAGCCCGAGTCCCACTTGACGGACAGCTGTGAGAGCGCGATATGCGATGGTTTGGGGATCTGCAGGAGTCCAGTCGCTCCCTGATTAATGGCTGATGCTGGCCAGGGGATAAGGCTTGTGTCCAGGATGTTGGAGTGTCCGACAGTGGCTGCCACTCGCTGGACTACAGCATAAATTTTGTAATGTTAACACGACGTAAGACACCAGTTGAAAGTGTCTCTGTAGTTCCCTTCGGGCTGGCAAATGTTTTTCCACTAATTTTTCCATGTACCATGATTAAAGAGGGCTGAGAAGGGTATACAGGGCTAACTCGAAAGTATTACAGAGGAAATGGCTGAAAGCAGAAATCTTTTCATAAATACATTTACTTCACTTAATCGAAATAATAGGGTATTAACGGGGTCTCTTTATTTGGTTTTCGGATTATTTTAATTGTTTTATTTTGTACCAAGGCACATGAGAAGGAACATTGATTACACGGCCAGCCAGTTGTGGGCCCCTGGGCGCTACATCGTTGCACCCCTCTCCGGGACACTTTCGGTACTCATTTGGACGACCACAAAAGTTATGTTGTCTCATTAACTTTTAACTTTTCGGCTGGCGCTAGCGCTGGCGCGGCTTTTCGCGGGGTTATTTGAGCTGTTACACTTGCACCATTTTTCTCTGCTCACATATTCCTCAACTTTGGCAAGGACTCGACAGCGGACTAGGGACATTGTTAAGGTAACGAGCGCTGTAAAAATAATATTTTTATTACAAACGAAAAAAAAGGAAAAATGAAGAAAGGGAAACAAATGTTGTGTGGCTGGGACCAGCTCGAATTGCAACTAGAAAAAAGTTTTACTTGCTCTCCGCCAAGCTTTTGACTTTCGAAGCGCACAAAAAAATGTATAAAAATATATACGAAAATTAATTTTAATGCAACAGAAGAGAGCACAAGGGACAGTGAGCACAAAAAGAAAAGCTGAAATTACATATGATGTTTTAATTAGTGGGAAACGAACGGAAAAATATGAAAAATGCTGAAGGGAAAATGCATATGGAAATAATTGACTTAGGGGTTTTCTGTCTTTGTACTCTGTAACAAAATATGTTTCAGATCACATAAAGTTTTGGGTTTAATTGTGTACGACCATAGGGCACATTTAAATTGCTTACATTTAAATCAAGTTAAATAAAACGAAAAGAAGTTAAGAG
Source organism: Drosophila subsilvestris (assembly GCA_035043285.1). Taxonomy (NCBI): domain Eukaryota; kingdom Metazoa; phylum Arthropoda; class Insecta; order Diptera; family Drosophilidae; genus Drosophila; species Drosophila subsilvestris. The sequence continues at coordinate 146,416 of JAWNNB010001795.1, forward strand.
ACAGCTTTATGTTTTACTTAGGTTACCGTATAGCTATTCAAAGAATCTAAGCACTGTTTTCTCCTTTGTTACGTCAATGTTTAGTTACGGGACAAATTTGTTTGCATATGACATGGGGCGTTTGGATTTGCTGCTGGACTAAGGAAACCTTTCGCGCAGCATTCGACGTCCTTCCCTTACTTCTATCGGCTCCCCTTTTTTTTATTTTCTATTTTTAACTGCATCTACATATGAACCATTTTGCCGCCTTTTTGTGATTTTTGCGCGGAAATTACAATTTTTGCTTGCTCGCTTTCTGCTGCCAGAGCCAGAGCCTGCCACTGCCGCTGCCGCCCACTTAATGCAATCTAAGCGCAGCTGCTGCAGCATCATTACGACACTCTCTTCGTGTGTGTGTGGGCGTGATGTATGTGGAGTGTGTGTGTGTTTGTTTGTGCCAGTGTTTGCTTTACTTCCGCTCAGATTTAATTTCGTTCCAGCGAAGGCAGGACCGTGCAGTGGTGCGGAACGCAGTCATCCAACTACTCGTTTGCGCCGCCTGTTTGAACTTTTAGTTTATACTTTTTTCTCTTTCTATTCCTATTTCAGCGTTTCATCTCCTCTTGCTCTCATTCCACATACTATATATGTACATTTTTTTGTGCATTTTTTCACTGTTTCGTTACTGGCTATAATTTAATTCTGCTTGCATTTTTCATTTGCGGCACTTTTGGCGCTTCACCTTGCCGCCAGGTGTTGTGAGTTATGAGCACTGGGCGGCGAGTGCTGTGCGCAGTGGGGCGTGGAGCATCCCGGCGCAAGCTGAGCTCTGACTTTGTAAATTAGAAAAAATTCGAAGGAAAAATAAAGGGAAATGCATGAAAAAGTTATGAAAAATATGAAAATTCTCATGAGATTTTGTTAGCACTCGACACACACTAAAAGTATATGAAACGGGAGGGAGATAACTGGGACTAAGGCCACTTATTAGTCTTTTGGATAAAGAATACATACAAGAGCATACCAACCAGCATCCGTTTCAATTCTGATAACCAAGATTACGTATTCGATCTGATGTACGCATGCTTTTCTACACTTTTAGCAGCTGCTCTTCTTTTATTCTATTCCTTAGGCAGTCATTTAAATTGACTTTTTCTTCGGCATGCACCTTATAATAATAGCAATTAAAATATATACGTAGATGCTAGCTGCATGCAAATTCCAATCAGGCATGTGTTTATATTCTAAATAGAAAACTTGTAAAATATACTCTTGTATAAGTTGATGTACGCACTGCACTTGAGAAGGAGTGGCTGCAGGGGAGACTGTTTCTTGACTCTCCAGGCCAGTAATAGAACTTTGACTGCTGCCTTGTCCACGTGATTAGAAAGTTTTTCCTGCCAACAGAAGTGTATGGGTGGGCAGGTGTGTGTGTGGTTGAGATTGTGTTTTGTCCGTGTGTGTGTGTGTGTGTGCATGTTGCATGTTGCTCTTCTACTTTGTATGCACTTAATAACTTTTACATAATTTTGTATATTTTATTGAAAATTTTCTTAACGTGTTCTTGCAAAGCTTCTTCTTCCCCAAATTGAATCCCTATGAGTTGTGTGTGTGTGTGTGTGTGTGAGCGTGCTCTGAGCTTTGAATTCCAATCAAGCATGTGTTTGGCTTACAAATGGGAAAAACTTGTGAATGATAGTAGATGGGTTGGAGGATGAGACAAGTGGAGAAATATATTTCTATGTACACATGTACCTATCTACCTGTGCCTGAGCAACATCTTTGGCAGAGAAAGTAACGAAAGTATACCTATAATAATTTGAATTCGAGGACAACAAATATGGATAAACACAATGTTAGTTCTGGTTACAGTTATGTTAGCAATTTGTCCTTTTTTTGTGAAATTTCCATTGCATGATTAAACCATAAGCTGAAAGCAATACGAGATGCAGCTGTACTTAAAGGAAATTCGATATAATTGAATAAATTTATTCAAAATATGCTCCAATTCAATTTGAATCCTTTTGCCGCTTTGTTACAGACAAAATATACTCAAATATCAGAAGTTGTTCGCATGTGCTATTAGATTGTTCCCCCCACTGTTTGTTTGTAAATGCATTTAGCACATACTCGAACAGTACACTCACGTTGCACACAAAGTCATTAATTAAATTTCAGTTACATCTCTATATAATTTGATTCCAAAGCACAGAAAAATATATAAAAGGAGCGAGGAGAGGCAAACATTTTTGGTAAAAGTCTCAACACTCAAAACTAATAACTAATAATTTGAAAGCTGGTTGCCCTTCGTCTTCGTCTTCTTTTCGTTTTTGTTCTTTTGGATGTTGGTTGTCTTTGTGTGGGGCGTCTTATGAGTAGGTAGGGTTATGTCAGATGTGGCAGGAGTGGATGCACCAGCAGCAGCAAAGCCATGGCAACCACAACCTTTCAGGCAAAAAGTCCAAGTTGCCCGAGCAAAAGAGTGTTTATAGTTTATTGTTGATTGAACACTAATTAAGTTTCCCAGTGCGAAAAGTTTTGGCCTGGTCAGAGCATCTCTCCATCAAGATGGGGAGGTGGCTGTGGATGGACAGCCGCTTGATTGGTTTTGTTACACCACCCGAACAGGGCAAGCCATGCCCGGGCAAGGCCAGGCCAGGCCTGGCCCTAAGATGTTTGCCTTATACTTCTCATGATGGACTGGAAAAGGGTGCTAAAGTTTTTCTAAAAGAACTTCTGCTGTGCATTTAATAGCAATAATAATTTGTAGTGTGTCTATTTTACAATCTATATTGGTATCGGGTTTTGGAACCTCTGGTTATGATTCTGGTTCTGGTTCGAGCAAAAACTTTATAATTTCCATTTGCAAGAGCATTCACTTTACTTTGCCTCCAACTTTTCATCATCTTTGAGAGGCTGTGTGTATGTGTGTGTGTGTGTGTGTGTGTTCGATCAATTTTCTGTTGCATACTTTGTGGCGAGTAGTTTCTTTTTTTCTCTGTCCAACTCTTGGAAAACTTGGAAAGCTTTCATGCAAAATGCATTTCCGCAATTATTTTACAAAAAGGCAATTTAATTGCTCTGCCAACACAGCTGCACATACCATTTTTGACTCGATTTCAGTGAATCCGCACCGAAGATATGAAGGACATTTTGTTATTTTCATGAATTATAGGAAAAAGTATTATAAATTCGAAATAAAGTTGTGGTTTGGAATTTGCATCAAAGAGAGACGAAAATATTTTATATTTTCCACAAATTGCTTAATGATTGATTTTCTTTAAAGCATCCCTTCTGGCCCCTCCTCAACTCTGCAGCTCCGTGGACAAACCTTTAACTCAAATCTCCCGTTAAACGCAAAACACATACAAATCCTGAGCTTTTGTGACTTGGTTATGGTGTGTGGTACAGCCTCTCCTTCTGTTTAGGCTTAAGCCAAAGCTGCCCCCAAAAAAAGTGGGGACAACTGCCCCAGCCTTTGGGCAGCCTTCAACCCCTTGCCACTTGAAAGCGAAAAAAATTGTTCTAAAAATGTGTTGGCTTGTTGCTTTTGTTTGCCATTTTATGCGGCGCAACTTTTTTTGGGGAGTCAAGCACTTCTTTTTTTGTGCTTTTGGTTTTTTGTTTTGGCCCAACGCCTTTTGGTAAATTAATGCGAAAATTTTTCGTGAAATGCGAAAATTTCGCGTTTTATTTTTTTGCTTCCATGATGGGTGGGGGCCATGTGTGTGTCTGCAAGTTGGCGACTGGTCCTCGTTGTTTGTTTGAGTCTAGTGCCTCTGGTCGCCTGTCCACCTGTCTATGCCCTGCTTGATTGATGGTTATTATGCGCACTTGTACGGCCAGAGACTACTCCAGTCTCATGCCGCTCCCCAGCCCTTAATTTCGCTTGCCTTACTCGTATGTAGAGTGTAGAGTGTCGAGTGGAGACCCAAACCCACGGATCGTGGACCATGGACCGTGGCCATCATCAATGCCAACACCCCGTCGCTCACTTTTTATTTTACATACCAAATAATTGAGAAAAAAAAGAAATGTATTAGGAGGTTTCGCATCCCCTTTTGGGGGTTGGTACCAGCACGTGTAGAGGGAGTGCCGCTTGATTAAAATACCTGCCGGTTATTTGCATTAATTTTTGCACATTTTCCCCTTTCGGGGTGTCTTTATTTCGACATTTGATGCCTGACCCGAGGAACTTCATTAGCTTTCTGCCGCAGTCACAGCCGCCTCAAGATCTACCTGTAAGAATCGGGCAAACACTGAGAAAAGTCGTGCTGCGTCTTGCACACAGTTTTAGCATTCAATTACAGGAAAAGTGTTTGCTTGGCGATTGCGTGAAGGAGGTGGGTGCATGGCTGAAAGAGGCATTTACTGGATCTACCTGGCAGGAGGCGAATGGTTTGGGCTGTAGTTACAGGCAAGGCGATACAGAGGCGTCTGCTGAAAGGATTGGTATCCTTACGCATGAGGAGGAGAAGAAGAAGAGAAGACAGAGCTTTGGTTGGGATATCTTAGAGTGGAGACCAATTGGCCTTTCTTTGCCCCCTTTTGTGTCGCCTGCCACTGTGTTTTTCTATGCCTATCTGTAGTTTAGTTTCCCATTCTGCCCCAAAAAACCAATTGCTGTCTGCTCTCCTTCCATCCACCTCCAACCGGTCCCTGTACGCCGCCTTCTCTCTGCCCTCTTTTTATCTGTATTTGCTTCTGCCTCTCCATGAGCGTGTGTGTATGTGTGTGTGTGTCTCTTCTCTGTCTCTCACCCTGTTTGCTTCGTCGGTTGGTGCCTAAAAAAATGTTAGTGCCCCTTCTGCCACACACCCACAACAGTCAACAGCACGCAGCCATCACAGAGCTTTTCCTCCCTCCCACTAGGAAACCCTCCTCCACCCCACATCAACCCACGCCATTTGTCGTTATCTGCAGCCTTCTATGTAGACGCTAAAAATTCTTCATTTCCAGGCAGTCGGAAAAAAAGTAGACAAAAAGCATTTTCCTTTTTTGCTGTGCAGCAAACATTTTCGCGTATTTCTAAAAACAATTTCTACGCGCAGCCCCCACCCTGCCACCCAATGTGGGCCGTAAATGATGAAATGCGTGAAAACTACACAAATACATATGCAGTGCTGGCTGCACCCACACGGATACACATTCGGCGCAGCAGGATGGAAGCGAAAAAAAAAGAATATCCACTGCCTCCTTTATGTATCCCAGACTAGGCTCCGCCCTGCGTTTGGCTGCGTGCGGCAGGAGCTGGACGGTGCAGAGAGGCAGGGAGGTGGATGGGCGGAGAGGCAGAGATGTGGATGGGGGGCGCAAGGGCAGTGTGGAAGGGAAAAAACTATAGCCAGGCCCAGGCTTGGCTTTTGGGATTGGTATTTGGGTTTCGGTTTGGGGGTTGCAACTAACGGCGCTCTGCCAGTTCGCTGCTGCTGTTTCTGCTGATGCTGCAGCCTCTGCCACAGTCGCTGCCACTGCCACTGCTACTTCCACTGCTGCAGCGTCGGCCTGGCTGTCGTTGTTTATCGCTCGTTGAAGCCTACTTTTTGGCGTCTCCTATGTGCGTGGCCCAACTGCTTCTTTTCTTTCTCCTTTTTGTCCATGGACGGGGCCCATTCCATGGACTGGGATCCTGCCAACCGCACGCTTAGTTTGCAATTAAAACGAAAGATGCTCCCCATTTGTTGTTGCTACTTGCCCCATCTACCCATCTACCCCATGCCCATACTTCCCCCTCCATTCTCTGTTCTTCCTGCTTGCCCCACGTTGCAGTTAACTCGTTCTATGTGCTGACTGCTTTTTTTGTTGTTGCTTATTTATGTACTCGCTTTGCGCAGTCAACGCCAGCGCTGGAAAAAATTCTAAGCTGAATTTTCTTTTAATGAAAAACCCTCGCCCTGCCTTCATGTGTTTGTGTGTATATTTACATGTATGCTGTATGCTGTGTGTGTGTGTGTGTGTGTGGTTTCCACCAGAGACCAGAACGAACCGCCAGGCAAATGACAGTTGTGCATTGTGGTTTCGCATGGAATTCATTTCATTTCGGGGATGGGGCATTAGTTTCACTATCCTCTGATTACATTCGCCTTGAAAGATCAAAGCAAACTAATCGATATATTTTTAGAGAACTTTTGCATAATACGAATAATAGTTCGACGATTTGATGGTTGAAAATGTGAGTTTATTAACTGATTTTAATGTACTTTCAGCCTAAACAGGCATCAATATAAACTAAAAGACTGCCCAGCACGAGGAGACACGCCCATCTGAGAGTCCAATCGCTGAGCATCGTAGACGTGTCAAATCGTATAAAACCAGGGAAGACAAACGGTAACTATACCCATTCTTCTCTGTGGGGACAGCCACTTCTGTACCGATCCAACGAACAAAGATACATTTCCGAGCAAGTATTAATTACAACGGAAATATTCTCAAGAGTAAATATGGATGATAAACAGTAAAGGAACTCTTCTTAAATATGGAGGAGTGGGTATTGAAACTTGAACTGGTATAACTTAAAAACAAAAAAAGTTATGTAAAGTTAGTTCTGTTGAAATTAAATTAACGATTTACGACCGATAGTTCCCATGAAAGTGGCCAGCTACTGGGTTGTCCCATTGTTACGCCACGAGGGTTTCGTGTAAATGTTCAGACAAATATCTTGATATCAATGGAATTTCGAAGTAGACGGACGGACAGACTGGCGGGACAGATAGCGATCGGCAAGGCCCTATCTTATGTGCATAGAAAATTGCGCTGCTGCTGCTGTACCGTTCCCGCACGAATAAATTGCATATACTATATGTATGCATGTATAGACCTGGCTTATAGGTTAATCAGAAATATATGTACATATTAAAAATGTTGCTAACTTTGGCCAAGCCAATGCATCTGCTTTTCGATTAAGTTAAGGCATCGATGTGACATGTATTCTTTTTATATGCGTGTTAATTATTAATTCATCTTTAGTTTCTTAATCAATGATTCCGTTTGAAGGCCCCGGCCCCATTGTCAGCTGGTGGCTTATCGCACAAGCAGGTGCAGTGACAATTGCCAATGGCCATTGCAGCTGAAACTTGCAACTGCATGCACATCAAATATGCTTTCAGTGCAGATATGTAGCTGGGAACCCACCCCAGTCCGAGCTGCTGTTGGCAATGGTGGTCCCTGCACTTGGTTTGGCTTTGCATGCAGTTTGCTTTTCGGGTGTGTGTTGGTGTGTGTGCACTGGCAACGCCTGCAACATGTGGCACACGCACTATGGGCCGGCTTTGTGAACCATATGGTCAGAGGCCTGTTTTCAGAGTCGCCACCATTCATGGCCTTTTTTATGCACATGTATAGATATTTATTTAACACATTTTATACACATGCACACACATGCACACACATGCACATGCATATATATGTAGATATATATCCCCGATGCAGTTTGACTTTTATTTGATTTCTTTTTTTGTTCTCTTCATTGGAACTCCTTTTTTTTGCGTTTGTTTTTGTTCATCTTTGTTTGAACGCTCTTCGCAAATGGGGTTCAAGGTCGCATCAACAAAAAAGTCCGCCGAGTCGAGTGTTCTTTATATGTATATATATATATACATATGTGTGTACATATGTATGTACTGCCGTTTGTATGTGTGGATCAATGTCTGATTTATTGCAGCTCGTGCCATTGCACTTGATTGTGTCCCAAATTCCAAACGTACATACATACATATATACAACACCCATACACAGAAGCATGGGCAACAAACACGATGAAAGGAGAAAGGATATAGAGCGTATAGATGCCAAAACAACGGATTCACTGGAGATGAGAGGAGAGGTAGTTAGTGGCAGTGCAGGTGTGAAAAAATGCATGAAAATGCAGCGAGTGCATTCCAGGCATTGCTGCAACAGTTCATGCCAGTGCACTTTATCTGCTGACCCTGAACGCGGTCAAGCCTTCCACTGTCAATTGTTTTGCTTTATTTGTGTTACATTTTCAATAGATTTCATTTTCATTTCAAATTTCAAGGTACCGGTACCGTCCTCCGTTGCGTATGCGCAAAAGCTGTGAGGCCAGGACTCTGGTGTGAAAATGAAATCCAAACCTGCAATTAGATGTCATTTTACTGGGGTGAAATTTAGCTACGATTTAGTCAGTTTTCAAAAAATCATTCATCCATTCTTGAATCTCGATCATTTTCGATCTTGTAGGATATTTTGTTACACTTTAAATTTATTCATTTGGATGCAGCAGCTTCCCTGGGTCTAACTTCCGGAACCATTCGGGGATGGACTTACTATCGGTGACTTATTGAGTAGCTCTTCAATCGATAGCAGACTTTACTCTATCCTTTCCTCTGGCCCGCCTTTAGCCTTCCCTTTGGTACGTCCTTTCCCTTAAATTACTGAGCAAATAATTCATAATTCATGTGGGCGCGCTTTAATTTACAATCGTTTGCCGGTCGACGGTGGCTGCTGCTGGTGGCTTAGGACCAGAACGTGGACCCAGGCGAAACCACAACCTGCGCATGGTGGTCAGTGGCTGCTCACTGACCGGACCCAATCCCAATCCAAAGCACCAACCGTCTCCCCAAGCCAAATCCGCGTACCCATTTTCCCCATTTTCTCTATATGTATATGGGAGAGAAAACATTTTCGCCGCCAGCTTCAGAATGCCGGGCGATTGTTCAATTGTTTTGCTAACTTTGCCTCGTTGTTTGTGCTGTTGTTTGCCCCCTGAACGCTTTCCATTTGACTTTGTTTTTTGGCGCAGACACGCGGTTTTTTCGGTGGACCTTCCCACCCAAAGAAGCGATTGTGGGGGTGGGGGTGGGGGTCGGTCGGTACCTTATGTGGCATGTATGTATGTGAATGGAGATGGGAGAGGCGCAGCAATTGTAGAATTTTTCTCTCATTCTCATTCGTTTTTTGTACACATATTTGTGTTATATTTGCCATGGTTTTATTTTCTGTCTCTGATATCAAGCGGCAATCGGTTTTCCCTTCTTTCGCTCTCGCATTCTCTCATTCCGTCATTCTCTCGCTTCCTTTTCCTCTTTCTATCTTTCTTTCTTTCTGCTTTTGGTTCCATTTTACTATTTTTGTCAGTCTCCATCCGACGGGCTGGGTGTTTCGGGCTGGGGATCATGCCCCCCCCCCCACTCTGGTGGTGGGTTTAACATTTGAAATGGTCATCGACGCGCATTTTAAATGATCTATGTGTGTAGTGGAGTGTGTCTGCCTGCCCCTGCCCCTGCCACCGTACGAGTAAGTGTGTGTGTCCTTTTAATGGGCGCTGCAGGGCGTGGCATTTAGCTGAGCCGAGTTTTTTATTATCTGGCTGCTGTCTGAGCGGAAAAAGAAAGAAAACCAAAAAATTTGTAGTGCGAAAAAGGAAAATTCTGCCTGATAATTAATTGTTGCTCATGCTCGGCTGTGCCCCATGGTGTATTGTACGGGGCAGGACACATAATCAGGCTTCGTGTGTGTGCACCACGGTGGGTCGTGTCGCCTGCGTTCGTTTTTCGTTGTTGTTTTGTTGTCGTGCGCCGACGTCGTCGTCGTCGTTGTCGTTGTCGTTGTCGTCGTCCTCCGATTGGCTTAGAAAATTGCGAATAGGCTTGGCCGGGCCTCTGCTCAGCTCTTCATGCCCCTTACGGGCCCCACTCCCAGACGCTTTTCCGCTGCGAAATCACAAAAATAATCATTAAAAAAGTAGCAACGCATATTTAACTGTGGAAAAGGTAGAGAAAATTCACTGATGGCGTTGCTTACTGTCTGCTTTTGTGGATTACCTTTGGTGCAAGCATTCTAAGCTCTTGGAAAGAGAGAGACAGAGAGAAATAGAAAGAGACATAGACAGTGAAGGAGAGAGTGTGTGTAAAGAGATTTGAGAGAGCGCTTAAGAGAGCCAACGAAGAGAAAAACAGTCGCGAGAAAAACAGTCGTGTTTTAATTACATTTTTTATGTAGTATTTTTTGGTGATTCTTCTAGCAGGACTTTACGGTGTAGTTAAGAGCAGTAAGCATAAATATTAAATGCCCTGGAATACGAGTATTTTCCGGGGTTGTCATATATTTCTATAGGTTGATAGTTCCTTAGAATAAATCTCTGATTCATTTAAGGAAGTTGCACGCTCTTTATCAATTTCCTTAACCCAGCGGAACTGCACTTTTCATCACTTGCCCAGTCAACCTTGAAAGAGTCTTTGTCTACCCAGCGACATCCTTAGTCCTCAGCCTTAACTCAGAGCCCACACTCCCAGTCCCACTCAAAGTTTTCTTACTCAATTTGCCGCTCAAAGAACTGCAGGGAAAACCCGACTCGACTTTGGACTCCACTCCCTTTGAGCGAAAGAAAACTACCCTCTGCGCTGGAAAAGCCATTTCTCCTACGCTGCCGCCGTTGGCTGCAACGGCAACGCAGCCGCAACTGAACGACGACTGCAACGCCGACTGCGGCAGTGGCAGCTTTCTCCTGCTGGCAGCGACGCATTAGTTTGCTGCGACGCCGCTAACCTCAAGCAGAGCGGGAGCCGGAGCCACAGCACAGAGCCCGTCATTGTCAGGCGTCGTTGTTGCTACTTATATTTTCCTCGTTTCGACTTTTTTGCGCCATTTATTTTTGCGCGCTTTTCCACGAAATTTTGTGATTGGTCGCGACGACGACGAGGATGCTGAGGAAAACGATGACGATGACGACAACGACAACGACGACGCGGAAAATGCTCCATGCCTCTGTGTGTATGTCTGTGTGTGGCTCATTTTTTCCGCGAGTCGCGAGCCAGGACTTGCCGTCCCTGTTCTGCACTTTTGGGGGATGGCGCTGGCGCATTTCTTATTATGATTAAAAAGATAAGCGGCAGGAGCAAGGGGTTGGAGCAGCAGCAAGAGCAGAAGTAGAGTTAGAGGCAGAGCAAGAGGCTGGGGCAGGATCCGCCTCCTTTGGTTGGCCGCTTGACTCTGCAATTTATGTCCTCCTCCGTTGGCCGCTTCTCTTTTTTCTAATGAGCATCTCCAGATTAATTGGATTTTTTTGTCGTCCTGCCGCCGTTTGTTGTTGGTGTTTGCCCGGGAAATTAGTTTTCCGACTCCGCCTCCACGAGCCGCTCGTCAAAGGCGGTCGTTAAAGTGGTAGCCACGCTCCGTAGTATGGGAGTATGGGCGGGCGATTAAAGCTGTTCTAAACTTGACCCAAAAGCCAACCTGGCCAATAGAGACATTTTTGACATCTTTCCTGCCGGTTCGATGGCAGTCCGCCCTTCACCGCTGTCTCTACTCTACTTCCCATTTCCTGTCTAACAAACATTTTGTCTGCGCGTCGTCTTGCGTCCTTGAAAATCAACATTCAGCCAGCTGGGGGGCTGGGGATAGGGCTGGGCGACTGGCTGGCATAGACGCCACAAGGAGTCGACAGTGGGGAACCAACTTTTATATATGTATGTTGTTTTTCTTTTCTTTCTTTTTTTTTTTTGTTTCTTTTTGTTGATTTTCTCCATTGCATGACACTTTGGCAATTGGCTGGGGGCATGGTTCAGGGTGGAGCTTAGCACCACCCCAGTGGCTTTGCATGCCATCGACACATGTACTCCAAGAGGACTGTCGTCTGGCAATCCTTTTGCTCCAGTTCCGTCTCTGCTTCGGTCTGTGTCTGGCAGAATCCGTCGAACCGGAAGCGCTTTCTTTGCGCTGAAAGTTGCACCACAGTTTCTGTTTCGTCTCCAGCTGTTCTTTTGTTTTAGTGTCCCTTTCTGCTACAGAGCGGAGGTGATGCGGGGCGGAGCGAAGCAACCTCTTCAAGTGAAGAGTTTTTGAGGCATTGTTTGGCCAAGAGAAGACTGCCCCAACGGGGAGGAGTTCATTTACCCCTAAAGCCGTTTGACCTTATTTTTATGTAAGGGCATTTTACACTTATTAGGTAGCGAATGAGAGCAGAGTTTTGGTAATTATCTGTTCATTAACTAAACTAAAAAGCCGAAAGCTCTGCCCTTAAGTGAATTGTTATTTAATAATTTCTTTTGTCAGTTTTTTCATGTGTAAAATTCTATTGAAATGTAATTTCGTAAGTCTTAAAAATGCTTCTCTATTCGGGTCACATTTACACTTTTCTCATTCCAGTAAACGCAATTTTAATTTGAATAAAAATTGTATATTTTTTTTTTTTGCAAGGGATTTTGCTTTCTCATGTTAAATAATGAAATTTATTATCTGCGGCCAAATCCATTAAATTGTAATACAATTTCAAACAGTAAATGGAAAAAACTACTTCTTATTTATTTTTGTTGATTTTTATTGTGGCGGGGCAGACTAATATGCTTGCTTTTCATTTACTGATGAAAAGCCTCGACTCGCTATTAAGCCAAATATGATTAAGCAATTTGATTACCCGCTGTCAGGCCCTATCGTTACGTATCCTGTCCTTTCCTGCAATCGAGTGACGGCGGACAACGTCAGCTAGACACAATGGACAAAGTAGCCAGCCAGCTGCGCCATGACACCGGAAACGGAAGTGCCGTTGTCACATATTGACATGGCGACAAATGCGACGCCATTCAACTTTGAGATTGTAGCAAAGTTCCCTCCTCCGTCCCTTTGTTCCACCTCTCTGCCGCTTTGTCTCTCGGCAATGCAATTAAACTATTTCCGTGTTGCCAGTCCTTGTCGCAGAGTCAATAAAAATTGAAATAAAAATTGATATTAAAATCTTTATTAATAAATAACTCTGGCAAGCGGGAAAAAAATTCGCCAATGGCGGCGGCGACTTTCAGACTAGGCATCGGGCCTGAAGCCGCCAGGTTATTAGCAAATTGGGCGCCAAATAACTATGGATACTCGTATTTTTTTCCATATATTTAAACGTGTGTATATCAATGTCTGACTGGGCAAGTCATTGGCCTCCTTGTTGTCAGTGTCTGGCTATGCTCATGATTTAATCAAGTACAAAGATTAGCAATTAAAGTGGAACAGTATTATACCCCGAAGTTGGGGATTCTCGTTTTTAAATTCCCTAAAAATGCAGCCAAATGAGGCACAACGAGAGCAATACCCATAACAGAATTGGCAACATCATCTACTCGTATTCGTATTCCTGGTGGTCGCCAGCTCAATGCGAAGGCAAGTCGTTTGCCTGGCCTGGCCAGGCCATGGCTCGCGGTTGGCCTGGCCAAGATTTACACTTCCTTGTCCATTGTTAACATTTACGCCATTAACCTGCGTTGGCTTTTAGTGATATGCCACAAGAGGCCACACATCTTCAAAGGTTTTCGCTGTATCTCTCTCTCTTTGTCACTCTTTGCGTCTCCCTCGATCTCTCTCTCTCTCTCTCTCTCTGTTGCATATTTGGTGCAATTAAAATTTTCGTTCAGCTTTTCTTGGATCACCTCGTTTTTCGTGGGTCCCTGCCGGGGTCTTGTAATAATTTCTACTTGGTGGGGAGAGTGGACAGTGGGAGGAGAGCTGATGGCGGAGTGGGACCGAACCGAGCCTAAGTCACTTGCGCTGTCCTATGCAAATGCAATTGCCTCGTCTATAAATTAAATTATGCTTGCGAATTATGCATGCATAGCAGCGTCAACGGGCAGCGGGGAAGCGAGGCAGTTGGGGGAGCTGAGGCAGCTGAGGCAGCGGTCAACGTGCAATGGCCAGTCTGCGATGAGAAGCAGCCAAATACAAGACTCCGGAGTCCGGGACCAACCGCCGACAACAAAAGCTGCCTCTCTGCCTCTACCTCTGCCTCTACCTCTGTGTTTGTGTTTATGTTTGTGTGTACGCGAGTATCTGTGTGTGGCGGCCGCAATCGTAGTGCACTAATTCACATTTGATGTTCGTCGAATGCGTTTGGTCAATGAGGTTAAGTTACATGACGATGGAGCAGCAGCAACAGGAGATGGCGATGAAGGCGGAGAAGCAGCATCAGTCGCAGCAGCAGCAGCAGGAGTTCAGCATCTATTGATGATGCTGATGTGGCTGGCAGCCGCAGAGTATCGGCGACTGGAGGGGCACAGCCTAGGCCCCAGCTTGAGGTTCAGGTCTAGCTCTTTTACCAGTTTTCGGCCTGCTGCAAGCTGCAACGTTGCCACGGCATGCTAATCGATGTTGTTGCCAAATACCTTTTCCCCTTGCTGCTTACCTTTTCTTAGTTGTAATTACACTGTGGCCGCAGGTAGGGAGGGGGATATTTGTCAGGGATTATTCATTGATTTAATGTGGAAAATATAATGTTTTTCTGAGCAATTTATTAATGATTTGTGACAGCTTAAATTTTCTTATCTCTGATTTTATTTATGGTTTTAGTTGGTTATAATTTATTTTGGTTATATATGTGATATTAATGCAAAATGTATGATTTTATTTGTACTTAAAAATACAAGTATTAAATTTAAATTGATTTTCTTATAATAAAATTAGTTTGTGAGCTCTTGTTAATATTTTCACATGAAATAAAATATGATATCAACAATTTGTGTTGGATGATTTTAAGGATGAAAATCTCGCCTAATCTTTTCAGTTTTTAATTGATTTTTCATCATAACTTTAGCAGGACACACATTTCCCTGCACTCGAGGCATCAATCATCTTCCGCATCGGTTTTAAATACTTTCCTGAAGCCATCGACTAATCCAGAACTTTTGACACATTTTATGAGCGTCACAGGGCCCCCCACACAACACACACACCACCCCCACTCCACATGTTGGATCTCTCATGCCCCAGTTGGCAATTGAGTGAAAAAAGTGCTCACTGCCAGCCAAGCAATTAGTGAAGTCTTCCGCCCACACACGACCTATCCCACTGGGCAGGTTCCTTTCCCTCGCCCCCACCCCTAGCACGCTCTCAGAAAACCGGATTCCATTCCACTCTCTCAAAAGTGTTCACCATCCGCCACTCCCTCCCCCCCCCATCGAACTGTGTCTCCGTTTCTTCTCCACTTCCTTCCTCTTGAGTTGTTTTTGCTTTCTTTGCTCTCACGCCTTGGTTAACTCAATTGGGAAAACTCTCTTTTGCCGCTTGGGGTAATTTGTTGCTGTTGCTGTAGCTGTAGCTGTTGCTGCCTCTGCCGCTGCTCTCGTCTCACTCGGAATGGTCAGCACTCTCGTTCGTTGAGTTTTGTTTTCCCCTTTTTTTTTTGTTCGTGCGGTTCGGCTGCTTCTCCTGCCCAGTCGTCGGTGACGTCACGGTCGCTGCTCCAGTTCTTGTGGCATTCCTTGGCTCTCGAAGCCGTTTTGGGGCCTGCAGTTGCAGATGGTGGCACGTCTCCATCAGTTTGCCTCCGGTCTGCGCTGAGGCATGTGGTCCAGCAGCAGCAGCAGCAGCAGCATGGGGGGAAACCCGACTCAAGTTTGACGTTCTTGTCCGTTTTGCGGGTAAGAAAAGATGAGAAAGGGCTACCTTACCTGAATAAACGAGTAGTCCGCCGCCAGCTGTTGGGGGTTACTCAATGAGCATGTGTCGAAGGCGGTTTTGTTTGGGGTTTGCATCGGTCTACTTGAGTCGATTGTTTGTTCCGATAAACTAAGAAATGGAGTGGAAGTAAGCATAAGTATGGGTTATTGGGAAAAAGAGATAGAGACTGTATGTAAAACTTTTAAATAAAAGTTTGTTATTTTATATATCCGCAGTCTGCTCTTTGGCAGAAGTTCCCCCAAAAGGTCATGCCCATATAATTGATATTAACATTTTCAACACAACGCAAGACATTTCCATACCATTTCAGGTATCTCCTGATATACTCAACCACATTTAAGAAGATTTCTTATGCACACAATTTAGCCCCCTCGCCCATTAGCTTGTACCCAAAAAAAACTAGAGAAGAAAATTTCATAATCCCCCGCTCCGTGGCACACAACGGAAATGCTAAATTTTCATATTATTATACGGACAAACGAATTGATCGATAGCGATCGATCGATCGGTCGGTCGCTGTGACTGTGGCTGTGTCTGTGGCTCTAACTGTTTCGACAGAAGCAGCAAATTAACATAATTGAAAGAGGCAGGGAAGAGAAGTTGGGGACAGCGAAAGAGAGAGAACCAGTTGGACGATGTCTACTCGTTTTGCTTGGGTAATAGAATTACAAATTAAACGCGCACAAATTATACCAGACCACGGATATCAAAGATATCCAAACCAAGAAAGACGACAGACGGCAGACCAAACCAGAGCCCCCAGGCAGGGACCAGACCATAGACCGATGGACAGGGGCGCTGCCAGCGGTGGCGGTGGCGGTGGCGGTGGCAGTTTCAGTTCAATCCTCCATCTCCGACATTTATGTAATACAAAATTAGACTACATTTTGAATGATTGCCGGGAATGGAGATTTGCAAGGCAAATTCGATTGTGACGCAGGAAATGGTCCAACTAATCCCAGTGCGAGTTCGCTTCGAATAGAACTAACGAAAATTGTGAAAACTTTACAAAATAATGAAAACAATTTGCAACAAAAATATGGAACGCACTTTTTTGTACGTACATTATGGGGCGATTGCGAAATGTTTTAATTTCCTGTACCGAATGACATTTTAATGAAGGGACTTGCCAAAAAAAAAACAACACACAACAAAAAAAATAATCGAAGCAATGGCAAACAGAACGAAGTTGAGTTTTGTGTCGGGGGTTTAATTTTCCATGCGTTTTAATGCGTTCCATCCACGGGGCAGAGCACTCTCTGTGTGTCCTGTGTCCTGTTCCTGGTCCCAGCCTCTGTCTGAGAGCACACGCACTCCCAGCGGAAGTTAATTAATAAAATATTAAAAGTTATTTATTATCATTTAAGTTAATTACAAGGTGACATGGAATGGGGCGCGACAACAGGATATGCGACGAATTTACAATTTTCTTTTCATAATGAACATTCAAAGGGGTAAAATGTAGGTGTATAAATAAATATGAAGGAATCCCTGATGAGGGGTGTACGTAATTATTTGTGTTTCCTGATTTGCAGAGTCCCCTGCTTGAAGGGATGTTCTGAGCTAAGCAAATTCGCATAAGAATTACTATTCTACAGGACATTGTTTAGTCGTTTCTTCTTTCCATTCTCTTCTTGGCTAACAACGCCCTGCCAACTTAATTTCCACAATCCCAACTACAAATGCAATTGGTCGCGAGGATTTTCCACATAAGCATAACTATAATTTTCGCAGAGTTCCCATGGATCATCGCTATGATTAGCTACAATTGTGGGGATCTTCGTGCCAAGAGCCTGTTAACACCGGCAACATAAGAATGTGCTAATTATAGAAAGTAAATAGCTGCCACTACTTAGTGGGGCCCGTTGAGAGACCAAAGCTAATTGTTGGTAATTGGCTGGCCGACTCGGCGCTGCAATGCATTAAATATGCAATTCTATTAAATATGTAAAAATTATGCGAATTCATGTTGCATGCAGCTTTTCTACACTTGCCCCCCTGCTGTTTGCCTTTTGCCCTCCACTGCTGCTGCCATCTTCACCAGCGTTTTCAATTAGTTTTGCAGCTTGTGTGTCATGCGCTAATTTTCCAATAAATTAAATTCACAAGGAAATCTAAACAAAGGCATTTTCGGGGAAGCTGCGCCAAAATGCAAATTTTTGGGGCCAAAAGACTGACAGCGCTGAACCGCTCCCTCCTCTTCGCCTGTTCACCCGTTACCCGTTGTGCCCTTTTGGCCAGGCTTTGTGTCTAAATTAATTTGGTTGTTGTTCGTCCTCGACTTCCTCATCGTCGTCGTGGTCCTGGTGGGCTGCACTGCGGCTCCACTTTGCTGAGGAGGGCACAGCATGGCAGGGGCATGGGATGGGATGGGGCTTCTAGGCACATAATTGCATTTATTATTGAGCAAAATGAGTAAGTTATTGTGGGCTCTGACAAAAGGCAACCGCATATATGACGACATCTCCTCAACGTCGTCTCCGCTGTCGTCGTCGTCTTTGCCAGGACCAGACGCACTTTGTTGGGCTTGCGGCAAGGGCCAGGGCCAGGGCCAGGCCGCTGCTGCTTGTCTGCCTGCTGCAAGGCCCCTGCTCCTGCTGCTGCTCCCGATGCTGCTGCTTCAGCCATTCATGTTTATAATCAATATATTATAGCTTTTACTTTGCCATTTGACTTTGTGCTGTCAATGTCATTGAGAGATTTCGTTGAGACCCAAATAGGCAGGCCTAAAGTTCACATTTTGAAGTGAACTTTGGCATGCAGGCTATACAGGATATTTAATTGCATCTATGTAGCCAGTTTAAGTATCTAACTTACCACATAATATTTCAGGTATATTCCAGTGGATTTTCAAGAATTTCCTCCGAGTTCTAAATAGAATAATTCATAATAGGAATTGTCCACATTTTTATTCGCAATGTAAATCAGTTAATGCCTGAGACAAAACTACTCAACAATTTTGTACCATTATCCTTTTCGAAGAATAACAGAACTTTTCTCTCCATCTACGCCCAGCCAGCACCCACCCACTCTGTAGCAACCCCTTCAGCAACGCCTCATCCTCATCCGGCGGGCCACTCAACTAGTTCCATTGTTTTAAGTGTTCCATGATGATGATATTCTAATTGAAATACGTAAAATGAAATTATGAATATGCAAAGTAAGCAAATGGATGACAATGCTAAGCAACTTGGATTTGGATTCGGATAGGTATGGGGGATTTTGTGTGGGGTGGACTACCATTGTGGTAAATGCTGTGCGGCTGGCTGAATACACTCGTCCTCTTTCTGGCCATAATGAAAACTAAAAATCAAAAATGTGTATTCTTTTCTGGACCGAAAGTGCGTGCCTGTGTGGGTGGTGGGGGGGTGTGCGAGACTTTTGAAAAACATCAAAACTTTTGCATAATTCGCTTATGCTTAAAAACGTTCAAGTTGTAGTTGTAGTTGTAGTTTTTACATTTTGGAAATTATTTTCGTGTGCGAGAGTTGAGGAACATTTTTAATTAAAATTATTTTAATCGAAATTTTGGATTTAGGGGCAGGGCAAAAAATAAGCATTCGTTGTGGATTATTCATCGAGTGGATGCAATTTCTGCATATTTACGACTTCTCTTCGGTGCGAGACGAGTATATAGTGTTGGTTGTCGTTTTGTGTGCATACTCGCATAAGAATGTTGTGTAATAATCGAATTTACAGCAGCTGCAGTGCTGCCTCGTGCTCGTAAATGGATAAATTGCATTGAATCCTTGCAGGCGTCTTGGAGAATGCTGCCAAATTACCCGTTTGTGTGGGTATACGAACATGTACATATATGTACGTACACACATGCACACACACACACTAGTATATGGCTTGTCGTCTCAGGGTGTTTATACGTGGACATTGAGTATCACTTATAATTAGAAACTCAAAAATGCACAAGCCACACACCAGACTCCGTCCCACACATGTATATTGAAGGGGCATGCTGCCTGCTGCCTGCTGCTAAGGATATGCAGCAGACAACAACAGCCATGAGCAGGACAACGACATCAGGCTTGGGGCGACAGCTACTCCACCTCCAGATTTTCCCTATTTAATGCATATTTCGTATAACTTTGATGTGCTGCAAATTTACTTGATGCCACATCGTCGTCTCTCTGTGTGTGTGTGTCCAGTTCGTATGGGCTGTGTGGGATGGCTTTTATGTATTTACGTTGCATATGAAATGATATTTATAGTAAACAGATTATTTTATATGCAGGTATGTGCAGCTGAAGAGCCTGCCCATTGCACAATCCCCACCCCCAAACAACACCCCCCACCCCCCCTTAAAACATTACCCATTTCCAAACGTTTTGACTGTGTGTGTGTGAGTGTGTTTTTGGGTATATCTATGAATATCCGTGTGTGTATGCTGAGACGACAAAGACAGAAATGTCTGCTATGTCTGTCGTCGGTCCACTCTCTGCTGCCGCTTCTCCTCCTGCTGCTCCTGTTGTCTCTTTAGGCATATAAAATGATTAGAACTAATGGTCAATATGCAGATGAGTGTTGAGTGTAGTTTGGTGTTTATTTGCACAGTGGGCCAAAATATGATTGCAATTGGAATCAGTTTTGGTCAGATTTTTGGTTGACTCGAAGAATAATTCCAGGGAATTATTGGAACATTAAAAGTCTATCGTTGGGAGTACATCACTGAGAATTCAGAAGTTCGCGTTAAGGTACAGTGAGTGCTTTCAGTACATTGCCAATTAGAAATACAATTTTGGCTCAAGGATATTTTTACTGTGCATTATTCTGAAAGATTTTAAAGAATTTGTCTTTCGCATTCCTTATACCAGCACTTGCTTAAAGGTATTCCCAAAAATCAAATGGATTTCCATCACTATGTTTGATCATCTTCCCTCCAGCCACCAGCCGGCATAGTCATAGCCATATACCCTCCATTACCCCCAGGCGTCTGTGCTGACCTGACCACAACTGCATCGGAGGCATTCTGCAACGCAACTCCATCTGCATACTCATTATATGCATTATATATTGCCCGAGTGGGTGGTGGGGAGAGAGAGAGAGAGTGAAAGAGAAAGGGAGATATGTGGAGAGGTCTGTGCGCATGTTAGTATATCTGCGAGCATCTATGTATTGAGAGCAGTAAACAAATCAAGTTTTACTCAACATTATTATCAACATTTATGCATTCAGAAGTCACCCATACCACCACACTAAGCAGACTCACACACACACACACACACAGACGAACTTAGCCAAATTGGGAAGACATTGCAACGCTGCATGCCCCCAGAAATCGCCCCTTAAGAAAATTTATCGAAATGTTGAAACAGATTTTATGCAGCAAAGTCGTCGTCGTCGTCGACGTCGTCCGAGAGGCGGGTAGGTAGAGGGAAGACGAGGCAGCAACTCGAGCTGAGGTGGAACTGGCTGACAGGCAGGAGAGACGAGGCGGGGGCGGGGCGGGGCAGGCTTACATGGACAAAACTGTGGGCAATGTGGGGATCCCCCTGCCTCATGCACCGAAACCACTCTCTCTCTCTCCCTCTCCCTCTCCTGCTCCTGCTTGTGCTGCTTGGGCTTCGGCTTGTGCTTCTCCTTCTTCGAGGTTCCTAATTTAAATGCAAATGAGATTCATTTGACGACGACACCAACATACTTTGTCCATGTCCATGTCTTGCGTTCGCACAGCTATTCTACTGTATATGTATGTAGTATGCATGCATTTGTGTGTGGAATTTGATAATGTCTATGTGTGTGTGTGTGTGTGTGTGTGTGTGTGTGTATGTACAATTAGACATTGGTCTGTGCATGTATTTAGTTGCATGTTGTACTTCTATACATACCTAAGCCCCCCGCATATAATACATAAGTTGACTCCGAGTTTGTCTCTCCTTCGTGTGTGCTCGGCTCTCATATATAAATGAACTATTGCAGTGTAAATGAATTAGTCCAAAGGCCAGGGGCGTCGTGTGCGAAATTAAATACATAAAACGAGGGGGGGGGGGCTGGGGTGGTGTCCTGTGGGGATTAAACACTACAGCATATCAGTCCGTAAGTAACACTGATCTTGCCTTTTAGATCTGCACGAGAAGAGCGTATTTTGGAGCAGTTTTACACCCTTGGCAGCACAATTAGCTAATCAGTTTCACGAATTCTTCAAAGAATATACGAGAATTTTGACTTTGAATGCACATCCTACCCATTTCAATCCTATCAATCCCTTTTTGACACTGCCACTGCCTTAATTAAGCACTTGTCTGCATACATTAAAACCTGCCACTGTGGCTGTCCTCTTCTGGCTGCTTCTCTGTTGCTGCTCCTTCATTTTCCTTATTTTGGCCAAATACAAAAGCCTATTCCGCACCGATAACTGCAAACACAACAAACACAGCTGCAACAGCAGCACCAGAGGCAGAAGCAGCAGGACAGAAGCAGCAACAAAAACAGTCCGGCCAGTGGGTTGCGTTGGACAGGAAGCGTTAGGAAGTGGCAGGATATGCAGCCAGCTACTTGCACTCATGTAGATGACTTGCTGCTGCTGCTGCTGCTGTTGCTGCTGGCCGACGCTTCCGTCTACGTTTTGTATATAGCAAACAGAGACAGCAACAACAACGCACAATTATAAATCTGTCCACACAAACACACACACACACACACACACACAATTGCATAGAAAGAGCTATACCCCCTTTGTTGGACATGGACGCCGGCGACGATGATGATGACGCTGATAATGATGATGAGAATGAGAACAGGGCTATGGCTGCTTAAGTTTTTGGCATTAACAAAGCTACCAGCCACACCCGACTGCCCTCAGCCCGTCTCAGGCCGCATCGAAACAGACCGGAAACCCACACACACACAAACACAAAGACACTCTCTTCCACCACGCATACCAGCACATTGCCAGAGTGCCTGACAACACCACACCAACACAGCAACACCAACACCGATGCCATGTCCTTGCCAACGCTGCCAAAACCGCCTTGGAAAATTAGCATCAAACGCATAAAATGACCAAGTCTAAGTCTGCCGCAGTGCGGGGCATGGGGAATATGTGGTGGGTATCTAAGGGCAGGGTGGTGTATGAGGGGCGGGGGAAGGAGGCATGCCTCTCTTCGTGTTTGGGTCTTGCATTCTCATTTGGAATTACGAAAATTCAAAATTTACAAACGAAAATGTTATGAGAGCGTAGCTTGGGCAAGGATTTTCCCTCATCGTCTCTGTCTCTGTCTCCAACTCCTGCTCTTGCTGCTCCTGCTGCTCCTGCTGCTCCTGCTGCTCCTTCGTCGTCTCCTTCGTCGTGTGACGCACAATAGTTGGTTAGTGTAGCAGGCAGAGCGCTCTGCTGTTGAGCAAGGCGGGGGGCCATGCTGGCTTGGGTTGGGTTGGGCCAGTGCTAGGGCAGTACTTGGATGGGATTGGTATCCTGTTGGGTGGCCATGCCGTACAAGTTAATTCAGTTAAAGGACCCAAAAAGTCTGGTGTGCATTTTCGGCTATACAAATGGACGGGGTGGTATTGGTGGGTCTGGTGGGTCTGGTGGGTCTGGTGAGTGGTGGACGGGCTTCCCTCTACATGTATTAGTATGCGTAGTTAAGTTCTGACGCCAGAGCCAAACTCTCGGCCCTCGGTGGTGCATTGGTGCGGAGTGGGGGGCTGAAGGAACTTTAAGTAAATGAACAGAAATGACAGGCAGACATTTGCATTATTATTAGTACAAGTTGCAGTCGTGTATCTGGGTGGCAGGCAGGCAGGCAGGCAGGCGGGCAGGCTGGTGCAGGCAGTCAGGCAGATGGGTGGTAGGTTCGGCAGGGTAGGGAATAGCTTTCTGGTTGGGTGGGTACGCCTCGAAATGCATTTCATTGCATACATTTAGGAGGTTTTCATTACGTCGCAAAAGTTCTCAATTCTCTTCATCGCCGTCTCTATCTCTCTTGCTCTTTCTCTCTGTGGCAGTTTGTTCATGTAAGTTTTCGGTTACGTGCAACATCTATTTCTCTCTTTCACTCTGTGTGTGTGTGTGTGTGTGTGTTTGTGTGCATTCAAAAGTCATTCTAAGTTATTGAATGGAATAAAATGTAATTTAAGTAAATTAGAATTTCAGCCACATGGAATGTTGATCCAGGTATGCACACAAGTACTTACATATACACATGTAAATGCATACATCTATATGCTGCATGTGTAAGGACCCGTGCAAGCCTTGATTAGAGGAGTTCTGGCTATCGATTATTGATTTTGGGGTGCCAACAGTTTTTGGAAGGTTGCTGGTCGATGCACTTATTGCAGTTAGTCAAACGATTTACTGGCTAATGGATGGAATATCATATAGAGATGATGTGGACAGAACCTTTCAGTTTTTTAAAGCTAAGCAAACTAATATCAATCTCACCGTCAGCGTTCAGTCAGCTATCTGAAGGCCTACGGAGACAGATATCCGGCATAAAAAAGTGTCTTTGTACATCAGCAGTCAGCCGTAATTTTTTTGGAAAGCCAAAAACTTGGCTTGCAATTGACCAGCTCGCCAGGGTTCCCATTTTGGCCACCTCTGCATGGGAATGGGAATGGGAATGGGAATCTGTATGTATGGGTTGTTTGGCGGCTGCAGGGGAACACCCATTCGGTTGTCGTCTGGCCAACCCTCTCCCTCACTCACACCACCTGAACCCCTTTGGCTTTACCCCCAATTGAGGCTGCTTACTCTGGCTACCAACAATTTTTTGCATTGCCATTTTTAGCGGTTCCCCTACCTCAACTCCATCTCGTCTCCATCGCCATCTCCAGCTACAGCTACAGCTCCAGCTACAAAGCCCCTGCCCCAAAATACTTTTATTTCGCGTAAATTCAGAACTTTCTCATACATTTTTTTCTGTCCCTCACTGCGGGGAGTGGGGGCTGGTCGGGCAACTGTCGCTTGACCAAATGGTCGCCACCCAACTGCCCCCGAGACGGACACCAACAATGTACCTACCCTTTGGACTGATTATGGGTACGTGCACGCTGGAAAAATGTGCAGCGACAGTCCCATGTTGCCCCCCGGTCCCTGACTTTCGCCCACCCCCTGAATATCCACTCCTCATACGCGCCTCCTTGTGCTCTCTCTCTTTCAGTCTCTCTCTCTCTCTCACATGCGCCCAAAAGTTTGTTTTGTGTTTTGTTAATTTTTTCTTGGCCGCGAATTTGTTTTCATTTACGTTTTTGCATCGCCCTAGCTACCCCTGCCCCTGCCCCATTCGCCCCCTAGGGTTGGGCGTGTGTGTGTGTGTTTGTGGGCGAAAACAACGCGCGGGTTTCGGTTCACTGGAAATTGGTAAAAAACGATACCCACGAAGACGGGACCAGAGGATGCAGGATTCGCATTCGTATTCGCAATCGCCAGCGCCAACTTAAGCCGCACACCCGAGCGTTAAAAACCAAACCCCAGCGCAGCCCTCCCCATGCCACACACAAACCACCCGTGCACAAACCACTCAACCGCTTGGTGGGTTGGGTCTGGGTGGATCGGGTGCTTCCTCTGCTGTTGCTGCTGCTGCTGCTGCTCAGCTGTTCATTTTTATTATTTTGACCATTATCGCGTGTGGTTCGTTGCTTTGGTCAGCAGCCAGGGATGCGATGCTGATGCTCCGCTCTCGTCGTTGGTTCGAGTCCTGCTGATTAAACATTAATTAAGGAAAACAATGCTCCTGCTGCTTCTGGTTCTCCCTCTCACTCCTTCCCATTTTCACCCACTCTCTTTTCAGCCAAAAATAAAAATAAGAACAAACTCGCGGAATTTGTATAAAAATGCAAAATTACGAATTTCGCGAGTTTCGTATTGTCCGAGAGTTTGTACATACATATGTATGTATGTATGTATGTATGTGTGTATGTGTGTATGTGGATATGTTATGGGTGGCATGCTTGGGGGATGACTGTGCCAAATAAAAAATGTTGCTTAAATCGCCAAAAAAGTAGTAGAAAAATCATCGACAGACGTAATAAATTAAAAATTTCCAACGGAATGGGCAGACAGGTTTGGATTGTTAAGCAGCAGGCAAGAAGACAACGCAGATACAGATATAAAGAGTGGGCAGTGTGCCCTGCGAAAGGGTAGCTACAGCAATGGATTTATACCAAAAGGTACATACAGGGGAATGGCTCTCGTGCTGATAAAGTTTAAATCATTGGATATATACGGAGTACTAAGCGAACTCAATAAATATTTTATTTCCTTAGGAAATATTCACAAATTGCAGTCCTGCAAGTACCTTAAACCTGCAAGGGAATCTTTCATTTGCACCTTTAAATATCTAAATCATAATTAACTTTTCAAATTATTCTCATTATGGTTCTAAATGGAGCATTCTGCTGTTGACCTGCCCTGACATAGTTTCCACTTGCACCCAGAGCCCTTTGACTCTTTCAATGAGCAAATATGTATGTATTAAAATTCATATCACGTATTTGCCTTACTTGACTCACAACACACAGGAAAAAACACATAGACACACACACACACACACACACACACGAAGGCATGGATGATGACGCGCATGATAATGCATTTTGTGTGTGCACATTAAAATTTGCCATGTACTGGAATAGAGCCTTGAATATTGTCATAATTATACCGAAAATGATGTCAATTATGATGCAAATAGGAAGGGAAAGTGTTCGCTCAGGTATGGGCGAGTGCTGGGGCTGGAATTGGGCCAAGTTGAACAGAAATTCGCTAGAATACAAATTTAAATCAGTCAGAGTCTTATAGATAAATACGAGTATCTCGATGCGTGGAACGTTGATTAGGGTTTGCTTCGAATCACAATACTGAGGCTGATTTAGCCTTGTTCTTGGAGACCTCTAGCATGGGGTGCCCTCTTACAACTTGCGGCTCTGCCTTTGCCTCGCGACTGGGAGCTGTTAGTTAGCTGAACACATACCGCGCCCCCGCTTCTTCACTGGTGACCTCCACTGTAAATTGGCGTTAATTTAGACAAAATGAAATTCGTGCAATTAAGGCAAGGTTCTAGTTGCTGGCGATGATAGCGATGATGATGTTGCAGTGGCTCACACAACTGGCTGCCACCTTCTTGGCGGCAACCGCAACGCTATCGGCAACCATCGTTCTGAAAGCAGGGGCAACTTCACGCGCTTTGGCGGTCGTGTCCCTTGGCAGCACGGCTCTTGTGGCATCTTCATGCAGCTCTTCTTCATTTGCATCCGGTGCGAGGATGGATGGCCAGGGCTGTCGCTGTCCTTCATTATGGGTAGCTGGCAGGAGGCGGCGTAAAATAGGTTACAGGTTAATTTAAGTGCAAAGTTATGCGCCTGAAAGTATGCAATTAGATTGTGTCCTAGCCATGAGGAAGGATCCGTGCACCGAGACCAGCTAGCCGGGAGCCATTAGCTGAGGCTCCTGATGCTGCAGCATCCGCATCCGCCACTGTCACTGCCACTGCCACTGCCACTGCCTCTTCCTGCGCATGTTTTGTGTCAATTTTGTTTGCCCGAAATTATAGAGTGTACAGGCTGAGCGGAAGCCAGCAAAATGCAATTATCTTATTAGCTAAATTTTGTCGTAACTGAGTGCATCCTAAGTGAATAAAATTCACAAAAGTTCCTCATGGAATAGTGCGTCGGCTAACAGCAGTATAGTGTCGGTATGGCTGCGAAACTACTCCAGGAATTTACTCGTTTTATTCTATTTACAATTCGCCCCTTACTTCCCTTAATTTCCCAGTTAATTGTTATCACAGAAAAACAAATATTTTATGCTCGTATCGCAAAATCGTTTGAATATTTTTCGTGTTTTGTCTAAAAACCAATCCGATTTGATTTTTCAATTACAAAAATCCATAAAAATTTAGTCTATCCGATAGACGATCTAATACTAATTAAAATCTCCTGGCCATTGGAAAAATTAATAAAAAAGAAAAAATTTATAAAATTGTATAAAGGGGGGAAAATATGCAAAACTGTGGTCGAAGCGTTCATTATGCTATATGGCTCGATATGTCAACATCAAAAACCCCAAAAAACTGTCCGATTCCCTTCGTTCCTACCCCGGATATTAGCAATTCAAATTTGCCCATTAAAAAGCCAGCTGAAAGGAGGCGGCAGGACGGACAGGCGACAACGACAGCGACTACAAAAGTCAAATATTGCCCAATTTCGAGATTAATTGTCTACGCACCTTACGGACGCCCCAAGCCCAAGCCCAAGCCCGAACTCGAACCCTGGACCCCATTCCCATTTCCATCCACAATCCCATTCCTGAGCAGATCTTAAAGGGTTATTCGTCAGAGCGGGCTACGCAATTAATGCAGAACTCAATAAACTTTTGTCGAATGAAATTTTATGCTAATTAGAAGTTGATTTTTTGGTACCCGCCACACACAAAAGCGTATCCAAATGATAATGCCTCGTCTCGGACTTTTGGGTCTTTCCTACTTGAGACAGACCCCTCCCCGTCCCCCATCACCATCCTACTCCCGTTCTGATCCACCCCTTTACCCATCGCCGATTGATTTGCATTTCTAAATGCGTTGTCGGCATTTGTCGTAATTTGCTGCTGGCCGGAAAATGTTGTCGCATTTTCGTCATAATTATGCATTTTAATTATCTCGATGAAGACGCCAATGGTGCCATTGCTGCCAGTCTGACTGGCTCCTCCAACAAAGGGTTAAACTTTGGTGTGTTTGCATATGGCCAATGGGTTGGGGGCCGGTGCCAGGGTACTGGGGAGTTTGCCCTAAACGTATGCTAATTTATCATTTGTGTCCTGCTTAAAATTGGGAAAATTTGTCAGTGGAAGATGATGCGAACCTGATGTTACAGAAATAAGTGGATGAAAGACCCTTGGGAGAAACGGTTCGAACACATTGCCGTGGGTTAGATTGCTCTCATCATTTAATTTGATGAAGTTTTCTATGCGTAGAACAAATTCTTTGATGCTGCGGTATTGAGAAACTCTGGAGAGAAAATTATGATTCGAAACTATGAAACTATTTAAGTTGACTGATATGAAACTTTGTAATTACTATTTCGAGTTTAAGAAGAAGTTAAAATTTTACTTACGAAACCATAGCTCCATAGATCGCTAAGTAATACAGATCGGATGACTATATCCCATACATATGTAGCTACCATTGGAATGTTGGATTGGCAAGGGAATCGTGAAGTCAGCCATTAGCTTTTACTTTTAACTTTTTTGGAAAGATTTAAAAAAAAACTATCTTACAGATACAAATGTATCTTAAAGATAAAAAAGTCTGAGATAAAAAAGTATCATAAATATGAAAATGTATCTTTTGCTTGTGTATCTCTAAGATACAAAAGTATCTTACAAATACAAGAATATCTAACAGATACAAAAGTATATTTTGCTTGTGTAGCCTGAGTATCTTACATCTTCTTCCATTTACAAAGTATGTAAAGAATTTCATCTGCCGCTCGCTATTTCGTATCACAATCGACTCCTGCTCGTCTGGTGGTCCTCATGACAAAAGCAAACAATTTATGTCATAGCATCGCCGCTTTACATAACTCACAAGCCGCACAGCCCAGCTGGGCTTTAGCTTGGCTTTGGCTGGGGTTCTGGCCTGGCTTGGCTGTTTAGCCCATGGGCTAAGCGTGCTGCTGGCCAGTGCGCATGCCGGACCCACCGGCTCAGGCAGCCCAATCCGACAACCACTCCAGCAGGAGGTTCAGCTTCAGCTTCAGCATCAGTTTCTGCTCCTGGTCTTGCTTCTACTGTGGCATCCCATCCACTCATATATGTATATGATTTCGACGAATGCTCGTTATCGATTTGAAACTTATATGGAAAAAACTAATGAAAATCAGGCAACATCATCATGCCACAGCCAGCAGCAGCAGAAGCGAATCACCAGAAGCAGAAAAAGAAACAGCAGAAGTGTAATGAAGGAAAACGGAAGGCAACGAAAGCAAATCGAAGCGAAAGAGCAGCAAAAGTGAAGCGCAGGCAAAGGCGAATTAAATTAAATTAAATGAAAACTAAATTCAAATGAGTTTTCGGTGGCATTAAGAGGACAGACCCATAGAAAGACAGACAGACTGACAGACAGACAGACAGACAGACAGGAGAGTCTAGAGGAAGGGTACAGAGGCGATGGGCAGGACAGCTCCTGGATGGCCATCCAGCGACCTGCGCTCGACTCTGTCCTGTGGCATCCGCTGATTGTTGTTATTATTTCTTGCGCTGAACGGGTTTGTGTAATGAATTAATCCTCGCAGCGCTGGCAATTTGACTGTTGGTGGCTTTGGCTTCGTTTCGATGCAAATCAGCTGCTGGCCCGACAGTTGACCAAGTCGGCACAGTGGCCAAAAGGCTGTTGGTAATAAGTGGCAGTTGTTTTAATGAGCTCCCAATGGGCCAAATGATCTGCTTATATATTCCTTTGTATATAGTTCCATTATAGACCGAAATAGGTATTAAAAATAGTTCCATTCATTCGATCATCGATGCTGTGGGCTGGCAACTTGTGCACGAGCTGGCATGATCTTGTCCCACTATGTCACTATCGCTGACACCCAATCCCTGTACTTGACGTCTCCACGAAATAAGGGCAACAAAAGCGAAATAAACCAAAGGCAAAACAGCGCAAAACATCAGCATCAGCAGCTTGCAAAGAGACAAATGCAAATTGCATGATTTCTTTTGTAAATAAGAAACTGATGAGCAGAAGCAGCAGCAGCAGCAGCAGCAGCAAAAGCAGCAGTTCAGGGGAGACCAGGGCCTGATCAGTAGCAGTGGCACCATCAGGGGCGGTGGCAGCTGTCGAACGGAGGAGCGGAGGAATCGGTCGCGAAATGAAATCGATGGCCCCCAACGATTGACATGTGCAGGCAGAGGACAGTCGGGTACGACTTATTGTCGATGCAAAATAAGTTGTCTTGCCATCCTCGGAAATTAGTTTAATTGTATGAAGGAAGCCCTCGGCGGATGTGGTGGCAGCTGCAGCTTGCCCCCCCTAAAAAAAAGAAAACAACTGAAAGCAGAAATAAATAAAAATTTCGTCGATGGCTGATCTGATGGTTTGTTGGGAGGGTGATTAAGATTTAACTGAACGATGGGGGGGGGTCGCCAGTAAAATTGTGCATTTCATCAAACATTTATTTAAACTTTTGTGGCCCCGTTTGCCAGGACCTGATGGTTGATGGCCAGTGCGAAAAAGGGAAAAAGACAAAAAGAAAAAGTGCATTGCATACTTTTTGGCGTAACCGCATAAAACAATTTTCATTTCCTTTCAACTACCAGGGCAATAAAATATATATGTACATATGTATGTATGTATGTATGTGTATGTATGCATGTACACATAGTCGGTTGTACAGCAAACAATAAAAAAGGAATGTATTCTCGCCAGGTAGCATCGCAACAATTTTTAACCATTGACAACGACGCGGGTTACAATGTTTGACCAGTTGTGCGGGATCGTTGGCAGTTCAGGGTTTTAATGGTCACGCATATCCGGTGAAGGCAGCAGCAAGCCTCAAACGGATAAAGGATATGACCACCAAAGATGAATACAGTTGGCCTTTTTCGAGGGGCTCATCGCTGAATAGGTGGAAGAACATTCCTTCACTCCACGCTGACTGGCGATGCGTTACCGCAAAAGTCCATTACGGTTGCGTAATACATATTTTAAGTCTCAATTTAAATCAAATTTGGCACACAACTGAGCAATATAATGCCCAGTCGTATCTGCTAAAAGATTCGATCGTAAATTATGTATGGGAAATAAAGTAGCCGAATTATTTGTTAATGATTTTCATCATACCTTTGTGACCCACAAGAGTTTATCAAAGGACTTATACACTGTATATTTTCACCCTTAAAACTCGCTGCATTAACTTAGTCCTCGCTGTCCGCCCCCTAGAGATTAGCCTCCTAAACAAATTAGACTCGACAAACAAAGTGGAAACCCTAGAACAACATGCCACTCATAGAGAGAGCGCGCGGCTGCTTGTAATTAGTGGCAATAGCAAAAACAATTTCATAGCATACTTGCAGGCACTCGACCCAGCCCAGCCCCAGCCAAAGCCCCAACCGCTAACGCAGACTCTCCCCTCTCCAGTGTGTTTATTTTTGTGCGCAGACATTCGGTTGGAGCCTCCGCATCTGCCTATGTGCCCTCTGTATGCAGTTAAGTATGTTAACAAGCAGCGTCGAATGCGGAAGGGGATGAGGAACTGCAATTGCAACAATTGTGCATCTAAATAACAAAAAAGCAGCGTAGCATACATTCCTGGGCCCCAGTTCCAGCTGCAGCCTCCTCAAGGGTCACCGAGTTCCTTGCTCAGCAAAATAGAAAAAAATGGGCCTCTCGTTGTCAGTTTAATTATGACATAAAAATGCCCGCAAGTAATTTGACATCATTAGCCCCGGCCAAAGGAAGAAAGGGGCCTCTGTGAGGGACGACCGTGTCGAGGACGACAACGACTCGACGAGGACCCAATTGTCAGCGGAAGTGAGCACACACACTCATCTGCTCTCCGCTCCCCACTGTGTGTGTGCTGCTGCCACTACTGCCGCTGCCGCCGCTGCCGCCGCTGCTACTGTTGTTGCCAGTTGGCTTTGTTGCTGCTGTTGCATCTACTGTTTCCTACTAATTAAGCGTGCTAAGTAAGTTGTCGTCTCTGGCCGTCTATTTCCACATGCAGTTTGTGACTGCAACAATAGTTTTGCAGCACTTAGCATGAGCACGGTTCGGCAGGGGCTCCGGGTGGATGCGTGGCCCTTCGAGAGTGTCCTCCCTCAGCACTGAAAGTACAATTTGAAATTCTGGTACCTTCTCATTTCAACTAATTTGCATATGAGAACCAACCCAACAGCTACTCAGAGTAGCAGGAAAATGTGTGCAATGTAAAATTTTCATGCGTAGCATTTTGCCCAAAAAAAATCATCTCCTAAGAAGTGATATCGCTGTCTCTTTTGTGCCTGAATGTATGGTCATCTCGCTCCAACTGAATGCAGTGATGCTGAGATGCAGGCATGTGACATAATCCCATCGCCTGCCAAAAATTCTTGCATGGAATGTTGAAAATCATGTTGAAGTTTTACTGCACTCCGCAATGTCAGGTGTTGCTGATGTGTGTGTGTGTGTGGGGGGGTGGGGGCGGGGGGACCTCTGCCATATGTATGATTTTGAGATGCACAAGCTCAGAGGATTGTTGCATATATGTACATACATACGAGTACGAGTATGTACGTATAATACAGACGACATGCATCTAATTTTTCTTAATTTTGTTAGTCAAGGACTGTGGGTGTGCGTGTGTGTATGTGTTTGTGCTAAAACACACCCTGAGCCATCCAACCAGCCAGACAAACACACACACATGTGATATACAGTTGATTTGTATATGAATATCGGATAGTCATCTCAAGCACATAATGCTAAATTTATGAGCCTACTTCTCAAGCACCTATCTATGTACCCTTTTGGCCATTGGTGTGTGTGTGTGTGTGAGGCAAATGAATTGAAAATGTGAAAATTTGCTGCATTGAAAGCGAATCGATGTTGCTGGCAAACGAAATGTCTTGTGGGCAAGTCTTAGGGACTCTGCCACAGAGCAGGGGAGACTTCAAATGAAGAGAAATGTTTTATGCAATAAACAAAATGAAAATTTTGATTAAAGTTTTGCTTTGCCTTTGGGTAGAAATTTATGAAAATGCTTTCTTAGACACGTGCAGATAACTGGTATATCGAAAAATATTCTCCCTAGTTAAGAAAACACTAAAACTCACGAATATTATTACTATTAATAAACTTAAAATATATTATAGCAGAGGAGTAGTATTGGCAAACAAAATATCTGATAATTAAAATAAAATATATGTACCTACATACGAGTATTTACATGTGCGAAAGATGGGCTTAAGTTTAATGTGATAAAAAGTCATATTTAATTTTATTGGCCTTGTGCTGCTCCATCCTACCCAGCCCCAGCCCCAGCCCCAGCCTGACCGCCGACTGCAATTGACCCGATGCCAATTATCAGCCCCGTTGCAGCAGCATGGTTGTCATTGCCACTGCCACTGCCACTGCCACTGCCACTGCCTCCCCTGCATTCAACATGCTTGCGCTGACAGCGACAAACTGTTTTTGTGGCCAGCTGCAACCGCATTATCGAAATCACGGCAATGGGCAACCCAACAACAACCCTGCAGCCCGGCAACGCGGTGCCATGCGACGCGACTCTCAATCCAAAAATGCAATTTTACATTTTCAATTAATAAACATTTGGCCACTGACTCCGGTTACGGCTGCGGCGGGGACGGGACGGTACGGGGACAGGACTGGACACGAGAGGATACGAGATGCCGATGCGAATGCCCGTCAAGAGACCGGCAGAGGCTCTTCTGTCGTGTATTTTACATTTGCGGCTGCATAATTTGGTAAATCATTAACCGTAAAGCAAAGAGCCGTGAAGCGCTGACCGCAATACGCGAAGCATCAAGGGAGCAGCCGTATAAATGTGAATATATCGGATAAAGGGCCCTAAGTAGTGGCTGCTGCATGGCAAGTGGAGAGAAATTAACACTTCCTATACCAATCGGAATAAGCTTTAAGGAGGATTCATAGGGGATCAAATTCAAGAGTATTCAGCTAGGATAATCGAGGCTAAGTACACACTAAAGTACGGTGCCAATTGATTTATGCCTAGAAAGGTTCACAGTGGTAAGGTTAAACCAGCGACTATCCCCCTGGGGAGAACGATGCTCCAGCGTTCTTTCCATGCCGCAAGCGGCGCACAGATAACGGCTATCGAATCTGTACATATCGTATTTATATTTACTGTTGAACACTCTGCATAATTTCCTGTACATACGTATTAATATTTTCGGTGTTCGCTTTTGCTTAAACAATTTCTCATATTTACTTTTCCCCAAACTCCACTGCGTCTCCGCCTACCCTACCCTCCCGCTCGTCGACGCTCTCTTTTTGGCAACTTTTGACTCCCCTTTCTGTACCCCCTGCATGGCACACTCTGCACCCAATCGAGCTGTCTGCCTACACACACGCCCATTGCTAAAAAACAAGAAGAGCTGCCACCAAATGCCTGCAAAAAACTACGCAATGGCGACTCAGTAAAAGCAAAAAAAACAAAAAAAAAGCGGCATCCATCGGCAGCGGTAACAGAAGCAGCAACTCACACAAGACTCCGCCCACCGACGCGACGCGACGTCGACGTTGCAAGCGGCAGAACTGGCGGCAGCAACAGCAAAAGCCATAAACGAAACAAAACAAAAAACGCTCGCAGTACGCTCGATTTTTGACAATTTTTTTGCATTGACTTTTTGAGCTTTATTTTCATATCGCAACATACATACATACATACATATGTACGAATATGAATGCAAATGTATGCGCGCCTCTGTGTCTGTGTGTTTGCTGATTTTTTGCTTTGTTTTTTTATGCCCTTCCGAATGCAGTTTCGAGGCATGGCTGGCAGTTTATTGATAAACTTTGATGACTGCCGCTGCAGCGGTATCGAAGTTGACATATGATGGGTACGGTAATTCTGCAGCTTAGATGAGGAATAACATCGCAAAGTAAATGATGATACAATCTTACTTTCTCCTTTCAGTAGCCGAGTCGTAATGCATTGACCAGTGCACCCACACATTCAAGGGACACAGTGGAACGCAGGGACAGGCTGCCAAATGAAAATTGCATTCCAATTGAGCGGCTTTTAACAAAGCTCTCGAAACGCGATGTGTTTTGTGCTTGGAATGGGAATGACGGCAACAAGAACGGCAACGGCAACGAGATTGGGAATGGGAACGGGAATGGGAATGGGAACGGGAATGTGGAGGTGTTGTGGCAAGCCACATGAATCATCATAACGACAAGTGGTCAGGCCGCGGGGCCGGAGAAGGCAGTCGATTTTATAGTTAGGCTGTTGCAGGCGCCAAAAAGTATGCCACACACAAACCAACACGCAACACACACACACACAGACGCACTCCCAAAACTCACACACACACACACACACACAAAACTCACACCACACACGCACAACGAAAATCTGTTATTTGTTATGTGTTAACAAGACAGAAAGAGAGAGTGTGAGAGAGGGTGAGGTGGAGGTGGACTGTGGAGATGGGCATGGAAGAGTTGTGGCACCAAGCCAGGGTCCGGGTGAGGCTGTGGCACTCACGCAACGCTTTATGCATTTCCGTTTTTCGAACCAGCAACAGTTGGGCAGACAACAGTTTTTAAAGTCAAACATTTTTTGTTTAAAGTGGGGATCCGGTCAGACGACCTTGACACATTTCAATGACGTTGGTCGACAAGGGAATGATAGAGGGGTGGGGTGGGCAGAGGGAGCGGGCAGGAAGGGACCAGGAAGTAGGACCCTCTTCCTTGCGAAGCCCAGTTGGACTCTGAAAACGAGTTGCAAACATCTCTAGCTAGACCCCAAAAATATGTAGCATACTCGTACTTCCTAACTGAAGTTGCTGCTGCCCCACAAGCACAGACATTAAAGGGAGATAAAGCGAGAGAGAGAGAGAGAGAGAGAGAGAGAGTGAGAGCGAGTGGTTGGGTATCCAGACTTTGGAAAAGCCAAAAGGCGGCAAAGAACAAGTGGTAAGGACAGCAGCAGGAGCACAGGCAGCAACGTGGAAAAACTCATGCGACTCGCTCGAAAAAGTATGCTACGTTTTTTCTTCCTATATGTCCCTGTGTGTGTGTTGTCTCTGGCTGTGTGTGGGTGGCAGTCCTTGAAAAAGCATTCCCCACTCTGCACTCAGCACTCTTTGGGTGTGGGGCGGGGGGACAATGTCTAAGTTGAACGAACGTCCGTCGTGTTGATACTTCTTCTATATCTGAATATTCTGCTTCTCCCACTCCCACTCCGACTCCCACTCCTTATCCTCTTCCTTTACTTTCTCACTTTTGGTGTGTGTGTCTCTGTTTGTCTCGATTCTTTTTTCTTTTATTTCCTGTTGCATGTCCTTGTCTGGTGTTTCCGAGCTTTGCCGGGCTCTTGCGATTTTCTCGCTTTAAGTTGAAGCCACACGACCTTGACTGAGATTGTGAGGGGTGTGGTTATGGGAGTGGAACACTGGGAGAAGCAGAGAAATTGTCCTGCATATTTCAGCGAATCATTTTCGACCACAGGCTCAGGCATGTTTAGCACACCACTACAGCTTGTATCCCCAATTTTTCGGTGCATGCAACTGCATTTTTCGTACCCCCCACATCCCCACTGGTCGCTGCAGTTGCTGCAGTTTTTGGCTCGCCTCACGCAACAACGTTCCGGTTGCAAGCCCCAGTCATGGACATGAACATGGCCCTGGACAAGGACATGGACACGGACATGGACACTATTGTCGCCTGTCTGCGTGTGTCTGCTGTCCTGCCGTCCCTCACACCCGTCTGTCTCTTAGGGTGTCTCTCTGTTTGTCCGTCCATCTGCCTGGACTCGCACTCTGACTCTGACTCAGATTCTGACTCACTTTCATTCATTGAAGCCTTTTGCTTGGTATTTGGCCATTGAGCTCATAACTGCCACCACCCACCTCACTGCCCCTGCTCTGATCGGGGCACCCTGCACTCTATTTTTCAGCTTTTTCCTTTTTCTGGCTGTGATTTCACAGCAACGCCTTCGGATGACCTTCAATCATGACAGTGTGAAAGGCATTTGCTCCCCCTAATGGTATTCAGTATCTCTCTGTTGCCTTTCAGTTGTGTGGGAGTCAATAAAAGAGGAATAAACTAAGAAAGGTAACAGCTATGCATCAAGAATGGACACTCGTCTGTCGATTTTAGCTGGAAATTCTACTAGTAAATTCTAGTAAATGTTCGCTTGTAGTACACTGCAGTTGTTTCTTCGATAACAGCACATTCTGATGCCCCTACCCACCACTGACAGCACCGATGTGGCCACACAAGAGCTCTGGCATCCAATCAGCAGGAGTCAGCACGTTGGCCAGGCCAATGGCAGACACAGTTGGCCAAGTGCCTCCAATTGGCGTGGCAGAAGCCGCGCTCGCGTTTTTCGGATAATGAGCAAAAAGTTGAGGAAAAACCGAACAGAGTTAGCTTATCGGTGGGAGGAAGGCAAAATGAGGGATGAAAATGGCAAAGCAAGTGGGAAAAATAAATGAAAATTGTACAGGGGGGAATTTTATTCACTTTATATATACACAAAGAAAATAAGCTTCTAAAATATGAAAATGTGAAAACGTTAAAAATCTTAAAATATTTCCAAAAATATTAATATTAAAATATCAGTATCAGTTAGCCTTCCCCACCAACCAACTGCTTATTGGACATCCACCAACAGCGCACCACCATTCAGATTTAATTGAAATTTATCACTGGAAGATCAAAAACTGCAACATGCCAGATGCTGACAGATTAACCAAATGAGACCCCATGTGACATAACAAAAAAAAATATATATTGTTAAAAAAAAAGCACAACCAACCAAACAACTAACAGCCATGCAACTGCAACAGAAACAGCAACAGCAAATCGAAAACCTTTTGAACTACAAGCAGATCCATTTCACACAATTTATGTACAAGTTTATTTCGCGCTTCCAATTTTCCATCGATTTCTATTTGCTTTTTGGGTGGCTCCAAGCATTTCGATTTGGACTTGGACGTGAACGTGGACCTCGAGCTGCGGCTGCGGCTTTCCACAGAAATGTTAACAAGCACTGAGTAGACCCACACACACACACACACACACACACACAGACACACAGATACACTTACTACTTTGGGGCAGACATGTGTGAGGATGAGGACCTGGTCGATGTCTAGATTGGCCCCGGCCATGGCCTGGTGGAGCATGCTGCTGCTGATTAACCCCACAAAAGACTTTGCAAATGCTTGCTCTTTTCATTTGTTGGTTTACCAAAATATGCAGAGTGTTGCATAAAGTAGAACATAACAAAATAATAAAGAAAATGCCCTTACCGATGCAGCATACATGAACTCATTTGTTATTCTTTATATTTAAAAGAGGAAACTACATATTTCCAGCTCTAGTTTTATGCAGTGACAAAAGTCCATAAAGGGTTAACAAAGTGAAAATTACAAGACATACGTAACAGGAGAGCGAGAGGAGGAAGAGAGCGAAAGACAGGGATAGATAGAGAGAGAGAGAGAGAGAGAGAGAGAGCAGTTGCAGCTCAGCTCGAAGTCAGAGCCAAAGCCAAAGTCGGAGAGGAGAGAAGAGGAGAGACCGACCCATGCATTCCTAATCTTGTTCGCTGAATTCGTAATCTCATTAAATTTACATATTAATCAAGGGATTTTAATTACTCTTACACCGCATTGCCAATGCCAGTGCCAAAGTCCCAGTCAAAGCCAATGGCAATGGCAATGGCAGTGGAAGTGGCCAAAAAGGAGGCTCTGCTTTGCTTTGCTTTGCTTTGCTCTCAAAATGAGGCAAACGTCCAACATCCTCAAGTGAGGCATAAGCAGTTCTGGAAATCGCAGCGTCTCAGCCGTGGCGCACAAATCGGTGAGCGAGGGGAGTGTGGTGTGGTGTGGTGTGGTGTGGTGGGAGAGGTAACTGGTCTAGATGGGGAACGGGAATGGGGCAGCAGCAGCAGAGTCTGCTGTGGCCGTCGTCGCTGTCGTCGTTGTCTTGGCGTGTGGACCCTCATAATTTAATTGGACTTTGTGTGGCGCATTGGCGATGCCTCGCTATGGCTGTGGCAACTTCAGACTCCTTGCCTCCTTGGTGAGGGGCAGAAAGGATTACACGAATTTGCGTGTCAGGCGTCAATGTAAAATCGCAATAAATGAAACTAAATTACAAACTAAAATGCAAAATGAGCAAGAGTCTCCCCCTACCATCTCTCCCGCTCGCCATTTGTGGGTGTCTCTGTCGCTAGTTGTAGCTGTTGCGGCTCTTCCTACCCCCCTAGTCCACACGGTTTATCTGGCGATGTCTCTGTGCGTGTTCCAGACCTCGAGGAAGCAGGAGGAGGAAGCAAGAGGCCTGTGTAATATGCATAATGTGTGCCTGAATTCTATCTGAGATATGTGGGTTCTGGGAAGGTGGAGACGTGGAGTATGCCAGAGTGTAGGAGTGTTGTGCTGTCTAAGCATATTCAGATAAAGCTTTATGCCCAGACCATTAAAATCCTGCTCCAGTCCTCCAGTCATAATTTGCCAGCATACGGAATGGAACTCTCGCATGGAGCTCTGATCCTCCAAAACTCTTCAATCATTAAGGGGAGGCAGAGAGTGCTGGAATGGACCGAAATTTATGGCATTTATAATGACTACTTTGAGGCCATGTTGCAAGCGGGGCAAGAGCAAACACAAGCAAACAGAGCACACAGTTTTAAGGCTTCATAAATTATAAAAAATAATTATAATGAGATCAATTTTTAATCGTCGAGTGTGGGGAGAGGCAGAGCCCCAGAGGAGTAGGGATAGCAGACCAACTTCCTGGCCAGATGGAGATGGCAGAGCGCAGCAAACGTGGAAGGTGTAATTATTATCATATCCTGCATCGCATAAACAACCAGCCAAAGTAGAAGACAACACCAGGAGAGCAGAGGAGAGTAGAGGAAGGGGAAGGTATACTTGCAACAGCAACAGCAGCAGCAGAAGAATCAGAAGAAGATACATGAAATACAACACTCGGGCCTAAACACGCAGCACCAGCAGCATCATCAGCATGCCCCCAGAGTCCAGTCTCAGTTCCAGTCCCAGTCCCTGTGCCTAGCCTCTACATCGCCTAGAACTGCGCAGTCGTAGCCGTGTTAGAAACGTTCAGCCCCACGCCGGCGAAGGAGCTGAAGATGGAACTAAAACTGAATCTGAAGCTGCAGAACCCTGAGCAAACACATCTAGGCGAGCACTTTGGTGCAAACATTTAGAGTAGCAACTCGTAAAACTTCAATTTAAGACACGTAATTTGCAATTCACTCGAGTGCAGATTAGAAGCGGCATGTCCTCCATCCCCATTGGCAGGGCGGGGCGGGGCGGCAGGGGGCATCGAGTTGAAGCTGTTGTTGGAGCAAGGAGTGGCCAACTGGCCACGCAGCCGCCAATGATGATGATGATGATGATGATGATGATGATGGGGATGGAGCTGGAAATGGTTAGAGCTCAGAGGTGGACTCTCCGCTGGACTGGGAATCTTCAATGATCAACATGTACGGCTACTTTGCACATTGGTTAGATCAATTATGGAATTGGAAGACTTCTTAAATGCCTATTTATAGGTCTCTGAATTCGAGTCTCTCCAAAGGAATTATATTGATAGATTTCAATAATTTTGCATTCAAAATGGTGCTTACTTTTTATGGCCTGTAGGCCGTGTCTTAATGCTCGAACCCCATAAAACTGCGGATCATCTGTGGCCGTGGTTGCAGCCTCATCTGTTGTGGCAAGCAACCAACTATCACTATGCCACTTGGTCGCTGAACGACAGCGGGCCACAAACAGCAGGCAAAACAGGCCGCGATTTTAATCGACTTTAATCAAAGAAATTTCATATGTGACCACGCCCACATGCAATTATGTTTAAGAATGCAAAACGATTTCGCCAAAGGAGGCGGCGATGGAGCGGGGAAGCGAGAAAATTAAAACTGGCAAAAATAAATAAAAAGGAAAAGGAACCAGCAGCAGCAGCAGCAGCAGCAGTGGTAGCCGCACGGGAAGAGGGCCACAGCGAAAGACTACGAGGCAGAAAACATAAATTTAACAGCAAAAAGAAATATTATTATGAATGCATTAACCGAGCAGCGGCAGAATGAGCACCAGCGGCAGAGGAGAGGCTAAGAACAAGCACAGCCAAGAGGAAGAGCAAGAGCCACAGCAGCTCTGCCTAATTATAAAGTCGTGCGTCTGGGCCTGGGCATGGGCCAGGAACAGGTTGGGTTCCGTCCCGTACCGTCCCTCCCAGCCAGGGCTGAGCCGCGTTGAGCTGATCTGACTCCGACTCGCCCATGAATGAATGCGGAATGAATGGCTCAGACCACGTTCAGGCCCGGTCAGAAAAGAACAGAACGGTGCAGAGCAGACCCGTCCAAACCCGATCAGAGGGAAGAGATGTGCAGAAAAAAAGGTTGCCAAAGGTTATGCAAAACTCAAAATACGCTCGCTCGCTCAACTAATCATAAAAAATTATATATATATGTAGACCAGAGTCACATAAATCTTTTATTGATTTATGCTTTCGAGAAATGCAACTTTAATTGGCTGCGTTCCGCGATCCACTCTCATAATTAGAGCTAATTTTAATGCCGCCGAGCATTCGTTCTCGCATAAATCACCAAAAGCCTGAGCCAGAGCCAGAGTCAGAGCCAGAAGTCAGAAGCCATGGGACAGGGCCCCCAAAAGGAAGTGAGTCATAAAAGTGGGCTGGCTCTAGGGTTGCCATTGCAATAGAGCCTAGAGTTGACAATGCACTGAGGGAAAAGCTAATCCCGCACCACAGCGTTAAGTGGAGTGGAGTCTGCATCGTGGTCTCCCTCTATCTCCTTCTACGAGTGTGTGCCGACGAAGGTGGTGCGTTCAATTAAAAAATACTTTACGATATTACAAAATTACCACGTAACAGGGCGGTGGCTCGCTCTCTCTGCGCAGGGGGCGTGCCGAGTCTTGGCGGTGGCAAGGGCAGACAGACAGGTCTATGCTCCTCACGAAAGCCAACAGTCCAGGCCGCGGCCCAGATCGACATCCAGGCGCAGTCGCGACAGTCACTGCCACAGCCGGAACGCATGCGCATAATTCGAATGGCATTAAGTACGCCACTTGAGGCAGAGACTGGGGCTGGGATGCAACTGCACAGTGGTGCAATGGTAAGTAATAATGGAAAGTACTTTCTATATATGCAATCAATTTAAATCATTGATAACTCAAAATGGATATGTACTTGCATCTTTCATCTTTCATCTCTAAGCCTTTTTATTGTCTTATTCTTTCTGATATTGCCCCAGTGTGGTGCCTCGCGAAGCTTCCGTGTTGCCTCTGGGGCGCGGGTTAATGCAGTTGCGGTTGCTCTTGTTGTACGTCTTTTGATTATTGTTTCTGGGGGAAACGAAAAATCAGAAAGCAATAATAAAAATTCAATAATATTAAATTTTTATGCGCGCGAAATTATTGCTGGCTGCTCATAGCACTGGGCATGTTTGGGGGCTGGAATGCCCTGCCGGAGATGGGAATGGAGAATGAGCATGGACATGGGAATGGGTTTGGGAATGGGCATAGGGAATGCAGGGATGAAGGAGTCAGTGGAGTGGAGTGCCCTGGCCCTCCTCAACGGCATGGGACTTGAGATTCAAGTACAATAACAATTAGCATTCATTTGCTCAGAGCCGAGCCAGGAGTCTGTTCATTTGTCAGTTAGCACCTTCTGCATGCGCACACAGATCGGTCCCCACTCTCTCTCTCTCGCTCTCTTTTTGCCTACTCCCTTCTCTTTCTGTTATGACAGCTTTAGTCTTTGTTTAGTCTCCTGCAAGTTCTCTCTTTCTTTCTCTCTCTCTCTCTCTCTCTCGATCTCTTTCTGGTTTGTGATTAAACTTTAACTAATTTGGTGCTCCACAAGAAACCGGTCAGAGTCTTGGCCAAGTCCAAGTGCTACCCTGCCCCGTCCTCTGCTGTCCCGTTCCCCCTTTGGCTAAGCGAATGAATTATGTTATTTGAAATTAGTTTGTGCCTGGCTTTCAAAACTCCTCCAAGTTGCACACACAGCCTCAGCTCCAGCTCCAGTCCCAGTCCCAGTCCCGGTCCCGGTCGCGGTCGCAGTCCCACAATCTGAGGCCTGGCAGCGCCTGCGGAGTAATCAGGTTAATTTTAATATGTTTTGTATGTGGGGTGCCCCCCTGCCTACCTCTGTTCCTGTCCATGTCCCTGACGATGCCGTCGTCGGTTAATGGAAAAATATCTCAAATGATGTTGGCCAGGATGCCTTTTGTAATTAGCAGCCATCGCAACGAGAGCCGTCCACCAAAGCTACAAAGTTTGGACGCTCTTAATTACTCAACCCATCTCGCTCTCTCTCTATCCACCCCTCTGCCTTTCACTCCTCCTCTTCTCACCCACTCTTTGGACAGATTTCAACAGTCATTATATCATTTTGCATATTAGCCTGTGATTCATTAATCGATCCATTAGTCTTTCATTTAGACAATGCTGTGATTATGGATCATCACATCTGGAATAAGCCATATCCTATCGATCTTGTGGACTTCTGTAGTGTGTAGCCTTAAACGAGAAGAAGTTTTGATTTCGTGGGTTCTTTTTTATCATAGTAAATCCAATTACATTCTTCGTTTTCCAAGATCCCACTTAATACACTATTTTATTTAGGCTTATATTTACTCCCCATAAAATTATGGATGTCTTTCGGGGCAAACGCATTAGGAATTGGTTAAAAGATGGAGAAGAAGCAGCCACCTTAAGATCGAAATAAATATTTATATTCCGAATAGGATTGATGCATCTAAAAAATGATTAATAAATCTCTAAAATAACTAAAGTTACATTCAAATAAATGTATAAAAATGTATGTACTGTGGAATATATAAAAAAGCATATATGTATGTACATGCCTATGTACTATGCCTAGTTACAGAATATATATGCATTAGTAAGAGCATCTGAGTAGCGGCTCTACCTTTACTCCTTGTGAATCAGCCGCCGAAGTTCTTTATGGCATGTCTAGGCGATAATTTCCATGTTGTTTGCTTTATACATGTATTTCAGCAGCTTTTTTTCGTAGGCCGCCGCATAGCGCTGACAAGATTGGGAACGTAGCTGAAAATGTGGCCAAAGTTTGCCCCCTGGCATTGGCATCATGGCAATATATTAGACGTAGACGCGGGACGAAAGATTTGCATTTAATTACAAGCGTGGAGTGGAGAGCGGTGCATAGATCTGTGGCAGAGGGGATGAAATACACCCAAAAGCCAAAGTGTAGATCGAGTCGGTACTGCTGGTCTGCGTGTGTGTTCCAGGCCAAATGGAATGGCAAATGATAATTACAGAAAGCATGTAAGCTCTTGAAAGAGCACGGGGAAGGGGATGCTGGGGAGCAGCAGACAGACACGTCAAGAGGCAGACAGG
Organism: Drosophila subsilvestris; assembly: GCA_035043285.1. Lineage (NCBI taxonomy): Eukaryota > Metazoa > Arthropoda > Insecta > Diptera > Drosophilidae > Drosophila > Drosophila subsilvestris. The sequence continues at coordinate 190,844 of JAWNNB010001795.1, forward strand.
ATGAGGGGCAGACAATGTGCTAGAAAACGTTAATTTCAAATTTATGTAGAGCGTCGAGTTTCCTCCCCGACTAAGCTGATGATGTTGCACGCTCCTTCTTGCCCCTGTCCCCCACCATCTTGCTCTGCGGAAGAAGTTTCCCAAAGATGCCCACAGGGCGCGTGCTGAATTTAATCAGTTTGCTGGCCAGGCCGAAGCACTGCAAGCACTGCCTGCAATGACAATCAAGCCAAGATGGAAAGTGGGCAGTGGCTGAGTAAGGGAGACAGAGAGAGAGAGTGAGAGAGAGACTCCCATCCTTCCTTCCAACTGACTCCTGCCATATGGCCCCCGATCCCACTACCACACCCCCTGCTGAAGCCTTCCTACTGCTCCCGGGTAACGTAAATTAGACGACGACTCGACAGTGCAACATTTAACGGTAATACGCTTTTATAGCTGCCGGTAAAATGCAGCACAAAATTAGACATAAAAGACAAAGACAGAGAGTACCGAAGAGACAGAGTGAGAGAGGGAGAGGAAGAGGAAGAGCAAGCACGGCAGACAGAGATGGACAATGTGAAAATTTTCGAAAATTAAGTTGATGAGGTGATGCGAGAACGAGCGGACGGGAGACAGGAACTAGACATAGACATGGGACATAGACACAGAGCACTGAAAGTACGTATAGAAGTGGAAGTGGAAGGCATTCGCCGGCACTTAAATATTGACCAAAATTGGCTAAAAACAACAGCAATGGCAACAACAAAAACAGCACACACAACAACAACCAGCGATGGCCAGATGAACGATGAGCAAACTGAAGCATCTTCAAGATGTGCGAAACTTGGATGCTCTCTGGGATCGCACACTCTTAAGCAGATATCGAACAGAGACACTACGAGAGTTTCATGGAATTTTTAAATATAAATTTGAAATAAAAAATTTAAAGGTTTATGTACGAGATCTCAGCCCCTTAATACTTTATCTTTAGATCGCCTAGCGGGGTCACATGTTTAACCTTATATGTATGTATATGGGTAATATCTGTGAGCATTACAAATCGAATACTTTATTCCCATATACCCTAACAAATCACATTAAGCGAAACAACAACAAATTCATCGAATGGCGTAGGCCGTTGCAGTCAGTTTTGGTTGCTGCTTTGGCGGAGGAGAGTGGCCTGAAGTCATCACGGGGGGCTGGAGCAGGGGCCCAGTTGCAGGAAGGGGGCAGTTAGACGACTACGACGACGACGACGACGTCATCGACACCTCCGATAGCTGAGGCGGGTGGGTGGCTAGACAGTGGCCGGCAGCAGGCAGCCGCAGTAGCAGAATCAGCATCAGCAGAGGAAGCCACAACAGAGACAGAAGCAGCAGCAGCAGCAGCAGCAGTGGTAGCTGAGGACGTATCGGCAGCCTGTTTGGATCCGTCCGTCTAGGACTGGCCGACAGCGACCGGTTGAGGACCGCACGAGTTGCTGGCTGCATCTTCTGCCCTGTCCTGGCCTCCTGGGCTGGGCTAGGTGACACAGGGGGGCACAGCGGTGCAGGGGGGCCGCTTGTCTAGTGACTTGACTGTAACCTCATTGACCAGAAAAATGCAAGCAGCGACAACAGCAACAGCAGCCAGAAGGAAGGAGGGCCAGCTGTCTGGGTCGAAGCTGTAGATACCCTATCCTAGACATCGTTTCTATGGGAAATTTAAGACGTAGTTATTCACATTTTGTAGCGGGTTTAAAAGATTTTTAATAGTAACACATTACACAAAGAAGTTTTGAATAGTTTATTCAGAATCAAACAGAGTTTGACCCCAAAAAGTTATCTAATCTGCGATGATTCCTATGGCTGTACTCTTATAATTTGTGGGGTTAATATATATTAATTTTCTTACTTGCAATCCTTTTCTTTAAGTGGTAGGACCCTCTGCAAAGCGTATGTACATATACCAGGCGCAGACAACAAAACATCAAATGTGAATTAGTGCAAAAGGTAGCCGTGGAGCAGGGATCGCTGGCAGCGGAGGATGAGAGCCCCAAGAAGGAGCACAAGACGAAGCAGAGGGGAAGGAGTGCCAATGTGGGGAGGGTGGGCAGGGGTGTGGAGATCTGGAGTAGAAGTGGGAGAGTGGGAGTGGATGGAAGTGGGCAGAACAACGCAAAACGCTTCCATATTTATTGGCACTTTTCGGTTTTCTGAATGCGGTACTATTCAAGGGGGTGGGTGGCTGTGGGAGTGGACACTCGTCTGTTGTGGGAGTCCAAGCTGAGAAGGAGATGGGGAAAGAGGGGGCTTGAGTGTGGTTTGAGTGGGAGAGGAATTCGAGTGAGGTTTTGGCAGATGATAGCATTGACTGTTGCTGTGGATTGGCATTTTAATTATTAATTGCCAGCAATAGTTGTCCACCACCACCAGGTCAGGAGAGGGTAGCGGGGCATCGGACCGGACATCTAATGCGGAAAGTGGCAATTGGAGCAAGGACCCTTGATTCTCTCCTTCTTTCCGTCTCTGATGGGGTCAAATTTACTTGCGAAAATACCTTGAATTAATCCACTGATGGCGGAGGGACTTAAAAAATGTTTTTGTACTTCTCCTACTTGCAGCATTCTCATGTCGTAATGTGTAAACGTGCGATTTTTAATCCTATTACGTTTGCATTATGTAGATTAGAACTGAAATTATATTTAAAGCACCTCCAAAAATCATTGAAATCAAATCCGTATGAAATATATTTTGCATAAATATTTTCGCTAACAAATTCTTAATCTTTTGTATTTTGCAGAATTTTGGGAAATAATTGAATGAATAAATATGACCGAAAACAGATACCCAAGCCCCCATATTTTTCTCCACTCCACTCCCCTTCCCCAAGCCTCAGCTTCAACAACAGTTCTAATAAATGCTCAAATTTGCACTCACAACAAGCACTCATATACACAAACTACCACTCACTCGCAGTCGCTCTCTCTCTCTCTCTCTCTCTGTCTCTCTCTCACTCACTCTATATCTCACTCTTTCACTCGGTGGGGCTGCTTCGTCAAGTGTTCGTCCAAACTAAACTTCTCCTGCCGATTGAGGCTGGCAGCAGCAGCAGCGGCAGCAGAAGCAGCGCTCATTTGTGCGCGTAATGACGTCATTATTTTTATTTTAACTGCCATCGACAGAGGGGGTGGGGTGGGGTGGGTATAAGGGAAAAGTGCATATATTGCTGCTCCTGCGCACACCCCTCTCTGACGTGCTCTCTCGCTCTGGCCCAGCCGCTGGCGCTCACTCGCTCTCGCTTGCTCCTGCAGTTGCTTGGGGGACATGATTCGGCTTGCGCTTCGGCAAGAACGGTCTTGTTTGCTCGTGTTTTGTTTCTCGTAAGTTGCAGTGGGCCCGAACCCGACCGTTCCACGCGACGACACGATTCGACTCGACTCGATTCGACTCGACGACTACTTATGCTGATGATTGCTGGGGGTCCAAGCGCCCGTCTGGTGCGCCGCACGTTCATTCAGTCTGCTGTGGACGACGTTGCACGACGACGAAAGCGGACGGCGCGTGGAAGCAAGAACCAAACAAATCAACATACACTCTCTCTCCCACACACAGCTGCACTCTGGAGAGCAGCGCGTGCCATGAAATACTATCTGCAACATTCAATAGATGCAACTGCAGCGCAACGGTGCCCAACACTTGAGAGATTCCGAAATTCCGAGATCCGCGTTTGAGATTCGAGATATTTTCCTCACTTTACGCGCGCGCCTCAAAGGCATCGCGCCCCCGGCTTGCAACGTCGCGTGTGTGGCAGACGATCCTTAGTTGATCTTGACTCTTGTCTCTGTGCTTGTGTGTGTCTCCTCGTGTGTCTCGGTGTGTGTGTGTGTGTGTGTGTGTGTGATAGCCATCTCCCAGAAGATACTCTTAATGAATTGTTATCTAACGGATGCTTGGGATTTGGATTGTGACTAAAAATCTAAAGAATCTCTAAGAAAATTGTGCACAAATTTTGGGAAATCCAGAAAATAAAATCAACTTTACAACTGCTACTTGAAGAACACTAAAAGAAAACGGTAAATAATATTATCATATTATCTCTTTAGTTTCTGAATATTTTTTTAAATACTTTTGGGTTTTGTTATTGGTTTATTTTAGGATTTATATTATTAAATATTTCTATACGTAAAACAGATGAAAGACAATCAAAGTGGAAGTGCTTACAGTAATCTTAATTGAAACATAATAATAAACTTTTATGGCCCCCATAATCATCTTCACAGGCCAAAAAAATTAAACCAAAGCCTCTCACGCACTTCACTCGCGATTCCGATTCCGATTCGATATTGTTCACATCATCGAAATGAAATTTTTATGTAAATCTCGAACCTTGACATGGTAATATTCCTAATGCTGCAACAGTGCTGCAACCAATAAACAGATGCGCCTTCGACGCTGGCGGTTAATAACTTTAATTAACGTTAATTACGATCAGAAGTAGCATGAAAAATGAGCATCATCATTATCGTCGGATCTGGTGGAATGGCGGGGAGGGGGGAGGCAAGCACAGATTCACAAATATTGTACGTACGAGTGCCACTCGAAAATAGTCGCCTCGTTCTAATAATAAAACGAAATGTACTCGTAATACAATAAATACTAATAATGCGCCACTGGACAGTGCTGGATGGCAATTTGCAACAATGAGCTGCGGCAGCAGGCGACAGGCGTATCTCCCAGATACGCGACTGAAATTAAATCAGAATGAAACTCTACACATAAACAGTTTAATGCCACCAACCAACCACCCCACGAAAAAATTACGAAAAATCTATTACAATTGCCTTGCGGCGGCTCAGTGTCATTTTTGTGCAAAAAAATAAGCGTGTAAGCGTATCTACGTATCTATGAGATACAATAAGCAGCAGCAGCAGCGAACAATTCACAGCAACAAATGGCGGCAGCAGCAATAGCAACAATTGTAATAATCAGTTTCATTTCAAAGCCAGACCAACCTGCGCGATACATTTTTCCCAGTGCCACCACTGAACAGTGCACAGGTTCTACGAGCAGTTGTAACCCCTTTTGCCCCTTCCACGGTGCCTGTATCTGTATCTGAGTGCAGTGCATTGTTAGCCCTGCCGCTCGACTCGCTCATTTAATTAAATATAATTAGCTGCATTAATTGCAAATTAATACAGAGTTTAGTCTCTTTGTTGATTCGCTTTTCATTGTCGTTGCCAGGCAGAGACTTTTCGACGGTTCTACGGTGTGCTGCCTGCCCTGCCACTAGTTCTCCACGGCTCGTTTTAGCCGTGTAATTACTGCCCGTAAATGCAGATTTTATAGATATTTCCAAGGAGTTTAAAAGTTCTGGTAACTTTTTTCAAAGGAGTGCCTGGTGATCCTTGTTTTCCATAGATATTCTAAGAAAATTCAGTGGAAACGTTGGCTCAGTCAATGGAAAATTAAAAACTATTTAAGATTAATTTGAATTGGTTTATAATTTCAATCTTTTATTATTGAAATATTTATAATCCTTCTGCGCTAAGCGAACTGAAAATAACCAAGTCTTAACTAGCTTATCTTTTAAGTCTCTCTAAACACCTTTCATCAGTCTCTTTGGAGACATCTCTCAATGACTTAGAAAAAGCCGACGGCTTTTATGGTATATTTTAAAGAACGAAAAACCGTTGAAGTGTCTCTCTCTCCGACTTCAAATACAATTAGCTATAAGATGCAATGAGTTTTGGGTATAATTTCCATTTCCACACCCCCTCTGCAATGCCCACATGCATGATGTCTGATGTCCATTTGAATGCTTCATTTTGAGTGAGTGGCAGATCTTCCGCACATCAGAGAAATCCATTAAATTCGCATTGCGACAACTTTTAATGCGAAAAATAAGTAGTTGTGAAAATGGAAAAACAACCACGAAAATGATTAGATATTAATTTATAAATTAAGAATGTCTACGAGTGCTTGTCTCTCTCTCTCTCTTTCTCTCTTGTGTTTCTTTTTTTATGACAAACGGATGACGAACGCATAAAAATGCATAAAATGCAGCGGCAAACAAGCCTTAAAAATAACCAAAAGCCGGCGGCAAATTGCAATTCCCCCGTTGTATGTCCCCTTCTCTCTTGGTTCGTTGCGCGTCACGTTGTCACTCTTTACGTAGGCAAAGAAATCGTAAAAATCGTTAAAGAAAAAGGAAAATCGGCAACGGCAAAATGCTTAATTATGTGCCGCCGGGACATGTACTCGGACCAGCTGCAGCTGCATGGCCACGCCCCCAGGTAGGCGGCCTTTTAATTAGGAATAATTAAAGTAATACTTATGCCCCCTAAATGCATTCTGCATTCTGAAAATCGGAGGAGATCCGGAGAAGGCGGGCATTCAAGACATTCGTCTTGAAAGGATTTCTCTCTCTCTATGCCTCTCTGTTTTTGATGTGTGGCCAATTTGCAACTTGTGCAACACATTTAACTACACTTTTATGGCCATAATGGAGGCAGGAAGGAGAGCTGCAGTGCGGGAAGAAGTATGAGTACATATGCACGTCTCTGTGAAAGGCAAAAAGCCATTTAATGATATTAAAAGGACCAGCAGGCAAATCAAAAGAAAATCATTTTCTGAAATTAGAAACTAGTTGGCTGCAAAGGAAAAGTGCCCTCGAATTGTCTTTGACTGAATGGTAACTGGTGGAAAATAACTAAAATGCATATTGAACATATTTCTATAAATGAACAATCCGCTTTGCCTTGGGTTATTATAGGTTGAAACTGGTATTTTTGTATTTTGATAAATGTTTTGTGCACATAAAATATTAAATTTGGAGTTCAAAATGGCTAATAACAATTATTTTTATTTATTTTGCATTTATTAAGATATTGCCATGCAATTACATGGATATATTATTTCTTTAATGGCAAAATTAATCTGAAAACGTAAATATAATGATGGGAGTTTATCTATAAATATGTAATTTGATCGTGTTTGTATTTTTTATTCTTCGTATTTCATATGTACGAGTATCTATAATTCTGATTCTTTGGCATAGTTTTCCATAATGTGAAACATAATTTATTTAAATTCATATTTGATCTTTGCTTATTTCTTACATTAAAAGTATATTAAATATATGTATTCCAGCCGTATTGTTTCTTTTAATTTTCATTAAAACGCAAAATTCCAAATATCTCTTAGATTTCAAAATTCTTATAGAGCGCGGAATTATTCCTACATTTACGAGTGTTTCCATTTGGAGATGATCGTGTCATATTCTTTGACTCTTTTTCAGGCCACCAAAACTTGCATGCCGCACATGCCACAAAGCCTACACAAAAACTGATCGACACGCAAGTGAGAGAAAGAGAGAGAGAGAGAGAGAGAGAGGAGCAAGATAGATAGCGACGGAGATACTGGCTCATTTAATAATGGACAATAATGAAGAGTAATAATAATCATCAACAAAAACGTGCAAAGAGAGTGGACCACAGAAATAATACATACAAAGAGAACACATACATATATGTATGTATGTATGTATGTATGTATGTGCAAATGTATATGTATCTGTGTAGAGGGGAATGCTTTATAGGAGGCAACGAAATTTTATCAACGAACGCGCATCATTTCAATTAAGAAAATGTCACAAGTGTCCAAGCAGCAGCAGCAGCAGCCTAAAACACGCCAAGTGGAGCAACGGCAGCTCGGAAAAGGGAATGGGGATCCCCCGGCTGTGGCGAAATGAAAGTGCGCCCCAGTACCCCACCCCTCTGGGTATCATTCCCCACCACATTTAATGGGTTCTTTTTTGGAGCATTTCTCGTAATTAATGCGAATTGTCACACGCTAAAATGAGAACGAAGCAAACGAACCTCTCGGGCAAAATAATGTCTCAAATGCCTTCGATTCGCCTTCTAATTCATTATTGTACATTTATCGTTTGCTGCTACAGCTACTGCCCCATAGCCATATAGCCATATTGCCGCTTCCTATTCTTAATTAGTAATTAAACAATTTATGCTTTCGCGTGAGACATTCAGAGAAAAAGAGAGAAACAAAATGAAATAAGTTGAATTTTTGTGGTGCCCAAAAACATGAAACCATAATTAATTCTATTCCATAAAGTATTTTGCTCAATTAGCAATTAAAAACAGTGCCTCGTACTAGTGCGTTGCGTGCATCGCAGAAGATGTAAAGCCTACACATTCGGGGGTAGTTCTAAAGGTCCAATCATGCATGATGGATGGCTGTATGGATTGTCAAAGATACAAACGATAAATGTAATGTAAATGTAAGTGTGTCGTGTTTGGGTAATTATTTTCGAAATTCGAATGGGCTTAGAGATATTGGAAGATCAAGTTGTTCTTCAGACTGCCCTACCATTTCAATGGGTGGCCAATATAAGCCAATTCCCATTTGTTGTCTTAGCTGATTATTTCAGAGATGTTGAGCCCTTTCAAGCGAAATGTTGCTCGAATAAATTAACCCCAAATTGATCAAAGAAATGATGGAATTTTGTTCACTTATTTCAGGAATTTGTTCGCTTTAATTTCAGCTAATTTTATATCATGTTTTAGTGTATTTCGTTTAATTTTTGTTGATTAAATGCAATTAAAAATGTCTCTGGACTCTCCAACCCGGCGCCGTTCACTCTGTGGACACGAGGGGCAGTCGTCAGATCAGAGTTAATGAGACGCGACACAGTTGTCCAGATGTTCCACAAAAACCAGCTAATTGTGCAATTAACTGGGAAGCGTAAGAAGAGTGGCAGAACTGGGCTCAGCCACATGTTGAATGGGATAGCAGCCGCAACTGTGAGGCATGGGGCATGGGGCAGTTGTATTAAGTGTAGAAAATCTCGAGCACTTAATTCACGCTTTGTTGAAGGTGTTGAAAGGCGGTCGGACGACTGAATATCCGCCCAAGAAGCTGCCCCGAGGGGTTGGCGTGGCTTTGCAGAGGGGGAGGGTACTTAACAGTTAAGTTAAACCAAATGCAAAAACCGCAAAAAAGGAGCTCAACTCCCACACGAACCCTGAACCACGAACCCAAACTCGTATCCAAATCCTAACCCACGTAATGTGTGTGTGTGGCAGGTCCTTTTTTTCTGCCGCCTTTTTTTTTTTTGCTCATTTGACTTTGGCCCAGGACTAAACAAGCTGCTTATCCTTCCAGGGAAAGCTCCGGGTTGGGTCTCGCGCCGAAAAGAAAAATGTTAATTACCCTTTGTGTTTAAATAGACCCCCACACATACATACGAGTGTGCGAGTACGAGTCCTCTGGAGTCCTGCATCCTTGTTCCAGGGTCGGGGGGGGGGGGGGGGGTTCACAATGGACTTTTGTGTTTTTTGAGGCAATTAAAATTATTATTTTAATGTCAACACTTTTTTTTGGCCAGGATAATGCATGTAAAACGACTAACGCCTCCCCGAGAAAATCCGTTAAATGTTTATAAAGATTCCTGTGGAGCAGGGGCAGCAGCAGCAGCAGGAGGAGGATGTGGCAGGCAGGCTGGCAGGGCAGGCAACGTCTACATTTCCTCTTTTCCGACGTTTCCTCCCCGAAAACTTTGCTTTGGTTTTCATTCTGTTTTGGCTTTCCTCTTTTTTTTTGGGCCCTGGGGTTGATTTTACGCCCCATCTCTGGTCTACCAGGCGTCGAGGAATTCCGTAAAAGTGTTTTTACGGTATTTCTGTTCTGCTCAAGCATTTTTCCGGATGGAGTTAGGTCAGTGCTAGCATTCAACCACCCTTCGCACACACCCCCCCACCCTGCCATTTCTATTGCTCCTGTTTTGAGAAATGATTTTCGGTTGCTTTGGGGCATGTGGCCTTGCAGCTGCTGCTCTCTAAGAGGGGTTGGTGTGTGGCAATGGAGATAAGCAGGTGTTATATTTTTATGGCTAAAGTGGCTAAGCAGTTTTGCGGGCTTTTCTGGAAGGGGGCAGCGGGTGGATTGTGGCTTGTAAGGAATCATGTTCGGGTGGTTCATGGTAGCTCCAAAGTGTGATAAGACCAAGGAAATCTTTTGGGTTTGGGAGCTTCTTTGCGCCTGATGATTGTACATACATAAATTTTATAAGTATTTTTTCTCCGGAACTCTCGAATTGGTTTGAATCAGATTCGTTATGGGAATCACTCAAAGATCTCTCCACCGCTCAGTCTGTACTCCCTTTTTCTGGTCTCCCAACATTCACCACCGCAAAATCATAGCCACCATAGCCACCGCTTGGACGAAGAACCACAAACAGTTTGCTTAGGTGACCCCAAACAGCTGTGTGGTGGTCACCCCATAGCCACCCACACTTTTTGGTCCCGTCCCGTTGTAGGACCACGATTAAATACAGCAGCAGCTAGTAGCCGCCTTAATTGTTTCGCACTTAATCAAAATAAGCAGCGAACTGGGACCTTGGGCACAGGCTATCAAAGGTCCACGGACCCCAGTACCCACTCTCCCCCCTTCACCCCAGTACTCAGTCCATGTCCCACTTCAAGTCCCAGTCCAAGTCCCAAACGTGGCACAAAAGCCAAAGCAGATACTGTGCCGTGCTGGAGTTGGGGGGGGACTGCTGTTGCTGTTGCTGCTTGTTGAAAGCAAAAAATTGAAAACTAAAGAGCAACTTGGGGCGCACGCCAGTCTCCAGTCTCATTCTGGAAAAAGGGACGCGGACAGACGGACAGCCGACGAGCGACACAACGACAACGGCAACGACTACGACGACGACATCAACACCCGTACGATGTGAAAAGAAAAACGTTTTATGAGCTCTCATTCACAAAAAGGGCCAAAGCACACTCATACACACACACACACACACACACACACACGGATACGCAGACACAATCACACACATAGAAAAAAGGAAGTTTTCTGAGGATGTCGACAGAAGCAACCTGTTGAACCCTCCCATCCATCCATCCATCCATCCAGGCCACCCGTCCATTCCACTCTGCTGTAAGTGTGCCACACTTTACTCCGCTTCCTTCTTTTTCTTTCCTTTTTACGAATGCCCTGCCAGAGAGGGTACAATTTTTTTTGATCATTTGTTTGCTCTCCACTGTCGCTGCAAAGTCAATCCTCTAAAGAATTCGTTAAAGTGTTTGGGTGTCTCAAGACAAATTAACTATGTACTAGTTAAACAATAATAAAAGTCGGGATCACAACGTACATATGTATGTATATCTGATTTTAAAGGGTATCTTGTGCTTTGTAATTTCTTGTTCCCGTCTCACTAAATTATATGTTAAAACATCAACACACGTTACCCCTTCTCGGCAACATTTTCCCCCTCTTCTTTCACTTGTTGTACGAATACGAGTATTTACCTAAAAAGATTTCCCCAAAGTTGAAAAGGCAGCAAAGGTAAAAATCTGTTCTCCTTCTCCATTTGTTTCATTCTCTCTCTTTAGTTTTTTTTGTGTGTGTTTGCTGCTGCCTCTTGGCCGGGTGTCTGCCAAGTGTCTGTAATTTTTCTTTTAGTGGGTGTTTCTAATAGAGTTTTTCCTTTTCTAAATGGGAGCAAGAGGGAAATGGACTGTGTGGGTGGCTGTAGCTGTAGCTGTGGCTGTGGCATGGGCGTTTAAGTGCTTCTAATGGCCGCTTAGGTGGGGAGAGCCAAGTGGAATGGCGACCTGAAGTTGCCATTTGAGGTGACTTTTCTAGGTGGCCAACGCTTTGCTTTTGACAGAGACTGCAACTGAAGGTCAAGAATGTGTTGCTGGGCATTGGAAGGCGCAGTTAAGAGAAGCTCAACGATTGATTTCAGTCGATAATCGACTCTAGGAAGTGTATTTCAAAGATATATGAACTCCATTTCGTTCGATTTCTAATACACATTTGAGTTTGGCTCAAATCTGTAGGCACTCCTCCTCCTCCTCCCATCCACTGCTCATTTAGTATTGTCTCCGGAGTGGGAGTGTGGGGTTTTCTCTTGGGCTTTTCTTTGTGTGAGCTTTTTTCCGGCCCAGACGACGCGCACGCTTTGCGCTCTGCCGCGGCGCGTGGCAGCTGCTCTTCGAAAGCTGCGCGCCTGCTGCTGTTAGCCAGAATGGAGGCGCCGCCTGTCGCCGCCTGTTGATTCAGTCGTTTTTTGTTCGTTTTTTTTGTTGTTGTTTTGGCTCAAGTTTGGTTTCCTCTGCCGTCGCTCGTGGTGGTGGCGTGGCTGTGCGCTGCCAATGCCTTGGCCATGGCCAAGACAACGCTCCGCTGAGGCTGTGACTTTAACAACTTTATAAGCTGGCAGCGTCATGATTGTTGTGGTTGTTACTACGTTTTTTGCCTCGCGCATCAATTCCGAGATACATATGTACGTGACGTCACAGTCAGAGTCACGGTGTGGCATGTTGTTTTGTGTCTGCTGCTGCCCACTTGCTGAGTTTCTGTTACGCGTCGACTCCACTCTCTCTCTCTTTCGCCGCGAGTGTGTGTGCCGCCTTTGAGCAATCTCTGCTGCCATGCCGAGAATGAACTTCTTCGCCTTGCCCCTGCCCCAGCCATGTCCCAGCCCCTGCCACATCTTCCATTCAGACCATTCAGTCAGGGACTCTTTCAGATTAGGGCCTAGGAATAAGTTATCTAAATGAGGCCCGACTTTATTACAGGCAATTATAGATCGAGCTATAGGCTGCAGCACAATGCGTACACTCGTATCTAGGTGTGTGTGTGTGTCCGTGTAATTGCAATGCGATTGCAGCCAATCCAAAGCCTTTTCCGACCGACTTTTCATTACCGGCATCAACACTTGCATATGTAATTTAGCATAATTACAAATGCAAGGCAGCGCCACAGAATAGCTGCCACAGAGAGGCACAGAGAGCCACTAGTACCCCCCAGCAGTACCCCCGGTCCCCAGCGGTAAGGTAACTGGTATAATTAATAAATGGTAACAGCCACAGATACAGATACATTTGGTAGGTAAAACCAAACGCCAAACAAAATCGAGATTTCTATTGGCAAAGGAATGCCAAAGGCAGCGCTTTTTGTTGGCTCAATTCTCCTTCTCTTTCTTGCTCTGTTCCCCTATCGGCTCGTTGTCTGCTCGTACATATATCCATGTCTTGACTGCAATTTATGAGCCTAAATGAGCGCAAATTTCAGTGTTCACACACTGATACACACAGATACTGATACACGACCAACCAACACACGGACAGTTGTGAGTCGTATGTGAGCGATTTTGGCGCTCAATTGGCAATAATTTCTGATCAATTTTCCATTGACTGACAAAAACAGAACAACAGGCGAACAGAGCGACAGAATAGTACAGTGGGGCCCATGGAGTGGGGACATGTGTCAGATAGGAATTCACTGTGGATTTCCCCAGCCAGATAAAGCTCATGAATTATAGAGTTTTAGATAAACGGATAAACGTTTCACGAAACGAAATAAACAGATGAGGAAAAACTGCATTAAAAAGCCGGTAAATAATCGTAGTAAAAATATAAATAAATTAAACTAAACTGTGCACGGTTTTCTTCTTCATTTCTTCTAATTTCCATTTGCTTTCCTCTTGGCAGAAACTCAAATCAAAGAGCTATTGGCAGGGGCCCTATCAGAGAGACAATAAATCTGAGAGGGTAATCAAATGAACAACGTTTGGGGGAAACCCCATTCGTTTTTCCACTTTTACATAATTACCCCTATTGGCTTTGATTCTTTTTATTATTATTTGTATTTGTATTATTTGTATTTAGAATAATTAAGTCAGTCAAATGCCAGAATTATTTATCCATTGAAGTGCCGCCACTCAAGTTAGTAGACAAAAAAAACTGAAGTGCAGAGAATTATGATTTCAGTTCGAATCGAGTTGAGTTTTTCTGTGATTTCAGTGTTCCAACAGATGTTGGAATGCTGTTGGCTGTTAATTGGCTGAATTACTCGTATTTTCACTGATTATTAATAAATATGTATTTTGTTTTGTTATGGTTGGTTAATTGGAATAAATGAAGACCAAAAGTAAGACTTATTGCGTCACTCCGTGAAGGATGGAAAGATCATTTGCATTAAGTTCTTCCCACTTAAGAGGGGCCCCCATTTCCAAGAAAATAAATGTGAGCCACAGCCAAACAGTAGAGGAGAAATACGAGTATCCGCCCCCTTCTACAATAGCAGAACGTTGCATAAAAAATTAACACATTTAAATGACTTTCATTAAAAATTGATTAATATGGCCCTGATTGGTTATTTTCTTTTCTTTTTCTTTGCCTCATTGTCGTCATTGTGCCTGCCACACGATGCCTGCCCCTTTATCGCTCTCTCATTCTCTCTCTCTCTTTCTGCCTCTCAATTATTGTCACATAAATTGAACATTTACTGGCGGTTTTTCACTGATTTCAGATTTTATTAATTTACGTATTGGTTCCGCTTGTGTTTTCGTATTGATTTCCAATCATAGATGGGTGCCTCTTCACAATTCGTTTTCAATGAGCCGTAATTTAGACTCATTTAAATAAATATACTCGCTCTTTTGTTGATTGGCCGTTTGCATTATTACTCTATCCATCTGACTGCCTGCCTGCCTGTCTGTCTCTCTGTCTGTCTGTCTATCATCGGCAATTGCGATAACGAGTTCAATGCAAAGTTATTTAACCTTTTAATAAGCTGAATATTAGATAATCGAGTGTGCCATAGAAAATTATCGAATCAGGGTGGGTACAGTTGCCGCATTGAAGTACAGTTTCCTTAGCATCATCTGCTTCTTTTTCTTTGAACCAACACTCCTCCATCGTAGTGTGAATGGGTACATAGATACATATATCGTCAGATTTGTCAGATAGAAAGTCCCCGCCTGAAAAGACTCACGCTGCGCCTGCGCGTAGCGAGGTACAGTCGGCTCTGACAGGCTTAGTTTGTCTCTTGTCTCATGCATTTATGCATAAGTTGGGGCCGTCACGCACTTAATGAGCCTGAGATTGAGTCGGCGATGGAGGCTGGTGGTGGTGGCTGGGGGCTCGAGCTGATGCTGGAGCTGTATCCGTGCGACGGCAACAAATTGACGCATTTAATAATATTTTACAATATGTGTTTGTAGTTTGCTAATTTCTTGCAGGCGTTATTGTGCGCACTTTCAAAAACCTTGCGTGGTGGTGCAGCAGAGCAGAGCAGCACAGAGCAGAGCAGCAGCAGCAGCCCCTTGGGGGCCTCATTTGATGCCCGAAAGCGTTGCCATATCGCTGCCACACGCTGGTTGCCGGTTGCCAGTTGCCGCTTGCCTCTTGCTGCTGTCGGTGTCGTGTTGCCGTCGTCGCCGTCGCGTAATTTACATTAATTGGCACACGGCGTCGTACATATAAATTGTTTGCGCGCTTAAACTTTAATTTCATGCGTGCCATTTGATTTTTGTTGCCACTCTGGGCACAAATTATAGGCAAGTGTGACGGCACTAAGGCTGCATCGTGCCTGAGATTGCTGCAAGTGCTGGGCGTTTGTGGGCTGGCACTGGTACTGGGACTGGGACGGGACGCATTTTTCCATTCCCAAGTGTCGTGCGCCGCAAGGTTTACGGAGCGGTTCCAATATTTACGCAGATTTGTGGGCATCTGGTTATGGGTCTTTACATAATAGAAAGGTGTCTGCAAAATTCGAGACAATCACTTGCCGTTTACCACGGATTACCATAACCCCATTAGATCTGCCCCTAAGGCGTGTTTTATTCGTACTGAAATGGGGCCGGGAAATGCAATTACACTGCCAACACTGCCACTGCTTTTCAACACTGTAAATGGTTACATTTATTTTTTTGTTCTTCTTTCTTATTCCGTACAAAGCACATCCTTCCATATGTATGTTTAATCTGACAAAAGCTCATTAATTTCTATAAAACACTGAAAACTCAGTCCCTCGGCTTTTCCTTTTGATATTTCTTTCCTGTGCTATTTTCTGCCTCTCCTAATTATCTCATTAATATTTGGAAATTTTCCAACGTAATTCCAATGTGATCTTTTTCATTTTCTTTGTCTATTTTCCTTTTTTTCTAGTGTCAAAATCTCATCCTTCTCGGTTTTATTCCATATTTATCAACACTTATCAACCATTCCGTACTTTACAGCACTCGACACAAAACATTGCATGTACAGTTGCGCTCTTTCATTTATTTTCTCTGCTCTATTCTATTCTGATCTGCTTCTTCCATTAATTAACATACTTTCACAGAATTTCTTTCTAACAGAAAATTTTTCGTTTTCGTTGACGTCAATTTTTGCACATCGTTTGCCATTATTTCTATTATTGTTGTTATTGTTGTGCTCATTTCGCCATCATATCATCAGGTCAAATCTCAATTAACAAATATTACGATTGTTGCTTTCTTTCTCTCTCCCCCTCTCTATCGCTCTGGCTCTCTGTTGTTTATTTGCCTCTCTCTTTCACTTAAGCTAACAATTAACAAATATTAATGGAAATTTATTTCAATTGAAATCAAAAATTTCACTTCCAAATGCCTGAATGGCTGAAACGCGTACACTCGTACGAATACTCTCACTGTCCATATGGCCTTGTGTGTGTGTGTGTGTGGTTGTGGGCTCTAAGAGCGCTCTGTTAGGGCCAATGTTCCTTATGGCCAAGTGCATTCGTTCCTTATCTAAGTTGCACTCGACCATTATCCAGTCATTGACTTGCCCCCTAAACTCAGGTTAATTAAAAAGCCCCACACACACACACACACAAACAGAGAGACACGAACACAATCAGCTTATAATCAGCTTATAGGAGTATTCTAGTAAATTTATAACCTCTCTTGATTATGCCATGGGTTAGTTGTCGCGGGGACGAATGACATGCCACACCATAAGCGCCATGCCACCATGCCATCTCCATCTCCATGCCATTCAGCGTTGTGTGCGGTGCGTGCCGCTACGTGTGCTGCATATCGAGTGAAATGTAGTACTTATTCGCCGTAAGCAAACTGCAACTTGTGGTAATTATGACGAGCTCTGTGGCGTATGTGGCATATGTGGGTGGCAGCTCGGGCAGGGGTTACGGAGGGGCTCCTAATGGCCGCCGCCTGGTCATTGTTCGTTCTCGCACTCGGAGTGCGCGGGGAGGGAGTGCAGCAAGAGCTTTGCCGTTTGCCGTTTGCCGAGTAGTTAAGTAGCTTTTAATAAGCGACCGCGTCAGGCAAATAAATAATTATAATAAAAAAAAAAAATTATAAATTGTTGTCGAGGTGCAGGTACAGTCATACCCACCATACAATGTGTGTGCTGGCTGCATGCTACTGCCGTCGCTCTCTCCCTAATTACCTCCGCCTTCTCTCCACTCCTCTACCACAAAAGGGCGCATGCAAAGTGCAACTTTTGATTTCCTTCCCTCGCCTGCCTCCGCGATGCCCTACTTTATCGAGAGTTAATTAAGCGTTTTAAAGACTCAATTTGAATGCAACTTAGCTGACGGATTGTCTGATTGTCTGTTTGTCTGTCTGGCTGTCTGGCATTCAGCGATTGCTGGCCATTTAGTTGCATTTTCATAGTTTGCAGCTCATTAGAGGCACGGCCAAGCGCTGTCTTTGTGTGTGTGTGTGTGTGTGTGTATGTGTTCGTACGTGTATGCAAATCGTAATGGCATTCGATAATTATCACTGATCAATCGATTTATGGCAAAGATTTTTTATAGTGCTTTTGGGGCCGTTTGCGTTTTGTTAATCGTTTCTACGGAGAGCCTTCATTCCACTGACTAATAAAAATGCTTTGATCGTGGTTAATCTTTGCGAGAACTATAACTCTGGTGTGAGTTGAAAACATTTCGCTCTTGGTGACTTCAAAGTTACCAGCGAATGTTACCCAGTTAATCGATTCAAAATTCGATTACCACAACACTTTGCAACTGCCTTGTCTTGCCTTGCCCCCCCCCCCATTGTGACTGTTGTTGCAATCAGCCCAAAAATATGAAGCACTTTGCAACCCCAGATAAGGCAAGAACCACCCTTGAATGGTCATGTCATGCCGCGAGGTCCGTCTGTTCGTTGGTCCGTCTGTGCGCTTTGAATGCAAAAACCCCGCAGCCAAATTCTAATTATAATCGCGTATCGCATGTGCCAAAGCTCCAATAAACCTTTGTCAAGCGATTCCCCCACTAAGCTTTCCGTAACCCCTGCCCCTGCCCATGCCCCATGCCACCGATCCGATCCGATTCGGTCCCCCTGTGTCGTGTCATTAACGACCCACACTGCCTGGTTTTAAGCTTTGCATTAATTTCTGCAGTGCCACGAAAAACGAAAGAAAGAAATTTCCATAATGAGCACGTACACAATCACTTACCCCGGACATGGCCATGGCCATGGACGAGGGACGGGTGCACAGGGGACTTGGGGGGGGGGGGACTCAAACCCTACATGCAATTGGCAAAAAGGGTTTTCGCATAATTCCATTCCATTCCCGGGGTTGCAAAGAATTTTTATAATTAGTTGGCCGTTGCCCGGCACCAAAGTGCAGGTTTTCAATTCAAATTTTTATTCGGTTTTTTCCAACGTTTTTTCAACCAAATATTTAGACGTTGATTATGGGGGCGCCGCCGCCGTCGTTGCCGCTTCACCCCCTAGCCACAGCCACAGCGAGGAGTGCAAATGATTTTGGTGCGTGCTCAATTGGGGAGTTTTCAAGCCGAACTCAAGCCAAAACAGGACAGGCCGAGGACTGCCCTTCCCTCATTGAAGAGAGCATTTCTTTTGTTTTTCGCTAATTTAGCAAAATTATGTTTTGTGCTCTCTCATGTCTAGATGTCGTGTGCGGTTCGTGTTGCACCCCTTTCTATTGCCCTTACCTTACCTTTCCATTCGTTCCTCCCTACCTCCCTTCCGTCTTTACTGCCATTTCCTCCACTCCTCCTTCTGCTGCTAGATTATACAACTGCAACACGGAGCGGGGACATGCAATATTCGAATGATTCGGTAAGCAGCTCTGAGTTGCGGGCGAAACGAATTTGCTGTGCGGTTTGTGCTCTGGAGAAGCAAAATCTCACTGCATATTTTCTAGAATTAATATAAATTTATGGATAAATATTTAAGCTGCATATCAACTATCAATAGCATTATGATGATCAATGATACTTTTATCTCTTGTAGCACATTTAAAGTTTTCCATTTACGCGACAGTGTCCTACCTTCCCTTATTTGTATATCGTTAATATTTCCGTTTCTAAATGAATTAAAATCGCGAAATGTAGGCAGGCGATCGACGCGGCGAAGGGTTACGGGGGGCAGCAGCGAGCTTTGGCAAAACACAAAACGGGGAAAAAATGCGAATAACTCATTACGCGGCGCATTAAGGACAATGTATGCGAGTGTGTGTGTGTGTGTGTGTGATGGTCGCAGGACTCACGCTATGAGAGGGTTGATTTTTTAGCTCCAGACTGTGGGCATGACTTTGACTTCCTTTCCGGGCTTTTTCTTTTTTTTGCTTTGCTCTCATCCTCTGGGGGCGTTTGGTTGCACATGTTTATTGTTGCCGCTGCTGCTGCTGCTGCCACTGGCAATTGTTGTTGTTGTTGTTGTTGCCGCTGTTATTGGCATCGCCTAGTGCGTGCGTGCTCTGCTTGAATCACGCAAATTTCATTATTATTATTATATTTTTAATGATTTGAGTGGAAAATATACACACAGACTCGTCTGTATGTATGTATGTATGTATGTATGTATGTACGACTGTGAATGGTCGTAACCGACTCCCCGTACGTGAGTAATCGAGTAATCGAATAGTATAAAAGACCGTTGGCCATAGTCCACTGACCAGATTGCAAGTGGCTCATTGTTCGAGGACGGACGTGGCTTGAGGTTCGTCTGCAGTGGAGTGGTGGTGGACCAGGGCCCAGAGCATTCAGTTAGCCCTTAGCCCTGCACTCAGCCATGCTTCCCGTGCAACTCAGCCACGCTTTTGGCTAAGGTATACAAGATTTCCTAGATCTGATCGATCAGCATTCAACTGGTGCTTCAATTTGTATCCGCATATCTTGTAGCTGTCATCGGTTCATCGATCTCTAAGTGTCTCAAAGGTTTCGTTGCTTGAGACAATCTTTCCTTGTAGTATCCATTTGAATTTCTCCCCTCAGTGAAGCTAATGGAGGCTTCCATAGTTAATGGTGCCTCTACACCTTGATTACTTAAAAGTTCGATGCGTGCATGTGCGTCTGTCCTGTATCCGCTACCCACACACCTCTCTCTCTCTCTCTCTGCGTATAACTTTGGCCTAACCCTTGGTCTTTGCATAATATATCAGCCATTGTATTTTCATGTGTAATCGTGTGTAATTTTTAAGAAAATTGCACGTTCTGCAACACACCACCTCCCGGCAGCAGAAGGGGCAGGCAGTCAGTCAGGACAGGAGTCAGGAGGCAGAAGCAGCAGCAGCAACAACCCTAAAACAATGCAACAAACAACTTGCAAAAACTTTTCATGCACGGCAGAGTGTGGTGTGGTGTGGTGAGGTGTGTGTTTGTGTGCGTAATAAATGTTGCATAAATAATTTCAACTCAATGACTTAATGTTGCAGGGGCAATGGCTACCACCCGCTTTATTGATTATTTTTGCTGTGGCAAAGTAGCCGAAAAGTAGCTCTAAGAGCGGTAAGAGCCCCTTGCCCCACCAGCTCTGCCACACACACAGCTCTGTGCCATTCACTTCCACACAGCACAGCACAGCGCAGCACAGCTGTGTGGCACTCGAGAGATTTTTTTTTTCTGTCGTTTGGCTATTTAATATGCATTTTGCGCTAATTACAAATCAAAGGAAAAATTTAATAGCCCAACAGTTGGCCATAAAAATGAAGTTGTTTGGTGTCCGGACTGCAGACTGCGGACTGCGGACAGTGTCCGGGGCACTGGTTTCTAATCAAAAATTGCTTTGTGCCACATTTGGCTCTCCTAACTCTAAATGATGGCAAGTGTGCTACAATTTAGTTTGACTATTAATTACAACAAGTCTCAGCAGCAGCAGCAGCAGTAGCAGTAGCAGCAGCAGCAACATGTTCTACATGTTTTTTGCCGGGCCATGCCATGCCATGCAAAATTATTGATGATTTTATTAATTTGAATATTGCCAACGAATTGCTGTCGAAGACAAAACGCCTGCCATGCAACTCGATCCGATCCTAGGCGATCCAAAGCGATCCCCGTCGATCCGAGGCGACTTTGAATGATACATTTTTTGCGATCGCTTCTCTGTTGCGGGGCCGTGGCCAGTAGAAAGTTGCATGGAAATTGCAATTTATAGCCTGGCAGCGGTCTTGCAGTGTGGTGCCACATGTTGCAGCCACCAAGAAAATGAGTATAATTAGACCGGTTTTTGCAGTGTGTTCTGCAGTGTGTCTGTGTCTTGGTGTGTGTGTGCCGCATGTTGCGGATGGGGCATGTTGCACTGGAAATGAAGCGCACTTGATTTGAATTATAGTCGCCGGCATGGCGATAATTAATCGTGCTATTTAGTGTGCTACATGAAATTCTACTAGTTTCCTAGTTATTGATTAGATTTCATAGTTGATGCTGCTGCTGCTGCAAGCGCAGGAAGCGACAAAATGTTGCTGGCGTTGCATGTTGCTGTTGCCAGTTGCCAGTTGCCGTTGCCTATGCAATTTTGCCAGACTTTTAATATGCGCAAATTGTACTTAATTTGGTTGCACATTTTGTCGCTGCAATTTGCCGTGTGTTGCCATGCAGCCCATGTGGCCCCCGTCTAAACTTTCACAACATGTTGCAGTATTAGCAGCAGCAGCAGCAGCGGCAGCAGCTGTCTTTTGGGAGCGTCTCTTTGCCTCGAGGTTCTACCTCTGCCACACACACACACACACAATCCACGTGGGTTTGGCATTCACTGTTGACGCATACTTGAAATAATTTTGTATGTTGCATTGATGTGAGCCCTGTGCTGTTGTTTGTTTGCTGTTTTCATGGATTGTTTTTGCTGCTTATGCACATGGCACATGGTGGAAGGGCCCAGGACCAGCCATGGCCAGACATTTGCATGCAACGTACAAAATTAATTATTACACTCACTCCCCACCCCCCCTCCCGTCCGAGTGCTGCTTCCTGGCCAAAATCTACAAACACGAAGCATTGCTTGGGCCATGGCTATGCCTCTGGCTTTGGTTATGCCTCTGCCTCCGACTCTGCCTCCGACTCTGCCTCCGAATCTGCCCCTGTCTCAGACATCGGCATTGCATGTACGAGTAGTGCAACATTCCAACTTTCAAGGCACAGTCCCGACATTCCTCGCTCGCTCGCCCGCTCCCCGGAAAGCTTCTGGGCTCATTACGGCGATGGCTCTGTGGCAGGGTGGCCGGAAAAGTGCGTTCGTTGACTGCTGCCGGCTGGCCAGCGTCGACACATGCCACACCACCCACCCACCCATCCAACAGAGAGTCCGAATCCGAGCTACGGAACTTTGAGTGCGACTATGACTCGGTCTCGGTCTCGGACTCTGACTCTGACTCCGAGTCCAACTCAGTTCCGAGTGCAGTTGCTTGCATTATTACCACTGCTGACAGTGGGAGGCTACTGGCTACTGGCAGGGCAACAGGGAACCCCAGTAACATCAACGTCTGTATGCCACACACACTGTGGAACTGGATACTGACAGGAGAGGAGCGGAGCGGAGCGGTGGGCAGGCAATAAGCAGGAGCCCATATGCATTATGCATTAAAATCAACGCCCGTTTTGTGTAGACCTGCAGACAATGCAACGGAGAACCGAAGACAAAACCAGGACCTTTCCTTTCCTTTCCAATCCCATCGATCCACCCAAACCGCACGAATACAGGCCCAATTTTCGGGCAGCCTTCTATGTGTGGAAGCCAAATGTCAAGGCATTGCCATTGATGTTTCCTTTGTTTCCAGATGGGAGATGGCTTTTCCGGGGGATTCGATGCGGTCCGGCCAGGTATTCTATGAGCTCTTTAGTGCAAATTGTTGGCACAATTTAGGCGCCTTTGGGCTGAGCTTAGAGCCGGCTCTGGGTGCTTTTGGGGAAGGTAATAGGGCAGACAGTTAATGGAATGTGTTCGAGCCGAGAGATGATTATGAGATGATTTTTGCATCGAATATTAGGGTTGCGCACGAATCTTCACAGACACAGAAATTTCGAGCTTTCGGTTCGTGCCTATCTCTGGGCCGAAAACTTTCTAGCAGCAGGAGTGCCAGTCTTTATCTTCTCTGGATTAATTTCCCAGTCTGAGCCATATTTTCCGTATATAAATGCTTTCCATCTTCCCGGCACCGTCTTGCCGTTTTCCTTCTGGTTCTTCTTGTATATATGTAGGGAAAACTTTCTTGCCAGACACACACACACCCCTGCCACAGTGCCACAGAGCCACAGAGCCACCGACCACCGGCCATCTCCTTCTTTGGTCAGTTGTCCCGCCAGGCGTATAAATTATAATGCAGAGTAGGTGTAAAATTTTCGATTACGACTGTGCAGACTGCCCCCACATCCTGCCCTTCATGCTGCTGCTGCTGCTGCTGCTGTAGCGACCACCCGTATGCTTCGGCCTTTGTGTCCATCATACCATTGCCTCCTTTATCCTGCCCCTTCGGGCAAGAGTCGTTCCTTGTCCAGTGCAGAGCGCCGTCGTTGTGGCCTGTCGAGGACATGGACATGAACACGGACATGCATGGACTGCAGAGGACTCCAGCCTCGGACGCTCGGCCGCATCCGCCTCCGCCTGCGCCTCAGCTTCAGACTCGGGTTGCGTTTTGCATTTGCAAAATGATGTGGCATGTGTGGCATACCCCTTGTGTTTTTGTTTTTTGGTTGAGTGTGTGTGTATGTATGTGTGCTGCAACGTGAGTCAACAGGGATAATTAATGAAATTAATGCGGCGGGTGGAAGGGGCCTTAAGTGCACGAAATATATTCGATAAATGTAAATTCTAAATTATGAAGGCCACAGCAGGCGAGAGAGGCAAAGGGAGTTCTTTCCAATGTTGCTTCAAATTGGAATCTATTACATTTGAATAAATTATATGTATGCGAGTACAGGGTCTACCCGTACCCCTTACATACATAAGTACAGTCAGACAGCATCGGAAACTCCATGGGAGTTAGAGAACCTAGAGAACCTTTTTGTGTATGCTTATGGTCCATCTTTTATGACGTGTGACACCTTCTTGTTGTTGCAGGCGTGGCGCCCATGATGCGAGCGGTGCAACAGTGACATGGCCGAGGGCTGCGAGGACTCTGCCGGTGCCGCTGAATCGACAACGTCACAGTACACAACGACGCTAGACAAGATGTTGGGCACGGTGTTGCCGTGCGAGGCGGCAATTGGTGCCACTCCTGGTGGCAGTGGCGGGGTCAACTCAAACACCAGCGGCGGTGGCAGCAGCAGCAGCAACAACAGCAATGCAAACAATATTGTGAAGCGGGAGTTTTGCGATGGCAGCTTGATGCCAGGTGCTGGGGCAAGTGTTAACAACAACAATAGTACTACCAACAACAACAACAACAATAACAACAATGACAACAACAGCAATAACAACAATACCAAAATTCAGTCACTAATTTGCACTGGAAGCAATAACAGCAGCAACAACAACAACAGCAATAGCAACAAAAACATCAGCAGCAGCTCATCCTCGTCATCATCGTCCTGCTCCTCGAGCTCATCCTCATCGAGCTCTGCCACCAGCACCCAAACCAGCTGCACAACCACCGCCGCCGTAGTGCCCTCGAACTGCTCCACAAATGCCAACAAGTCGCCCGGATCCCCCTACTCGCAGATGGGCATGGGTCCGCTGCGTGAGGCCAGTCCGCTGGCCAGTCGCAGTCGATCGCCATTGATGCATGCCACAGCAGCCCAGTCGCCCTGCAGCGGTGGTGCGGTGGCGCCCGGCTCCCCGCCATCGGCCTCATCCAACAGCTCGTCGCATGTGCTGACCCTCAACATCAAGACCGAGTCGGTGAGTCGCTGAGAATTTGCATTTCCACCTTCCTCAATTGAGCAACTGTATGATAGATGGGCAGATGGTTGCGTGATAGTACTTACGCTAGCCACTGATTTAGGGATAGGGCAATGCACATACACAAATCTCTCTCTCTCTCTCTATAGCATAGGTGCACTCTCTCCCGAGTGACGTGACTCACGTGTGGCACTGCACTAAAGTGACTTTGTTGCGCTCGCATTTAATTAGCATGCAAAGCCCAGGCGACGGATCATTAATTAGTCGCAGCTTTGGACTCGCCTAATCAGTTCAATCTGCCAGCAGGCGCAGGCCAGCAGAATGTTGCAACCAATTCACCAATCAAGGGCAAAGCACAAGCACTGCCGCAAAGCTCAAAACTCTTGCCCCCAGGCCATCGTCGCTCAGTCTCTCAATTGGAGTCGTGCTCTAGAACTGTTCAACGAACACACAAAAACCAGAAACAAACTGAAATTCAGAGCTCGGTCAAAATATTTTTGTCCCAATTTTAATGACCATAAAAATACTGATCGAAGACGGTAGGGGCAGGGGAACGGGAAACTTTTGTGCAATTGTCAGCAATAAATAAAAATTTCGCATGTCCTCTGGTTCTCGTGGTTTTTTCTTTGGTTCTTTATGGTTTGTGCAGCTTGTTGCCTTGTGGCAGGCACATAGTTAAGCAGCGAATCAGCCAGCTCCAGCTCCAGCTCCAGTTCCACTAGCAACAGCCAAAGCGACAGACCACAAGCCACAGACCACAACACAGCCTGCTGATCTGCTGATCAAGGCGACTTCTATTTTCAAGTTTATTTTGGTTTAATTTCTGGCTGGCATTGGTCTTTGGGCTCTGGGCGATTTTTGTCGTTGCTCGTAAAAATGCCTAAATTATGGGTCTGATAAATTCAGCAGGGATCAGCAGAAGAGGCTGGAGGCCGAAGAAGCGTGTCAGGCGATATCTAAACCAAAAACAGGCATTTGTATGGTAAACTTTTAAATTGAATAAATTTAGAAAAAGTTGTGAAATATTTGGGAAACCTCAAGAGCTAAATAATTCAGTTGCAGACATCCTAGCAGTGTAGCAGCTTAACAGTGAATCAATATTCCTGTCTCAATGGCTTTCCCATTGAAATTCCCATTGAAATCCCAACAGTTGCAAATTGTTGACCCAATTCTAGGAGCAAATCAATTCAGGTCCAATTCTGGTCTCAAGTAGGCAAGTATTTTTTTTGGTGCGCTTTGTCTCTGTCTCGCTCTGTGTCCGATCGGATCCGATCCACTCTATAAGTAATGACACAATCAGCTCACACGACACAGCACGCACTCGCTGGCACTCACTCCCCCTCCTTGAAGGCCCTGGCAAAAACTGTTGTAAAAAGCAATTAATAAAAAAATAAAGCAATCAAAATATAAAAATAAGCAACAAAAAAATAGACAAAAAGTGCATACAATTTATGTGTGCATGCAGTCAAATGAGTAATCGACTGCAGCGGACAGACAAGCAGCAACAAAGCCGCAACATTTATTGAAAATTAAGTAAAAGAAACAAAAATAAAAATAAAAATAAAGACAAAAACCAGGCAGCAACCGTTCCAAAGGCAACAAATAATAAGCGCAAAATAATCAGCACACACACATAGAAACACACGGAGAGCGGATACGAGCGGATCGGGGAAAAATATGTCTAACTGAGAAATAAATTGTACATTGGCGCAGTGGAAAACAAGAAAATCCAGGTGCAATAAAAATCGAATTAGAGGCCATAGCAAAAAAACAGATAAAGACACAAGTATAATCCATAGGAAAATTAATGTGCTAAACGGGGAGCCAATGATACACTTTCTGAGGGGAAGTTACTCTATCATTCGACCCCAAATGGGAGACAGATATTTCGAATCCATTTCGTAGAATATCAGTGGAAATAGATACTTAAATCCCTTTACGAGTAAGTTGAAATACCCTCCCCATATACACTAACCAGAAGCAGTAGCATTAGCAGGGGTACAAGGAGAGCTTGGCTTGACTTGTCTAAAGATATATTACAGCTAATTATGAGGGGGAATGAGTGGCGCACGGACCCATTGGCTACGCAGCTGTACCGAGTATTTTGGGGCCAAGGCGGCAGCACTTGAAAGCTGCCAACCCGCTGTGTGAGTCATAGGCGTCTAATGAGCCACAGTCTGCTGTCTGCTGTCTGTCGGCTGCTGCTCAGGCCAAGCCTTTTGGCCGGGTCTGGCTGTTGCCGGTGAAAGTGCACCACCACCACCATCACCACCACTACCACTCGTTTTGTACTCTAATTTAGTCTTACTAATTATAAGCTGATCGCAAATTGTGCTCCTCCTGTTGCTGGTACGCGAACTCCTATTTGTTGCAGCTACTGCTGCTGTTGCTGCTGGTGGCGTTGGAGACGAACATGCCACGCATGCGCAATGAACTGTGGCAATCAGTCTGTGGTCTGTCCATAGGAAGGAGGAGGGCGGAGGCCGCTGCTTCTACGTGCGTGCCAAGCGGATTTGATTTGCCTGTTCAGCTGCGCTCGTGGGTGTGAGTGTGAGTGAGTGAGTGAGTGAGTGAGTGAGTGAGTGAATGAGTGCGTGAGTGAGTGTATGAGTATGGACTCACATCTGCAGTGTCATCATCATCATCATCACGATCATGGCGTTTGCCCCAACCGGTTTCTGCATTTTACTTTAAATGTTGCAAATATTTAAGCGGGATTATCCATGCTACGAAGCCTGCTCTGGGCCAGAGTCCCCATCCACAACCCCAACCCGTGGCCTGGTTCTTGTTACCAATGTTCTTCGCTGGCCCTGGTTAGCGTACTCGTACTCCCAGCTGTGTTGCATGTAAATCGTTTGTAATTAGTTGAAAGTCTTGACGCGTATGTGCAACAGCAGCAGGCGGGCAGGCAGAAAGATTTTAAAGAGGAGCAGACAATAATTGCTTATTAAATGAATGTTCTGTGCAGATATTTTTATGACTAACCACGTGAGTGCTAAATTGACTGCAAATGAGCCAAAAGATGGCCCATTGGCGGCAATGCAAGTGGACGGGCCCGGCGACGCCCAACGAGAGGGTAATTTAAATGGTGAACAAATTGATAAATTACCAGATCTTTCGTGATGAGAAGTAACGTAAGTGAAAGAATCTTTATAATATTACTTTGATCCTTTTGCAAGTCCCATAATAATATTCGTGTTTCTGTGGCACCGGCACCCTTCTCTTTTGTTTTTTGTCCACTCCAAAAGTATTCCCAGGAGCCAAGACAAGACCCAAATTCCTTTGCAGACATTTCGTTGATATTAATTCAAAATTAATTGCAAATAAATTACCAAGCAATTTGTGTGTCGAGATGGCGAGAGAGAGAGAGAGACGAGCGAGGCGAGGTGAGGAGTGTGGCTTGTGCGGCCAGCTGCATGCAACATTGAAATTGTCGGTGTGTGTTGTGTTGTGTGTGTGTGTTTAAGTATAAATTAATTGTATCGTCGAGTAAGTTCGACTTATGCACGTCCACGTAATGCCAATAATCATCTGGGACTGGCTCTAACTACCTGACTTCCATCTTCCTCCTCTTATCGCCTGCTCCCTCCTACTTCCTCGTTTTACTTGCCTTAATTTCATTTCATTTACGCAAAAGACAGAAAAACAACAGCAGCAGCAACAACAACAAACTGCAAAATGGCAAATTGCCTTCGTCTTAATTATGGTGGCATTAAAAAATTATTAGCAATGTTGCCGACAATAACATGAACGGGTTATTGCAGTGTCCAGATCAGGCGGCCTCTTGGGGTTGCAGCTTTTAAATATCATAAATTAAAGGAAATTTTCTATTGCGTGATAATCGACGGCAGCGACATGGCACCATCTGCTGCCCACTTATATATTTCTCCCACTAAGCAAGTATATTATGACAGCCCAATAATTGGCAGACATTATTCATAATTTGAACGGCGCTTGGCCGACTACCATTTGTATCTATCACTTTCAATCTGCATGTGAATCATTTATCTGTTGGCTCATACAATATTTATCCGGTGGGTATGCCACATACTCGTATGAGTGAATCACAGTGCAACACCTAAGCGGAGGCCCATTGACAGGCCTCCTGACCTTTCCTTAGTCATATGCCACATGGTTTCCTTCCCACCAGAAAAGGTTCCATCCACAACGGTTTTGACCTCACCAACAACCATCGATGGGTGCCCCATCGGCTGAGGATCGGTTATAGAGTGGCGGCGGATAGCGGCTAGCGGATGGGTTAATAATTAGCGAAACGCGATTTGGGCCAGGTCTGGACTCCATGGGAGAGAAAAATCCATGCCCACTGGCCATGTGCTAGGACTGCAGTGGGAGCTGGAGTTTGGCATTAAAATAAATTTAATATAGCCAAGCTCTGAGCCGGTTGGCCCAAAGCCTGAGACTGAGCTTGAGCCTGAGTCTGAGCCTGAGCCAGAGACTGAGCCACAGACTGAGCCTGAACTTGGCTGCCGAGTCGAGTCTCTCATAATTTGCGAAAAGAGACGAAGTCGCTTGGCCAAGTTGCAGCTGAAGTCGTCGGAATCGGAGTGGCTGCGCACTGAGGCACAGACGCTGTGTGGCTGCCTCCGCTTGGCTTCAATTAAACGTGTCTGTGTGCTTGTGTGCGGCTGCAATAGTTAAGGCCAAAAATAGCATTTAAACTCATTAATTTAACGCGTGATTATGACCATGTTTGTAAGCGCACTCGTACCGCACTGCGACTATGAGTTCGTGGCTTCGTTTCTGCCTTCTGCTGCCTGCCTGGTGCCTTCTGCTGCCTGCCTGCCGCCTGGTGCCTGCTGCCTGCCGCTGGCTAAAAAGTGGAGTTCGAGTTTGAGTTCGAGTATGAAAAACGTTGCCAAAAGGCATAATATTTGTTGCTTTTATTATTTGTGCCTCTTGCTGTTCTTGCTGTTGTTTTTGGCATTTATTTTGCGCTTCTTTTGCGAGCCTTCATATATACAAAACGTACGCCAGGCCCCCGAGAGAGGAACATGATGGCGGGGACGGGGTTCGGTGTCTTGGGTTTGGGCCATCGCATCGCATTGTTGATGTTTTATGCATCAGCGGGACAATTCGGTGTACACTGGCAGAACTAAATGCACAGATTATGACATTCAGATGTTCCATTTTCGAATTATTTCATTGTGGAATTCAATCGGGAATGCTTATCCGTGTGCTTATCACAAAACTATATCCATACTCAATTTAATCGCATTTCTCTCAGTGCATTTGTTTGAGTGCGTCACAAGTTAAATGCACATTCGCTCTGGCTTCAGGAAAAACCCACCACAGTGGAAAGGAGGAAGGGGGAAGGGGGAAGTGGGAAGAGGAAAACCAAAAGGCATAAAAAAGAGATGCCACAATTGCGATAATTTTTCTATTTGTTAGCATTGCGTTTTGGCCCCAAAAGAAATTGGCCATGAGGCAGAGACCGACATACCTTTATGGCTTAAAGCGAGCGAGAGAGCATTAATTTTTTTATGTGCTCATTGTGGGGCCAAGTCCAAGTCGAAGACCAAGTCGTAGAGGAACTCTGGCTATAGCTGTGGCTCTGGCGGTGGCTCTGGCTCTGGCTCTGGATCTGGCTCTGTCTCTGAGTCAGTTGTTTATTTAGCAAAAGCATGCAAAGGAGGGTATACGGTACTGGAACCAGGGTCCAGGGTACAAGAGGGTCATACCGGAGCTCTCCTCCACTCGATAATTGCAATGAAATTGCATTCTACTTCCATTTAGCCAAAGGCGCTAATTCGTTTATTATGAGCTCTGAGGGGAGCAGGCGAAGGCGGGGAGAGGACCAGCAGGAGAATGAAGTATGCGGCCAGACCCACTCCACAGATGGCATGGAAAATGCTCAAGAAAAATGCATAATTTTTCCCTCTTTTGCATTGGGTGTGGCACAAATAATACAAAATAGAAAAATAGAAATAACAATGGCAAGAACAAGTTTTTCAGGCCGATTTTGTTTGCCTAATGAGTTCAAGAAGAGAGTGGGAGGAAGGTAACATGATATGGAGGCAAAAGGCAAGCTAATGGAAAAGGGATACGACTGTACTGGAAGAGAATTAGAGAGATGCAGAGATGCAGTTGATGGAGAACGATGAGGATGGGATGAATAGAAAGACGAGAAATTATTTGTGAAGTTATCAAAAGACAGAATTGAGGAGAAGAAAAACATTAAGACAGCTTTGAATTTGCCAAAATGTACGTTCCATTCAGCAAAGAGGCGATGCCAGGATCCCCCCAGATACTCATTTGGCAGCGTGTGTGTGTGCACATACGAGTACCATCAAAAATGACGACAAAAATAGTATGACAAAAGCGACCATCGTCTAAAGAGAGTAATTAGTCTTGTGACTAATTGCAACTAATGTGCATGTGGGTGGGTGGGTGTGTGGGTGTCGCGGATACATACATTCATCCAGCGAGTGGGAAGGAGGCCAAAGGACTTTTCAATAGTTTGTTTGTGTCATCGTTAGTGGCCTTTGTGGCTGTTGTTGTTGCTGCATTATTGGCAGTGCCAATTAAGTGAAATTTATGTGCTTCAATAAATTATGAGTGCCGCAGCTGACAGATGCTACAGAGTACACAGAAAAAATAAAAAAAGGGAAAAGAAAGGTGGAGGAACGAACGCCGTGGCCAATACAGGGCAACAGCAATGACGCAAAACTTTTGGCCAAAAAGGACAACACAACGGAAAAGTGGCTTTTAGTTGGTGGGTAAGCGCGACACATGTCGCTAAGGTAAAATAGTTATTAGTAAATATATTCAGCACTATATTTGCATAGATAACCCCGCCCACACACACACACACACTCACACACACGATCAAAAAGCACACCACACATCACACATACGCCGCGTTGGCCACTGGTAAAACAATTGACGTGCTGGGAGGGTGCCCGAAAGCCGGTTGATATCCGAACCGAACTGAACTGAACCGTAGTTGACTGCAATAATTATTCAAGCGCCAAACACTAAGGGCAACAGCACCATCCATAGACACGGCCCCGGCTACTGCCACAGCAGGTGCAGGAGCGACATCATCCTCATCGACAGCAACGGCCACGGCAACAGCAACAGCAGCGTGGCCAAAAGCTAAACACACACTGTCATACGGGGATATTGGGATGGAAGGCTTTTATTGCGCCCAACTTAACCTGTTTTAGTAATTAATTTGGGTATTGTACGTTTTAATTAGTTTAAGAGAGACAGCAGCACTGGAAACAGCGCCAAAAGAGGAGACTGATGGCAGCCAATCGAGAAATGTACTCTGGTGTCTCCAAAGAGAATACACACATTTGTCCCGCCATTGAGCTGCTTAATCAACAGTTCAGTTAGTTGCTAGCTAAATGAAAGCTTTGTTTAAATTTAGTCAAGTCATTTTTCCCTTCCTTATGGTGGACAAGTAAAGTAGAGTGACTTCTAATCGATTGGCAGGGTTGCAATTCGTGCCACAACTAATCCCACCCCCCTTGGGGCATAGACGGGCATAGCACACACCCCTAACATTAGACGCTATATTTCCAGCTAATTATATACGCTCCGCACTGACTCCGCTCGGACCATCGTCCTTTGCACGCGTCTCGCCCTGGACAGTGCCTTTGGGCGCGTCTAAAACATATTTCAAAGTCTGGCTAAATACATTTTTAATTATGATTTTGCGTTAATAATTATGACCTAAGCTAACGGCAGCAACAAAACGAGTTGGTTGTTGCAAGTTCTTGCTGCTGCTGCTGCTGTTGTTGTGGTTGTTGCTGTTTGCCTGTAGCTGTTTTCTGTTGCAAGTCGTAATAGCCTACGATACCCAGCGGAGTCGTCGAATGGTTTAAATTAATAATTACGCGAAGAGGCAAAAGGCAAAAGGCGCAGGCCACGAGGCTTCGTCTCAGGCGCCTCACTGGCTCTGGACTGGCTCTGTCCTCGGTGCTTTCGGCCCCCAGTTTGCATGCAAGTGAAAATAATTAATGCACTTAATGTGTAATTATTTCAATTAAACGACATGTATTCCTGCACTGTACCCACCGATGCGGGGTCCTGTGTTGTGCCTTCTCGTCCTCCTTCACTTAATTGGGTGGGGCAGTGGCAGTGGCAGGAGCAGAATTAAGTTCGGCCTAATTGGCTTTTTGCCTGCCCGATCATTGATAGACTCTGCCAGAGATGATACAGATGGGATCGCGATATGGTGGCAGGAGCAGCAGCAGGGGCACATCAATCTGCAGATCAGCATTCGAATGGAAAAATGAAATTGGGAATGGGAGGAATGGGGGGGTTGGTAAACCAGTTCCACTCTCCTTGGCCCGACTTAATTATGAAAGTGTCGTGCGAGTGTCATTGCCGTAAATTGTATTCTGTCGATCTGGCCTAATCACGGCATATAAATTGGCGCGAATTGGCAATTGGTTTATGGCCCAATACTGCCAGGCACTTAACCAAGCAGCGGCATGTTGTCCGGTGTTAATGGTGTGTACTTATTAGTCGCTGCTTGTTTCTTAATTCCGAATCGATGCAAATTTGATTGTGAATTATGGATGCATGAATGTCACATATGTACATTCTACTGCAACATTGTTGCTGGGCTATGTATTTAGATAACTTTTTGCCTTTTTTATATATTTTTGATTGCCAACATTGCAACAGTTTCCTCGTTTGCTCGTTTTTCTTCTTAATTTCGGTTTTTTTCCACCTGCAATTATAGTGCGATTAGAAAGTTTTCGTCCGCTTGCTTATTGATATTTCTCTGGCATATTTCATGGCTACATTTATGCCTTGGAGTGCGGGAGGGATGGGATGGAGAGAGAGTGGGCACAATTATTTATTGCAGCCATTTGGTGCCTCTCTTACTCTCTCTCTCTCTCTATCTCGCTCTTTGTGTGTGCCTGTCTTCCTCTCTTTCTCTTGAAATTCATGGCTAAGCTTAGCAGGCGCACAGCAGGGCAGCAGCAGCCATTATTCGGAGAGTCGTGTGAATGGAACCCCTAAGAACAAAAAACAGCCTCAAGCAGAGAGCTGGACATTTCTTAGGTGTTTGTTTGCTTTGTGTCCCAGCAAGAGAGTGTCAGAGAATGAGAGAGTTTGCTAAGCAGAGAGACAGAGAGACAGAGAGAGAGAGAGAGTGGAGCGAGTACGAGAGAATTTAAGAGGTTGTTAAGCGAGAGATACTCAAGAAATTAAGCAGCTACAGAAATTCGCGCTTACTTGAACATCGCAGATATAAAAATATGAAATTACATTTCAAATGAAATCCGTTTAGGCAACGCTCTCACATCTCACATGTTCGCATAATCATATTTTCTCTGCTCTCTGCACAACTCCCACAACTATGCTGGCGCTAGTGTTTGGCCGTACAATTTGATTATTTCATGTCCGGCAGCTATTTTAGATTTGATTTTCCATGCACATTTTCAGTTCCCGCTCGTTGTGTTTGTTTTTTTTTTTTTTTTGTTCCTTATCCCTGCGAGAGTGTTTTTCACATTTTAATTTAAATTAGACGTGGAAAGGGGGAAGGAGGGGGCCAGGCCAGGGCTACTCAGGGCTGCTGTTCAGTGGCTGGATGTGGACGAAGCTGGGAATGGGGGGGATGGCACTGACGCTGTCTGACAAGCGTTATGCCTGTTATGCTCGTAACTCGTTCAGACTCTGGACGAGCTTAACGCGCTGATGTATGCTAATGAGCCGGCATTGTACCCTCTGCTGACTCAACTGCTGGACAGGAGTGGGAGTTAGGAGCAAAGGAAGAGGAGCAGAAGCTAGCGCTGTTTCTGCTGCTTCTGCTGCTGCTGCTGGCTGGGGTGTTTCCATAAATATGCATAATGCAATTAACAGCCAAATGTAATTGCAAGAAATAAGAAAAAAAAAAAACAGAGGAAAATCAGGGAGATGGCAGGGAGAGAGTGGGAGTGGGAGAGAGCAGAAAGCAGCGAGAAGTCGAGCATTAGCAGCTGACAAACCACCCGCATGACAGTACAGTACGGTCCTGTCCTGTCTTGTCCTGCACATCATCCAGTCATGTCACATCACGTCACAGCACAGATGGTGATGCATGACAGTCATGCAAGCTGCTGCTGCTGCTGCTGCTTCTACTTTCAGTTCAGTTCAGTTTGGTTCGGTTCGGTTCAGGCCATGGCTTTTGCATACGAGCTATGCCCGACTTTCCCAACCAACCTGTTCCCTCGCGCACATTTTAATTAGGCTATTAAACAATTGCAGGAACGCATGTTAGCCAACCAGTTTGTCTCTCTGTGTGTGTGTATGTGTCTGTGTATGCATGTGTCGCTCCTCTCGCCCAGTTCCGCCTCAAGATCGAATCTCTGCCTGGCGAATCTGTGCCAAATTTCGCATAA
Source organism: Drosophila subsilvestris (assembly GCA_035043285.1). Taxonomy (NCBI): domain Eukaryota; kingdom Metazoa; phylum Arthropoda; class Insecta; order Diptera; family Drosophilidae; genus Drosophila; species Drosophila subsilvestris. The sequence continues at coordinate 226,048 of JAWNNB010001795.1, forward strand.
ACACTGCCAACAATTCAGAGCCTAAATACAAAACCAAACACAAGAAAACCAAGAGAACCGAATAACCGTTGCGTGCCTAGGCCCAGTCAGCACAGCCTGCACTCCACCAGAGACTTTGTCTCCAGTCTCCAGTCTCTATCTATCTGGGAGTCTGGCTGTGGCCTGTACTGCCACTTCGACTGCAACTGCGACTACCACTGACTTTGCCTGGCTGATTGGGCGCGCGTTGTTTTGCATTTCCATTTCCATTTCCATGGCAAAGTCAGTACGGCCGAGTCTGCGTAATAAAATGCATTTTAATTTGGCTAAATGTTCAATTAAATTTAAACATGCGCAGTCTGCTGTTCGCATTTTGTGTGTTTGCTGTCGCTGCGTTGAGCTTTTCCGCACTGAAATCGATGGCAAAGTGAATGTACAATCGGACGACCCTCCAACGTATCCTGTCCCCTTCGATGTTCGGAATATGTGGGGGTGGAATAAACATACACTCAGTGAAGAGTATTGAAGTAGTATTTCTATATTCTATAAAATTGATTATTCCCAGTCATTTCCATTACTACTTTTCATAATTTCTTAATTTTGTTAATTTTGATAATCCAAAATAAATGTAATTAAAATCCAGCTGCTTCGCTCGCTATTATTTAGGACTTGGAGAAGGTGATCTTGGTCTTGAGATTGGCTTTGCCAGATTTCAATTCGTCAAGGGCATGCTGCAGGGCAAGAGCCACTAATGTCTGTGATTGCTTCTTTGTTAGCTGGGTATGCTTTTTGCGTCCCTTGCCGTCCCCTTTGGAGACAGTGGGCTTATCCTTGCCCGCTTTATCACTTACAATGGGCTGGGACACAGCAGGACGCTGACTCTGCGGAGAATCCTCAGGACCTGGGGCTTCCTTGCTGCGTGTGACCTTCATGTCGGTTGGAACTTCTATGATTTTGAAGGGCCTGTAGGCTTGTACTGTACTCATAGCCTCGGGTGCTTCGGATTCGCGGCGAAGGAACTTGGCAAAGTCCGTTTCGGCATCGCTCTGGGGCTCGTGCTCAGTGATCAAGTCTGCTTGGTTATGGTCCCACACACTCTGCATTTGATCGAAGAAGATCTTGTTGGCAGTCTCCTTGTTCTTGTCCACGTCGGTGGCCAGGTCCATGTCCTGGTCTGCACTGAACACATCTGTGTATTCGGAGGTGGATGTGGCGGCGTGGTCACGGTGCCACACACTCTGAATTTCGTCGAGGTAGAGCTGGTTGGCACCCTTTTCAGATACCGGGGACAGCTCCTGGGACAGCTCGTTGCTGGCTACTGGCTCATTCTTCGAGTCAACGGGAACACCCTTCTCGTCGATCCACTGGGTGTGTCTAATGAACTGGGATGCATCAGCAGGCTCACCTAGTTCCTGCTTCAGATTTTCGATTTTTGCTCTCTCTGCGGCCCGATTCATGCACTCGTCGTAGACAGTTCGATCGGGGCTATCCGCTTCCAATTGGGACTTGTTGCTGCTAACATAATCCTTGAACAAGGCTTCTATTTCGGACGCTGCGATGCGCTTTGTTTCCCGAATCGATTCCAAGAACTTCGAAAAGTCGGCTAGATCGTATGACTCGCTGTTGTAGCGCACCTCTAGGCCCGTACTCTCATGACTTTTTGCCGCATTGTTGATTCTTGGTTCTTTGCTTTCCTTGACGGCCTGACTCATGCACTGCTCACTGCTGTCCCCTGCCAGACGACTCTCTCCATCGTCGCTGATCCAACTCTCGTGGAACCCGCCAGTCTCGGAGACTGTGGAACCTGCTATGATATCATCCACTGCCAGACTAATGCACTTGTCGTAGTCATCTGTGGTTTCAGCTGCACCCGCACTGTCCTTTTCCTCACTAAATCCTCGGCTAGTCCTCCGACGGATGTCATGATAAGCTTTTATCGGTTGATACCTCAGCGATGCAGCCCTCAAGTCGCAAGCGCTTAAAGTCTTCCTACTCACAGAGCCCTCTGCCTGATTGTTCTCTTGCTGGTCGATCGTCAGCTTCTCCTCGAACTTCTTCAGCAGATCCGGCTGCTCAGCCGCAGAGCTGATGTCGATGTCCGAGTCATGGCTGGCCAACTCCTCCTTAAATTTCGGCTTCCCGGTGGCAATCGTACGGCACTCAGACTGCGATTGCGTCTTCATGGCCTGAGTGAACCGTCGATTCTTTTTCAGCGTCGCCTCCGACTTGGAGGCCAGTCTGCGAGTGACACAGCAGTTGACGATTCGTGCACATGTCCGCATTGAGGGCGAACGAGACATCATTCTGTTGCAGAAGGTGGAACAAAATTTGGAGAGAAATTTCGATATTTTTATATTCAAATTTGGGAACTTGGGATAATCAACTGACCGACACTAAAGTCTATGCCCCAGGCAGCAACAAGACGGATTGGCCAGAGAGTGCTCAGTTAATTCCAAAGATTTCAGTGTCGTGAATTTGTTTTGATTTCCGCGTGTGCTCTGACAGGATCTCAGCAGCTTCGATGCGCAGATGCCGTCAGAGCCCACGGGACACATGCTCCATGCCTTCTGCGCGGTTACGATCGCCGACACGGATAGATGCTCCTCAGCTTCCTGGCATAGAGACTGGCAATGCAGAGCGGAGGACGCTCCAGGCAGCGGCACTCGACTGGCCGCACCGGTACGAGCTTACTCTGCACGCACTCTGAGAAACTGGGAAACGGGCATTTGATCTTCTTGCATGGCTTCCAGGGCGGGCAATTGGGCGGAACCATTGGCGCCCTACAGCAGGGCATCGCTAAGCCCTTGGTCTCCTTGTTCCTGTGACGTTTCACCTGTGGCGGAATGGCATCGGACCAGCGACAGACTCGCTTCGGCACCAGGCGTGGACAACACTCCCACCAGGTGCGCTGGTAGTGGCGGAACTTGTCCGACGCCCGGTAGAACAAAACGTCGAAGCGGTCATCGCACTTGGGACAGGCCTTTGACTGATTTTTCCACATGATCTCCGATGGGCACCTTGGGTCACTGCTCGGTGCTGGGTCCTTTGCCTGAACATCAGACATCTTTCTGAACTGGTCGCAGATAAACGGAGAGATGCCACTTGCCCTGTAGGATCGAACTGGTGGATCCATAGCACGGAACGGCCTGCATCTTGTCGTCTTGCTGCTGCAATCGATTGCAATGGTATGGTCAAGGGGGCTCGTTTTGTTGACCACTGCGGTTCGCATCTGCATCTGCGAGGCCAAGTTCAGCAGCATCTTTGTATGGATCTTTCAACTGGTACTCTTGCGCATTTAAAATAATTTTAAAGTGAATTTAAGCCGAAAGTTGGTTTCTAATTGGAATGAAACGGCATTGCCTGCCCCATTTTCCCATAGAATGAATCAAAGTCTTCTCTTGAAAAGGAACATATTTAAAATTTAATATATTTGGAGCAGCCGTGGAGAATCGGTTCCCCCCTCAGTTACAACTCAGTCACAAGACATTTTCCGTGCGGCAGTGTTGTGTTCAAGCTGTAGCTGAATGCTGGTAGCGGTAGGTGGCCAGGACTGCACCCATCAGATTCAATTTAGAAAAAATTACGAAGTCCCATGGTGTATCGTCTGCCCATCAGCAGAGTGGGGGACATCTGGGCCCGAACTCCGCCCGAAATCTTGACCGGATAGACAATCGGCGGCAACTTCGGAGTGTGCATCTTGCGTGAGGTGAAAATCTGCACAGGCTTGGCTGTCACTGCTCCTGGAAACTGCACCGGTTCTGGCACTGGCACTGGCACCAGCATCTTCGACTGCAACCCACTATAGATGTTTGGCTGCTTGGGATCCATCGCCGATCGCTGGCAGCCAGATATGTTTGGGGCCCACTGCGAGGTGGCATCTATCGGCATCTGACGTGATGCCATCTGGTTGGAAGCGGCGTAGTGCTTCAAGTAGCCAACTCCCTCAACGACCTGCGGGTGTGAGTACAGCAGCTGAGCAGTGAGCCGGGCCTTGTTTTGGATTTGCTGGGAGTGCGCCTTCGAGTGGTGAACGAGGAATTTGGTCAAGCGCCCTGCACAGATGGAGGCCAAAATTGAGGTTCCCGCCATTATTGATTTCGTCTTTTCCCGGTCGCGAGTGTCAAGACTAAAACGAAATACTTTATGGTATGTGAGCGAACACGAACAAGAGATTTTGATATGTAGTTTGATTCTTAAATGTATCTGTATCTGAACGTTACTCAAAAGTCAATGCCAACTGTGTTCTCTCAATATAAACAAATGGCGATACGATCGAAAGGGCATTTATTATTTATTCACAAAAGGATTGCACAAATTCCATTGGTTGGCTCCAGAGAACATAGAACATATTCCTGTGCAGTCCTAGACATTCTAGAATGGAAACGAGGACAGTTGTGACAGATAAATCGAGGTGCATTTTTGTCTGCCGAAGCAGGGGTTATGTAATTGGTTTTTATTTTGGGCTATAATTTTTGATTAGCGCTGGAATCGGCAGCCTAGTACTTCTTGTGGCGATAGTACTCCCAGACGGAGCACATAGAGGGTCGCTCCAGGCAGTTGCACTCGGTGGGTGGCGCATCCGGCAAGGGATCAATCAAGCACTCGGAGAAGCTCGGGTACTTGGTCAAACGCTTGCGGCACTTTCCCGGACCCCGTGTTCCAACCTTGCACCTGGTCGAACTGTTGACCTCCTTGCAGAAAGGCATCGTTATTTTCGGGCACGGCCCGCCCATCGACTTGGTGCAGCCCATCAGATCCAGTTTGGGCACCTTGGCACTGCAGGGTATCATTTTGCATACGGTTCGGGACTTGGGCTCCTTGCGCTTGCGCCGCTTTATATTCAGTGGCTTGAACACACACTGGGCCTTACGCTTGCGACGCTTCAGCACACACTCGACCCAGGTGCGCTGGTACTTGCGGCGCAGCTTGTCGCCGGGCCGGTAGTACTTCAGGTCCGTGGCCGGATAGTCCATGGCACACGGATCCGCCAGGCACTTCTTTCGCTCAGTGATAAAGGAGCCCACGCTGAACTCCGGATCGGTGCGGCACTTGAACTCGGTGCGGCGCAGGGACTGCCAGCAGGCGTCGGGCAATTTCGTGGTGTCGGGAGCCTTCATTCGCCTGAGATCCTTTCGCGCCTTCGGAATGCGGTAGGCTTCCACACAATCCTCGCACGAGTCGCCGCTGTACAGCGTGTCCATGGACCTCTTGGCGCCGATAGTCGAGAACAAAGTGACGGAGCTCGGCGTGCACAAGACCTGCACCAAGGATGGCGCCTTCTTCAGGCTATTCTTGAGTAGAAACATTTTCGTCAATCGCGTCGGACTAATTTCAGCCAAATATTTTGTTTTTTATTAATCGAAAATTTTTAAAGAAAATTTACTAAACTTTTCTCGAGAATTTTATTTTGAATAAATTTGGATTTGGTCCGGGAGCGTCAGGGCTGAGCCAGATACCGACTGATACTGAACTATAAATTTGTTTTAGCCTGTAAGCAAAAACCAAAGGCAAGGCCTGATTAGCTTTCGAAACAAATTTTTAACGTCCGGACGTGTTAGAGGAAATTACACTACCCGACAAAATTGAACTTTTTATTTAAGCTGTGGCCCAAAATAATTTTAATGATAGATATCAAGATTTCAAATTTTTTGAACAACATTTTTGTTTTTTCATGGTTTAGTTTTTTTTTAAGAATTTCGTCAAAACCTGGTATTTTTTTTCAGAGGTAGTGCTTTTATTTTTCACATAACTTAAATATCTTATTTTTGGTTGCATATTACATTGCAGTTCTGAAAAGCTGACAATATAGCTATAAATCAGACTCAGACACGTTGTAGTTACAGCTTAAGGTCTGGAAGATAATAAGCTTTTAAGTTCAAATTTGATAATTTTTTGCAGTATTTTTTCACGAAATTTTGACTTTAAAAACTCAGAAGTCGAAAAAAAATAAATCCTGTCCTTTATTTTTTGTGTATAGGTGCATTAGTTAAGCGTTGTTTAAGGTATTGTTCATTAAAATCTATGGAGAAACGGTGGAGCGGTGAACCAAACCCAAAAAAATCAAAAAAATTATCAAAAAACGAGAAGGAACGTGTGAGTCGCTTCTGGACGCGACTCTACTTTTATACCCGTACTCATTCAGTATATAAATTTATGAGATTATGATTAAAATTTAAAAAAATTTTAATATTTTACATTTTACATTTTTTGCTACATTTGTTAACTACATCTACATGTAAAATGTAGATAATACATCTAGAACAAATATACTACATCTACCATTTAGATTCTACATCTCCTCCGCTAGGGGTTGCTCGCGCATTGCACAGGGCAGAGTGTGTGCGAGCGAGACAGAGAATGAATAGCGTCAGCAACGCCAGAGGAGGTGGGGAAGCAACTGAAAATTAATTTCTTCATTCTGGCTATAATAATGATCCGATCTGATTCAGATTCGGCAATCTGATAGATATAGTCATTCTCTACGATACTGCGTTTTAAGTTTTATCGTATCTTCAAAATTGTGGCTGCCACAGATTTTCGTCCTTTGTGGAGGCGGAAGTGGGCATGGCGAAATTTTGAAATACACTTGTAGCAGTGTGATATCACATGAGTCTCGAAACAAAATTTGGTTGCTCTAACTCTTATAGTCTCTGAGATCTGGCGCTCATCAAGACAGACAGACGGACAGACGGACGGACAGACAGACATGGCTCTATCGACTCGGCTATTGATACTGATCAAGAATATATATACTTTATGGGGTCGGAAAATTTTCCTTCTCTGCGTTACACACATCCACTTTTACCACAAATACAGTATACCCCTTAACTCTTTTTGAGTACGGGTATAAAAAGTCATTTCGGGCCACAGCGGAAATGTTGAGTAGTGTTATCGAATAATACCCTGGGAGAATTTTGATATATCTTAGAAGCAATTCCTAATGGAAAGGCCTGCTATAGGAGACTTAGTCAAAGGCTCCAATCCCAAGAACTCTATAGAAAGGAATGTGTAAAAATCGTTACAAATAATTCGCTTGGATCAATAATCAAATTTTAATCTAGTTTACTCGTATTTGATTTTAATTTATCGGATAGGCTTAGCTCGTTAACATTCTTGTAGCAACTCCTTGCCTAGCGGGTCCTTTTGCGAGACTCAGCCCATTCGTCTCTACGGCTCTGTCTGTCCTGGCGCTTGGTGCCCTTTGGCTGCTGAAGCTTCTCCCTGTTTCGATTGGCTGCCTCGTTCCAGCGGTCAATCTCCTCGATAGTGCGAGGTTCCGTGGCAGGCTTTGGTGGCTCGACGTACTCTTCCTCCACCGTGTACTCGGGCCAAGTTCGTTTATAGACACGCTCTTGGTAGCAGACAGGCCTGTAGTATTTCTCATCGTAGCGGGCCTCACGGCTGATCTCCTGGGACTGGGTCGTCTCGCCGGACTGGCTTTTCTGCATCCTAATCCGTTGGTTCACCCGCCCAGGGTGGCTCGACATCTGCATGGCCCAGCCAAATCCCAGCAATTTTGATCCGAAAGCCTTGTTAAGTCCAGCGAATTTGGCCCCAATAGCGGCCCACGAAGAATACATTCTGAACAACTTTTGGCTTATAATTTCGATACTTAAAATTTGGATGTAAAAAAAAATTGAAAATTCTGAGAGAACAAAGCTAGAAAAACAACCTTATCGGTGCCAAAACTGGTTGACTTATGAGAAAACTAAATAAAGATTTTTAGGGTATAGAAAATGTTTTGGAATTTTCGACTCCAGAACTACTAGATCCGTTTATGTTTGATTAATTTCAATAGTCAGCTAGTCAGCGCTAAGGGCCTGCTATTTCCAATTTCTGAAAAACAAAAGCGCGTACCGAAGCTAAATAGTGATCCTCAATACTAATTGCTGAAGGAGTTTCTAGTTCATTTAAACGCAGTTTGGACTATGAACATTTCGTTATCCTGTATGACCAGTTCGATGAACCCAGCCTGCCATTGCTCGCTATACAGCCAGTCGCAAGAGCCGACTCCTCCTATTTGGTGCGGCATTGGGGGCAATGGCGGTACGGGACCCACGTCAAGCGGTAAGAACTGTTTTCTGAACTCGATCGGTACTGGCAGTCTCTGCAGATCCACCATGAAGTCCTTGGACAATCGCCTTGACCCCGGAATGTGGCACCGCAACAAGGCCAAATCGTAGAGCCGTTGTCGGCATTGCTTGAACTGCATCTTGGGCTGCAGTCTGAGTATCGACTTGAGCATATTGAGGAAGGCCGAAAATGTATATAAGATTTTGGTTTTTGATTATTTGGTGAATTTTCCAATTTTGACAAACAATTCCAGGGTCTAAGGGTCGAAGGAAGAATCACTTATCCAACTGCCAGCAATCGCATTCTGTGGCAGGCTTTGGAGCTGTTGGCTTTCTCTTGCACTCCGAGAAGCTGGGAAAGGGTGTCCGTTTCTTGGAGCACTGCTGCTTCTTGCGATTGCGATTGCGCTTGCAGCTGGGTTCTGCCTTGTTCTGGGACTTGCCGCACTTTGATGCGTCGTCTCCGCAGCTGTCTGCACCCTTGGCCAGCAGACGGCGGCACGTGAGAGTGCCCAGAGCAGGCAGCTTCCTGCTCAGATTTGCTTGGCATAGATGCAGCATTTTTTGTTTGTTAGTTTTGATCGCCTTCCCCCCTTGAATGAGTGAAATTTCAATGAGGCCGAGATGGTGTTTATTTCAGCAAATAGCTCAAAAAAAAAATATTTCCTAGTCTCAGTCTCAGTGCTCAAGGCCCGTGCAACGGTTGGGTATGTTAGAGCCCTCCGCACTTCTTAAAAGGGCCACGACCAAGGGCCAGGCGATGCCTCAGAGCGGCCCAGGTCTCGCACATGTTGGGATTGTCGAGGCACTTGCACTCGGTAGGCGGTAGATCAGGAATTTCGTCCTTCTTGCACTCGGAGAAGCTGGGGTAAGGAGTAGGGCGCTTCTTGCAGTCGGATGCCCCCTGGAATGCGGACCTGCATGTGGGCGGAATGCGGGCTGGCTTGCAGCAGGGCATCGTTATGCGGGGACACTTGTCGTCTTTGGACTTCTGAATGCAAGGCATTGGGTTCTGCAACGGTGGGGCACCATCCTTGAGATTCACCTTGCGCTTGCGACGACAGGGCTTCGGGCGGACCACCGTCGAGTAGAGACAAGCCTTCTTGGGCTTGACCAGCATGCGGGGGCACTCGTTCCAGGTGACCTGGTACTTGCGCTTCTCCTTGTCCGTTATCCGATAGTATTTGACGTCGTACCGCACGGGAAGCTCGCAGATAATCGGCGGGCAGCCCTCTACGTCCCACATCGACTTAAAGGTGGCCTTCGGCTCGGGCAGGTCCTTCGGCTCCTCCTTTTTCTTCGGCGTGATCCCACAGGGCTTGCGCAGGGATGGGGGTCCGCAACGCGTTTCCACCGGGGTGTCCACACAGACGTCCGGCTTGCAATCGTCATCCCCGAAGCTCCGCACTGGTAGACTCAGCGGCGTAGCACGTTGGGCGCACATTAAGCCGCCCTTTGCTATCTGATGCGCTCTGTTTCTCAAAAGCCTGAACATTTGGGAACTCTATTTTGAATTTTGTTTTTCACAGGCGAAATGATAATGAAATTTAGTTAACTTTTTCCCAAACTGATCAGAAACTTTTTGATATGGCTAGGCCGAGAGCGAGATTGAGACTGTCGAAAGTGGGGCTGGGCCGGAGCACAGGAGACCAACGGAAAAATCAATTACTACTTTGATCAGTTTTCGATATTTGAAGGCAGAATAAAATATTTTTGGATATTCAGCAGGCCCCGCAAAGTATTTCTTTGCCAATGTTTTCAGGCTGTAGAAAATTCAGTCTGGCTTGGGATCTCATTGGAGGCACGTCGGTTTCGGTTTGGGTTGAATATTTTCGATAATATCTTGAAATTTATAAAAAAAAAATTGCTGACGTTTCGGTTGTATTTTGAAATCAAATAAAATGTCTTTGTGGCGCTGTGTGGTCGGCAGGCCCAGTGCGCATCATTGGAGCAAATACCTGGGCGTCGTTAAGAACCACCGCCTCTACTCGAAGGACGACAGGCCCACACCAAAGTGCACCGGTGAGGATCCCTGTTCGACGATCAGAGACTGCGACAACACGAACTTCGTGAAGAACGACAAGAAACCGGAGAAGGGCAAGTTTCAGTTTCACCATCTAATCAAGATGTCAAATGATTGCTGTATCAATGATTGCATCGACTCCTTTCCGCGCTTCGACGAATGCCTGTACAAGGAGTCTGACAAGGCCAAGCGCAACTACCAGGTCACCTGGGTGGAATGTCCGCCGCTTATGATCAAGCCTAAGAAGATCTGCTGCTACGAGTCGGGAAAGCGGCCGCCCGTTGCACGTCGCAAGCGCAAGGTGAAGGACGAGTGCGCCGAGGACAGGCCCTGCCCCACTGAGGGAGCATGTCCCAAGATAGCCAGTCCCGGCTGCAAGCCTGTCAGGGATCCCGTACGCTGCGAAATCGTACCCGTAAGAGTCCCATGCGTCAAGGTGAAGGCGCCCTATCCGGCCTACTCAGAGTGCCGACGCCCCAAGCCCCGTCGCAGGCCCATAATTGAGTGCAATTGCCGGGACGTTCCACCCATGTGCGTGGTTTATGAGGTTAAGGCTAAGCTCGAGAGGCAGGGCAAAACGCCTGGAGACTGCCCGCCCAAGAGGAAATGATTCCAGTCAGTTGCTATCAACCTTCAGCCCATACCAACGATGCCCATCCAATGAGTCCGCAAAGCTAAACAAACTAAATTTATAAAAATAAAAATACATTTTAGTGTTATATTTGTGAGTTGAATCTTTTTGATATTTCACATCACGATGGTCTGATATTTTGAAATGCTTTGTGCCTGAGCAGCGATCTCTTGCTCTCCTGGCTGGCACCTTCCCAGTCGACGCTGGACGACATCCATCTGCACGCTGCGTATAAATTTGTATCTTTTAGAGGTCCAGCCCACTTAGCCATGTAGATTCAAAACATATTCGTATGCACCGATGCCCGGGGATGAGTATGCAAAGTGTCTTGCCAGTCGGAGGGGAGGCTGGCGGGATTGCGTGCCATATTAAAGTCGCTTTATAGCAAATTACCAATTCAGATATACTCGTATGTACGAGTTCGCGTACACACAAATCAGTTATACCCGTACTGGTACTCGTACACGGCGCATCTATCAGCATATTCCGCAAGTCGTATAGTACAGTCGCATATGCAGGCCGTCACATTTATTCGGGTTCGAGTTTGATGTACCTTCCCCGCCTGCATAATCAAAAGGGAAGCTCTCTCTCGCTCTCTGAAGACAATCGAAATGAGACAAAGCCTGGGCCCTGACGGAGCGTTTCTACAGCTGCAGACATAATTGATGGATGGATCAGATCGCTCGCTCGCTGCCTGCCCTGCCTGCCTGCCCTGCCTGCCTGCCTGGCAGTTGACGACAAAAAATGTTCTGTAGCGAGTACGGATATGGAGTGGGGTGGGGAGCATGATGGAGGAGCAAGTCGCATGTTGCATGGCCTTACCTCTCTCTGCCTAAATAATGATGTCGCATTATTTATGCCGCTGCTGATTTGCATAGGCAAATGCAGAAAGGTTAAGAAGAGATGAGGACGGAGACTGAGACGGACGCGGCTGCCTCAAGGCAATGTGTGCGCTTTCTTTAATAAATGTTTAATTTATAATTGATTTTCTCCCCACCGATATATAGTGTGCGCCTTGGCTAAACCTCAAAAGTTCTAAACCCAACCCATATTCAGGGCCGAAACGAGCACAACAGAACGGTGCAGAACGGAGTGGAGGGAAGTTGAACCGCAAAAGGATTTTGCCCGCGCACGAAAACACTTAATTAATTCGCATAGACAGACAGATAGACAGAAGGGTGGGCGGCCGGGCGGGGGTGGGAATAAAGTCCGCCCACCTAGTTGGTCAGACAGACACACACACACACACACACACACACACACACACACACACTCGCATAGAAATAATTAGAAATTAGAATGGAAAATGCTTGCCAGCCAAGTTGACGATAACAACGCCCTAGAAATGCCCGCCCGCCCGCCTGCTTCTGTCCACACACACACACATACCCTGCCCACTGAACCCAAGTGAACTTCCTTAGAGCCCAGCCCCTTGACGTAGAGAGAGGGTCAAAGGAGCATATTTAAAATGTAGCAATACAGGAGTATGATTTAAGCTGTGTATATCCTTCGTCCCCTTGGCAGACCACAGACCAAGACGGCAGGCAGCAGCAGCAACCCGAATCGAAGTGGTTCCTGGGGTTCAAGGAGTTTCAATCTACTCGGGAACGCTGGAGATGGCAGTTGTGCTGATTACCAACTATCGATTAGGGTGCATAAATAAACAAAAAGTGTGATTAAATAATCCAATAGAGTCTTCAGAGACTGCAAGTGCAATATATGCATAATTAAAAGTATTTTAATGCTTCTTTTTCATTTAGCAAACGCTCAGCAATATTTATAAGATCATTTTCAAAGTGTTTCCCATCTCTAAGCAGCTCTCAGCGGTACATAGGGCGAATAGCGAAAGAGAGAGAGAGGCAACTGGGCGTGGATTGAAGGAGCTTAATTTGCTGCTAATATCCGTTTACGTCTTTAGTTGCATGAAAATTACAATATTTCGTGTAGGATAGTTTGCACGCACACACACACACACACGCCTTTGGCGGGCCATAGATACTTTTGTATCTAATTTAAATTTCACAATTTTTGGCTGGTTAAGAAAAACGCCAAATATGGGGGAAAATGAGAGAAAAATGAGCTCAGGCTTGGGCTCGGCCGCCTTCTGCTTGAACTAATTTTCTAGATGCCGCCTCGAATGGGCTTGGGTGTGGGGCATCGAATCGGATCCAGTAGAATGGCATGGTATGGGTATGGGTAGCCGGATTAAAGCCCGGCAAGTGGACACAGACATGGCCCAAGTGGCAGTGCCTGGCCCAAGGATAAGGGATGGCATGGTCCTTTGCCTATCCGGCGGGGTTTTCGCCGGTTACTGTTGCTGCTTAGCCAAATTATATTATGACTTGTTTAAAATTCAAATTTGGAAACACTAAAATCATGTTTTCGATGTCTGGCCACCCACCCCTGCCTTGCCCTGCCTTGCCCTGCCTTACCCTTGCCCAAAGTCCACCCCAACCCATGCCCATCCTCTCCGCTTCGTGGATAGTTTTTGGGCAAGGGTTTAAGTAGCACACGCGGCTGACAGTTGTGGGAAGGGGGGGTGGGGTGCCATAGTTTGTGCAGGGGTGGGGGTGGTTCTGGTCAGAGGGGGTGGCTCTGTGTCTCTGCTAAGGATTTGGCTCTGCCTTCAACTGGCAACTTTTGCTGTCTGTCCGTCTGCTTTCCTCTCCTCCTCCTAGTTCTCGGCCTCGGTCTCGGTCCCGGCTCAAGGCAATGTCCTTTGGTCGTGTACCCTAGCTGGTATACATGTACATACATACATACATACAGACATGCATACATATACAGTGTGTACGTGCGTGTGTGTGTTGCCAAAACATAGTTTCTAGTTGCCACATAAATTTTGCATGCCCCCATTTGTGTCCTCTGGCCTGGCCCAACGCAAAATTTGCTTTTAAACAATTTTAATGATTTCATTAGTGGAACAACAAGCAGTTTAATGAGGAAAATTCTGAAATTGATTTTCGCTTAAAAGCGAATACTAGGCATAATTGAATGGGGGAAAAGTCAAGTCGGAGGATACTTTGCGGTACACAGGAGATTGATATTGTTAATTAAAAAAAAAAGAATCACAGCAGAACTTTGTTCGATTCGCTTTGGCAGAGTATGCGGAAATTCTGGCAATTATTTTGCAATTAAATATTTAGAAAACTTTTATGCCATTTTCTGTGCATTTCTCTGCTGCACTTGCAATAGAACTTTGTCCCAAGATAACTTGAATGGACCTTCCCCACCTCCCCTTGCCATTTATCTAACATCAAGTTGAGAGCTGCGACGCCATTTTGTCTTGCACACACACACACCCACACACACACACATATACGGAAAAACACAAGACATAATTAGATTGCATAATGTAAGTGTTGCCCAGCCCAGAGCCCTCAGCGTGTCCCTCCCCCCGCCCAGATCCTGGCAATTTCAATAAAATTTGTGCTAGCCCTTGGCAGGAGGCGCAAGACGAGAGACGAGACGAGGGCTTAGCCCCCAAAAAGCAGTCAAATGTCTCAGGACACAAGCCACAGCAACGTCTCGGGCCAACACACACACATAGAGACATACGCTCTCATAAGCCATTCCCCCACACCCCACATCCTGCTCTGCCTTAACCCTTATGACTGGATGTGTGCGGATGTGTGCTTGTGTGAGGTTTTCTGGCCAAGGCAATGGCCTTTCGAAATTTTCGAATTTACGTAAATTTAACTTTCTTGAAATACACTTAACTGTAAAATTAATTATAAAAGGCAATTGTGTATGCCAGTGTATGTGTGCCCACACATACGAGTATGTACATATGTATGTACATGTGTGAGGGGGGGGGGGTTTATAGTGTCCCCCCACACGGCCATTTCCCCACTTAAGTTTGTCTTAGTCTTTGGCCGAAAAGGTGTTGGCATGGAATTTGCATAACCAACGAAACGTCAATGTCTTGGGCCAGAGGGAGACAGAGCAGTAGAGAGAGAGAGAGAGAGAGAGAGTGAGAGAGAGAATAAGTGAGTGAGTAAGAGAGCATGTATGTGAGCATGTACAGTTGCGCCCATCGACATTTGCATACACACATGGAACAGAGAACACTGGTCTGGGAAAACACACTAATTAAATGTTGAAGGCAGTTTATATTGAGATGCCTCCCTCCCCCTTTGCATGGCCAACGGGCAGACAAAGGCCAAAAGCAGGTGTTGGCCTGTGTGTGTGTGTGTGCGTGTGTGTGCATTATATAGACCCAAAACCCCAACTCCGAGCACAAAAACAGCACCTGCATATACATACATACATACGTATATGTATTTAAAGGGAAATGTCTGTGTGTCGTAAGAAAATCTATAGCCTACGGTGCTCGAAACCCAAGCCGCAAACTCAAATGTCTTCATTTTGCACATCAAACCAAATGCAGCCGCAGCAGCAGAAGTAGCAGCAGCAGGCAGATCCCAACCATTACCCATTTCTATCCTATATGTACATACATATGTATGTATGTACATGGACATATGTATACATGTAATATAGAAATCTGTGTATATTTGCTGAGGATTTCTAATTACATTCGGCATCATTCGGACTTGTCTTCAGTGCCCCCCGGGAATGGGTAAACGGAACTGAACGGGATGTAGTGTGGGGGATTGTGGGGGCGTCGTACTTGGGGAAGTCCAAAGCCGCATGTAAAACATTTCAATGTCGATAAATTATAATGTCTCGATGGGGAAATGGGGAAGGAGGTAAAATGAATTTTAAGACTGTGTTTATAAATCGAAAGATGAAAGATTTTAGATGGTTTCAAGTTACTCGCCAGAAGCTGCCTTTCAATTGCTTCTGATTTTATTTAGCTGCTTGGACTAATTGCACATTAAGCAATGGCAATTACCATTCCGACAGCAGTTGGGTTGGTGTCAGGCCGCCAAAAACATAACCAGCCCGAGCATGCCTCCATTTTGCTTGGACTGGCTCCCTGTCACCCACATGCCTGCCACATGCCACCTACCTACCACCTGCCCTGGTTTACACACGCAGACATTTTTAATTAAACGTAAAATTCTGCTCTATTGATTAGTTGCCAAGAACTGTACTCTTCGCAGCCGCGTCGAGGGGTACGAGGATGTGTGGAGGCAGGCATGTGCAACCTTTGTTATTGCCAACGCATTAGTGTTAGCGCGCCACCAAAGTCGCGGATGGTGAAGGGAATGGGTGTTTGCCTGACACGCAAGCCAAGAGCGCCACAGGGAGGGGCAAGGAGCTGCTGTCATTGTTCAACTGGCAGGCCACAAGAGGGCACAGAGGGCGGTTTAGACGCGAGTTTTGGTTGCCAGTTTGCCAGTTTGGCGTCTTTTTAACACAATGACAGTTAATTAGATTGTATAAGGGATATGGATAGGGTTATACCTATAGATGATAGGGTTGGGATAGCGAAAATAATATTTAGGTGTGATACCGGGTTGCAACGGGGAAAATAGTATTAGAAAGTTGTCTAATTGACTGTGTTTCTGTTGTCTAATCGAATACATTATAGATACCAACGATCGATATCTTCGATAATATAGGTACATTGTGTTTGAGCTCTGTCACTCGTTAACCTTTCAAATTGCAGGTTTAGATTGATGGAAATCATTTCATCATTTATAAACCGCAGCAGACTAACCGCAAGACATTCTCCTATGGGCCATGCATATTCGATTGTTATTGAGGGAAATAAAATTGGTAACTTTCGTATATGGTACGCACTTTTGTGTGCCATTCTTGCCTTGCCCTCATCACTCTTCTGTGCCCTCTGCAGACGAACTAATGACCAACGCCTAAGCTGAAATATTGATCAATAAATTGCTGCAACAAAAATACAAGTTTAAGCCACAAACGAGTGAGTGTGTGTGTGTGTGTGCAGTAGATGCAGTTGGTACGTGGGTTGATGCACACCCCCCAAAATATACACACACACAAAATATACACTCACACACACAGACGAGCAGAAACCAAACGAACCGAAAATATTTCAGATTCATGACAAATGCATAAGATTTCAACAATACGAAGGGGAGGCAGAGGGCAGACCTTCTATGAGGGTCTGGAGACAGGCCGTAAGAGGCCGGGGGAGGCCTTGTTACATGTAACCCCAAAGCAGTTAAGTGCAATAAATACCAACAAGCACACACACCCACACCCACAAGAAACTGCATGGCTGCACACACTGCAGCCCACACAGACACAAACACAATCAAATAAATTACATAGCATTTAATAATTCATGCAAAAAACGGTCAGAAACAAATGGCAAAGTGGAGGGTCCTCAGCCATCCCTTACCCAAGTCCATTTCCACCCACTCCCCGACTCGTACTGCTGCTGCTCCAGTCTAACTGTGTACGCTTGTGTGTGTTTTAAGACTTGATAATTTCAAAAATCAACAGGATATATGTATGTATGCATAACTTCAAAATGCATTTTGACCACAAAAATTGCCTGTAGACTGAGGAATAAGCCGAAGAGGGTGAGGCGAATTTGTTGCTTGGATTTTGTCCTTGTCTTCCCCTATCGGTTGTCTCGTTCTAGATGGCTGTATTGCCTTCTCTCTGCATATCGCTCACATGCCATTGCACTCAATTAAAATCCTTTTGTCAGGGTCCTGCTCGTTCTCTCTCTCTTTTTCTCTGTGTATGGCTTGCTCTTGCTATCTTTCTTTCTCTCTATCGTTGTCTCGCTCTCGCACACACACATCGATGTGTGTGTTAAGTTTTCGTAGCCATTTTTGTTATTTTGTAGTTTTAGTTTAAATATTTGATGGCCTGCATATTGATTGGTGCTCGGTGCAACGTGGCGCATGAGTAATAAGTTTTTTCTTTTACCCATGTACAGCAGATGCGGGGCCATATGTATTTACTTTGATAACGGTTTGATTGGATTGCTTAAGTGAGCTAAATTATGAGAGTTTTCTATTCTCTCTTTCTCTCGCTCTCTGTCTCTGTCTATGTCATTCATTTTCTTCTGTACGAAGCCCAAAGCCACAAGTACCTCATGGCGTCGAAGAGTGGCCTAAAAGCCGACACGGCTAAAGCTCTTACACACACACACATCGACACGCCACCCACCGAACAGCACTAATCAAGAAATCCAAAAGGAATGGCATATTTCCAGTGCGATTATATTTGCAGTCCAGACAACCTGACACCCAACCTGAAAGCGAGAGACAGAGAGCAACGTGGTAGGGCAGGGGTAGCTCGAGCCAGACATGGCCGCCATTGTTGAGCTTAAGGTTTGCGCCTAAACGTAGGCAGCAATTGCAATCGCACTCCTGCAGAGCCGGCCCTAATGTATGCTACAAATCTCGCCAAAGCAACGCATTTTGTAGCCATTTAAGCTACTTGCATAATGTAGGCGCACACCCAAAAGAAAACCCACTCGCTGGAGGTGGACTGAGAAACAGAGGGTGAGAGACGAGAGAGAGTGAGAGAGAGCGAGTGAGAGAGGGGGGAGCTCCTGCAGACTCATGTGTCTGACTCTGTGTTAATGTCATCGTGTGTGGGTGTGGGTGTGTGGCATTGACCAAGTGCACGAGTGGGGGGGAGTGGCTTATGGGGGCAGAAGTAAAAGCAGGGCCAGGGTTGCAGCCTGGACGACGTCGTCGTCAAATGAATCTCATTTGCATTTAAATTAGGAATGAAGCCCGATTTGTTGTTGTTAGAGCTACTGCTCAGACCAGACCCAGACCCACAGCCCAGAGCCACTGCCAGTGCAACTTCTAACGTTACCGTTGCTCTAGCTGGGCTGGGGAGAGGTGTAAGGGTGCATGGGTGCACGGGTGTGGGGTACAATTTTTAATGAAGACAGCGCAGCTACTTAGGCACCGTACCCGGCACCCATGCATGCATGCATATGCATGTGTCTGTGTGTGTATGCAGCCCCTCTGGCCGGAGCTCTCCTGATTGCGGCAACGATTTCCAACTTACTTTTTCGGACAACTTGCCCGATTGCATGCCAAACTAATGGCCAACAGCTTGGACAAATAACACACACACACATGTGTGATGTGTGGTGGGGGGGAGTAGTACCACCTCCTCCACCTCCTACCCCCCCCTATGGTTATGGTAAATATGTTAATAACCTTTCTTCTGTCGGTGGGGAGGGGTTTAGGCTGGGGATCTGTACGAAATTTTAATTAGAAATGTTATACGAGTTGCACGTTCCCCGGACTCGGACTCGGGACACTCCATATGGCAGGCGGCATGACAACGTTCGGACAGAGCAGGACCGGAGAGGGAGAGATGGGGAGGATGGGGTGGGTGGTAGTGTGTGCTCGGGTGTGCTCATTTTCCAGTTGAATGGGGTTAATTTTTCAGAAGTTGGGAGCTGAGTTTAACAAGTACTATAATCCAAAAAATTATGCTAATCTAGGTACAAGATCCATGTGCACCATTAATGAAACTCTCCTCTGTTCGATCCAAGAATCCCTTGGACAGATCCCTATAAAAGTGTGAATATAAACATTCATTCATTTATTCACCTAGTTATTAGTAGCATTCGCTGGGCCATCGATAACTTTCCCTTCAGCTGGCACAACAAAAGGCATTCATTCATGGGGCATGGAGCATGCAGCTCTATTCATACAGAGGCTACTTGGCTTTTATTAACGGTAATGCAATATTACCTCTGACTAAGATGGAAGCCAAGGCAAACCTTTGTTCGCTTTTGCCATCCCCTCTTTTCCTCTCAGTTTGTGGCACTCCGGTGTCAAATGCAGTAAATGCACCTATTCATTTATGTCAGCGGTAATGACATTTTACATTCAGCATGGGGATGGGGATGGAACTGGGGGATTGGGTACGAGTACGAGTATGATATGTCCACGCCAACGGTCCTCTAACAACAGAAAATGTCGGTAGGCTCTCAGTGGGAGTGGCGGGTGCAATGGCAGTGTCCGTGGCAGTGTCTGAAATGACAGTGGCTGGGGGCAGAAGGAACGTGTGCCGTTTTGGGCTCGGCTGCCATAGACAAGTGTCAGTTGTAATTGAAAAATACGAATATTAATTTCAAAGTGCTAATAACGAAAGTGTGGCATGTTCCAGCAGCAACAGCAGCAGCAGCAGCATGAGGCACGCTGCAAATATGTAAAGTAATTACATTTTGGGACAGACTCGAATGGGCCATGTCCAGTAATACAAGATACACAAACTGTGGCAATCAAGTTGTTGGTTGGCAGACAGTTGTTTGGCAGGTGCTAAAATACTTTGTTAAATAAAAGTATTTAAAGGAGTCAAAGTGTAAATTTCACAAGTGAAAGAATTCGTGTACGAGTAGTACGCATTCAATCATCTCACAATTATCTATCTACCCAATCGTTGGATACACACTAGTGAGCTGTCGCTGAGAGGCTCTCCCTCTCTCTCTCTCTCACTCTCTCTCTCTGCTGCTCCAGCAAAAATTCCAAAGGCCCATCTACAGCCCTCAGCTCTCAGCTTTCAGCTCTCAACCCATCCACCCGCCAGCAGCGAGGAGACAATAAAATGGGTGTGTTGGTATACGGCTAAAACAAAAAATGTTATTGTTGCAGCAGCAGCAAAAGCAGCAGCAGCAAAAGCAGCAGCAGTTGGGGCAGGAGCACACACATGGACCGAGGGGTGCAACCAATCAGCGAGAGCCGAAAAAATGTTACTTTTTCGTTTTCTTGATGAAAACACAGCGACAGCAACGAATGAGAAATGTAGAGGAAAAGCGTCGAGCAGCCAGAGACGTAGCAGTGTTCGTGGGTATTTGCTCGCACCCGTGTGTGCGCCGCCAAAACAAAAATAAAAATGCCACAAAAGTGGAAAACTTGTGTGTGTTTCCACGACGGTTGCCTAAAATAAGAATAACAGAGGTGGCGGCAGCAGCAGCAGCACCAGCAGGAGGCAGAGGCAACCAATAAGAAGGCCAGGAAATAAGGCAACAGCAGCAGCGACAGCAGCAGCCGACAAACAACAAACAAAGTGGAAGGGAGCAGGCGCACCAAGGGGGAGGAGATGCTGTTGGCAAAAACTAAAAGACAACAAAAGTTCTGTATATGAAAAAATTGTTCGAAAATCGCTGAAGAAGGCAACTGGCAAAAGCGTTGTCCGAGTCTGACGTTGGTTGCAGAGTGCTGGAGGTGCGTGGTGGCTGGCGGCTGAGTGGGGTGGTGCGTTGAATCAGGCGCTCAAGGGGAAGAACTGAATGTACCGTCAAAGGTGAAAGGGCATAAAGAAGCATCAATAACTCTCTGCCGTAGGACAAAGCCCTGTCTGAGCAAAGGAAAGGGAGTTTAGCACAAGGAATGAGCGACAGCTAAAACCTAATTCAATTGATTGATTTAATTGCATCGTTCGACTGTTTACTGGCAACTGTTCAAGCTAAAACTTCCCAATGAGATATAATTGTCATTTATTTTTCTCTACGTGATTCTCTCCCATTTTCTTTGTTTCCCACACCCTCGACCTGTCGATGTTGTCCATCTCTATCTACAGCGCCAATTCCAATTAAAAATACTGATGCAAATGAGCAGCGGAGAGGCAGAAAAGGAATCAGCTCCCGGCTACATTGCGGCAATAAATGCCGCGACAGACACCCCATTCCGTACGCCCATCCCGTATGTACCCGAAAGGCTGACCAGCCGAATGAGATAAAAGGGCAGGGAATGGGGTGGGTGGTGAGGTGAGGCGCAACTTTTACTTTTTATTTTTGGGCGCAGAGAAACAGAGAAAAAAAGAAGTGTGCCGCCAAAAGTGAAAAGCAAGACCAAGCCACGAGTTGGAGGGGTGGGGCTGGGCGGCCGTTGTCCAGGTTGGCGTCTGAGAGGTTTCAGGATTTATGTTGAGAGAGCAAATGGTAGGCACTCCACTGCCGATGGTTTTGCTGGCTAGGACAGGGGAGGGGGTTAAAATTGCATTTATTTGACCAGAGAAGTGACCGGTGGCCCCGCATCTGAGGCCACGTCCAGTCAGGAGTCGCCCCCAAAGAATAACTGCGGCTGACCAGCGACCAAGCAGTCAGAAAGCTGCAGCAGGCGACGCTTCCATAAAAAAGATGCCCACCCAAGCAGCACCAAACACAGAGAAAGAGAGAGAGAGAAACAGAGAGAGAGAGAGGGAGAGCAGAGGAGGACAGAAAAATTAAAGGCAGTGGAAAAGTGAAAAAAATAGAGTAAACGGAAAAACGTAAAAAAATTGGGACAGGCTCAGACACACACAAACACACACAGAAGGAGAGTGGGGGGGACCACCGGTGGGGGTTGAAGAGAGTAAGAGGCAGAGTCCTGGGAGTCCTGGACAATGCTTGGCCTTCATTGTTGTCAAGCAGCGGCTCGCTGGGGCCACCGCTCACCCAACTCCAGCCACCCCGCCACCCTGCCACCCAAGTGGGGTTGATTGAGTGGCGCGCCCATTGATGTCGGCTCTGCCTCTTATGTTGCTACTGCTGCCGATGATGGACCATGCCTGCACCACCCCCGCATCCGCTGTCCGCTGTCCCCTGTACCTTTTCTCCTTTCTCTTTTCGCATTTCGTTTTCCTTCTTTTTTGTTTGTTCAGTTCGCTTCGCTCTCATTACAGCCGTTCCCGGCTCTCTTGACAGCTCGGTTCCAGCTCCCTTGCCGCCCAATGCTTTTCCCCCTCTCCGCCTTCCGTTTTTCTTTCATTTTTTACACATTTTTGTTTTGGTTTTTTGTGTTTCGCTGTTGTTTTGTTTCGTTTTTGTTTTCGTTCGCCTCATTCGCCATGCGGCTGTCAGCTGCGTCTCGTCCTTCTATGTATATATTGTGGTAGCAGTATATGGTACATAAATATATGTACAATATATACATACATACATACATACATATATACGTATGCGTATATAGAGTTACTGCTATATATATTCTCGTGGAAATTGCAACGTCTGCAGCTTGCAGCTTTTGTTTGTCACTGCTGGGCGATGCATTGGGTGGGCCATTAATGGCCGGACGCTCTTTTTCTCTTCTTCTCTGTGTTGTATTTTCGGTCATCGACTGAAAGTGATGCTTACATTTTTATCGACACTGTGTCGTGTCGTGCTCTGCCGTTGAAATGGCGTAACAAATTCGCTTCGTTATGCAATGATTTTTTTTGCCATTTAGAATTTTTATTGAGGGATTTTATTGATTTAGAATTTTTATTGAGGGATTTTATTGATGGCTGGTCGTGGGTGGCAGCACCAAATTAGCACCGTAGATGAGATCAATTGCTAAACACAAACAGACAAATATCTTGTAGTATATCACCTATACTGGTACGAGCTGGTGGTGGTTGCCAGCATCCATCCACAGCACGTGCTTGTTTCCGGCTTCTTGATTCGGTAGAGTAGGGATGGGATGTATAACTTCGTCTAGATACCGTGCTCGCTGGCCTTAAAAATATAATTATTGTTCACGTGCTACGGACACTATCCACAAAAACCTAATACAGAGTGCGTACATACAAAAGACGGACAAGGTCACGGTGGCGTAAATCGTGGCAGCGGATGTTATGCTGTCACTTCGCCCTCCCAACCATGATCATCCATTCCCATTCTGAACCAGATGATCCCGTCCGCTACCGAGACCTATTTAGACAGCAACTTCGATCGACGCATGGCTCCCAACAGAAAACACTAGCACATTAAATACATTATAAGTTTATTTAACATAAGAATACTAACTTTACGGTATTTAACATAAGAATACTAACTTTACGGACCCCACGAACATTTAAAAATCAAACTGGCAAAACGTATATCTAAAACTTAACAATTAAAGGTTTGGTACATGTAATCCTAATGTAAAATACAGAAATGTTAATTAGACTGAATGTAAAAATGTTGTTTGATCGAGGTCAAGTGCTGTAAGCATTGGCGCTCACATTCGCGCAAGCGCAAGCTGCTGAATAGAATCAATTACAGGGGGAGGTGAGGAACAATAAGGGCGATACACGGCATAGGCCGGATATAGAGCGGGAGCGAGCGATAATCAATGTTACATGTTCGGTACCTGTGAGCGGCAGTCAATTGCACACTTCGTTCCTCTCCAACGTAGAAGCGCTTCGACGTCGGCTAAAACGAGACCTAGAAAAAGAAGTTCGGAGAGAGCGCTAGCATGCTCTATTGGCACCCACGCTCATCCGCACCGATGCGGCGTTTTCCCTCTCTCGCTCTAGCGCTCAGCTTCCAAACTTTCGAAGCGACGCTATAGCTTGGCGGGACGGTAGCGACGCTATAGCTTGGCGGGACGGTTTTGGCGGTAGGGAATGAAGGAATTTAGGAAGATGGGAGAGGGAATAACTGACTGAACAGCTTAACACTTTTGCCTGGTGCTTTGCCTTGCCCCTTTCCCGCTTTGCATTCCCCTCCCGGAATATAAATGTAAATAATTACATGCGCTGAGGGCGCCTAAACTAAATGATGAATATCTATAGATATGAAGGGAATTGGTTATTTAAACATTGGCCGTTACGGCCGCTCGCCTGTGCTTAGAGCTGTTGTTGGTGTGGCTGCCTAATACTGGTACTTTTGTTGGCACGGTGGAGCGGTGAAGTTGTGGCCCGCTGTTGTTGGGCCTGCTCTGTTGCTGGTAGGGCTGTGCTCGTACTGTTGTTGGTAGGCTGCCTAGTACTGGTAGCTTGCGCTGTTGTTGGTGTGGCTGCCTAATACTGGTACTTTTGTTGGCACGGTGGAGCGGTGAAGTTGTGGCCCGCTGTTGTTGGGCCTGCTCTGTTGCTGGTAGGGCTGTGCTCGTACTGTTGTTGGTTAGGGCTGTGCTCGTACTGTTGTTGGTAGGCTGCCTAGTACTGTTGCTGGTAGGGCTGTTCTTCTACTGTTGCTGCTTGCGCTGTTGTTGTTGACCTGCTCTGTTGCTAGTAGGGCTGTGCTTGTACTGTTGTTGGTAGGCTGCCTAGTACTGTTGTTGAGTAGGGCTGTTCTGGTACTGTTGCTGCGCTAGCGCTGCGTTGTTGCTGCGCTGTTGTTGTTGGCCTGACGGTAAAAGGCGGTAGCCCCGCTGCTGCTGAGGCGGTGGCACAGTTCACTTGGCTTGCCAATTTACCGTACACGATTCGCGGTTTTTTTTTTGTTTCGCGTGTATACGGCGTACGATCGACTCAAGACGCACTTTATCACCCCTCTAGGCCTTACAAGGTACTGCTCTCAACACTTCCCGTCAACCTAGCTTGGACCTTTCGGACCCGATCCGATTCGGGGATTCGTGGCTTTATCACTCATTGTTCTTTGAGTGAAAGCCTCTGGGTAGGATAGCCCTTTCTATTCCACATACTTTTAGGCCGACAAGCCAATTCCACATACTTTTAGGCCGACAAGCCACACTACAATTTCCCCCCCACCAAGATCCCACTTGCGGAGAAAACAATTCACCCAAGAGAGATCACGGCTTGTCAGGCACTCAAGTCATTGCCTCAAGTCCTTGGCATGGTATTTACCAATGAAGTGGCCTTGCAGATCCTCGATTTCATAATACGCTGACCCCAGTTTGCGTTTAACCCTTGCCTTTACAAATACCGGCGCAAGTTTAGCACTAAAGCCCTTCGCAAAGTTACTTTGTTGAAAATTACGTCTAAACACTTCTTGTCCCGGGTGAAACGAGACCTCTCTGCTGCGCAGATTATATGCTCGCTCGTTACGCTGGCGTTGCATTTGCATCGAGCTTCGAGCTGATTGACGGATGAGATCTAGGGAATCGTCCTTGCTGAATTGAACCGTCCTATCCTCTAGCAACTCTAATTCCCTCAATACTTGATAACTCTTCCCATCGGTTATCATGTGCTGTCCAAATAACATCCTATAGGGGGTGGTCCTGATGGCTGAATGCAGGGGGGTGGTCCTGATGGCTGAATGCAGACTTGAGCGTAGCGCACAACAGATGCTGCTGAGTCCCTCATCCCAGTTCTTTTGGTTCGGGTGTATATAAGCCTTGATGGCCGCTAGTACCGATCGATTTACTCGTTCGGACGCATTGGCCTGAGGGGCATATAATGCTGTATACATGTGAGCGATATTATATTTTTCCAGCAAGTTGTTGAAGACAATTGACTTAAACTGGACTCCGTTATCTGACACAAGCGTTTCTGGTATACCATAGCAGTGAAAAATGTCCTGTTCAAGAAAAGGGATTATAGCATCTGCGGTAAACTTCCGCACTGGCTTCAAAAATGGAAATTTAGACGCATGGTCAACTACTATAAAAAGTCCGATATTCCCTGAGCTACTTCGTGGATAAGGGCCTAAAAAGTCTACGTACAAGCGCTGAAAGACCCTTTCGGAATAGCCGGTTTTCCCCAAAGTTGGCCTTAAGGTTTTGTTAGGATGTTTGGTTGCCTTGCAAACCTCACAATTATTAACGTATTCAAACCTCCCAATTATTAACGTATTCCTTTACATCTACCACCAGATTGGGCCAATAATAATAACGCCTTAAACTTTCCAGCATTTTGCCTATTCCGCAATGTGAAGCTAACGGATCTTCATGGGCCTTTTTTAATAGTTCTGGAACCAATCCTTTGGGTATCCACAACTTCCAGCTCGAGTCGTCCGATAATTTTTCGTCCGCCGCGTGCTCTGCTCGACGATAGATGCACCTATCTTTGACCTGTACGTCCGATATCTGACACCTGGACGACTTCAGTTTTTCCTTCAGGGCCACGTAATCTACGTCGTCGAACTCCTTGGCCTGTAGATCTATCAGACTAGCTATCTCAATAAGTGAGAGATCCTCTGTGAATGTTCTAGATAGAGCATCTGGCACCACATTCAGACTCCCCTTGCGGTGGTGGATTTTGAACCTAAAGCCTTGTAGCTTTAAGGCCCAACGCGCCAACCGGGAGCTCAGATCTGTCTGAGACATTAGCCACTTGAGCGAAGCATGGTCCGTGACTATTGAGAAGCATGGTCCGTGACTATTGAAAATTCTTGTCCTTCCACATAAGCCCTGAACTTTTTCACGGCAAGAACCGCCGCTAAACACTCCTTTTCCGTGACTGTATAATTCCTTTGGCAACGATTTAATTTTTTTGACATGAAGGCAATAGGGACCTCATTTCCCTCTGCATCTGTCTGCATCAACACCGCACCCACGCCTGTGTTACTTGCGTCACAATGTATCGCAAAGGCCCGATCGAAGTCAGCACTGTGCAGAACAGGTGCCGTGCACATCTGGTTCTTCAAAGCTTCAAATGCTTCCTGGGCCTCTTTAGTCCACACAAACTTACGATTGCTCCTAAGAGTGTCCGTAATTGGGGCTGCTACTGCTGCATAATTCCGAATGAATTTGTTATACCATCCGGTTAGACCTAAAAATCGACGCACCTGCTTTAGTGAACGTGGCGCCGGAAAGTCAACGATAGCGGATATCTTAGTCGGGTCTGTGCTTATTGTCCCGTACCAATAATGTGGCCTAAGTATTTGACTTCGGTGGCCTAAGTATTTGACTTCGGCGAGACAAAATTTGCTCTTTTCCACATTAATGGTCAGCTTCGCTCTTTCTAACGTACCTGACACCATGGCAAGAACCTCCAAATGTCGCTCGAAGGTATCTGATACGATCAACAGATCATCTAAATATACGAAGACTTCGTTGCGCAATTCAGGTGGGATTACCTTGTCCATCAGCCTGCACATTGTTTGTGGAGAATTTGATAGACCAAACGGCATGACACAGTACTGATATAAGGGTCTGCCTGGCACTGTAAAAGCAGTTTTGTCCCGTGATTTGAGATCTAAAGGGATCTGCCAAAAGGCGTCCTTCAAATCTAGGCTCGTAATAAATTCTGCCTTTGGAAGCCTTCCTAAAATTCCCTCTATTAATGGCATTGGGTAGGCGTCCCTCACCGTTACCTCGTTTAGTTTCCGGCTGTCAATACATAGTCTCACCTTCCCCGGCTTTTGCACGAGAACTACAGGTGACGACCATGCGCTGGTGGATTCTTCTATTACCCCTAGTTATTCTTCTATTACCCCTAGTTTGATCATTCGATCCAGTTCTGCATACATTAGTCTTTCGGTAGCTGGTGAGACGGCATAATGCCGTTGCTTAATAGGCTTGGCCTCTCCAACCTCTATGGAATGCGTGATCACCTGTGTACGACCTAATCCCTTTTCAGCATATGACGGGAAAACATTAATAACCGCTTGCAGCGATTGCTGCTGCGATGGTGTTAAAGGTCGGGTCAGCGGGTCTTCTAGTGCCGAAATCACGTGACCTTTATGCAAAAACAATTCTGGCAAAAGGTTGAATTGCTTCCAGAAATCTATCCCCAAATACAGATCCCCGGATAGTGAGGGAACCACGTAAAAAGTGAGCTTTTTCTGTTCTTCTCGGAAGGTCACGTCGGTTGTTAAGCGCCCTGTGATTTGTTGGGATTGCCCATCAGCCGTCCGGATTGTAGCGGCTAATTTAGTACAGGGCCTATTTAAAGCTGGCAGCTCGGCTGCTAAGCTTCCTCCGATGCAACTTACAGTGGCTCCGGTGTCTTACAGTGGCTCCGGTGTCCAGCAGGCCAATGACTATTTTATCCAGTATTTGGACTTGGGCATAAGGTCGTAAGTCACTAAGTTGGCCTACAATCGCTGAAAGAAGGAGTTTGCGTTCGGCTTTCTGAATCTTAGTAAATTTACTTCTGCGTGATTTACATCGGGACAAGCTGCTTTCCTGAGAGTCGCTATACGGTAGTGGTGCATCGAAAAATTGATAAGTGGTCTTGGCTGGTGTTTGGGTTTCCGGAAGCAATACTTAATCGGTCATCGTCCCCTTCGAAATCATTGGTTTGCGTGCCTTTTTCAGCTGTGCACGCCCTAAGGAGTTTTTTGACGGTTGGCCATTACATTTGCTGCAACTGGGCTTGTAGGTTTCTGCCTTCCCACACCCATAACAGAAGACGCGTCTATCCGCTGTGCAGTCTTGATACCTATGGCCTTTGCAGTTGCAATTCCAGCACACCAGCTCCATAGCTGCTACCTCAAAATCTTCCTCGGAACCTTCAGAGTCCGAAATTTGCTCAGAGTCCGAAATTTGCTCAACTTGGCACTGTACTTCGCATACCTGGCGTTTTTGCACTGGCCGATGTACTGCCCCTTGCGATTTCCCTATGGTTTTCATAAATATCTCCCTTGTCCTGACCAGTTTTCGCAGTTGAGTGACAGAGGCTGAAGGCTCATACAAAATTTCGAGCTGGATCTCGGGAAGAAGATTGGCCCGTAAGGTTTCTACCATAGACTGCTCGGACATTGGCTGTGAGAGCCTGTCAGCCAGTGCAGCTATGATTCTATAAAAATCATCGAAAGACTCGCTCGATCGCTGCTTACGCTGCTCTATCTCTGATCGAATATCACGATCGGTACGATCGTCCATGAATTGGCCTCTTAATGCCGAACACAAGGCATGCCATTGGACAACTCTAACACTTTTGTGATACCGCCAATACCAATCACTGGCAATACCCTCAAAGAGGTTGTTGACATTCTGAGCCACCAAGTCCAAGTTTCCCTCCAAGGTCTGTGCCGCTAATGCTTCGACTCTGTATATCTTCGACTCTGTATATAAAATCTTCGACTGCCATTGGACCCTTCCCTGTGAACCGAAGTTTCCAGTTCGTCATAATTTGCGTGATCTTATCTGGCCTCAACGAACTCGTCGACGTGCCGCGTGATATGTTATCACCTCGTACTGACTGCTGGTTGTGCTGAAACATAGGCTGATGGGAGGCTTCTCGGTTTGGTTCAACAGGAGAAACTGCATGTTGAGCATTGCGTTGGAAGGCTGTATTCATGGCTTGAGCTAACCTTTCCGTTTGCTGAATCATGGACGCTGTCAGGAACTCGGTCTGCTGCGCCATGGCCGTTGCCATTGCCTCAGCAATAGCCTGTTTCATGCTATCCACCATCGACACCTGACTATCACCTGATGGACCAGTCGAGGCTTGTGCCAAGGGTGGAACATTTGGGTTCGACATATTGGCTTCCGTCGTTCTCTTACTCTGTGCTCGCGTCAATAATGAATGCGGCACTGTAGGAGCTCGATGATTTGAGCCAGAAGGCTGCAGGTCAGAGGCTGCAGGTCAGAGGTCAAACTTTCAAGAGATGCACTCAGATGAGCACCGGAGCACACGGGGCAGACTTTATGTCTTCCTGCTCTGGAGGAAAAGCAAGCTTTATGGAACTCGTGACCACAACTAGAAACTTGCAATTGGGCTTGAAAGGCAATTTCTTCCGAGCAAATCAGGCATATCTTTTCCGTGTCTTGCAATGTGGACAAATTCTCAGGACTTCGAGCTAGGGGCATAACTAATGGATATATTTAGTGCCTATCTAAAGTATGGCTAATAGAAATACAAATAAATGGTAAAATCAAACAAAATAAAATAAAACGCTAAACAGCTTGACAAAAGAGATATAAAGCGATAAAAAAAATCTATAATTTGGGTGCCATGCAATCGTTTTCCGTTACTGTCCTCTAAATCAACCTTGTCCTATATGCGTCCCTGGGAAAGGCATGTACATCTACGGTATGTGCATCTACATGTGAGGATGGCTTGTCAATAACAAAGTATATTAACAATAACACCTTCACGAGCACCTTCACGAGTCACACACCGAACATTTAATGAACTGATCTTACTATTACGGTATTACTATTACGAGATTACGGATCACTGACGAAACCGCCACGCACAGAACACAAAAAGGCAAACGGCAACAATTTGGTTCTGTCGATTTAAGGACTTCCGTGATACTAACTCTCAAGTAAAACCGACAAGATACAGGAAAAAAAAGGATACAAACTACACACACGCTAACTCTATCAGTGTTAATTGTCAAAAGATGGGATGGCCACAGCTCAGTTGTCCGCGTAGAAACCAATAACGACATCTAAATAACAAAAAACATGTTAGCATCAACTCCCCTTTTATTTGCAGTGTTCAAGCTCGGATAGCTAAAACTTATACTGCGATCCTAAGGGTACGAGTCTCGTGTACTTATTTAATAAGGGTCTACCATTGTGGATAGGTCAAAAAGATGTATAGTCAGATGTTATGGACGTATACTTTAACATATGTAAATGAGATCGGGGCATACCGGATGGACCTGTCATTGACCTGTCATTACAACAGCTTCGTGCCCCACGTTGGGCGCCAAAAATAATTAATATCTCTAATAAACTAATATATAGATAATACTGTAGTATATCACCTATACTGGTACGAGCTGGTGGTGGTTGTATCATCCACGAAAGCACGTGCTTGTTCCGGCTTCTTGATTCGGTAGAGTAGGGATGGGATGTATAACTTCGTCTAGATACCGTGCTCGCTGGCCTTAAAAATATAATTATTGTTCACGTGCTACGGACACTATCCACAAAAACCTAATACAGAGTGCACATACAAAAGACGGACAAGGTCACGGTGGCGTAAATCGTGGCAGCGGATGTTATGCTGTCACTTCGCCCTCCCAACCATGATCATCCATTCCCATTCTGAACCAGATGATCCCGTCCGCTACCGAGACCTATTTAGACAGCAACTTCGATCGACGCATGGCTCCCAACAGAAAACACTAGCACATTAAATACATTATAAGTTTATTTAACATAAGAATACTAACTTTACGGACCACGGACCCCACGAACATTTAAAAATCAAACTGGCAAAACGTATATCTAAAACTTAACAATTAAAGGTTTGGTACATGTAATCCTAATGTAAAATACAGAAATGTTAATTAGACTGAATGTAAAAATGTTGTTTGATCGAGGTCAAGTGCTGTAAGCATTGGCGCTCACATTCGCGCAAGCGCAAGCTGCTGAATAGAATCAATTACAGGGGGAGGTGAGGAACAATAAGGGCGATACACGGCATAGGCCGGATATAGAGCGGGAGCGAGCGATAATCAATGTTACATGTTCGGTACCTGTGAGCGGCAGTCAATTGCACACTTCGTTCCTCTCCAACGTAGAAGCGCTTCGACGTCGGCTAAAACGAGACCTAGAAAAAGAAGTTCGGAGAGAGCGCTAGCATGCTCTATTGGCACCCACACGCTCATCCGCACCGATGCGGCGTGTTCCCTCTCTCGCTCTAGCGCTCAGCTTCCAAACTTTCGAAGCGACGCTATGGCTTGGCGGGACGGTTTTGTTTTGGCGGTAGGGAATGAAGGAATTTAGGAAGATGGGAGAGGGAATAACTGACTTAACAGCAACACTTTTGCCTGGTGCTTTGCCTTGCCCCTTTCCCGCTTTACTTTCCCCTCCCCGAATATAAATGTAAATAATTACATGCGCTGAGGGCGCCTAAACTAAATGATGAATATCTATAGATATGAAGGGTGGTTATTTAAACATTGGCCGTTACGGCCGCTCGCCTGTGCTTAGAGCTGTTGTTGGTGTGGCTGCCTAATACTGGTACTTTTGTTGGCACGGTGGAGCGGTGACGTTGTGGCCCGCTGTTGTTGGGCCTGCTCTGTTGCTGGTAGGGCTGTGCTCGTACTGTTGTTGGTAGGCTGCCTAGTACTGGTAGCTTGCGCTGTTGTTGGTGTGGCTGCCTAATACTGGTACTTTTGTTGGCACGGTGGAGCGGTGAAGTTGTGGCCCGCTGTTGTTGGGCCTGCTCTGTTGCTGGTAGGGCTGTGCTCGTACTGTTGTTGGTATAGGCTGCCTAGTACTGTTGCTGGTAGGGCTGTTCTTCTACTGTTGCTGCTTGCGCTGTTGTTGTTGACCTGCTCTGTTGCTAGTAGGGCTGTGCTTGTACTGTTGTTGGTAGGCTGCCTAGTACTGTTGTTAGTAGGGCTGTTCTGGTACTGTTGCTGCGCTGCGCTGCGTTGTTGCTGCGCTGTTGTTGTTGGCCTGACGGTAAAAGGCGGTAGCCCCGCTGCTGCTGAGGCGGTGGCACAGTTCACTTGGCTTGCCAATTTACCGTACACGATTCGCGGTTTTTTTTTGGTTTCGCGTGTATACGGCGTACGATCGACTCAAGACGCACTTTATCACCCCTCTAGGCCTTACAAGGTACTGCTCTCAACACTTCCCGTCAACCTAGCTTGGACCTTTCGGACCCGATCCGATTCGGGGATTCGTGGCTTTATCACTCATTGTTCTTTGAGTGAAAGCCTCTGGGTAGGATAGCCCTTTCTATTCCACATACTTTTAGGCCGACAAGCCACACTACAATCTAGCTGGAATTACGCTCCTTCTTCCTTAGCATCCTTTGGACCGAAAGGGAAAGCCGAGAGGGAAATGATCAATTCAGGCATATTCGCATTAAGCAACATAAATATTAATTGAAAAGCATTTTCACATCTCTACGACTTGACAGTGTCGAGAGGGGATGGGCGAGGGGACATACACGAAAACTACACTCACACCCACACACACACACACCCACGCACACACCCACACCCACGCACACAGTCAGTGATGAAATTATGTGCATTTGCGTTAAACAAAACATTAAATATGCAAAAGTGCAAGCAGGGAGCCAGTGCTCACCCCCCTTCCACGACCCCACTCATAAATGTTTGCTTGCAACACAACGAACAGAAAAGGCGGTCGGGGCTGAGCTGGGGTTGGGTGGTGGCGGCACAAAAAGCATATTGTTGCCCCCAGCAGGCACTGCTTGCTGCACGGGCGTTGGTTGACCAAAAATAGAACAAGACAAATATTTTTCGACAATTTATGAGCCTTGCTCCGGCTCCAGCTCCAGCTCCAGCGCCCGTCGATTCGGATGGTGGTGCTCCTGATGGTGGGGTGCTGATAGTCAGCTTGTAACGTGTATGTCCTTCCCGTATGTCCTAGCCTCCATGGCCGGGCATCCTCATCTCATCCTGGCAACGATTCCCGTTGGAAAAAATGCCATTTGCAATTAAAGCAAACAAGCAACGCAACGCAACCGTTCGTCGACGCCGTCGTCATCGTCATCGTCGTTGTCGTTTTCGCTTTCTTTTTGCCGGCTACTTTTTGGCAATTGCAATTTTTTTACAGCCATACCCACTACCAGCCCCTCCCCACACTCCACCCATGCAAATGGGCGAGCAGTGGCACCCCAGTGGCACGAGCAGCAGCAGAAGCAGGGCCAGGAGCAGTGGCAGCTCCCACTCCCCTGTGGTATGGCACATGTGTGAATTATAATTTCGCGTCGCGCTCAAAAGCATGCTACATAAAAAACACAGACAGGAGCAGAAGCAGCGGCCTGTGAAAGGAGGGGGGTGCAGAGTGAGCGTAAAAGAGTAACGAATGAGAGGGAGAGACAGAGAGAGAGCGCTGCAGAAGCATAATAAGAAGAAAACAAAAGCTGCCATCGCATTTTCCATTTCGAGCCGGGGCTTTTGCTTATCACATTCGAGGCTGTCAAGTGCCACCCCCAAACCCCCACCCACGGCATTGGTGGGCATCCTCCTCCATCTCTTTGCAATAATTCAATTCATTTTCTATTTTTTGGCTCATTTTTTATTTGACGGCGCTGTGCAGCTCGAGTAAAAAACGAAGCAAGAAAAGCGCCTGCTGTCCATTCGATTGCTGCTGGGTGGCAGCGTTCGATGGCAAGGGAATGGTGTGGTGCCCGTGTCCTGGACTGTGCTTGGTACTTGCCATGCATACGATTGTGCAGGCTGACCACGACCATACACTGCCAGTGTTTTTGTATTTCGCAGAGAAATAATGAGGAACGTCGCTATGTGGCCAAAGTCTGTACTTGCAGCGGAAAAACTCAAGTGCAATGATGTTTAATAAACCCAATCGTGGTATCATAAGCACTAAGCGCTATCTGTTGCTAATTGGCGGCAGTTTTTCTTTCAACTTTGCCTGACATTTTGAAAGTTTTTGCTTCAAGGACCTCGCCCATTGTACTAAATAATCAATTTGAGAAAATCCACCTATTGTAGCACACACCCACTCACATCACCCATTCCTGCTCTCGAGAGCTTCCTCAATGCCAAATCAGTTTTTAATTTCCGCTCATTTGCGAGTCTACAAAAAGAGAACGGCATAAAAAGACAAAAGCCAAACGACAGCGTCAGCGCCTCATTATGGTTGCAACGTTTTGTTACTCAACTTTTAGCGGCGTGGCAGTGTTGCCAGCAGTGGTGCTGCTGCTGCTGCCGTAGGGGAGAACCAACACACGCCCGCATAGTGCCTGGAAAGTCTCATTCAATTGAGCGTGGGTAAATATGTTGAAAAGTTAATTCATTGCACATCAGTGGGCGCCATTGCACTGCACCACCTCCACCGCCAGCTCCATCTCCATCTCCATTCCACTTGCTGGCAACTATGGATGTGCCACATATAGTGGCTGTCAGCGGCCGTCTGTTTGCCGCCTGTTTGCATAAAGGACATGCACACACACACAGACACACACACTTACTCACTTCCACAGAGGACATTAACGTGGCTTTCTTTTTCATTTTTTATGCACTCTCTCGTTCTCGGCGTGTCATAAATTTAGTTCGATTTGCTGTTCAATGACATTAACTTGCTTCACCGGCAGCAGACCAGCAGACCAGCGAGCAGCTAACATCGAGTCCTGCCATGGTCCTGCTCCTATTACTATCTTCATATCCTCACCCCACCGAGTGGGACCGAGTGGCCGAGTGGCAACTGTTTAAGTAGTGGCTGTTGTGCGCCTGACGGCGCCAGTAAATGTCAATTTTTAATGTATTTACAGCACGTTGCAATGAAATTTATCAAGTGCTTTAATTAATGTGGCTGCTTGTCTCTCATGTCTGGAGATAGCACACCTGGAATCGGAGTTGGACAGTGGATAGCCAGGAGCGATGATGATTGAGTGTCGATGGAATCCATGCGGTTGATTGTGGAGTAATTTCTATAGGTTTTCGATGCCATCAAATCCTCGTTGTCTGCCATTTAATTACCGCACTTGAAACACCCACCAAACATTTATATTTATTTGCATAAATACTTTTTGCTTTAACACTTTTCCTGCGCTGCTGACACGTTTGCTGCTTATTTTTATTGCTTTTCTTCGGTTCTTTCTATTTCCGATTTTACCATTTTTTTCTCCATTTTTTTCGTCCCATTTTATTTTTATTTTTTTTGGGTTGGTATTTTCCACTACAATTATGTTAATTTCCTATGCAAATAAAATTTAATTGAAGCTCAGCCACGTTGCGAGGCAGGGCAGGACCCTGGTCCAAGGACCGCCTGTGGGACAGTTCGGTTCGTCCTGGCATTAATGTGGCTCGTTTCCCCTCCTTACACATTGCTTCATTCCCCGCTAAGCACATTTGCCGTCGCCAGCATTAATTGCCAATAATTATATTGGTTTACCTTTCCACGTATTTTTTTTATACGAGTATCCTTCCCGTTTTTTTTTCAATGTTTACCCACCAACAGCACCCAAACGATTCTTTAAATTGAAAGTGCAGCAGAGGGCTTAAACAGAGACATTCAAGTTGTTAGAGGACCCCATAAAGGACTAATCATTCTAATATTGATGGCCAAATATAATTCCCTTGGACCGAGCAATTGCAACCAATTAAATTTGCATAAATTGCCAAGCTCATGCACGGTAGGGATTGGCGGATCAAAATGCCAAACAATACAAGTGCGCTGACAATTACAACAGAAATTAAATTAACTTATTAACATCCCATCTCGTCTCGTCCCTCACAATGCAGTGCAGTGTGTGGTGTGTGGTGTTTAAATGCAAAATGTTCACACAATTGACACAAATGGAATGTAATACGTTGTCCGAAAATGCCATCCAATGGCGCTTAAATATATGTACATACTCGCATAATCCAATCAGCAAACAATGAGCTGGAGGGGGGCGTGGCAAACAATTGACAATGCATTAATTATGAAAATATATAATTGAATTTTAGCCAGTGGTTTGGTCGGTGAGGGGGGAGGATTGGTTAGTCATGTGTGTCATGTGATTTGCAGTTGCTCAATGGAATCTGGGATGGAATTGTAAAATATATTAAATGACATGCCACAAGGTGTCACATGAATTAACACATAATTTTTCACTCGATTGCAGGACTTTGACAAGGAGATCAGTTGCCACAAGATCCACTCGCCGAGCGGCAGCAGTCTCGCCCACTCCCTGCACCACCATCACAGCAACAGTGGCAGCAATCACACCAGCAGCAACAACAACAACAATATCAACAACAACAACAACAATATCGATGATGATATGGAAATCACGGACGTTCACGCCCTGCTCTCGCCCCCGCCACACTCCCACTCCCATTCACACTCCCATTCCCACTCCCCCTACGACACCAAGGACCACGTCAAGGAGCTGGAGTTCTACAAGAATCTGGCTGCCAAGGCTGCCTCCCTGGCCAACCAGCAGCCCGCTTCGCCATTGGCCATGCCCCTGCCCATGCCGATGCCCATGCAAATCGACGCGGATGTGGACGAGGACGAGACCGATGCCGATGCCGATGTCGAGGAGCAAGCGGCGGAGGCACTGCGTCTCCGGCGGGAGGAGCAGGCCCAGGCCAAGGCCTTTGCGGCGCATCTGAATGGAACTAGTGAGTACATATCGAAAGCCAAAACAGAACCACACAATCACCAGTCGGAGATGGAAAGCCCATTATGAATATAATTTCATAAT
Source organism: Drosophila subsilvestris (assembly GCA_035043285.1). Lineage (NCBI taxonomy): Eukaryota > Metazoa > Arthropoda > Insecta > Diptera > Drosophilidae > Drosophila > Drosophila subsilvestris. The sequence goes on from JAWNNB010001795.1 coordinate 263,303, forward strand.
TCCGATCATTCAAACTCTTCGTTCTTTATTTATTTATTTATTTAAATTTTTGACGCTTTCTTTACGCTTTAATTTATCCAAGACCACTGAAAAGCAGCTTTCCATCTCTGACGCAATCATTTATATCCCACCCTCCGCCCTCTAAGCACCGAAAAAGCCAGCCAAGAGTAAACTGGCAATTAGTGTTCACTTCCCATCCCCCTCCCTCCCTCCCTCCCTCCAGTGACAGTTTCACTAATTTGTGCAAAGAGTTTGGCTACCAGAAAACTAATGACAACATTTTGTGTGACTTTTGCTTAAATCCCTCCACAGTGCAAGACATGATAAATTTGCAAAAATTACAAAATTTGGCCACGCTGCAGCAGCAGCAACAGCAGCAACATCCGCATCCACATCCACATACACATCCACATCATGGGCATCATCATCACCATCCTGCCACGGCCGCTGCACTGGCAAGTCTTCAGGGCTTAGCTGCCTCCGTGTTCAATTCGCCGTTGAATCTAAGCGTCGGTGCTGAGCCTGTGGCAGCAGCTGGTGCGGCAGCCACATCAGCTGCGGGAGTCTCACCACCCCACAGCAGCTGCCACAATGGTAGCAAGAACAAGACGTCAAAGGCTAACGGCGGCGGCAACACCAATGCACACAACAGCTCCAACTCCGGGTCTGGCTCCGGTTCGGGCTGTGGCACTGGCTCTGGCTCTGGCGGCGGCAATGCCTCCTCCAGCCAGCATCCGGATAATCCTAGCAGCAGCAGCTCCCCCCACGCCCTCAATGCCACATCGCTGGCCAATGTTCTGGCAGCGGCGACCGCATCGCCACCGCCAGCCCTTCAGGCGCCACCAGCAAGCGCCCAGATGCCGCAACTGATACTCGCCTCCGGGCAGCTGGTACAGGGCGTACAGGGGGCCCAACTGCTCATCCCAACGGCACAAGGTAAGGACTTTTGTCTGGGATTAGTTATAGTTGTCTGTCTGTCTCTCTATCCATCCATCCATCCATCCATCCATCCATCGGTGTGGCTATCAATATCATAGTTGACTTCATTTGACTTTTGACGGGGCCACAAAAGCTTGTAAAGCGATTAGGGAAACTTTCAATTTCCTCTCGTTTTGGGGCTCCGACATAATCCGGGAAACATTTACATACATTAGAAAATATCTAATATATTATCCCCCTACCCCTACCCCTACCCATCCCTATCCACAGGCATTGCCGTGCAGACCATACTCACGATTCCCGTGAGTCCGCAGATACCCACCACGGAGCAGTTCCTGCCCAATGCTTTTGGAGCCTATGCGAGCTACCAGCAGCAACATCAGCAGCAGCAGCAGCAGCAACAGCAGCAGAGGGAGCAGCAGCGGGACTTGTTGCCACCATCGCTGGCTGCCCTGCAACATGCCACAGCGCTACCCCAACTGGCCCAGACACCCACGAATTTACTCAAGCCCAATCTCTTCTCGACCGGCGTCCAGCAGCTGCTGACGGCCCTGCATCCCGAGCTCTTTGCCGCAGCGGCCGCCAACCATCAGCAGCAGCAACAGCAGCAGGCGCAACAGCAACGAGAGAGGGAACGGGAGAGGGAGAGGAGCGGGAGCGGGAACACCAGATGGCTGCAGCGGCCATTGGTCACCTGCCACATTCCCATCTGGCCGCCGATCTGCGACGCTCAGCGGAGCGTACACCGCCAGCAGGATCGCCGGGCGGCGGAAGTCCGGGACTGCCCTCGAAGGGTCCGCCTCCACCTCCGCCAGGCGCTGCGTTCCTGCTGCAGCAGCAGCTCCACATCAAACCGGAAACGCAGACGCATCTGCACCATCACCTGCCACCGCAGGGATCCGCAGCGGTCTCATCCTCACATCCGCAGATCAGCCTGAGGCATCCGGACGAGTTGACTGCCCCACAGATGGATCTGAAGCCACTGGAGCTGAGTGCCAGCACCTCGCCGCCAATTCCGCCGCCATCCGCTGCCCTGGCACGCCATCACTTCGGGCACAGTCTGCGCGTGGTCTCCCCCAAACACAGTCCCGGTCGGATGTCCACCAGTGGCGCCTCTTCGACCGGCATGAATCTCAGCCACCACCACGAGAGGCACGATCGGCATGAGAGGCATGAACGACACGATCGACATGATCGCCACGACCGCCACGACAGACATGAACGCCATGAGAGGCGCTCGCACACGCCCACGGCTACGGCCACGCGGGCCAGCGTCTCGTCCAGCTCGGGTGCAGTGCATCATCTGCCCCACGAGCGGGGCGGTGGGAGCATGCCCTCGGGCAGACTGACGCCGCCGACCTCCACTTCGGCGAGCTCCGCCAACAGCACCAACGATAGAGGCTACACATCACCACTGTTCCGGACGCATTCGCCACCCGGACACGCCCTAAACATGGGCACCTCGCCACGCCTGGAGCGGGACTATCTGGGCAACGGACCAAGCCTGAGCGTTGGCTCTGTCGGAGCCACCTCGACCAGCTGTGGGGCGGCAGCTGCAGCGGCGGCCGCCAGCTCCACGGCCAACGTACTTAGCAGCATCAGCAGGTGAGGGAATAAACCGCTTTTTGAAATGATTTCCATAGCTAAGAATCATCTTTGCCATGCAGACTCAATGCCTCCAATGGAGAGCTGACCATCACCAAGTCCCTGGGCCCGCCCACGGCCACGGCCACGCGAGCCTCGTCGGCCTCGCCTCGAGAGGACTCACCCGGCCCGGGGCCCTCCACATCGAGTGCCTCTCTGATGCAGCCCCTCAAGCTGAGTCCATCGTCGCGCAGCGAGCCGCCGCACCTGTCGCCCAATGCCAATGACATCGACAACGACCTGCTGATGGATTCACCGAGTGAGTAAAGATCGACTCTTTCTTTTCCTCATACATACTCGTATATTCAAATGTATTCATAAGTTAGCTTAGCAATAATTCGGATTAGGCCAATACCTCGTCTCGTCTCGTGCATCCTTCAGAGGTCATTGCTCACGTGAATGGCCCAAAAACTTTCCTGCAACTCGAGTGTTTAGTTGGAGTTGGAGTAAATGTGAATGGTAGCTCGTATAATTGGGGTCGGCATAGGGTTGATGCTGATTTTGTATGTTTGAAGAGCTGCACTAGCTGTGTGCAACGTTGCGTATGAGTGATATGAGCAGAGCCAAAATTGTTGGCCAACATTAATTAACGAAAAAGCGAACTTTGTAGCTGAGTTTTAGGCACTGGCAAAAAGCCCCCAACAAGTTGACTGAATTTCATGTAATTTTCCAAAAGAAAATCAACCTCAAGTGTTGCTCTTCCCCTCTCCTTATCCCTTATCCCTTTCCCTGCCCCTTTCTCTTTTTCCGCGTGTGAGTGCAAAAGTTTTGCTGTGCATTTACACGACTTCTCAAGACGGTCGGGATGCATAATTGATGCAGCAGGGGAGCTGAAGCTGGCGCCGAGCCGAGTCGGCGATTAGGTGAGCAACTAAACAAAACTTGCGTGAATGCATGGCCCAAAGTTGGGAGATGTCAGCCGGAAGTGTTAGGCAAATTAGCAGCAGCGTTGACGTTGTCACGCTCTGTATCTGGCATTGGATTAGGTTGAGACGAGAACAGAGACAATGGCTGAGACTGACACTGAGATGGAGACGGAGATGCAGGCTGAGATAGACTTCTGTCTTTCCTGTCAGGAGGCATTTGTGCTAGGATGATGGGATAAGCTTGGGCAAGGATTATGGCAAGCAACAATATGGAAAGTCTCTTGGTGTTGAGAAAATTGAATTGATTAGATTGGAGCCCCATCAGCAAACACATCCAAGCCTCGTCAGAGGCTCCCCTCGGCAAGCCTTAATTGAAACTTTTGGCTGCATTAAAAATGCAATCGGCACAAGCATCAGAAGCATCAGAGGCAGCAGCAGCAGCAGTAGCAGTTGCAGCAGAAACAACAAGAAACAAGTCAAACCCCTGGCACCCATTAGAGCCAGGCCATCAGGATGGGGAGATGGCAACTACCTAGAGCTGTCTCGAATGCTACAACGGATCGTTTGCGCATACAAATTGCAGACAATATGCGGCTTAATTACTACTAATTGATGCATACAAAAACTTAAGATGTTTTCCGCATTTAATGACATATTTCACTCTCGAAGCCAAACAACAAGGAGCACAGAGCCGGGCCAAACAAAGCAACAAAGCAACAAAGCAGCAAAGCTGCGACGACAGCTTGAGTTACGGCCCGCCCGGCAAAGGATGCTTCCTGGCTGCTGCCTCTGATGCTCCTCCTTCAATCCATTCTCGCATCTTAATTACCGCCAAAGCACCAGGCTGGCTGTCGTTGCAACTGCGCTGCTGCTGCTGCTGCTGCTACTACTGCCGTTGTCGTCCCTTCCTTTCAGCTCTTTCAGACACATGGCATCGTTGTCTCTTGCTTCTTGCATATCATTAATAAATAAATCAAAATTCTAGTCGAGTAGTTTGTTCGCTGGAGTCGCTGCTGCCTACGCCCCCCCTCACGTTGCTGCCATGCAACCCGTTCTCCTGGCAAACAAATTAAGCAGATAAAGGCAATAAGTTTCGCACTTTCCTAATAGACAAGAACAACCTGGCAAGAGTGTGTACTCAGCCTTGACTAGGGAAAAGGGAAAATGAGTTTTATCAATTTACCTGCCGCCGACAAACCGAGAAGCGAGAAGCGAGAGCGGTGCCTGGCCTGGCCTGGCCTGGGCCAATTGCAGTGTAATAATATTTTGCAATTACCGCAATTAACTGTAATTACTCGCAAGACCCCGACACGGCAGCAATTTATGCTGTCATTTGCATTCCCCTCGACACCAGCCAAGGCGGAAGGATTAGCTGTAGCTTTACCGTTTAGTAGCTAAACCTAAGTTGCACTTTTATTCTGCCCAACCACCCACGGGATGCTCTAATTGGAATCTCTTCTCGTTTTGCGCCGCAGATGAGCCGACCATCAACCAGGCCACCACCAATGTGGTCGACGGCATCGACCTGGACGAAATCAAGGAGTTCGCCAAGGCCTTCAAGCTGAGGCGCCTGTCGCTGGGCCTCACCCAGACCCAGGTGGGGCAGGCGCTGTCGGTGACCGAGGGACCCGCCTACAGTCAGAGTGCCATATGCAGGTGAGCTATGCAAGGACGAGCAAGCGGATTTATCCGAAAACAAATAACATTTAAAAAGTGATCTGTTGTCTAAATTGTTTCCGTCGAGGTTAATTTATTTTAAGTGCTCAAATAACTATGAAAAATAAAAATAGTTCCACATGAAGAAAACGATCAGAAATTAGTGAATAGATCAACGAAGTTAACACAATCTTTGGAACACTTTCCCCTGTATCAATATAATTGTTTATCATTTTATTCAAATCGATTATTTGTTTCCTTCATTGATTTTGATTTGTCATTTTCTGGAACAAATTTTCTCAGAGTGCCAGGACATTTTCTAACCGCGTGAGCTAACATAATTAAATGCTAAATTAACAACAAGAAACAAAATATTAAAAAATAAAAATAAAAATAAAAAACAGAACCACGACAAATTTAATGCTAAATTAATTTTCTTTATTTTTCTTATTTGTTTATTTTTTCTGAATCAAACGCCAACTCTATCTAACTCTCTCTCTCTCACCGCCACCATAAACGACACGAATTAAATCGAATGTCGATATGTCGCCTGCCGCCTATCGAATGTCAACTATCGAATGCAAGCAGTGCACTCGCTGCGCAGATGTACGCCGCCCAACTATCGACGCAGCAACAGAACATGTATGTGTGATGCACCTGAGTGCTTTGAGTGTGTGTGTGTGCTGAGTGTGCTGAGTGTGTGTGTGTGCTGAGTGTGTGTTAAGAGAAACCTAACTAAAGTGCCAGAGCAGCATCGAAGTGCCCAGGCTTGCATTATTATTATCTATTCATTTTGCCATATTATTCATTTGATTATCGATTTATTTGCAAAAAAAAAAAAAAAATGATTACGCTTCGAATATTGGCCCAGGGCATTGCCAACGAGCAGGGTATTCGAGCAGCTGAAATAAGTTTCAGAATTGAATTGAACAAAGCTAAAGATCGGGAGGGAGAGCAGGGCAGTGCAGCGCAGCGCAGAGGCTCCTCTCCCACACCAAAAGAATGCTAATTGACAATGTCCTGGCACTTTAGTTACGTTTCTTTTACGTTATTTGTACTGGCGCACGAGAGCCGCTCGCACTGAGTACGTTCCCTACTAATCCAACCACCAACCACCACCACCACGCAGGTTCGAGAAGCTGGACATCACACCAAAGAGCGCACAGAAGATCAAGCCAGTGCTGGAGCGCTGGATGAAGGAGGCCGAAGAGAGGTGAGAGTATGGAGGCAGTTCCACGCGCCGTTAACACCCACGTAAGGCGAAGCCCAACTAAACAGAATTTCTCTCTTGTTTCGCCTTCAAGCAGTCACTGGAACCGCTACAAGTCCGGCCAGAATCACCTCACGGACTACATTGGCGTGGAGCCGTCGAAGAAGCGCAAGAGGCGCACCTCCTTCACGCCCCAGGCCCTGGAGCTGCTCAATGCGCACTTTGAGCGCAACACGCATCCATCGGGTGAGTGGTAACTTTCATTGACAAAGACCATTTGCCCATATCGAGCGTTCGCTAACTGTCCCATATCTACAGGCACGGAGATCACCGGCCTGGCCCATCAGCTTGGCTACGAGCGTGAGGTTATCCGCATCTGGTTCTGCAACAAGCGACAGGCCCTCAAGAACACTGTGCGCATGATGTCAAAGGGCATGGTCTAGGCAGAGAGAGGCTGAGAGGGGAGACGCCCGTGTAAATAGGAGGCCCCCTGTATATAGCTATATGTATATGTATGCGTATGACTGTTGACTGTTTGTATGTGTTTAATTGTGTGAAAATGTGTGTGTGTGTGTGTGTGTGTGTGATAGCTGTAACCCCTTAGACTTTAGCATAGGCCATGTAAAGTAATGATGTGTCATCGCATTTACCATACGATCCCCCACACAGCCAACACCCCACACCCGACACCCGAGAACCCAATCGAATTGAATATTTAAGCATACTATGTATAATCTAATCTTAATCATATCCCAAATAGCCTAAAGGTAGTCGAGAGTCCCCGAACAGACTTGCGCAGTTTTTGGGCAAAATTTTACTGATGTGCCATTCCAGGAAAGAAACAACAAACAACAAACCATAAAACACACACAAAAAAGACACGTTCATACGCATAAACAATTTAATATTAAATGTTTGAACAATTTCAACCAAAACTGCATGGATCTACATACATAAGAAACTCTTTAGATGAGTAAAAAATAATTGCATTTAATGCGTTGTCTACATTAAACTCGTATACGAAGTTCATTTTATTTCGATCACCGTTCATAAGCAAATTATAGACCCTAGCGTTTAGTCAACTCAGAACCCAAAAATAAAACAAACAAAACTATGAAAATTTAATGGCAGTACACTAGAAAGAAACCCAGCAAACAGTTTAGGCTAAGAAAATTCGTATAGCGATCTAAAATTATAAATTAAACAAAAAAAAAAAATGAACAAAAAAAAAACAAAAAAAAAGACATATTTCAACTACGAAATTAAAATGGTACACAGCAAGAAAACAACAACCACAACTGAACAAATATTTAAATGATTGTAATAAAAAAATTATTATAAATGTATTTTATTTAAAAAAAGGGTTGGCAAGAATCAGACAAACTGATTATAAACATGGATGGATATTATGAGATACTGGTAATACCGATCCATCTATGTGTCGATATAAATATTAATTTAATTTAATTCTGACTGCACATAATAGTCTGCGATTATGGATATGCCCGTACTGTACACATTTATGCGGCCCAGCGATAAGCTCTAAGCTAACCCCAATAAATTTGACAAGCAGAAGGTATGGGATGAGAGGTTAGTGTCTCAGGGCACCCAAATAGACCTCAATGGCCCACCCAAACAAATTGATAAGCCGAACTGATTGTACTGGACTCAAAACAATTAGTTGTATTTATTTCAGAAACACAAACACATTATTTTGTACCTATAATTATTTTTATTTTTATTTAATCTACAAGTGAAAAATAAAAATCTTTTTGAATTTAAAACATTTAACAGTGGCATTCACACGCACAGCCTTTCTTTTTCTTTTGCGTGTGCACTCCTTACCTCGTATCCCATAGAAACAATGGTGTACGCACGCTGTTACACAGGTTTGACCCCTTCCCTTACCACATCGATATATGTAGTTCAAATGCGATCTTCCAGGAAAGTCTGAGCTGCACTCTGGCTTTCTTTTCTGACATTTTCCACTATGTGCAGTCATCAAGAGAACTGCCAACAGCAGAATAGTCCTTAAAGTCATAGATTGCATGTTGCGTACCACTTGACGACAAACTATGATCTGCTGTCGGTAGATCTGATGTGGGTTTTAATAGCTTAAGCTGTCGAGAATGAACGTAAGACAATCCACTGATAAGCCTCATAGCAATACAAATTATTATACAACGATTTTTCTATTTCATTTCAATGTTGTTCTTTTTATGCTGAATTTAATGCCAAATGGACAGACATTCATTGACCTCCCAGGGAACGCACGTGGACACCCAAATGGCACCACTAAAAATTGATAAGCCGCATTAATTGAACTGGAACTAAAACCATTAGTTATATATATTTAGAAACACACACTTTATTTTGTATTGGTATCTATTTTTATTTTCTCTTCAAGTGAAGAGATTAATGTTCTTGCATTACATATGTAAGATATTATTTAGGTATAGTTTTATTGATATTATTAAATCGCGGTGCACAGGTAATCGTAAGAATAGTTGGGCCTTCTGTATATATTTTATATCGGTTAATTTCTGCTGATTTCTGCTTCTGCTGTTCCACGCTACGTCCGGCTGCTTCGATGTTCTTCTTACTTCTTCTGCTTCTCTGCTTCTGCTTCTCTGCTTATCTTCTTCTCTGCTTCTGGTTATCTGCTGTTTATATGCTGTTGTATCTCTTCTGCTGTTACAGCTGTTCATCTACTGTTACTGCTGCTGCTCTGCTGCTAACCAATGCTCGTTCAGTGGGCCGATTTGCTCACTCCCTGTTACTCATATTTACATTTGCAAGTACACATACATTTTATTTTTCCATATTCTGCGCTTCCACACTGGCATGTCATATTATTATTTGATTTCACAAAGTGGCAATAGTGTATGCACGCTGTTACACAGGTTTCACCCCTGCGCACAGTGACTGGGGATGGTCTTTCAAAGTGTCCAGGAAACTCTAAGTCGCAGTCTGGCTCTCTTTCCTGACATTGTCCACTATGTGCAGTCATCAAGAGAACTGCCAAGAGCAGAACAATCCTTAAAGTCGTAGGTTGCATGTTGTGTACCGCTTGAAGACAAACTATGATCTGTTGTCAGTAAACATTATGCAGATGGGTTTTTATAGTCGAAGCTGTCCACTGATAAGCCTCAGCCCAAAAAAAAATGATTACGTAGTACGAGTATATTGATTAAAATTTAATTTAAATGTTTTTATAATGCTAGAATATATGGCCATAAGGTCAGACATTCATTGACCTCCCAGGGAACGCACGTGGACACCCAAATGCCATCCCAAAAAATTGATAAGGCAAATGAATTACCTGAACAGATGGCTGCCGCTTTCACTTGCTTGATTCCTGGCGCTGCTACGTATACAACCTACAACTTATGTAACTTAAACTCTACTATTGGCAATATCACAAAAGGCGGCAACATTTTCATGGCAAGCATATGGAAATGACTCAATCAATCAATCAATCAATCAATAATCTACTACTGGTCCATCAATCGCTCAGCATGATCTCCAGATTCTTTTGTTTCTGCCAGACGCGATATTCGATGAGACCGTAACTGGAAGGAGGAACGTTAATCAGAAATACATTCAAACTGAAATTCAAATAAGAAACTCACCCCACACAGCCCACCAGCATGACGCACATCAAAATCACCAACTTGGTGGAGGTGCAAAGCTGCGAACTTATCACATAGCCAATAACCGAACCCGTGCTTTCCCACAGCCGAAAGTTGCTATAAGCCGCAATCAGATGGTTCGGGAACAAGATGCCATAAAAAGCTGCAACAGTCAGAAAAGCCTCCCTCATTAGTATCTGTTATGTTAGCTAAGAAAGCTCTCTCTCTCACTTACCATTGACAACAACCAACCAGACGCCATCGCAGATGCCCCAAACGGCCGCAAAGGCGCAATACCGGATGTAGTCGCCCTCTCGCGCCTCCCACGAGTACATGTAAGCCAGAAGGCAGAGATTCAGGACAGCGCAGAGTCCGGCCAATGTGACACGTCCAATGCGCTCGACCAGAGCACCCGCAATGCCAGCTGCAATGGCATTGGCGATGCCAAAGCAAATCATAGCGAAGCCGATCTTCGATATGCCCCAGCCGCAGGCCACAAACGAGCGCGTAAAGTCCACAGCGAGGAACGCCTCCTCCAGCCCAATGAACATGGTGATGGGCAGCATGAGGATCTGGCGACGCTTCCGCAGCAGATTAATGGTCACCGTCAGCAGCTTGAGGCCGGAAAGTCCGTCCCCAGTGTCGCCCCGTTTGACGCCATAGCTGTGGAAGAGTTCGAGGTGATGTGAAATCAGCAGCTTGCCAGCCATCCACCGACTTACCGCTTGAGGGAGCTAACGCCAAAGATCATCATAACGACGGCAGCGGCCATGCAGGCCAGAAAAATGGAGTTTAGCAGCTGTATCTGCTCCGGAGCGGGAGGCACCAGATTGGGATTAGATTCGGACCCCACACCCGGACAGAAGCGAGCGCCACACAGCTCGCCCACTTTGCTGGTGCTGCTCTCCATTTCCAGGGTGCCATTGGGTGCGGTGTTGGCCGGACCACTCAGGGTGAGCACCGAGGAGGAGATGAGATTGCCCCACACCTGGGCCATCTGATAGAAGATGAAGAACAGCCCGAAGAACTTGACCGTGTTGACATCCTTGCGTGATTTGTTGCCGCGCACTTGAGTCAGCGCCTCCGACACGGTGGATAGGTAAGTGCACTTGGAGCACCACAGCGGTCCTCCGCCGAATCCGACCATTAGAGCTGCGGGTATCAGTGTCTCGAACCGGGGATAGAACTGGGCGGCGATGTAGGGCATGTAGGCGAACAGGGCGAGGGCCATGGTCAAGCGGCAGCCAAACCAACTGTTGATTAGAGTGGAATGTGGAGAGTGTTTTGGTGGCAAGTGGCACATGCTTAGCAGGCGGTCATTTATTTTATTTCCACCCCCGCACACACCCACCAATGACGTCCCAAGGACACGGGGCCTAGAGGCCATAAATCTAAATAAATCGAGTTAACTGATTAAAGTTGGCCAAGCCGGCACAACGGAGGCCCGCCCGTTCTGGCGTTCGGAACGCGTGTCCCGAATAAGTCAAGCGAGCGGGGGCCAGTGGCCGCAGCGAGGGTTGCTATAAATTAGCGATTTGTTTAAATGTCAGACCAAACAAAATGACATAGCGGGTGGGGGTGGGGATGTGGGCGTAGACTTGAGCTTTGACGTGGTGGGCGGTCGCTAGCCATGATGTGGGAAAAGGCATAGTGTCCCACGCACTGGCTGCTGGTCGGGGATCTCTAATCCAGGGACTTCCTGTTGACATTTTAACAGTCAAATGAACTCACAGACCCATTATTCTGACTGCGCTTTTGGCCATGTCACATCTACATAAATCCCACATAAAAAATGCCGACAGACAATTACCGAAACTTTTATGGGTTGCCACACGTGGCAGAAGTGGAAAGTTCCCCCCACTCTCTATCTCTCAGGAGAGAGAGCATAAATTGGCAATTATTTTTGAGTGGCAAGTCTTAGGTCGGACTGGTCGGACTCTGGTCTGGTTTCAATTTAACTTGAACAGGAAAGGAATCAAAGCGTGGCAGGTTACTCACCGTATCACAGTCATGGGTAGAAACACATTCGACAGAATCAGGGAGCCATAGATGACGGCCAGTGTGGTGGTGCCCAGTGCCTTGTCCGCATTCACCGAACTCTGGAGGTTCGATGTGCCATGGAAGGCCGTGAAGTGTATCATAAATGCAAGGCCTATCACAACGACATTTCGGGTAATAATGAAACGTTCCTGTGGCTCGTACTGCCGCTGATTGACTTTGCTGTCGCCATTCGACCCAGTTGCTGGCGTTCCTGTTGCATCTATGTGGCCAGGGCCACTGCCATTGCCATTGCCAAGTGCAACATTTGTGTCCAAAGCGAGTTCCTCGTTGTTGCTATCCGATGTGCTGTTCGGGGGTGCCATGATGATAGCCCTGTAAATACAAAATACTCGGTCATTTGGTGTGCTTTGTGTGGCCAGTTCCAAAAGGAATGCACAGTCCAAAGGGCAGTCCATATTCACTAATTAAAATGGAATATCCTGTGATGCAACAAGAGGAGTAACTCGTAATTAATGCAGCTGGTTGATGGTTGGTGGAGATAGGCAGGGGAACAGGGCGTCACATTCGACGCAGCACTAAAGGTTCCGTTTGGTGCTGTTTAATGGCCATGAACTTCACAGGAGCAGCTTTAAGTTATTCATGTGTCTTCCTGCCACAGACACCACACTATCCATGGGGTTTTGGTTATATATTCGGAGCTCGCTTTTGGCCAATAAGCTCGCCCCCAATGCCACGCCTCTATTTACACACACATATATGTACGTGCGAGTGTGTATATATCCCGAAAGATATAGACTTGGGTCGTGCTTCAGTCTCAAGCACATTGTCGCCAAACTTATAATCCTTTAGGCATCCTCACAGCACGAACTCCGTCTGGCAGCCTACAATTTATGCCTGTCTACACCCTGCTCAGTGGCGCAATGACTCAGTGGAGCGGGTGTAACAGGGGTGTGTGTGTGTGTGTGTTTGTGTGTGCCGCGTGGGCACAGGGCTAAAAACGTTTGCTCGACTTTGTTTGCATTTGATTTCGGGGCTGTGCCAACGACACTTTATGAAATTTTACACCTTTGATAAAACGTTAAAGGCTTGTTTGCCATCTTCCGAGTGGCCTCACACAGCACCTTCCTCCCTCCACTCCCCACCCCTCTTTCCATTGCGAAACCTTTTTCCTCTGTTGTGCTGATTTAATGTAAATCGCCTGGCTATATACAAGCTGATTGAGTTGAAATGTTTCCGCTGCCAGTTCCCGCCGTTCCCCGCGGGGCTTCAAGTTGAAAATTGATTCTGAGCCAGTACCTGGAGGCGTTACATGAAGCGCTGTGAAATTAATTGCCCCAAAAAGTTGTATTCCTCATTAACAGATTTGATCAACTGTTCGCCGTCGAAGCCTCTAAGCAGTCTGTAACGTGGATGCTGATGGGCAATTAATTGCAACGAAATCAAAGCTGTAAATCAATTTTATTGGCTATTACCCGGCATCCACATTCATCATACGCAGTGGTGCACGGCTGTACCTAGTGGGAGGCCCACATTCATCAATGGGCGGAATACCTCAAATATGCCGATAGACCCGTATGAGCAATATCAGAAAATTGTACTCAAAGCTTTCACTTTGAAGCATTTTTGACCACTAAAAGATATCATTTAATGGAGAGTTGACAGCCCATATAAAGTGGAAAGTACAAGGGATGAGTTTGATGGGTTGGTTTGGGTTGGGTTGTGATGGGTTCAGAGCAGCACAGAAGGTGTTTCTTCCCATAGAAAATTTAGTGTAATGTTGGGTCAGCAGTTGGTAGCATCATCGTTCATCATCTAAATGAAAATCTGGCATAATCATCAAAATGGGCGAAACCCAAATGGCCAACCATTTGTTTTTTTATGTACAACCAACCAAGCACCCACATTCACATACCCTTTCCCCTACCATTGCCCATCCACACCCTGCCCTGTCTCTGTTTCTGTCTAGGCCACTTCCCGGGCATTAAACAAAGCAGCACCCAAGGCCCGAGGGCACAGCGTTGCCTCGTTAAAGAACATTTGGGCTTTATATAAAATACGAGAGAGTCTCTACTGGCGAGGACATGATAACAATGTTCTTGTTGGGGCTTGAGTTTTGGTTTTATGTGTCTCTCGACCGGCTGACCAGTAATTTAGTTAAATTATTGTACGTCCGTCTGTCCGACAGTCTGTCTGTCTGTCTGTCAGAGTGTGCAACTTTACCCAATCTGTGAGGTTTCGTGTTTGCTTTGAGGGATAAGTATTTGACATGAAATATTCGAACGTATACAGAATACGTATATCCAGAAGGCAATAAATCTCTCATTCAAAACTTCAATTTGTATTCCTTTAACTTTGTTTTACATTTGTTTAGATTTGATAAATTGACTCCAGCATATGTTCAGATGCTTGTTTACGCATTTGGCTGTAGGCCAGAAAAAAAAAGGAGCAACAACCACCAGCCTAACCCACACACACACACACGCACACACACACACTAATCAATCACTGCCAAATAAAAAGTGAGGCACACACAAAAACATTGACTTATGGCGCTGACAGAAGGCAAATAGTCGCAACATTCGCACTCGATGCTCCCCCTTTATTGGCCGGAAGAACTTGGCTTTTGGCAGCACATGTGGCGAAGGCCAGGCATTAATGTCCTGCAATTAACTTTAGATCAATTATATCGCCAGCCGAGACTGGACCCCTCGACCCCTGACTGACTGTTAATTAGCCAACAAACCAACAGGCAAAATACACAAATGTGTGGGCATCCAAACGAGGTCAAAGAGCACCACAACAGGGAGCACTGAGAGAAACAGGACCACTTTGGGTATGCAGTTTCTGTATTTCTATATTTAATGCCTATCGCCTATCGCCCGCAGATTGAGGGCTCTTTCTCTCCATTTGAGAAATATATTTTTGTGTAGTGCAACATCTTTGGGCATTGAAACGCTTTGCATTTTGCGTTGTTTGTTTGTGGCTGTGTTTAAGGCTGTTTGCATGCAGTTGATGGCAAACATTTGTCAGAGTTACTGTGCGGCCAGTAGCTGTGACTTTGCGCCCAATTGAATTCACATCAACTGGATGAAAGACGTGATGTGGCAGCTCAGCCGAAGTACAATGTGTACGAGTATTCCTGCCTGCAGCAGGGAAATAAATGAACTGCGGGCACGTGGTTATCTGGCGGGGTTTTCAGCCTTTGATTCGATGCCAAGCTGTGATGATGCTGCCAGTCGTAAAAGAGTTTTCTTATTATTCTTTGATTGCAAATGCATCAAAGTCCCGGACACACACCTGCCGCCCCGAAAGTGCATGAATGCACTGCAATCGTCCTTTATGCGAAAATACTCTTTGTTTCGTGACACACACCACACCGCCCCCTGTAGTTGGCAACAAAGAACCAAAAATGAAAGCGAGCGAAAAGTTTTCAACTATAAAACAAAAAAAAAAACAGAAAAGCAGAGCGCACCACCAAAGCATATTTCCCGTTTACCAAAAGTGTGATACAATTTAAAGGCCCAGACAGCGGACGGTATATAAATCATGGGCGCCTCTGCAACGCCCCGGGACACGAAATATTTTTATTTCATACTCGGGGAGTGCCATGGGCATGGCGGATGAGCTTTCTTTATGGACCAGCATGTGAGCTCCAATTCTGACTCCAACTGTAGATAGATCTGTCCGAATTTAAGTGCGACAGTCAGTAGCTGCTCAAGAAGCGGTTTCTCGTTCCCTAATCCAGGGGAAAAACTAAATTCGGATACTCCTGCAGTACAGAGGAGGAAACCCAACAGAATCCATGTTCCTAAATGATATAGTAAGCCGATTAGCATGCTGCTACGCAAAATTACGTATCCGCAGTATCTGGAAAATTACGCATGCTTTTTTACCGTAAAGCAATCACTTCCTAATCCTTCCATGGCTCTGCTCTGCTCTGTCTTTGTTCTTCCTACCTCATCCCCCAACCTAAACGAGAAAGAGAACAAGAAGTCCTTTCCATTGTTCACCTGAATCAAAGTTGATCTCTCCATTGTTCCTATGCACCGAAAAACGAACGAGCCGAGTGTGGAAGCACTTTGCATGAGAGCATTCAGGACCTGGCCGTGCCTCCCCGCCTCCCTACCCTATTTTTCTGCATGCCGACTAAGCCAAAATTCAGCTTACATCTATCTTAGGTCAAGCCTAATGGCCCATGGGCTTTGTGCCAGAGTTCTAACAAATTGCTGCAGCAGCGGCGCTCTCAGAGTTTTATTTAAATTTGATTAAGACAGAAATCAATTCGGAGAAGGTCTCGTCACGCTGCCAATCATAAATTTATAATGTCATCAGGCGCAATACGAGTTTTTATTGTGGCTGTAGCCCCTCAACCACCCGCCATGACAACACAACACTTCCGGGTGCCCCAGTTATTGTGACGCGACATTGGGTTTTATGTGGACGAGTGCGTCAAAAGTTTGGCCTAAAATTGGGCCATATAAAAATAAGCGCAGAAGCGTAATGCAAACGTAAACGTTTTCATTACTCCCGCGGAAGTTCGAGGCCAATAAAAATGACAATAATATGAATGGTGGATGGGGCGGGGGATGTATGTATGGGGAGTGGGTGGTTTGTTTATTCCCCCCATAAGTATATCAAAGCCTGTTCAATCAAATCATTTCTACTGGCACTTTAATGTCTGAAGATAACAGCCTCCCGCTGTGATTTGTCCAGTCAACAGTCGGGGTAGGCTCTCCCCTCGCTGTTACGGCTAACAGCTGGCTGCTAAAATTTCCTGCCTGTTAAGCCGAACAACTTAAGAGAGTTTTTCTGTTATCTACCGTTCAGTGAATGCGCAAATCAATCAAATTGATGGATGGCCACACAGAGAAAGTTCAAAAGGGATATAAATATAAATGAAATAATTGGAAAAATTCCAAAAAAAATATCAATGGAAATATTTGGAATGAATGAACACATTTGATTAAATGTTACATAATAATTCGTTTAGTTTTCCTCAAGCTTGGCGGCCCTGCTCCCTATAAACTTTGATTCATATTTTCAGGCCACCCACCCGTCCTTTGGCTTACTTGCAACATTGTGGCTGGCCACGTTTATGCACATGGATGAAACTTCACCTGGAAGCTGCTACAGAAGCGGCAACAATATATGCTGCATGCTGAAATTCGGGGAAGTCTAAGGAGCAGGGCAGCTGGTAAGAGTGCAAAGTGTAAGCCATATTCCCAGTCGGCTATGAACTGCAATGCAAAGCTAAAATTTACGGAAACGGAACTAAAAATCCCACATACGCAGACTGGCAGGAAAAGAGCGCGCCAAACTTGAACATTTCTAGGGAATCTGATGCAGATGGAGCTCCGACCGTCAAATGGCTAATAATATGGTTCATGCTGCGGCAGCTAAACCATCATTTTCTGAGTACTAGAAAAGCCGGAAAAAATCTTTGCAATAGAATTCCTTGAAATAGCTCACCTCGAACCCGAACGAATATTTATTCACTTTCCATTGCCATTCTTTTCGGGTGTGTGGGGGGGGGTTGCAGCCACTCTTGTAGTTCTGTGTTTGCCGAGTACTTCCGCTTTGCCGCCCTTTATGCTGCTTATATTCAGCTGGGCGCCCTCCCTTCCTCGCTCGCACTCGTGGGTCTCGTTGAGTGGGCCACTGAATTTGAGGAAGCGGATCTGCTGTATGTGCATGTCTGCCTGTGAGTGTTTGTGGGTGAGTGCAGAAAACTCAATGGAATTTCGGTTTGGTTTTCATTCGCTAGCTGCATTTTACGTACTTGTTGTCGTCTCCATTTAACCGCTTCAGCCCAGCCCTCTTCCCGACAGCTGTGTGCACAAAAACATTGGAGTAGAGAATGGAGGACACATGCTTAACTTTGTCAATTGAATGCAAATACTCTGAATAGTCGACACTTTATAGGAGCATAGGGGGTTTACGATTGCCTCAATTGGCATGCTTAACCTTTCCTTTCTGAAGTTTTTTTTTCGCCTTTTCCAGCATCCATTCAATGCGAATTAGCCCTAAAGTGGGCTACTTCTCTGCCACAGCAGCTGCCAAGTGCCACAATATGGTACAGTCGTGCACAACACCTTCACTTAACCCAAGTGAAGGGTTTGAGAATGCAAATTCCATTCGGACTCGACTCCTCATTGCCATACCCATGGGGCAGGGCTTTGTTGAACATTAATTGTGAAATATGCAATGTTCATTAGCAAGCAAGCATTTGCTTGGCCAAGTGGGGGAAACTGTTCGTTATGGCTGATGCAATTTCCCCAACGATTTCTAACACAGCTCCCCTGGCTACCCACTCACCACTCACCACTCTCTTCTCTCTCCCACTCTCTTGGTAGTTCTCGCAAGTTAAATACAAAATTATGTCTCCATCGTGTTTGCAAATGTAATTTATGCCAAATGAGCAGCAGCCACAAACACTAAGGGTCTCTCGCCGCGCTATCATCATAACTTATTTAATATATATATAGAAAAAAAAGGAACAAAAACATTTGCCACATGCTGCACGCCACACATTTTTGATGAGACCAGTTCTGCCAAGGGATGGGGGGGTGGAGGTGACAGCAACAGCTAACAATCAGCTGCAGCAATGATTGGTATGGGTATGGTTACGGCTACGGCTATGGCCCACACACCGCGCTCACCCACTCACCCACTCACGTGTGCGTGGTTTGTTGGCCCTACAATTTCACGTTTCCGCTTCGCATTTTAATAAGTTTCTCCGACCCCAGGCCCAGAGCACATACAAAAGCCATGGCAGGCAAATTTGAAGCTGTGTGCGCTGCGGGTCGGGCTCGCTGGGTGGGTGGGTGCGATATAGCGATGACTCTTTGTTCAACATGTCACAAAGTGGGCTAGCGTAGACTTTTTTCATTGGATTTGTAGTAAGTACAAGCTTGCATTAATTCAAGCTCTCGTATATGTGCTTTATATAACTGATCCATAACAGAGCAGAACGATCAGATCTATCAATCAATAAATCACTTTAGTTGATTGCAAATTAAAGTGGTCACTCTGGTCACTTGAAAGTCCAAAGCGTCTGCCCTCTCGTTCGCTTTTCTCGCCTCTGAGATAAAACTTTACTTTTTCTTTGTGGCAACTTTGTTGCTGCAACGTCAAGTAAACTTCCCGCTGGCGGTAAAGTCAGGGCATACAGGATGGCATTGCCACGCACATTGCAATTAGCATAAAGTCCCTTTTCTCATTTTCCCATTTTCCCTTGTCATTTCCATTTCACTCAATGCTCAATTCTGTCTTCCCAGCGGCTGCAGCAGTACAGAGCTGAATGGCATTTCCTTTCGGTGTAATTTGTGGGATATGTTTGAGCAGCGGCAATGCCAGGCAAGGATATCGGATGCGGATAGTAAATAGTATTGGGATTGGGCCAGCGCCAGTGCCAGTGCCAGTGCCAGAATATCCTGTTCAACCCAAGGAACAAGATTGTAAATTGGAATGCAAGCCCATATGCAGTTAACTGTGCACTGTGCAGGCAGAGCCGCAATGAATGAGGACAATTCAATTGAGTTCCCAATTATAATTGTCATTGCTAGCATGCTCGAATTATCGTAATATGCGAAATTGAATTCTGCACCTGAGCCACACTGATGAATTTCCATTACTTCGCCCGCATCTTTGGTGCGGCTATCAGTTTTCCCCAAAATTGGGGACAGAACTGGCAGCTGACAGAACTTAGTTTAGCTGCCACTAGGAAGGATGTTCTATGCATCATTTTCATCCGTGAGTAAGTATCCTTCTGGTCGACTATTATCCGCTTTCTGGTTTCGTTTATTTTACAATATTTAATTTCTGATGTTTGCTTTTGGATTGATTTATTTTTACACTTGCTAACAGTTCACTTTATGGTTTTTAATTACGGCCTGTGGTTGAATATTCTTTGCTGAAGTGTCAGCTGCAGTTTTGTGTGTGTGTAATAAAAGTATGAAAAATGTGATAATATCTGCCGCACATTCTGATGATATTTATTCCATGCCAATAACGGAAAATGCAACTGCATAATTTTATAACTTTAATTAAATGATTACGAGCAGCGTGACTCTACGAGATTTACCTGTAAATGGAAATTGTTTTTATTTCGTTATTAAATGGCCCACACGCGCCTCTATTGATGCCCAAAAAAAAAAAAACAAAATGTAACCGACTGCCGAGAGTTCCGTGCCGTAGCTGTGCTGCGAAGGGCGAGATGAAACGTGACGAGACGGGAGGAGAGCAGACGATTCCAAGCGGTGAACCGTTTTCGAGCGCAATTAAAACTAAACTAAAATCTCGATCGTCGCGTCGGCTTCTAAATATGAAGTGGAATGGAACTGAACTGAATGCGACAGCAGCCGCAGCCGCAGCCGCAGCAGCAGCAGCAGAAACAGTAGAGATAACTGGTTTCAGCTCTCCTCACTTCGGTTTATTGCCGATTCATTTGCATAATTCAAACGTGTATTCCGATGCAAATATTGATTTCACATACATTTCATTCCATTCCCTTGAGAGAACTTACAAGAAACGTGACGCCAGCGGAGTTTGGAGGCGGACACGAAGGCGTGCCAAGGTTCTAATTTACCACAAATCTGCGGTTGACCGCCAGGTGCCAGATGCCATCTTCAGTAATCATCAATGATGCTGCTCGGGCTGCTCCTATGTTTACCCACTGATTCATCTAGAGCCCAGCGGGCGCTGCTAACCACATTGCCCGCTAAACACTTATCAAACACGGCTCTGAACTCGTCGAGGAAGTGCAATGAACGCTGTCAACTGACTTTAGATTGCTCGATAGTGGGAGGTCGGTCGCATTTAAGCAGGAACATTCATTACCAGACAGCGACTTGTTGAGTGCAATTGGAATAAGCGTTAAACAAGTGCGGTTGACAGGTGAAATGAACAACTTTCCGCTCCAAAGTTGACTCGAAACACTGGGGGGGGGGGATGCAATGAACCTTTCTCTTTATAGATGAGCAATTACGTTCAATTTGTACGTTAGATAGATAAGGTTAGATAACACTATAGCAAGAGCAAGATGTCGTAAGACGGCACGGCACCAGAGATATGACTCTACATGGAGAGCAATTGTGACTGATAAATGAATGGAATTTCTGGCCCCTATGTACATGTGTACCTATGTACTTCTGTTATTGTGGCGCTCTCTGAGTGGTGTTAATTATACAGCAATTAGTTTATTCCCAAAATGGTATCAGAATCACATCGCACATCAGCCAGCCTGAAATCGGGGGAATTTCAGCAAGTAATTCCCTCAATGCGTCAGTTGCCGAAACAGGTTTATTGAATGTGCTGTTTTGTGGTTCTTGGCCTTGGCCTTACAACCCCACTAGACGGTGCTACTCAAATTGGCCATTACCACGAGCTCCACTCCGGTCCGCTCCGCTCATCAACATCCCTTCTGTGCAGTAGTTTGCATAATCCGCTTACGTGTTACGTTCCGGTGAGCAGGAGAGTGAAACCGAAATCCAAACAGCAATGTGGACCGACTGTGGCGCCTGTGGCGATTTCGTGAAGTACCAAATACTTGGAATTCAGCTGCTGACGCCTTTCACTCGATTTCAGCTACTCGCTCTCTGGATCTCTGGCCATAAATCTGGCCCAGGGTCATGCACTTATTTTGCTCTTATTTGCGCTTGACAATTTTGCCACTCGAATATGTGCCTCACGTCTGTAGTTGTCAGCGCGTGAGAGACCTGGGCCTGAGCCACGGCGCCTAATATGAGATTGAGATTTGATTGGCATTCGACATTGATGATGTGCTAGACTTGCCCTGCCCCACAAGAAGTGCAACATTTAAGGCTTTATTTTTCCAATGAGAGGCATTTGTAGTTGGCATTAAACTGTTGCAATTTTTGCGTTTGCCTGGAAATTAAATTGCTCGATAGTAATTCAATAACGTTAAAATATTTAAACTATTGAGGTGTCAAATTCTTGTTATTATAGCATGAGCCATAATAGGGCAAGGATGCCTCGAATTTATTTTGTTTATTTTAAGCCCTTGTTTGGCCTTTGTGCTCAGATCATTTGCAGCACAACAATGTGATTACCCGATTGGATAATTTTAATTGGATTTGAATTGTAATTATATATTTTATATTGATTAGAACTATTGTATACGTTGGTATTATTATTGTTATAAACCTGTGTATACCCTTCTTGTATACCCTTCATATTTTCATATATTGCAAGCATAGTTTTAGTTTTAGCCATCATTTTAGGAGAACTTCTGGGTAGAGGACGCCCTTTTGGTTCCACCAAACGTTCCTGGCCAATTAGTCCGTCCAGCTTGGTACAGGTTAACATTAACTGCTAAACTTACATTTGACTTTTACATAGCTTCCACTCTGCCAGAGCTTTCCGTAGCCAGCACACGAACCCACCTTTTTGTCCAACTCAATAACAGAATGCTTAATGTGTTTCAACAGATAGTTATGTAGAATACTTATATACATACATACATACATATGTACATTAGCTAGAGCCAAAAAAAATGTTTTTTTAAATTTAAATTGGACACCCCTTAATATTGTTATCTTGGATTTGATAGAAACATTATTTTTTTTTTATTAAAAACAATTATTTAAAAAATTGTGTACATATTGCTACCAAATTAAAAAAAAGGTTAAGCAAGAAAATTTAAAGAAAAATTGATTTGCGGAATTAGTTGAAATGCATTGAAATATATTGCATACATACATATATGTACATGTCTATGTTGATACCATTAATATCGACCTTAATCAGTTATTGACAGCCAAAAACCCTGCATAAGTTTTTCCGACCAAGTTAACTAAAAATATCAACCTTAGCTGAACTGCCTGATTTTAACCAATCAAAATTTTTTAACGCTAACTAAAAATAAAATTTAAGCACCTTATTATCAATATGAACATTTTTCTCAGATTAAATGTAAATTTAACCAAAAAAGTGTATTTTCTATATTCAAACCATAAACATTACACAAAAAATGTTATAATTTTATTTACTAACAAAGAACCGAATAGAATGTTGGTCAAATTTTGTCCCAGCCTAATATACATACGTACATACATACTCGTACTAGCATGTCTTGTTTAGTTGAAAGAAAGCGACTGATTGATTGAATTCTCGCTGAAAAGTTTAGTTAAGTGCAATCTGATTAATAATTATAATTTTAGCTTCTTCTTTTGTGCAAATTTTTGGTATTCTAACACAACATTCTGCATCGCATACACATCGACATAAATTGATTCGTGGATGAAGATAATTTAATTATACGATTCATGAATTTAATGAATTAAATTTGATTGATTTCAACGTTTAACGTTGTAGTCAGCAATATAATTAAATCTGTCATAAATGGCTAATAAATTCTGCTCAATTAACTTTTTTCATATTCGTTGGCAAATTCAAAAAAAAATATTTGCAGACAGCTTAATGAAAAAAAATAAAAAATTGAATGCACCATAGTGACAAGAATCCTGTTATGGTTTTTTTATAGAAATGGCAAACTGGTAAACATATTCATATATACTTATCTTTGCATACTTTTATATGTACGTACATACATATGTACATAGTATATGTACATATGTACAGACATAATTATGTTTGTAGAACACAAAAATAGACTAATTTAAAATAAACAATTCACTGAATAGCAATTTTGCTCTGCTCTCACGTCAAAACAAAAACAAAAAAATATTTAAATTTCATACAAAAATCATCAGAAAATACAAAGCTGTTGGCTGCTGTTGGTAAATGAATCACTTAGTGTATAATGAATTCGCATGCTATTCAAATTTAAAGGCAAAACAACAAATATCAGAGCAGAACCTAACGAACTAAACTAAAATGAATAACAGTGGCAGACCAACCGAAAATTGAGTTCACAGTTCATTGTGGCTGGCAATGCATGCGAATGCTGTGAATTATGAGTATGGACGACACATATTTGCACAATCAGTTTAATTGGAATTGCATTATGAAGTCTGGACGTTGATATGCAATGACTGCACCATCAAGTGGCCCATGCGACACCAAGCCGAAGCCTGTTACGCGCGGAACCCAGGCTAGAATCGCAGCCCCTCCTCCCGCCCAACCGACCGGGGGCGCTGCCGCATGACGCGCGACGCGTGTTACCGAACCGATCGCGAACATGCAGGAAAGATAGAGGTTAGACTAATGTTCGAGGAAAATTAGAGCTAAACATGCAAAGATAGTTAAGAAATAGGACTAATTACGGGAAAGGTATGTTAATATTAGTGAATTAGTGAATTGCATTATGTGGGGCAGCGTAGCAGAATAATGCAAGCAACAAACTATTCATCATAATGAGGAACAAAAATATTCAATGTGAGTTCTGCCATTAGATTGAGTCTGAAAGGTACTGAATAAATGTACATATGCATATCCGTGTCAACAATTAACATGGTTCAAAACGAACACAGATACATATGTATGTAGGTTGAAACTCTCGGGATATCATGAGATCCCTGAGATTTGTATGGGAATCCAGACATCTGTTAAATTATCCATGCCCATCTTAATGTCCATTTGTATCCATATGATTTGCCATGCAGCAGCATACTAATTATCTACACTTCTGTGAGCAAAACAGAGTAGAAACTCCATCTGTGCCGCATGCAACATGCCACTGCCCACACTTCCCATGCATAACTTACTAGCCCATGCAGGGAGGGCGACAGCCTATCGTACATACATACATACACATGTAGTGGAATTATTCTCGACAGGAAGCTAGCTACATTGGCATTAGAACTCATTAATTAATTGGTTTCCTGTTTCCTGTATCCCGTATCCCGTATACCGTATCCATACTCCGCATTCAAATTTAAATTTAAATTTAATTTTCATGCAGCTGTGCAGTAATATTTAATTGAACCTTGCAGGCTGCGGTTGCGTTGCCTACAGCATTTTGCTTTTTGGCCATAATGTTGGCTCATTGTTAAATGCACATTTAAGCCCCACACGCTAAATGCAATTAAGTGGACACAAAAACTAATTACAAATTCCATTTAGGACAAAATGTTTTTGGCAATCGTTGAATGGTTGCCGCCCCAGAAATCGTCGCCTGGATAATTAGGGTACCTCTTAAATGTGGCAGCAACTTTAACATATTCCACTTATGTGTACAACATTTTGTTGAAATTTAATTAAAAAACTTTTGGCCAATTTGGGGGCGAACAAGAGGGAAATTTGTTTGCAAATAAATCTTTATGGATTAAGCGAGCTCCTCGTGTTGATATTGTTGTGCCACATCCACAGACGCCGCCCTCTACCTACCCACCATGCCACCAGGCTTAACAAAAGATATTTTGGAAAAGCTTTAAAAACTACTTTGTAGCCCCAGACCTCGGGAAACTTTTCCACCATCAAGGAGGCGCGCAATGCGAAGGATACCCCAAACTGATAGCAACTCTGGATGAGAGGCAGCCAGAAGATGGAGTGAGGGGTGGGTATTGGTGTGGGTTGTGGTACTAGACACCCGGCGGCATCGGCATCGACGGGCCAGTGATTTATGCGTTTGGCCGAAAACTTCCAGCGAGGCGTGTGAAAGCCGAAAGCCTCTGAGCCGAACGGAATTGAGCTGCTCCTCCAGCGAACCGAGTTTTTGGTTTAATGAACTCGAATGTTAATAAATAAATTTGTCAATGAAAATGGCAAGTGGCCAGTGGGAAGACAGTGGCTGCCGCAAAGCTGTTGCTAAAGGAGGAGTCGGAGGCGCAAGGCCATCAACGATTACCACAGAGGAACATAATGAAACGAAGATGAATGGCGGTCTGCTGGCCTCATTGTTGGCCAGTTTAATTTGCGGGCAATCCCCCAAGCGAAGGCAACATATTGCGTGGCCTAATGAGCTGCGATGAATGGAAATGAACCAGGGAAAGTCTGAAAGCTGAAACTGGAACTGCCAAAGGGCTGCCTATGCTGCTTCTCGCCCATCAGCCTGAATAATGAAATGACACTCGAAATGCCCAGGAGCTTAAAACTTCGACAACAAAGTAAACAAATTCGACTAATTAACGTTAATGGGGGGTAAATACTTCAGCCTTGAAAGCCAACAGCCATCCACGCTGCAATGCTAAAGGTTGCCAGGCCGATCGATCTAGCCTTATCCGATTCCGATTCCGATTGCGATTGCGATTTCGATTCCGCAAACAAATGCGAATGTGAATCCTTGGCTCCTTGAAACTTCATAAAAACTCACTTTACTGCAGATTCATTATGCCATTCAGAGGATGGCCCTGGCCATGGCTGCTCCACTAAACACTCGACACGCCATTTCGCTGCCCTATTTAAACGTGATTTAATTCGATTTCTATACGAGCACGAGGATACACACAGACAGCTCAAAGTAGCCGGAATTGCGCTGATTCTTATTTCGCTTGATTTTTATTGCTGACTGACCAATTGACTTGGCTCGTCTGGGGGCAATCAGCACATCATCGCAAAGAGAACTGGGGGGCCCTCGCCCTCGCATCCCATCGCTTAATGGCATCGACATCCTGATTATCCATCCTGCACATCATCAGGCGACCCTGCCAGAAGAGGGACCACATTATCGTTTGTTTTGATAGGTTTTTTTTTCTTCTCTTTTCTATGCTTCCCCTCGATGGGATGATGGCGATAATACACCACTCCACTCCACACACGCTGACTTTTTGCTCTATGTGTGCTGTGTGCTCCAGCTCCATGCCAGCCATTTGTTTGTTTGCTGTGTCTTTTTTTTTAAGTCGAATTCTTGTTTGTTGTTTCGGGTAACTGGAAACGAGTCATGCTAAAAACATTCATCAATTTTGTTATCCCCTGACTACTCCGTACAACAGGCATAGCCATGCCAGTGGCTGGGATCCCATTCGCAGGTGCTTACATGGGGCTAAGAATAGACAAATGCAGATTGAAATTGATGGCACCGGTTGTTGGTTCTTGGCTGTTGGCTGTGGCCTGTGGGCTGTCGGCTTAGACCCCTAGCCACTTGTTAAATGTTTAAGTTCTCGATTACAACCCAAAAGCCGCTTTTCCCCATTTACCTCGAGGGCAAGAGCGATGCGCTCGCAGGAAAGGGCACTCCTCCTCCTCCTGCACCTATGAGGAGTTGAAATTTCTGCCAGGCAGCCCAATGCTTGGGCTGAACTTTAAAGGGAATTGATTGGAGGGTAAAATGCTCAAGGACACTTCAATTAGAAGTTTAGCAGATTAAGGGTTGACTTCGGTTGCGTGTGGCACATGACTTTGAATTGCCTTCCATTGATTTACCTCCGGCTAGTTTCAGAGACTCTCAAGCAGAGCCTTTAGCGAGGTTGCCTTTAAAATTGTCAATTCAATTTAGTTCAATTATTTCTGCACAAAATAATGTCTGAAATACTTGTTGTATAGGTTTTACCTTTAATCCAATGACCTTCATCTCGGATTACAATTATTTGTAGCGAATCAAGATCTGGCCTCGATCACCCATCAATCCAATCCCATCCAATCCGTTCCATTCCATTACTCTGCCGTCTATTGATCCAATTCCGATGTCAACAAGTGGCAACTAAATCCGGAATACCACAAATTGTTTCCCTGATTGTTTCCCCCCAAACCCATCACACCACTGGCGCGTTATCCTTGGAACCCTGCACATGTCAACATTTGTTATGTCCCCTGGTTTTTGGGGGGCTGATTCTATGCCATCATACCCGCCACTAACTCCCCCAGCAGCACGAGTAGTTTTGCCTTGTTTCTGCCCCTCGCTCGAAACCGAAAATAAACAAAAATCGTTATAATAATATGCAATGCTTGGCTGGGTTCCATGTGGCTAAAGCATTTCCATATCCGAATGCCCCTTCCCCTACCATGTGTCCCTGGATTCCCAGTGGATTGGTTTGGCGGTTGGGTGGAAAAATTGGATTTGATGTTGTTATCGCCCTCGCAGAAGCAGAACCCTGACAGTTTGTGTATGTTGTCACAACTAATTGAGGTTTTTCGTTGGCTTTTGAACGAGGTATTTTTTCTAGTTTTAGCAACTAAGAAATGTGAAAGAATTCCTATAAAAGGACGACTTTATTGTTCTTTATCACTCTCTTTCTCTCTCTCTCTTCTCTCTCTCTTACTCTCTTCGCGTTACGCGAAACAAATTGCATTTTTATTTATTTCGTTGCTTGATGCTTTCTTTGTTCATTTTGCCCATCGGCTACGCTACATAGTTTTTCTGCTAAAAAATAAAATCCCTGATAAATTGTCATAAAGGGCAGGCGAATTTCCATCAGGCTCCTTTGTTGCAATCTTCTGTTGCATATTATAAATTGTTGCTCACTTATTGCAAGTTTTATGCCCGAGTCGAGTTCCTCTTTTCACTTTGTCACTTTTGTTTCGCTTTGTGGCACAACTAAATAATCCACTCTTGAAAAAGTTCACGAGGGAAACTCTGAATAGAACTTTTCTTTCTGGTTTGCCTGTCATTTCCATCGATAAGTCCGCCAACAACCATAACCATAACAATACACAAAGTAAGCCAAATAATCGCAGGCCCAAGCACCCACTGGAGAGCCGGGGGTAAAGCAATTTAGGTCCTGATGAGAGCAGAGCGCCAAACTCCCAGCAAGGTCAATTCCGAGTCCGAATGGCTGACAAAAAAAAACAAAAAAAAACAATGATAAGCATAAGACGACAGCCACAGCAGCTGCTACCCGACCGAAAGGTTAAGACAGGGGAAAGTTGAAGTCGTCGCCTTTTTAGTACACTGTTATACGCCGTTACTCGTATGTTATCCTGCATAACAGTCTCTGTTAAGTCAGCGATTTGCATGCCGAACGCGTTCGCAGTGCTCACATCTTTTATGCGTCCATTGCGGGGCGGGCATGAAACTGTTTTGATATTTTATTTTCATATACTTTTATGGCCTAGTAAGCAAATTGTTGGGGCGCGTGGAAAATACGCAAAACAGCAGTGGGGGCGTGGCAGAGATTAGAGGACTGAGGATTCTCCATGTGAATGTTGATGATGGATTCGAAAGTGAAAAAGTGTAATTAATTTTAAAGCTTAGTTGTCAACTGCCGTGCTGTGCCGTGGCGTGGCGTGGCGTGGCGTGGCGTGGCATGGCATTCTCCTCTCGAAATGTCTTGCCTTGCCGCAAATCGCAAATTAAATTGAAGGCATTCGTTCTATAATCTCGAAAGTAAGCCAAAACAACAACTGAAACTCAACTGCAAAAACCGAACAAACTGCCAACTGCCAACTGCCGATTCATTGTGCGTCAAATTAATGACAAAGGAAAATCTCAACGTAAG
This sequence comes from Drosophila subsilvestris, assembly GCA_035043285.1. Classification (NCBI taxonomy): domain Eukaryota; kingdom Metazoa; phylum Arthropoda; class Insecta; order Diptera; family Drosophilidae; genus Drosophila; species Drosophila subsilvestris. The sequence goes on from JAWNNB010001795.1 coordinate 292,545, forward strand.
AAAAACTAGAGATGTGAAGAAAAAATACGAAACGAAGAAAGTTTCCCAATAGCCCATGACATGACAAAAGGCAGAGCCAAAATAATGCACAACTATGTGGTACCCTGTGTCCCGTGTCCGCACCGGTTCTTAGTCCGTAGTCCTTTTTCCCAGTTTCTCTCGGTGCCGAGACTCCCCGCCTTAACGGTAGGATTACACGTCCCTGTGGTTGCCCCGCAGCTAACTTTTTCGCACAGAATGCTAGCTAAGCCAAAGCAAACCATTTCCAACTTATTTCAAAAACGTTCCAAACGCACACCGTAAACTAATCACAGCTGCACTTTTCCCAACCGCACCACAGAGCAGAAACTGAAAATCCCAGTGCAAAAATGTGCGAAACGGCGCCCCGTAGTGGTGGCCGTAGCAGGAGGCTGGGCTGTAGCAATTTTGTAATGGCCGCGCTAAAATTCCAAAATTCGGAAAATCCAATAAAAATGTACCACCAGTGAGGACCAACCACGCCCGCTGGCTGATGGGCTGGTGGGCTGATGGGCTGGTGGGCAGTGATGGACGTGCCAATCCAATTGGAAAAATTGGAAACAGCCTGGTCAATTTCTGGTCAAGTGTTGTTCTGTGTCTGTTCCATTTGAAGGTACTTTCAATCGACCAGAGATAGCAGCTAGCAGCTGGGCATGGAGCAGCGGGAGTGCCTGAGACAATATGTTTAACTAATGGATACTCGAGGGTCCAGTTTTGTTGTAGCATTTTAAAGTTTTTTTTGCGTTCTTCTCTTTGTTTGGTCATGATCTCTGCGTGTTGTCCTAGGGGGCCCTGACCTTTAGTTAACTTTTCATAATCGATGAGCAGGCAAATCCCATATAGAAAATCCGCTTCAAAGCACCGCACCGCACCCGCCCGGCAGCCACCACCCGGTTGGCAGACAAAATAAAGGGTTTTCAACTTTCAACCCTGCACCTTTTTTTTCATATTCTCCATCGGCCCCTTACAATAATAACAAGTGTGGCGGCGGCAGGAGCAAAGTTTTGGCAGCCGAAAGTGGCCTAAGGAATATTTTTGTCCCCCTCCCAATCACCAAATCACCCAACGGTCTTCCTTATAGCTCCCCAAGGGGCGTGTCTTTGTCTGTGTGTCTGTGCGTGTGTGGGCAGAATGTTGTGCAAAGTGTTTTAAAATAAAGATGCTAAGCTTTAAGTATAATGGAATGAAAGTGGGTGAAATGATGAGTCCAAATGGGTTCGGAATATTATAAGATAGCTCTAGAAGTAAGGAAGAATCCCTTAAGAATATAAAATGAACAAAGGCCAGAAAGGGTTTGTTTTTCTTGTATTTAAATAATGAGTTTGGACAGAAATGCTGTTTTTTTAAACAATAATTCGTTTAGAAAGTCCAATGAAGAGAACGTAAAAAATTTAAATTTCCCGCCCAGTGCAGTAGCAGCCAGCTTTGCACACAGTGCTCCTGCTTAGTTTAACTTGTTGCCAGACATGGAAAAAATGTGGCTATTGTTGCCAGACTGTCACGGTCACACTGCAGCCGCGGCAAAAAGTGCAAAATCAAAGCAAGGTCACACTGCAAAAGAAAACAAAAACAAAACAAAGAATCCGGCATTTATTTTGGCAAAAATCATTTGTTTAACAATCCAAAATGACTCAGGATATGCTTCTGGATGACGAGGAACCGAGCAAGAGCAAGGAGACGTTCCTGGAGAAGTTCTGCGTGCTGGCCAAGAACGCCACCGGCGCCGCCTTGCTGGACGTGATTAAGCAGGTGCTGGAGGCGTCGAACGTTTTCGTTTTCGGGGAGCTGCTCGTGGAGCCGAATGTGGCGGAGGTTGGTGAATGATTTTGCACTTGCGGGGAAGTGTATTCGATCTGTGATGATAACTTTGTTTGTTTGCCCAGCTTAAAGATGGCCCCGACGCCAAGTACTACAACACACTGAACCTGTTCGCCTATGGCACGTACAAGGAGTATCGGGCCAAGGCCGGCGACTACATCGAACTGAGCCCAGCCATGCAGAAGAAGCTGCAGCACCTGACCATCGTATCGCTGGCCATCAAGACGAAGAGCATTCCGTACGCCCTGCTGCAGAACGAGCTGGAAATCGATAATGTGCGTCATCTGGAGGACATCATCATCGAGGCAATCTATGCGGGTAAGCAAAGGCTTCTCGTCATCCACTCGGTCAACTCCAGCACTTCTACTGCGCTACTCAGATGCTGAGTTGAGAGTTAATTGAAAAAGTTTACGCAAACATTAGCCCAGACGGCAGCAGCAGACATTTGGGTCGTCTGCCTAGACAGCGGCAGAGAGTCGAGAGACTTAAACTTTGTCTTTACCTTTCTTTGCCTTTGGATCTGTCAAGTTTATGCGGGCGGGTTAGTGTCTCAACTGGTCTCGCACAGCTCACGGAAACCTGACACGCACAGGCGAGAATTTCCCCCATTTCATGGCCACTCCTGTTCTCTCTTGTCCTGGCCGGCGGGTGGCCGCCGAGTATTTTCTCATCATATTTTGCATAATTGAATCAAATGCTAATTCTTTCGCGTTTTTCTGTCGAGCAACACAGTAACTAACGAATGCCAAAGCAGACTTAATTAGCATTTTTGAAACGCCCCGCCCCATGACGGCAATGATCACATAGAGTCCATTTCATGTTCCACGCTCCCCCACTCAGTTTCCACTGGTCTGCTCCCGGGGGCAGTGCACTTGATTAGCCGGGACAGCTGACGCATTCAGGCGCTCCTGGATGGGTCGCCTGCCATAGACTGGACTCTGGCGGGTGTTTTCTTTTGCCAGATTCATTAGGTGATGTGGGGCCACCGAGCGACCACCTGCCACCAGTTGCTGGCGCCTTGCTTTCTCCCCAACTATGCCGAGCAGTTTTTATGGCATTTCAGCGACGACAGCTGGATGAACACTTTTGCCTCAATGATTGCTCGTTGAAGCTAATGCCGCGCAGCCCGTCGGCATTGTTTGCGCTTCAATTTGGCTTTAAAGTTTAAACTAAAGCCAATTGATGTGCTTGTCTCGTAGCTATCGACTTTTTGAATTTAAAAACGAGTTTTCCCGCAGACTATTTGAGTGGTCTTTACTAGCTCGAATTGTGATTGATTGTAGGTCCTCCCAACCCATCAAATTCGAATTCCCTTCAGTGGAATGCTTTAGTTTGTAGTGCTGCATTTTGGGCTTGTGCTTGCGCTCCTCCACATGACTGGCAGCTTCAATTAATCTTTGCGCCTCTCAAAAATCCGTATTTTACATAGTTGCCACTTTGGGTTTCAGTGGCCGTTTCCCACGCACTGCAACTGTCTGCTAAAGGCCGTAAATCAAACACAACTAGTTGTGTGGTTAGTTGGTCAGTTTTGTTGAGCCTTTAAGTGCCGAACTCCCTCCCACACACACATCATAAAAAATGCATACAGAATGCGCCATGTGCTGCCGTGTTGGGTGGTGTGGATATTTCAGCTTGGAGTGTGCATGCCGAAACACAAATAACTCGTTGCTAGTCGAAGCACTGAATGCGGATAGAGCCACTGGCCAGTGTTCGGCAGTTGCTTTGCCGCCGGAACTCGGACACGGACACGGCCAGAGCCATGGCCATGGCCATGGCTGACTGAGCAGAACTATGAAAGCGTTGCCAAATACCTGTAATTGAATCCGGGCCGCACTGCCTGCCCCAGAGGGTGGTCGGCGAGGGGGTTGCCAAGCAAATAACATGCTTCATTTTTTAATGGAATCTTTCGCCGTCCATTATCAGAGCAAACAGAGTGACAACTCGGCACCTTATGCCGCAAGGCCAGCTGTCTCATAAATAACATTTCCCCGGCAGAGCTGTATCTCGATCTGGTCAGGCGCCACGACCCGAGTGGGCGCCTAGAGGTGGTGCCTGCCCCCTTCTAATTGCTTCCAAATCCCAGCGATTGCTTCCTCCCCCAACGAAACTGAGATTTATATTATGATAGCCATCATTGGACCATCCAGCAGCCAGCAGGGCAGGTGGAAGATGTTGTCTGGAATTTGGAATTCGGAATGCGAAATCACTGCATACCATTAGACGCTGTAATCTGACATCGCAATTTAATGTACTTGGAGGTGGGGAGTTGGGGAGGTGGAGTGGAGAATGCCTGCAGGGCAGGTGCTTCTCTGTTTGCGTTCTCATTAATGCTGCTCCTGATGGCATTAGAGAACCATTTGTTTTGTGTGTGGGGGTTGGTTGGAGTGCTGAGTGGGCAGGGGGTGGGTTATGGTAATTAAATGCGTTCTATAATTGAAATTCGCTTAAAAGCAATTAGAGGATTTTTTGTTGTTGTTCGTTGTCTCCAGATTGATTTCCACATTTATTTTTCGCATCTAAGCGAAAGAGTTTACGAAACAAATTTAATTCAATTTCTATTCAGCGGAATTCACTTCAAAATTCAATCCCATTAACGTAGATAAATCCTAAATGGGATGTGCCATGTCCCATCCGACTCTTTAGGCTATCAGCATCAGCAGACAGTTGAGCGGTTTTTAATATCCTTGCAAATTCGGAAATGTATCCCCAGCAGGAGAATAAATCATCATCGCTGCATCATCGCCGAACAGCGGCTCAAAAATAGGCGAAAATATGTTCGGAAACTCATGAGATGCCATTGCACCGCAGCGTGCTACATGCCACAAAGTTGTTTCTGCCGCAGCCATCATCCTTTGCTGGGAGCGCTGTGCGCTATTTCTGCGGCTGGCTGGCTGGCTGGCTGGGCTGCAGTGTGGTCTTGTGGGGCCGTGCCTTGGGCCTGGGAGTAGTTTTTGTGTATAGTTGGGGGCTGGGTGCAGGCTTTAATTTCTTTTGTAAGCCTTTATGTCAAAGAAAAGTTCCGCATAATTTCAGGTGCTCAAGAGCTTTCTTTTTGAAATGCCTTTGAGTTCCACCTTCGCTTTTCCCCATTTCTTTGTAGTTCTATAAGGATTTGCAATTCTGAAAAGAAGAAAAGAAACGAAAGAAAACCCTGAAACCCATTCGGATGATTTACTAATGCAAGTGGGCAAGAGGTTACGAGGTTAAGAGCTTTACACTTGTTTCTGGAATATCTCCTTATGGGAATGCAAACAACAATAAGCAAAATGGAAATCGGCTTACAGCCAGTTACCAGCCAGTTCGTAATCTGTTCATTAACAGTCAAAAATCGGATTTAATTTCATTTAATTTTTTTATTTATTTAATGAAAAAATGCGAGGGGATATCGAGTGGAAAATACATAAATCCAAGATACACAGGGCACAGGGTGACTCCGATCCGTGTGGTGTGTTGCCCAGATGGCTTCCAGCTGATTGCAAGTTGGTCCCTCGTCCTGTTCCCCCCTTTCGACTGCTGCATATTTCCTTCTCAGAGTCGGTGTACTTTGATTGCGCAGCTGTTTCTGATTACTCCATTCCTGCATTTCATAGTTTCACGGCGGCCGCCGGCTTTTGCCTGTAACTTGTCAGGGCAAACTTTTTTTGGAGGGTGCCAAAGTCCCTTTGCATCGCTCGTCGCCGGGCACTTTCAGTCAGTTTTAGGTGAAAACTTTGCCATAGTTCCCCCCACCCCCCTGCCCGACTTCATATTGATGGCAGAAGTTTTCCCGTTCGCTCGCGCGGATGAGTTTAGGCGCAGTTTATTCCCCACCAATTTTATCTGACGTCTTTGTACCATGCGCACCACCGCCCACCCGCTGCTGGGGCTTTGTGTAAAATTTCAATTAATACGTTCCATTTTATTGCGGCAGGTGTGGAGGCGGCGGCTTGCCCGAGCCCGAGCCCGAGCCCCAGCTCGAGAAGATTGCAAAGCTGTCGTCGACAGGTGCGCGACCTGAGAGAGATTTGCGCACTCTGCAGATTTTAATGGTCATTTAAAGTGTCCTTAGCCAGAGACAGCATAAAAGTATGCATGGGCCTGCTGCCAATTATTAATACAATACAATGTGTAAGGCAGGGCGCGGGTTTTAACCATTTTATCTCCATCAAAATTGTATCAACAGCCGCAACCGCAACGGCAACGGCAGCTACATACCCAGCCACAGCCACAGCACCAGTGCCGGCGCCTGTGCCTGTGCCAGTGTCGACGGCCCACTCAGGCGACTCATTTCGCCATGTCCGTCAACGCTTTTTTCACCAGAATTTGTGGGCCCAGCATTAAGGATGATTGATTGTGTTCGCTTCGCTTTTCGTGGCACGCAACAGGGAAAACGCCGCAAATTCGCAGCCCGCAGACTGTGACATGCACGGAGCACGGAGATAGGAGGGAGCGCCATGCTGCCAGCAGCCAAGACAAGACACATGTCAACGCCAAAATGGCGCACAAATTTTACAGCTTTTGTGGTTCCCTTCAACCCATCCCCCTTCTCCCCATATCCTCTTAACAATCCAATCCATTCCAGGCCGACTGCTCCATCTGCTTGTCTGCTCATGCTTTTCGATTATTTGTCGCCTACTTGTGGCATCGAATTCAATTTGCTCTCAAGCTAATTAGAAATATGTTTGACAAATTGTCGAACCAAATCTCACTTAAAGAGTGTAAACAAAATTGAATTGAATCACTGTACGAATTTCCAGCAATTTTCATTGAATATTTATGCCACAAGTCTGACACAAGGCTATAAACAGAAAAACTTTGCCCTAGTCCTGGGGGAGTCCAAGTCTGCGTCTGCGTCTGCGTCCGCGTCCTGCGTACCCGTTCAAGGCGAGTGTGGTCGTAAAGTGAACTGGGCGAAAAAGTGCTTAAGAGCTTAACTTCGGCCTTAGATATGGCCGAAAGAGGCGACAGTTGTGGAGGGAAAGCCAATCATTTTCCATGGCCAGGGCTGTTGGTTTCGCTCTGGCCTGATGCAGTTCTCCATCAATGGGCTCACAAAATGCCGTGCGCTTGACTGACGAAGATCCCCTCCTAATCTGCTAGTTATACATTTAAATCCCCCTTTAATACAAATTTGAAACAGGCAGCAAACGTTCGAAACAGTTACAAATTAATTACACAAGCCTCGCTCGCCCTCGTGTGGCACTGGCCTCAGAGTGCATTTGCGGGATTACGTTCCATAGACAATAGAACGAGTGGACCGACAGTAAAAGATAATTCCACAAAGCTAATTGATACTTTAAGTCACTGCCACTCGGCTTCGTTGTTGTCTTCAAATGTCCAAAACAAAAGTTAAAACATTTGTTTTTGATTGCTCGTACGACTCACAGGGCGTCCCTCCCACTGCAGGTTGCTCCTTCCTACCATTCGGTATTTTTCGGCTTGGATTTGATGCCGTTGCTTGAATTATTTATTATATTGTGAAGCTGCAGACTGTGGAAACAGTTTTCTAATCAGTTTAATTGATTTGGGGTAGCCTGGTGGGATTACTCCCATTTGGGAATGAAAAGAAAGATTGATTGAGTGGCTGGCAAACACTCAGGCTGGGAGCACTCAGGCTAATCCCATTGTTTAATTAGTTAAGGTTTCAGGTGACAACTTAAACTAAAAACCTTTTTTTTTATTTGGAAATTAAAGGCCTTGAACAATGAGTAATCAATCATTTAGCTCGTGCAGTATTTAGCTAAATTTAGCTAAAAGTTTGCTGATACATAAAAAACAAATAAAAACTAAACCTGCCTGTCCGAAAACACTTTTCAAAGAATTTCTGTAAAAGGGTCGCCCCAAACCAAAGTCCATTGTACGAATAAATCTCCACCTATGGTCTCAAATGACTTTGTGACACGCTGGTTTAGGCCACTCAACAGGCTCGACAGGCAGGTGGATGTGGATGACAGTTACAGTTTCAGTTGCATACCAAAGTTTGCAGCTTCACCAAACAACTCATCGAATGAGCTCTGGGGCGCGTCAACGAGTGCCCACTTGTTGTGGATGTCGCTGGGTAGCTGTAAGCCTGGGCAAAGCCGTTGGCATGTCCCTAGGCGTCTCGAGTGCACTTCAGGCGACACTTTTGCCAACTTAAGACAGTGCTCGTTCTGGGCAATTAGTCAGCAAAAAGTTAACAAGACGCTGAGAGGATTAGTTGTGTTTGCGAGGAAAACTTATGAAATTTCCGTTCTTCTGTGGGCTTTTGCAGACATCATTCATGGCAAACTGTTCCAGAACACACGCATTCTTGAGGTGGAGTACGCCCAGGGTCGGGACATACCGCCCGGCAACACGGGCAAGATTGTCGAGACTCTCCAGGCCTGGGTCAACTCCTGCGACGGTGTCTCCAGCTGCATTGAAAACCAAATCAAGTACGCCAATGCCGAGAAATCCAAGCGACTGTTCAACAAGGATCGCGTCGAGCAAGATGTGAGTAGAGTAGGAGCAGCTATTGATCCGAGACTTGTGCTTACTCCCGCTTTCTTTTCAGCTCATCAACTTGAAGAAAATGCTGAAGAGTCAGGCCTCGGACAGCGATGAGAGCATGCAGATCGACACCCATGGTCCGAGCGGCAGCGGCAGCTTAATCCTCGCGGACCTTCGCAAGAAGCCCTCCAAGATGAAGGCCCAGCGAAATGCAGCAGGTTGGTTATCCACTGAGAAGCCGATTCTCAGCGAAATTGCTTTGCAGAACGCCAACTGTTCGTGGCACAACTTTAATGACTTTCTCATTAATTAGGAACTTTGCCATTAATTATTTTTTCACTCTTTTCCCCCCTCCACCAACCCCTTTCCTTCTTCAGGCGGCCTGAAGTTCAGCAAGTGAGTGCAGGCCAGCCGAGAGGGTGTTGCTGGAGACTTGGAGCCAGGCGTTGGGGGTGTAGGCAGCACCAGCCCAAGGTCGGGTGCAACACCGCGCGGCACTTGAAGAACCGGATGCCACTCGGCAAGCAGCAGGACGAAACCAAAACCAAAACGGAACTCATTTCACACTTCACACAACTGTAGGCTGTCCGCGGTCTGGCCACCATCATTTAGTATCAAAACAAACAAATAAATAAAATATAACAATATCCAAAACGGACCCCAAAGCTCATGTTAATTAGTGCAGAAATTCGCATGCATCGATGTGCGTTCTGCGTGCTGGCTCGTTTCCATGTAATTCGTTTATCTGTCAGTGCCATCTTTCTGTTCCACCGCAAATGGGCATTTAATTAATGTCCGAATTTGGTTTTAGACAAATGTTTGTCCATCACATTACATCAATATAAATCTATATTGTGCGTGTTTGCGGTCGGTATCCAACCACCCACTTGGCCAGCACAGTTTGCCATTGATGTTATTTGTGGGCTAATTAACTGAAGCGAATTGAATTATTTTCTGACACCTCTGATTGCCATTCATTTTGCCATTTTGTGCTCTGTGTGTGTGCCAATATTGTTCTCGCCGTGGCACACCAAGGAAGTGTTTCAGTTACTAATTTGTATTAAAAATTTATTGGCATAGAAATGTTTGATTTATTTTGATAATTATATTCTAGGGTCATGGAAAAGATTTTTTAATTTATAGGCTATCCTGTTTACGTGGAACATTTCAGAATCAAGCTAAAATATATATACATAGATATGTACATATGTATGTATGTTAACAAGTATTAACAGCATTTCGAACTAAAATAAACACACAAGCTGAAAACAGAAGAGCTTTGTTCATTAGAGCCAAACAGAACTTGTGCATTTGAAATTCATTTATATTTGCTCAACCAAAACCCACCTAAGCCCATTCATAGTGGCCCCCAGAGGTCGAGCAGGAGAGGGAATAAACAATAAAGGATTATGTTGGCTTTTGAAACTTATTTACCCCCTTCCATTTGACTAATTGTATTTTACGAGTACTGTACTGCATATGGGCACATTCCTCTTGGGCTGGGATTTGTTTTCCAAATTCTAATTAATATCAGAAATCATCGAAGGCATCTATCGGTCGGTATTCAGCTCGAAGCATTTGATTGAACGATTTTGAGGAGCTTCTGGCAAGTGGAAAATCAATGGGAGATAGTTACACATCAAATACCATTGAATCAATTCAATTTGATCTCTGACCAAAAATTATCTCCGTTCTCGTACTCGTACGGTACTCTGGGGGGTTCTTGGCAGAACTGGTTTCATTGTTTTTATCATGAAACACAATAAGAACTGTTAAATGAATGCGGCATTAACAGCATGACGACAAATTCCGATTTTATGGATTTCAAATTTGCATCTTGGCGCCTTTTGGCATTCAATTTTGGATTGCTTTTTTTTTTGTTGTTGTTTAAGGCTGCACAACGAATCGGGTTTCTCACGAGATAAATGGCTCAAAGTATTGAAATTGCCTCCACAACATGCTCTATTAAAATCTGGGGCATATTCAATTTATGCTGAATAAGGTGAACTCGTTTCTTTGCATCAAACTTTCCACGCAGCTGGTCTCAAACCAGAATCTAAAAAATAAATATGAATTATACGAATTCTGCTAATAATAATAATTCCCAGAAAGGTCAGGGTAGTTTCTTGACACTTTCGAATATATCGCATGATAAGCTGATAGCTCTTCGATGTGGCTATATTTGATACCCTTTAGCGAAAGCATTTGGGAATATATTCGAATTACTAATTGGGCTTTCAGGTTTTGCAGCAGACACTTCCACTGCCTGGAGTAGCTAATTTTGCAGTCCTGGGTTACGCCATTCTATTCTCTCCCTCCATCTTTTTGTCTTTGCTTTTTCCTAGCAGCCTGCTCTCCCACTCTCTGCCCTCCCACTCTCTGCCTTCTTGATGTTTTAGTGCTAAATAAATATGTCAAACAACCTCTGTTTCAGATGCATCGAAAGACGGGGACATTTATTCGACCAAGGGTTGGACTATAGCTAATAGTACAGAGATCTAGCCTGAACATTACATATGAAACATATGTTTCATCTACCCTTTGTTTTTGTTTTTAAAAAACACCAAGAAACACGTTTTGTGATTTTGGCTGACATCTTTATTGAAGGGCAATAAAACATCAATTAATTGTGCTAAACAAATGGCGAGAATCGAAAGCGAAATTCGAGTGTGGCAAACCTGTTGGACGGGTCGGAAACCGTTATGTTACAGTTGACTGCCACCGAAAGTGGCAAAGTCAACGAAAGTCAAGCGATATCGTTACTGTAATCATTTAGCAATCATTTGCATGTATTTTGAAAGTCAAGAAGAACTCTTAAGAACTAGGTAGAGAAAGGTATCCAGAGAACAGTCCATGGTGCGATCCGTATTCAGGTCGGGGCCTTAGTGATGGGAATTGTGAACGGGCTCGGGGGCCTGTGGGTGCGACTCCAGCCAGGCGACGGCACGGGCAATGGCCTCTGGGATTGGTGGTGGAGTGGGGAGCACAGCACCCACGGGCTGGTAGCCATTCTCATCGGCCACATACTTGATCTCAACGTGCTCGCCTTCGGGCGAGATCCAGCTGAAGCTTCCGTGGATGTTGCCATGGACATCACCGCTGGAGGCCTGCTGGATGCTGTTGGACACCAGGAGATCAGCATCGAAGCCATCGGCGCGAACATCGCTGTGCTCGGACTTGACCTCAGCATGGACATCCTCGGAGCGTCCCACCACATGGGATACCGGAGCATGGGGCTGAATCGCCACGCCAGCGGCGGCCACTCCCAGAACTGCGCATACCATCACCTAAACGGAGGAGATTCACCCATTAGCATTTCGAGTGCCCTGGCTGTCCTTTCAGCTACTCACAAACTTGAACATTTTTGATTGTTGATTGCTGTCTTGCCGTGAACGAACGTTGACTGATATCTGACTCTGGTCGGGTCGAGCCTTTTTATATGCTTCTTAAGCCAGTTGCTTCACCTAACAAATTGCCACAACTTGCATTCAATTGTCTCTCTGAATTATGGGATGACATATCGGATGCGCCGACAACAACAGTTGCACCAAAGCAAATCGTCACATGGCGACAGTTGAGCAAATGCCAAACATCGGAGCTGTATACTATATATGTTCGAGTATAATCTTTTAATATATGCTAAAATGAAACAGGCGCATCAATAAATGTGCAAACGGGTCCGACAGCATCCCGCAACAAAAACGAGTTCATCAAGCCCCCCAAAAGCAACCGCCCTCTTTCTTTCCAACTTCTAAATGAATGTGGCAACAGCCAAACTTAAGACCGAATCTTTAGCAGTACAGAGATTCTGCAAACAGTTGCTCCGATCGGTTTTTTTGGTTGATTTATTGTGTGGTCTCTGATCGATGTTTCCGCCTTTTTATGACATGGATATTGGAGCATGTACGCCAATGTTGCTTGTTTATACAATAGATAAATGTTAGCATTCTAGCTGATTATCTTGGGGATTTTTGTTTCATCTCTTTCAGATCAAAAAGTGGACCAAGCTACAAGCTACAATTAAAATATTGTAGAGGATATTCTGAATTTTGTATAGTAGTTCCATATATATTAAAAAATTAATAAATAAATAGATACAAAATATATAAAAAATAATTAAAATAATAAAACTAGATTAAAGAATAAATTACAATAACAATAAAAATTACAAATAAATAATAGGTTAAGTAGTTTAATCAGTTCAATGCATTCCAAAATAAAGAATAATTTTAATTTTACAGTTTATGTTTTGTGACTAGTGCTCTAATTTATAAGAATCTTTCTTGTCGCACTAGGAAATAAGCAAATAAATAAAATAAACCATTTTAACAGCTAGAAAAATAATCTGTCGTTTCTAAGATTTCTGTGCAAAATTATTAGATAAACATCATCCAACCATCCTTAACACAAAGAGTGTATTTAGTTTATTTTATAATACACATATTATATAGCAGTGTTCGCCGCACACACATTCACGTTTTGCAGTAAGTTTTTGTGCGTAGACAGCAAGCAAAACGGAACATTGAATTGGTGCCAACCGCAGCAACAGTTCCCTTTCCAATGGGCATCAGAAAGCGCCTTGCCGACCCGTGGTACATATATATGTATATTTAGTATCCATAGAAACGATCGAATACAACTTCAACCTACAAATACATAAGTACATTCATCGACTGCATAAAATATATGAAGTTTAAAGCTCAGCAAATTAATTGGCACTAAAACCCGTAAATAATATTAGAAAATAAATATTATTTTAAATTCTTTATACCATAAAAGGTCAAATTAATCAACAGTTACTATGCTAAAAATAAATGTAGAATCCATAGAATTGGGTATGTGAATCGGCTTCTAGCCGAAGCTAGAAGCAAATATTTGCCTCTTATTTATTAATTGCAAAAATTTCTCGCAAGAAACTCCGCTGGAAGTGCCCCCAATCCTACGTTCTAGTGCATTTATAGCTCTAACCAATAGTCAACTGTAAGTTTCAGAGCTAACTTTTTCTAATACCAAACAAAAGATAAATAAGTTCCATAAATGGTTTTTTTTTACTGCTTTAAGCATATGCATTTATTTTTCTGGAAATCAAGCAGCACCGCTATGCAACTGGGGAGATAGGCTTCCAGAGGACAGTCCGTTGATCGATCCATATCGAGGGGTGGCCTTAATGATGGACTCCGTGCTCCGGAGCTTGGGGGTGCGACTCCAGCCATGCAAGGGCACGGACAATAGCCTCTGGGATTGGTGGTGGAGTGGGGAGCACAGCACCCACGGGCTGGTAGCCATTCTCATCGGCCACATACTTGATCTCAACGTGCTCGCCCTCGGGGGAGATCCAGCTGAAGCTGCCGTGGGCATTGCCATGGACATCACCGCTGGCGGCCTGCTGGATGCTGTTATCAATCTGGAGATCGGAATCGAATCCATCGGCACGAACGTCCGCGCTGAGGACCTTGACCTCGGCGTGGACATCGTCCGAGCGGGAAACTGGAGCGATGGCGGCTGCCAGTCCCAAAACTGCGAAGATCATCACCTAAAACGGAGGAGATTCATCGATTAGAACTTCGAGTCCCCTGGCTGTCCTTTCAGTTACTTACAAACTTGAACATTTTTGATCCTTGATTTCTGTCTTGCCGTGAACGAACGTTGACTGATAACTAACGCTGTGCGATCACAGTCTTTATATATGATTCTTAATCCACTTGTTTCTGACAATGAATTACTCGAGCAAAGCTTTTTCGATTGCGGATACATCCATAAAGCTAGCAAATACTGTGCCAATAAATTCTCCCCTCAACAAAGGCAAAACAAATGTCAAAAAACGGGTATTACGCATCTGAGTAGATGCTTAAATGAAACTTGCTTAATAACACCAGTGCAGGGAAGGTGGAGTAGAGAAACGTGCTAGACAACTGGGCCAGAGACTTACAAATGTAGCGTTGCAGAAATGAAGGTACATACCGGTATATTCTGTACAAAATACCGCTGCCTTGGCATATTTTTAGTCTCTCCGCACAGCAAATACGGAATGCATGTCCACAATAATAAGGGACAAATTAATATACATACATACGTCAGCAGTAGTATAGTAGTAAGTTCATTGAGTCATACCCTTTACATACGAGTATACATATATACGAGTATTTCCCTTAATCCTGAATATGAGTTCATCCTTCTAGCTACAGAATATAGTATGTGTTTTCCTAGTTAAATATACTTCTATCGCCCACACATGATCTAGTAAAGAGCACAAATATTTTGCCATTTCATTTAATTTAAATACACTACTCGACAAAATTTAACTTTTTATTTCCGCTGTGGCCCAAAATGACTTTTTCTGATAGATTTCGGGATTTTAATTTTTTTAAGAATTATGTTTTTTTTTATGGTTTATTTTTTTTAAAGAATTTTTTAGTGCGTCTAACTTAAACAAGAAATGCACGCCACGAAATAATTTTATTTCGGCTTTTCCAGAGTTTTTAAAATTAAAATTTTGTGAAAAAAATACCGAAAAAAATAATCAAATTTGAATTTAAAAGCTTCCAGACGTTAAGCTGCAGCTACAAAATAATTGGGTCGGACTTATAGCTGCATTTGTCAGCTTTTCAGAACTGCAAAGATACATGCAACCAGATAAAAGATACTTAAGTTATGTGAAAAATAGAAGCACTATATCGGACAAATTTTAAAAAATATAAAAAAAAAAATAAACCGTAATTTTTTAAAAAATTTCGAATCCCCAGATCTATTAAAAAACGGAATTTTGGGCCACAGCGGAATTTCGTGTTGACTAGTGTTATTTACAGAGTGTCCCACATTTCTGAAACAGACATAAAGCTCAGAAGCCTTTTAATTTGAACCAGAATGCAGCTTTCTGCCAGATTAGTTTTTAATTCAAACTCCAAGTAAGTGTGAGCTTCGAAGACCCCGAAAAATATGCTACGAAACTTATTTTAAAAGAAAGGTTTATCCGGATTGCATAAGTGCCTGGGAAAATTAAGTAAATTAAGTACTATTAAAAAAAGGCAAACATGAATGAAACAATCAATTTAACAGTGCGAATGTGGATAACGTCTGTGTTTCCATCATGGATAAAGACAGCCTCAGTTAGTTAGTTAAGATTATTCAGATAAGAATGCTTAAGTGCTCCTGCATATAGTACATCACGTTATGAAAAATGTTTTCAGAATACGAGTAGCTATGAGAAAGATTTTCATATGAAACAGCAGTCCACATTGGTGTCGGGTTCTTATACTAAAACTAAATGCTAATTTAAAACCGGTAGCTTTTACTTTTGCTCTATAAAAGCGATGCTTGGTCGCCAATCAGCATCAGTCCGACATCAGTCAAATCAAAAATGTTCAAGATTGTAAGTATAACGATCCCCTCGAGCGCTTTTGGATAATCTAAAATTCGATTAACGGAAACCTCTTGCAGCTGCTTGTCTGCGCCCTTGTTGCCCTTGTGGTCGCCAACTAGGTGGTTGAGGAGGACGAGGAGGTCGGGGACCCGATCGATGAAGTCAATGGCGACAGAATTGAGGCAACGTTCGGGGGTGAATCAATTAGATCTTCTTACGCAGCCAATGAGAATGGTTTCCTGGCCACTCGCGATGATGGCCCACCAAGCCCAGAGGACACCCTGAAGTCTCAGGAGTTTTTCATGAAACTCACCAGCAATCAATAGGCGCATATTAAACTGGGACTTCACTTTGTGTCTAAGCGGAAAGTCTGGGTTTGGATTATGCCGACTCACTGCATCCAACTTTGATTATGAACAGCAAACTGAAAAGAAAAAGATTTGAAAAGAAAAACCATCTCTAATTTAATTCAATGAAACTTTACAGGAAGCATCATAGAAACAATTTGAGAAAATCAGATATGGGAAACTCATACATATGTATATAAGTTTCTTTGGGTTTACTGAGGTTGTGATCTTTTCAAAACATTTTCTATATACCATTATTCTTGTAGTGTGGCTTGTCGGCCTAAAAGTGTGGGGGAAAAAGGGCTGTCCCACCCAGAGGCGTGGCTTACTGAAGCCTGTATACTGTTACCTATATACATACGTGAGGGGTGCCCAGCTTCTCCACCAACAACAGCGCTAGAAAACCAGCAACAGAGCTGGGCCTCCAACAGCAGCGGGTCCACAGCTTCACAGCTGGCGCGCCAAGAACAGCACTAGGCAATCGGTTACGGAGCTGGCTCAACAACAACAGCCGCAGAAGTATCATTCAGGCACAACAACAGCAGCAGCGGCCGTAACGGCCAAATATTCAAATGATCCACCCTACAAACACATATCTACGATTTAGTTTAGGCGCCTTAGCACAAGTAATTAATTAGGTTTTATTTAAGGGAGGGGAAAATAAAGCGGGAAAGGGGCAAGGCAAGCGTCATGCAAACGCGTTGCTGTATAATCAGTTATTCCCTCTCCCATCTCTTTCCTAATTCCTTCGTTCCATTCCAACAAAAACCGTCCCGCCAAGCTAAAGCGTCGCTCCGAGAAACTAAGCGGGAGAGCATCGATGCGGATGAGCGTGGGTGCACATAGAGCGTGCTAGCGCTCTCTCCGAGCTGTTATCTTTTCTAGATCTCGCTTCAGCTTCAGGAACGAAGTGTGCATTTGACTGCCGCTTACAGGTTCTAAAAATATGTACATACATATGTATGTATGTATGTTACGTTTATTATCGCTCGCTCCCACTCTATGTCTATAGCCTATGCCGTGTATCACCCTTATTGTTCCTCACCTCTCCCTGTAATTGGTTACATTTAGCGGCTTGCGCTTGCGCAAATGCGAGCACCAGTGCTTAAAGTACTTTACTTTGCGTAGATAACATTTTAAATTTTACATCGTTAACAAGCAATTAATTGTTAAGTTATAATATAAGTTTTGGCAGTTTTTATTTATTCATTTTCGTGGGGTCCGTAAGTTAGGATTTCAATGTTAAATAAACTTATAATTTATTTAATATGCTAGTGTTTTGTATTGGAAGCCATGCGTCGATCGAAGCTGCTTTTTGAGTACATATGTATGTAGGTCTCGGTGGCGGCCAATTTTATCAGATCCAAATTGGAGGGTTGGTTTAAATAAAAATTATATATGTATAATAAGGGCACAAGCTCAATTGCACTGGCAATGGTGTCAAATCCATGTCAGTGCATCAATCAGTCATCAATTTTCTTCATTTTGCAATTAATATTGGTTTTTTTGTATAATAAGCCGTTTACTTTTCATTTTGGCATGAAATTTGTTGCCGTTTTTAAAACATTGTACGAATGCGGGTAGGCGCTCAAAACTAAATTCGAAATTTGTTGCGAAAGTATTTGCCTGTTTAATTTTCTTATGAATTAAATACTGTTTGGCCGAGCTTGCTTTGGATTTCCGCTATGGTCTGTATATTTATGCGGTGGACTACGAGTATACTCAACGAAACGAAATATCTAATGTGCCACTGGACGTCACTTTAAATGGACCAAAAAACCTGGTTAGAGAACATTTTTAGAACAATCATGGGGGTAATTTGCATAGGAGAGTCAAAAAAAGTGCAACAAACTTATTTTATCGTCCGTCCTAATCGTCCAGAGTCTACATATACTACGAATATGATAATCTGTTGAAGATTATGCGAAACCGAAATGTTAATTAAAAACGGGTTGCATCAGCTGCGAGTTCCGCGGGTTGCTTTTGGCCTATATAAAGCGATGCTCGGTCCCAGATCAGCATCAGTCTATTACCTGAAACAAAATCAAAATGTTCAAGATTGTAAGTATCCCCTGAGTGCTTTTTGATAATCTAAAATTCGATTGACGGAAAACCCTTGCAGCTGCTTGTCTGCGCCCTTGCCGCCCTTGTGGCCGCCAACGAGAATGCCGAGGTCAAGGAGCTGATCAATGACGTCAATCCCGATGGCTTCAAGACACTGGTGGAGCTCAGCGACGGCACTGCATCCCAGGCCACCGGTGATGTCCACGGAAACATTGATGGCGTCTTCGAGTGGGTCTCCCCCGAGGGTGTCCATGTCCGCGTTGCCTACAAGGCCGATGAGAATGGTTACCAGCCCACCAGCGATCTGCTGCCCGTTGCCCCACCAATCCCAGAGGCCATCCTGAAGTCTCTGGCCTGGATCCAGGCCCACCCCAGCAAGGAATAAACTCATCATCGACTAGGAATTTTCACGTTGACTCGTAGCAAAAAGGATTATCCCGACTCTCTGCATCCAACTAAGAATATGAACAGCAAATTGGAAATAAATTCGATTTTCTAAAGAAAAATATTCTCAATTCAATTTATTGAATCTTTACAGGAGGCATCATGGAAACAATTTGAGAAAATCATATATACTTGTATACATACAAGTTTTCACATTGCCTTTGATAAAAGCCATAAAGACATACCATTATTCTTTATGGCATAGAAGTTGGTAGACCATTGGAAGTCGTAATCCATAAAAAAAAGTTGTCCTTACTTGTCTAACGAACAATGGTTCATCGTATCTTAATCCCGGCGATTCGTACTAAAATAAATTGAAAACACTTTTAAGATCAAAAAGATATCTCTTAAAAATCTTCAATAGAAAAACTTGAATTTATTGAATGTAGCTACAATTTAATTTTATTAATGAAAAGCTAGAAAGGGTTCACAAACTATGCATATTTTAAGTTATTTTAAGAATCTGATATACCAGTATTTCTTAATCGTACATTCAACAAGAGATTACATACCCGGACTCAGTCAAAATACATACACATACATTTGTGTGTAAGCTTTTGATATACATATGGGCATTTCTCTGAAGTCGAACGGGACAGTCGTACGCATTGCAAGTGGTAGAAAGGTTAAGCAAAGACGGATTTTCAAAATATGTTAACCTTTATGATACACCTCTTGATTAGCCCTATAAGTGGTGCTAAGGTTGATTTTTGGCCACTATTCGTTTTCGATATTTTGTCAAAAACCGAGCCATTCGCACGGGACAAATATGGAAGTGGTTTTCGCGGCGATCAAGTTAAACTCATATATTAGCGAAAGTTGAGGCACTATGTTCATAAAAATTACTATACATATTGTGCATTGATGTCTCTTTAAAATGGTAATAGTTATAAGCAAATATGATTCGTAGTTTTTTAAAAATGTAATTAAGACCGTATTCGCACGGGACATGTCGCACGGGACAAAAATTCCTACGTTCATAACAGTTAATAAGATACCGTTAGCAGTGGTTGAAGCATTTTTCTCGTATTTTTTTAAATAGTTAAATATTTTGTAGAACAACTTTTCTCAAGAATGTACCTTTTTATATGAGATAATTGTAAAAGAAAACATGGCTAAGCCCAAACAAAAAATACCAAAAAATAATAAAAAGTAAATTTTTGCTTATTTGAATAGGTTTTTACATCAAAGTTATTGAAATTATATGTCCATTTGGGCGAATTAGTTGTCGTTCATTAAATTTAGACTATAATATCGCATCAGAATCATCTGGAAATGTGTTTTTATAGACATTCAATTTGTTGGTCTCGGTGGACCTCGTCAGAGAAATGCCCATATGTGGAATTTCATAATATTTTATAAGTTTACATTTTTTGCCACATCTGTTCTCTACATCTACAATATATATTCTACATCTCCTCCGCCATAAGCCGCATACTGGCGAGGAAGAGTGTGTGTGAGCTGGAAGGGGCTAGTGTAGCGACTAAAAATTAATTTCTTCATTCTGGAAACTATTTATTTACACACATCCACTCCGACCACAAATCGAAAATACCCCTTGACTCTTCTAATACGGGTATACAAATTAAATACGCTCCAAAAAATATGCTATGAAGAGATTTTTCATATCCATTTGGAATACAAATTTTATTACATATATAAAAAAAAAATATAAAATCTGACGCAATATATCGAGCTTTTAAAATTATAAACTGGAATATTGACTTTCTTATGAATTAAATACTGCTTTGAATTTCAGTTATGGTCTGTATATTTATGCGGTGGACTACGAGTACAATCAACAACACGAAATATCTAATGTGACACTGGACGTCACTTTAAATGGATCAAAGAATCTGGTCAGAGAAAAATCATGGGGGTAATTTGCATAGGAGAGTCAAAAAAAAGTGCAGCAGACTGTTTTTATCGTCCGTTGAAATCGTCCAGAGTCTACATACATATACTACGAATATGATGATCTGGAAAAAATTATGCGAAACCGAAATGTTAATTGAAAACGGGTTGCATCAGCTTCAAGCTTGTGGGTTAACTTTAGCGTATAAAAGCGATATTCGCATTTATTTTGGCATCAGTCTCACAAGTTCTCTAGTCAGACAATCAAAATCAAAATGTTCAAGATCGTAAGTATCACCGAGCCAGGATAGCGATCCATTGGACCAGATAATCATAATCTACCCTTGCAGCTGCTTGTCTGCGCCCTTGCCGCCCTAGTGGCCGCCAACGAGAATGCCGAGGTCAAGGCGCTGATCAATGACGTCAATCCCGATGGCTTCAAGACACTGGTGGAGCTCAGCGACGGCACTGCATCCCAGGCCACCGGTGATGTCCACGGAAACATTGATGGCGTCTTCGAGTGGGTCTCCCCCGAGGGTGTCCATGTCCGCGTCGCCTACAAGGCCGATGAGAATGGTTACCAGCCCACCAGCGATCTGCTGCCCGTTGCCCCACCAATCCCAGAGGCCATCCTGAAGTCTCTGGCCTGGATCCAGTCCCACCCCAGCAAGGAATAAGCGCATCATCGACCAGGAATTCACTTTGACTCGAAGCAAAAAGTCTGGGCTCTCTGCATCCAACTTAAAATATGAACAGCATACTGAAAATAAATTATATTTTCTAAAGAAAAACAGAATCAATTCAATTCAATGAATCTTTACTTTAGAAACCATTTAAGAAAATCAGATATGAAACACACATAAGTTACTTTGGGTTTACTGAGACTATGCTGTTGACATACAAATTTGCACATGGGCTCTGATAAAAGCTATAAAAATATACCATTATTTTATATGGCGTAGAAGTTGGTAGACAATTGGATATAGTCAGGGACTAATCTACGTATAACATGGAATTGTCGGTAGAGTAATGTTTAGAGCCCCAAAAACTATTCTTAGTTTGTCTAACAAACAATCGTTCTTCGTTCTATAACCTTGGCGATTGGTACTGAAAAAAATGGGAAATAGATTTAATACTTTTATGATCTATTTTAAAGACACATTGCTTAGGAATTTTAAATAGAGAAACCAGACCTTAGTGGTGTCATAAATAACTTTAAATCTCGGTATTTAATTATGGTAAAATTCATCAAAAGCAGAATAAGATCACAAACTTTACGTATTTGAAGCTATTTTTAGAGTTCGTTATATTTCCTAAATCTAATATCAAAAATTAAATGAACTCAAAAAAATATGCTATGAAGAGATTTTTTCAAAACCATTTGGGCGTACAAATTTTATTATATAAAATATATATTAGATCTGACGCAATAGATCGAGCTTTTTACAATTCTAAACTGGATTATTGACTTTCTTATGAATTTATTACTGTCTGGCCGAGCTTGCTTCGTATTTCCGTTATACCCGTAGTCTGTATAATTATGCGGTGGATTATATTCAACGAATTATCTAAAGTGCCACTGGGCGTCGCTTTAAATGTATTAAAGAATCTGGTCAGAGAACATTTTTAGAATAATCATGGGGGTAATTTGCATAGGAGAGTCAAAAAAAAGTGCAGCAGACTGTTTTTATCGTCCGTTGAAATCGTCCAGAGTCTACATACATATACTACGAATATGATGATCTGGAAAAAATTATGCGAAACCGAAATGTTAATTGAAAACGGGTTGCATCAGCTTCAAGCTTGTGGGTTAACTTTAGCGTATAAAAGCGATATTCGCATTTATTTTGGCATCAGTCTCACAAGTTCTCTAGTCAGACAATCAAAATCAAAATGTTCAAGATCGTAAGTATCTTCGAGCCAGGATAGCGATCCATTGGACCAGATAATCATAATCTACCCTTGTAGCTGCTTGTCTGCGCCCTTGCCGCCCTTGTGGCCGCCAACGAGAATGCCGAGGTCAAGGCGCTGATCAATGACGTCAATCCCGATGGCTTCAAGACACTGGTGGAGCTCAGCGACGGCACTGCATCCCAGGCCACCGGTGATGTCCACGGAAACATTGATGGCGTCTTCGAGTGGGTCTCCCCCGAGGGTGTCCATGTGCGCGTCGCCTACAAGGCCGATGAGAATGGTTACCAGCCCACCAGCGATCTGCTGCCCGTTGCCCCACCAATCCCAGAGGCCATCCTGAAGTCTCTGGCCTGGATCCAGGCCCACCCCAGCAAGGAATAAGCGCATCATCGACTAGCACTTTACAACGACTCTGAACAGTAAGTTAGGACACGGACTGTCCTTACTTGCTGCATAATAGTTAGGATCTGAACAGCATGCTGTACAAATAAATACAATTACCGAAACTGAAAATGAAGTCTTCGATGTGTTATATCAAACAGAAATAACTTTCACGATGTGTGGAATGAGGCAAAAGAGCTGTCGGGGTGTCTGATACATTCACTCAATACAAAACGGACAAACCAGATGCGCAAATATGACTATCTAAGGGGGTGTAAGAGGAACCAGCTGCTATTGGGATGCCTGAAGGTGCCTATTCTAATTTATCTCAACGTTCAGATCAGTGGACAAGTTGTATTCCCTACTGCCATTGCCATTGATAGGTACAATGGTCGTTGTGGCCTGAAGAATAAGAATTCTGAATTTCTATAACCAAGTAAAGGTCAGGCAACATGTGGACCAAGTTATAAACTGGTAACCGGCCTTTGGGATTGTCAAATTCTTTTATTTGAATTATGCAATAAAATGAAAACGAAACTAGCGAATCTCCAAATGAATATTCATTAGCAGCGACTATTTAATGGAGTGCTAATCAAAATGAAATATTTCCAAAGTCAGATTGTCAGATTTATGATTAGTCTGTATATATATAAAATTAAGATACATTGGATTCAAGGAAGAATATGTACACCGATAGAAAAAAGCCCTGAAATTTTAATATTTTCACTCATTTATGCCATTGATTTTCATCCAAGAGTGATTGTAATAATATTGAATATTTTTTACTCACATTTTGATATAAATATGAAAATATTTAAATTTAATATATTTTATATTTAATTTAAATATATTTCATATTTAAATAATATTAATAATAAAATATATTATATTTATTTTAAAGAATTTTTTATTTAAATTTAACGTACTATATTTATTTTAGAGTGTTTTGTATTTAGATTAAATATGAAAGTATTAAAAAAGCCATTTAATACATTTATATTTGAATCAAAGTGAATTCTATTTAATTTTACTATGTTTGTATTTAAAAATCGCATTTTAAATTCAAATATCATTGTAGTTAATTTTACTTTGGTTTTTTTCTATCAGTGTATGTTTTTTATTTACAAGTATGTACACTTTCAGTTGGAATATAATTTAAATTCTTAGACTAGAACACTTTCGGCTAAAATTACTCCACAAATGCTCGTTTGCCGACTCTGATTAGTATACCATTCTCCGACTTGAGAGTCACTCGAATATTCAGCACTGGGTCGTACTCGCTCTGGGGAACACACTCCACCTGAGAATGATCGTTGATGCCCGATGACAAGCCATCGATGGCGGGCAGAATCTCAAAGTTGCGCACCAGCTGGGATAGCAGCGACTTCAGCTGATACATGGCAAATTTTTCGGCTGGAAATGAGTGGATGAGTGATTGAGTTAGTCAGTGGATGGGAGGGGTTCATAAGACATGCGTCCCTACCAATGCACCGCCTGGGGCCAGCACTGAACGGGACACTCTTGAAGGCTTCGATGCCGACATCTGCGCCTGCATTCTCGAATCTCTCCGGACGGAAGACGCACGGCTCGTCGAAGTACTTCTCGTTGTAGCCCATGGCAATCAGACACATAATGACCGTGGTGCGTTTGGCCACCTTGGTGCCGTCTGCAAGTGGAGGAACGTCGAATAAAATGTTTGTTCGATTTGACCTTGATTCCATGTCCAACTACTTACTGATGTCGATGGGTTTGCGGTTGGTCCGCGCTATCAGCGGCACTGACGGGTACAGACGCAGCGTCTCGCGGATGACCAGCTCCAGGTAGCGCATCTGATCCAGCCTGCCTATATCCGCCTCTGCCGAGAGATCCTGGCCAAAGATGCGCTGCTGCTCCTCGAAAACTCTTTGCTGAATCTCCGGGTGCCGCGAGAGTGTGTACAGAGTGAAGGAAATGGCGGAAGCAACTGGATCGTGGCCCTAGATCAATGAAATCATTTAATAAGGCAGAATATCGCTTGGGCCTGAGACACTTACTGCAAATATAAATGTGGATATTTCCTCTATAATCTCACGTTCCTTGAGGGCACGCCCGTCCAGCTTAGCAGCCAAGAGGACATCGAGGAATGGCTTGTTGACTTGATGGGTCCTTGCCCCACTTGCATTCTCATCCGCCAGCTGTTGGCGTCGCTGCGTAATAATCTAAGGGAAAATATTGAATATTAAAGCCCACTCAGCCAATCCCTCGTACTTACTCGGAAGATTTCCCTGCGGAGCAGAGACAGTGCTCTCCGCTGCTTCAGGTAGTAGGACGTGAGGCGGAATAGGGCATCGAAACGCTTCACGATGCTGAAGGTGCGCTCCTGGACGACATCGCAGAGACTGCGGGTGAGGAGGGGTAAAGAAGGTAGGTAAGAGGGACGACTCTCGGCACATGACCTTGCTGAGATTAAACTTACTCCTTGATGGCCCCATGCAAATCGGATGGCTCTCCGCTGAGCGAGTTGCTGGCCAGGCCAGTGCCGTTCTCTGTGGAAAAGAAAGGAAAGGGCAAATAAAAGGCTGAACTTAAGGCTTAAGTAGCGTCAAGTAGAGGCTAAACGAAGCCAGACGAAACTTCAAAATGCGCAATAAATTACTCCCGGTTAGGCGATGTATTTCTCAAAAAACCATCTCAACCGTCGAATATCAAAATGTTTTGTATTGTGGAGAGGGAGAGTACCTCTGGCCGCAGTTCTGCGAGTCGAGCGGGCAAAACTTTTTCCTACAATCTGCGGCACTTGTAGCCATTTTCTATGCAATAAATCTTATTTGTAAAACGTTCATAATAAATTACAAAAAAAAATAAACGAACGCAGGGAGAGCCAGAAGGCCAGAGCCCCACAAAACTCCGACATGACAAATGTGCAAAGTTTTTTGTGGGTCGCCCTGCTCTGCTCGGCTCTGCTCTGCTCGCAAGCGAATCCTTCTTCACTTACCACACACAATATCCAGAGTACATTTGGCCACCAGCTCCTGGGCGTCGAACCTCTCCTGTGTCTCTGTCAGTTCATTAAGCTTCTGCACAAATATTCCGCCTGTTCGATGAACCACACGCAGATAGCCCTCGATGGCCGACCGTTCAAAGGCCGGCATATAAAGCTTTTGATGCTTCAGCCAGCGGGCACCGGAACTGGTTAGGAGTCCATCGCCCAGCCAGGGTCGCAAAAAGGAGTACAAGTGCTCCTTGTACAGCAGCGATGAACTCGACAAAATGTTCTGCCAGTCAACACACACACACACACAATGGCATGCAATACTCGTGAATGTGGAGTGGGGAGTATATGTTGGAGTGGGTACTCACCTGAATTTCCGCTGGATCACTAAGCATCATGTGATACTGCAGGAAGACCAGTGAACGATATCCCTGGAAATCATATTTTCGACAATACTGCAAAAGCTTTTTCGGATACTCTGTGGAAAAAGTAGCAAGCATGCAGAATGTAAGCCACTTCAAAATTTAATTTCCCGTCACAAGTTTGTTGTGGAAACTGCACTTGGAAACCGTACAAATCAGGCAGCTGTCACTTGACTTGTGTAAAAGTTGCAGTTGCAGTTGCAGTTGCCAGGTAGCTGGAGATTTCTTATAAATTTTAAACTAAATATTTCCGACATGTGCACAGAAACCTGAGGGCCTGGGCGTTTGGGCAACTCTTTCCTGATTAAGGATGAGCCTACAACTGAAGTTGCTATGAAATGGATCAAAAAGTGCACAGAAAAATGATTGAAGGGGAGCCAAGCCTCAACTGGTGAATATGTTCGGATTTCTCTTTGCTTCACGGTTCATGCATTTGAGGAGCTGAATCCAATTGAAGAGCAATCTATGAGCTGGCTAGCAACAGGCACACAGAGAGGGATAATAATACGCATTCAATGGACAACAGGCTCTGCCGGGAAGTAGGTAACCATCCGACCATGCAAAACTATCAGTTGTTGTGCAGCATCTCCATCATTCCCATCCCCATTCTCTGTGCAAGTCCCAGGGCATTGTGCATTTGGAATGATTACTTTAGGCACGCTCATGGTAGGGTAGAGTAGAGTGAAGGGAAAACAAGACCGAATTATTCATCTGTGCCGTGGAAAAGCTCTTGGGAAATGCGCCGAGAACTTGATGAAAATTGCAACAAATACACACTAAAAATATGAATAGAGAGAGAAAATCAAAGCCAAATTCGTTGTGCTAAAAACGAAAAACAAATCCTAGTCCCGAAGGAAATCGAATGCATTTTGTGATAAATAAAATACACAATTCCCAAGTCAGCACACATTAAATTCGATCACGAGTATGCGTTATCCAACGCACCTTAAACATTAAGTGCATAAATATAGGCAGGCTGATAGTACTCACCCGCTGGCTTCAGACCGAACTGAAATATATTGCCCACAAAGGGGTAGGGCGTTGGTCCTGGTATCATTTCCATAATGCCAGCCATGTGGTCCAAATAGTTAAATATCTTGACGCCCTTGAACACCAAAACGGTGGCCAAAATTATGGCAATTGCAATCAGAAACATGATGCTGTTCAACTGTTCGCCTCGACTGTTCTTTTCAAACTGTTTGCTCAACATCGAAGACTGATTATACATACTTAGTAAGTGACAAATTTTTCCCACCGATAACCCCATCGATAGCTTATCTTACATTAACTTTCTTCAGCCAACACACAAACAAGAGTGTGTGTGTGTTTGCGTGTTTGCGTTTTCTGGTAGTCAACAATTGCTATGCTATTCGTCAAGCGCTTCAAATAACACTATCAATCACCCAATTAATATACATAGTAGTTCCTAATGGCATGCTCCTGTCGGTAATTGCTAAATCGAATTGCACTCGCCTGCCCAAAGGGGCAGAACTTGACCCACTTTACTGTGTCGGTAATGACGTGTGGGTCTAAAGGCTAAATCGGTATCTCACGTTTGCGGTGAGACGCGACACTAGGTGTTAATCAAACCGCTATTACCACGAATATGTACATATGTATGTGTTTGTGTTTTGTGTTTGAGAACCAGAATCGAAATGGGTTGGCTAAGAGAAACGGGTAGAGCACCGCCACTTGAGTCTCTTAAGTAATTATATCTATGATAATCCAATTTGAAGCTACCACATTTTGAGCGATATTTATTTATTATTGATTTAATTAAACTTAACTTACTCATTTCGTGATGCTAAAACCACTTTAAAAAATTGGCACAGTAAATACTTTTCAGTTTTGTGATGCTTTAAAAGCTTTTTTCCTTGTGAGTTTTCAAGAGAAAATTAATATATTTTCTATAATATTTTTTACTTGTTATAAAATAAATTGTATTTAATTATTTTACAAAAAATTGTTAAGCAAAAAAAGAATCTCACATTGCTGACAGATTGGAGTGCATACTTTTAGGCATAACTGTATGTAACACAACTGTATAATACAACATTGATATGTAGAATAATACTCTTACCATACATTTATTTCCGATTTCTAGTTCTCTTTTATTTGAGAGAGAAAGACAAGACACTCCAGACTCTCTCTCTCTCTCTCTCTGGCTCCAAATTATGTATGTATGTATGTATGTATGTATGTGGCTGGCATTTGTTTACCTTTTTCGGGTCCAGCTCTGTATTCCTCTCTATCTCAATTGCTCAGAGCAACAATCCACATTTTATAGACTTTGGTTTAAGTTTAATGGATTAATGATGGAATTTCTTGGGCGTTAATAAAAATCCGAAAATATTCATTCTGTAGAAGTTCTTATAGAATCTGTTTAGTGCTTTTCACAATGACCACGCTCTCTTACCAACGTCAGCCCCGAAATAAAACTTAAATTGATCAAATCAGTTGAAAACTTGAATTGGTTATTGCCGAGTCACGCTGAACGCATCAAAATATGTACACATATGTACATACATACATTCATACAAACATATGTATGCAGTAGTTTACTCAAAAATTTTTGGCCCAGCGATAGTAAAAAAGAAAGAGAGATAAAGAGAAAGAGAGAGAGAGGGCAAGCGAGAGCTTGCTGGATTGAGAAATCGGACGATATCATTTGTATATAAACCCAGAGACGACTAAATTACATTCCCATTTTCGTAGTACCCCGCGCACGAAAAGGTTCACAGAGTCGCGATCGAAAATGTGGTTCGTGTTGTACTTTTTGCTGGCGCTGCCACTGCTTTTTGTGGCCTATCTGGAGCTGAGCACGTTTCGGCGAAGAAGAGCTCTGAATAAATTCAAGGGGCCCAGCCGGCTGCCCATCGTGGGCAATGCCCATCAGGCCGGCAAGACTCCCACAGGTGGGTGCAGTTCGAGTTTCAGCGAGGAATCAGCTCACAATCGCATTACGACTTAAATAACCCATCTCGAATAGCGTTGCGACTGATGACTGCATTTGTATTTAACTCAGCGGCAATGTTATTCCAGTTGGGTTGTTTGCGGCCAAGCATCAACTGTAAAAGCAGTAATTTTAATGTGCAGCTAATAAGCCCAATGCCCTCACATATTCGTACTCTTTAGTTCCTTGCGCACCAGACAATCTCCTGTAAAGATAGCATTGTGTAGACTTTGGTCACTTAATGTAAACTTAATGTGATACAGCGGCAAATAATTGGCATCACATGTAAAAATAGTTGACTGACTGTTGCGTGTCAAACAAAATAATGAACTTGTGCATAAATACAGGGTGTGCCAACTTTCAGTGCTCCAAGCCGAAAACACCGCCCCAGATGTTCGAAAAAGTGATAAAAAAAAGCTGCAAAAAAGGCGCATTTTGTTTTAAAAAATTAATCATAACAAATGTAAAAAGATCAAGCTAAATAAAAATACATTTTATGCGCAAATCGGTTCACCAAAGTCAAAGTTATTCAAGGTTCACATGGAGCACTAAAAGTTGGCGCACCCTGTACATAAGTTTAAACAATGAAAATCTTTGGAATCTGAATGTGATCCGTCCACTCAATTGAAATGCGTTGCCTGTGCATCGACTAACAATAAGTTTATTGTATTTACTTTATAGAGATTCTCGACCAAGTATTTACGTGGTGGCACACGTATGGTAACGATAACTTCTGCTTCTGGATTGGGTCCCACTCAAATCTGATGGTCACCAATCACAAGTACCTGGAGGTAAGCTGCTCAAACATCTCTCGATTGAACTACTCTTAAAATTTCTTCTATTTTTCCAGTTCATACTTAGCAGTCAGACACTGATTTCCAAGTCGGATATCTATGACCTCACCCATCCCTGGCTGGGCCTGGGTCTGCTTACCAGCACGGGCAGCAAATGGCACAAGCATCGGAAGATGATCACGCCCGCCTTCCATTTCAACATACTGCAGGACTTTCACGAAGTGATGAACGACAACTCCACAAAGTTCATTAAGCATCTGAAGAAAGTGGCAGCCGGCGACAGTATATTTGACTTTCAGGACCAGGCCCATTACTTCACTCTGGATGTCATTTGCGACACAGCCATGGGAGTGTCCGTCAACGCAATGGAAAATCGAAGCTCCTCAATTGTTCAAGCCTTCAAAGAGTAAGTATTAATAGGAAGTGATATCTCGTTTTTGTCAACAGCTGTTCTTCTCTCTCACAGCATATGCTACATCATCAACATGAGAGCCTTCCATCCGTTTAAGCGTATTGAACTGCTCTTTCGCTTGGCTCCCGAGTATCCAGCCTATTGCAAGACTCTAAAGACGCTGCAGGACTTTACCCACGAAATCATCGATAAGCGCATCAATGCCCACAAAGACGGGACAGTCTCAGCCAGTCAGAATGATGAGTTCTCCCGCAAGAAAATGGCCTTCCTAGATACCTTGCTTTCGTCTACGATCGATGGTCGTCCGCTTACGACTCAGGAGCTGTACGAAGAAGTCTCCACATTCATGTTCGAGGGACACGACACGACCACTTCGGGAGTGTCCTTTGCCGTTTTTCTGCTCTCCAGACACCAAGACGAGCAGCAAAAACTATTTGACGAACAGCGCGAAGTGATGGGTGATTCCGGTCTGAGTCGTGACGCAACATTCCAGGAAATCTCTCAAATGAAATACTTGGACCTGTTCATCAAGGAGGCTCAGCGCATTTATCCCAGTGTGCCATTCATTGGTCGCTTCACTGATAAGGACTACATTATTGGTAGCTTATTGACAGTTTATAAAATAACCTTTTGTTAACTTTGCTCTTCGTTTTTGTAGAGGGCGAACTTGTGCCGAAGGGCACGACCCTAAATTTGGCACTCGTTATGCTCGGCTACAATGATCGTGTGTTCAAGGACCCGCACAAGTTTCGGCCTGAGCGCTTTGAGCTGGAGAAACCAGGTCCCTTCGAGTATGTGCCCTTCAGTGCCGGTCCCCGCAACTGCATTGGCCAGAAGTTCGCTATGCTGGAGATCAAGACGGTGGTGTCTAAAATTATTCGCCACTTTAAAGTGCTGCCTGCCCTGGACGAGCTTGTCTCCAAGGATGGCCATATAAGTACTACGCTAGGATATAGGCCTGAAGAAAGGAAGAAGCGCGACTTGCTTCGCCATAAATACGATCCCATTCTGTCTGCTGTACTCACCCTAAAGTCCGAGAATGGTCTCTTTATCCGCCTTCAGGAAAGGCACTAGTCAGTAAGGATTAGAATAAATGTTATATTTGTTTATTAAATTAAACTTTCTTTTACTTTTATAATGAAACGAATGTTTTGCAGTCCAGCACTGGTCGAGAGTTCATCAAAAATCATTAATTTCAGATTGGCAATGGAAAAGATTAGAAGCTTCACCTAAATACTCTACCCTCAGCAGTTGAAAACATCCTGACCTCTCTTTGAGAGAGAGAGAAAGGAAGATCTTTATAATCGATAACAATACCCGACACGATTTTTCCTCAAGGAACCAAATCAACTTTTTCTGAGATTTGGGGCTTAGAAATTGTTTGATAAATTTTTTTCTATGCCAGAACTTTTTTTAGAATTAAAAAAAAACTGGTATTTCTTTTAAAGCTTTTTCAGAGGTAGTGCTTCTATTTTTCACATAACTCAGGTATCTCATATTTGGTTGTGATCAATTTTGACATTCTGAAAACCTAAGAAATTCAGTTATAAATTAGATCTAAACTTTCTGAGATTTTAGCTTACCGTTTGGGAAATATAAAGCATTCAAATGCAAGAACTATGATTTTTGTGCGGTATTCTTTACAAAATTTTTACATTAAAAAATCAGAAAAAGTTAAAAAAAAATTTTGCGTATAGGTGCATTAGTTAGGCGTTGTTTGAGGTTTTGTTCATTAAAATCTATGGAGAGACGGTGGAGCTAAAATTCGTTAACAAAACACAAAAAATTAAAAAAAAACTTCGAATAAATACATTTTGGAACAACCAGACGTAAGATACTTAGGTTAAGTACAAAAAAGAAGCGCTACCTCTGATAAAAGCTTTAACAAAAAAGGCCAGATTTAAAAAATTCTTCAAAAAAATGTCTACCATAAAACAAAAAAAAAACCATATTTCTTTTGAAATTTTTGAAGCCACAAATCTATCAGAAATAGTCGGCTTGGATCCTTGAGGAAAAGAGTTCAATTTTGTCGAGTAGTGTAATTAAGTTAGGATTTTAATTGTTTTTTACATAATTATAGAGGAAGAAAGAACTTAACCTTCAGACTAATCTTAAACTCTTTTTTTTAATTTTAGTTGTACTTTTATCTTGTATCATTAATGTTCTATGTACTATAATACCAATGACCATTTTATTTGTATGTACCTACATATTTAATTTTAATATACAAAAATCTACCAACTCTCTTATCGGGCATTAATAGATGATAGCTCAACCCATTCGGCCAGATTCGGCTACTTTTCGGTACTAAACACAAGTGCTGGCCATAATCTTCACTCATAATCGTAGAGTTTCGTGGGCTGTACGGTTGTGGTTGTGCTGGTCGGATCGGAAATGTGGTTCGCATTGTATGTGGTCTTGGCGCTGCCGCTTCTTTGGCTGGCCTATTTGGAGCTAAAGTCACTGCGGAGAAGGAGAGTGCTAAGCAAGTTCAAGGGGCCGAAAGTATTGCCGATTGTTGGCAATGCCCATCAGCTGGGCAGGACTCCTCCAGGTGGGTGAGCGGAAATGGAGCTTAGAGGGAGAAAATACATGATGCATGGTAACCACTTTGTGCAACGATAACGGAGAGACTTTGCTCTGATTGTTTGGGCACCAGCACCTTTGAAACCTTCTTATCAGATGCTTGAAATGTGCTCTATCTCATCCGATTAAGATTTATAAGTTTGTTTTCTCACCTTTATAGAGATTCTCGGCCAAATGTTTGAATGGTGGCACCACCATGACAAGGATAACTTTCGCTACTGGATTGGCTACTACCCCAATTTGATGGTCACCAGTACCAAGTACTTCGAGGCAAGCTGCACACAAATTATTTAAATAATATTTTTGATTTTCATGTGTCTCTCTGCCCAGTTCATACTCAGCAGTCAGACACTGATATCGAAAGCCGAAGTCTACAACCTCACTCATCCCTGGCTGGGCCTGGGCCTCCTTACCAGCACTGGCAGCAAATGGCATAAGCATCGAAAGATGATCACCCCTCCTTCCACTTCAATGTCCTGCAGGACTTTCACGATGTGATGAACGAAAAATCCACAAAGTTCATTAAGCACCTGAAGAAAGTGGCGAGTGGAGACAGCATTTTTGACTTTCAGGAGCAGGCCCATTTCCTGACTCTGGACATCATTTGCGACACCGCCATGGGAGTGTCCATTAACGCCATGGAAAACCAAGACTCTGAATTAGTAAAAGCCTTCAAGGAGTAAGTCTGAACTGACCACACCCATTTTATATTTATATTTTCCGTTTATATTATATAGCATGTGCTACAACATTAAAGTAAGAACATTCAGTTCGTGGAAGCGCAATCAAACGCTATATCGATTGGCCTCCGACTATCCCGCCTACTGTAAAACGCTGAAGACCCTGCAGGACTTTACCCACGATGTCATCGAGAAGCGCTTGAAGGCCCACAAAGACGGTGCCGCTTCTGCAAGTCAGGGGGATGAGTTTTCGAGGAAGAAGATGGTCTTTCTGGATACGTTACTCTCAGCAACTGTTGATGGTTGCCCGCTGACGTCGCAGGAGCTGTACGAGGAAGTCTCTACATTTATATTCGGAGGCCACGACACGACCACTTCGGCGATTTCATTTGCCTTGTATTTGCTCTCCAGACACCAAGACGAGCAGCGAAAATTATTCGAAGAACAGCGCGAGGTGATGGGTGAATCTGGGATGGGTCGTGACGCAACCTTCAATGACATTTCTCAAATGAAATATTTGGATCTGTTCATCAAGGAGGCCCAGCGCATTTATCCCAGTGTGCCATTCATCGGGCGTTATACCGAGAAGGATTATGTGATTGGTAAATACCTAAGTTTGTTAAAAAATACTTGGATAACACTAAAATTATTTGCTGTAGATGGTGACCTCGTGCCTAAAGGTACCACCCTCCATATGGGAATAATTATGCTCGGCTACGATGATCGTGTGTTCAAGGACCCGCACAAGTTTCGGCCTGAGCGCTTTGAGCTGGAGAAACCAGGTCCCTTCGAGTATGTGCCCTTCAGTGCCGGTCCCCGCAACTGCATTGGCCAGAAGTTCGCTATGCTGGAGATCAAGACGGTGGTGTCTAAAATTATTCGCCACTTTAAAGTGCTGCCTGCCCTGGACGAGCTTGCCTCCAAGGATGGCCATATAAGTACTACCCTGGGATTGCCGTCTGCAGAGAAGAAGAAACGCGACTTGCAGCGACACAAATACGATCCCATTCTGTTAGCCGCGATGAGCCTGAAGTCAGAGAATGGAATTTATCTACGCCTTAAGGAAAGGTTTTAGGACATGAAATGAAAATAAACAGTATTGGACCTGGCATTAAAAAGATTCAGCACTCAGATTAATTATATATTTATTTGGATAAACACCTATACACCTAAGCACCTGTATACAGGTAGGTATACCTACAGTAGGAGCGCACACAGCAACTGTGTGAGTGAACAATAGAAGATAGAGAGAGAGATAGATTGATGGATCGCGATGGCCAGCTGCATGTATTCGATAAACTCAAAAGGCGTATATACTTACTATACATTAATCTTTGCATACTTTATGGTATGTATACAAAACCGGGTCACCGGTCAAAAAACCAACAGTTTTAAATATGAAACATACTAAAATGATTATAATTTGTGCAAATAACTATACTTATAGTTAATGGTTATCGGTTATTCTTGCTTGTGAACATATAATATACATATGTACATACATACATTCATATGTATGTATATACATATATATGACAAAATTACTTTTTCTGATAGATTTTGGGATTTTATTTTTTTAAGAATTATGTTTATTTTTATGTTTAGGTTTTTTTTTAAGTATAAAAAAACATAAAAATTTGGAAAATTCTTTTAAAAAAACTAAACCATAATTTTTAAAAAAATTGTAAATCCTGAAATCTATCAGAAAAAGTCACTTTGGGCCACAGCGGAAATAAAAGTTCAATCTTGTCGAGTAGTGTTATCGGGTTAAGTTTTTAGCTATAATCAAAAAGATATACATATGTATATGATACATCTCACGTATTATATTGGGTAGGGTGCATATCTACATTTGAATACATATAAGAAAATACATATGTATGTACATACATCGATCCGCTTGAGGGAGATCATTTTTTGATAAATAAACAAGTTTTGTTATGTCTTATTTTCTGAGAATATTTCTGTTTACTTTTAAGATGAGTGTAGCATATTTTGAGGGTTGGCGAAAGAGCAGAACAGATCACAACAACTTTCCAGTTGCGCAGGTCAGTGCTACATCCAAGCGTAGCATATGAATGTGTGTAATATAGAACACGTAATATCTCAAACACATACAGTCTTTTAAGTAATCGATGAAATCGCTTCCATGGGGCTACTGAGAGTGGGGCTGTAAGCTCTAGAATATAAGTGATAAGCGAAATCAGTGCATTGGTATGCATATTTAGTTTACTTATTTATGTTTGTACCTTTTACTCGCGTGAATATGTACATACATGTATGCAACAGGCCAGAGGAGGAAAAATCGAAAGGCGTGGCTACTCACTGGCGTTGAATTTTGCTAAGTTTTAAGCAACATGTTTCTTACATCTTCATATATCCGGAGTACGTACTCGGAAATGTGCATTAGATGGGGAAGCACCTTTTGTGTCTACCCTCGTGATAGCAAGCAATGAGTTCTTATAAAATTTCATGGTAATATTCTAAGCGGTAATGCTACCTAAGCAAATTCAAACCAAAACAGAAGAAAAGTAATGCTAGCGAGGCAAATTTAAACCAAAACAATGAGATGACGGCCTACGAGAGTCGATACTCTAAATACCCTATAAACAGCTAGATTATTTTCAGCAATATATGTTGAAAACACACGAAGACACTTGCTAAAGATAACCCAGCTATAAATAACACACTGAATATAATTATATATGTATGTACCTAAACCTGAAAGAAACATAAATGTTCTGAGAATGATTCCCCTTCAAGGGTATCCCGAAATGGCAACGAAACTTTATAATAACGAATCTCGCCGCAAACACGTTATCATCGTTAAAAAGACAAAGTAAAAAAAGCTGCCGAGTCACGATGAACGAACGCTGTCTAGGCGGCCGATGTTGCGACCTGATGTTGACTTAGAGAGAGATAGAGATCAGAAAATATGAGTAGCGTTTTGCTTGCGCTCCTATTTAAACCTGAAACCTACCACAATCGAATACCAAATTCTGCGTGTGTTTTGTTCTGAACGGTATACCGCTTGAAAATGTGGCTGGTGTTATATGCATTCTTGGCCCTGCCGCTGCTCCTGTGGCTCTACCAGGAGTTGAGCACATTCAGGCGTAGGCAATTGCTGAAAAAGTTCAATGGGCCAAAACGATTGCCCATCGTCGGCAATGCCCATCAGATGGGTAAAAATTCAACAGGTAAATGGTGTAAACGTTTTTACAAATTAAATGCAACTGAGACGCATACACTCCGTAGAAATTCTCGACCAGCTATTTTCGTGGTGGTACCATTATGACAAGGATAATATTAGCTTCTGGATAGGATCTACCGCCAATGTATTGGTCACAAAGCCCAAGTTCGTGGAGGTGAGCTTCGAAAAGAAAAACCATGCGAGGGAAATTAGGTAATCCATCTTATTTTACTCATAAGTATATACTCACCAGTCAGACACTGATAAGAAAGGCTGAAAACTATGATCTATCCCATCCATGGTTGGGCTTGGGCCTAATCACGAGCACGGGCAGTAAGTGGCACAAACATCGTAAGATGATCACGCCCTCCTTCCACTTCAATATCCTGCAAGACTTTCACAAGGTGATGGACGAATACTCCACCAATTTCGTGCAGCTACTGAGAAAAGTGTCTGCTGGAGATAGCATCTTGGATATCCAGGATCATGTCGCATTCTTGACCCTAGACGTCATTTGCAACACAGCCATGGGAGTGTCCATTGACGCAATGGCAAACCGAACGTCAGAAATAGCGCAAGCTTTCAGAGAGTAAGTGTTCAACGACTTTGCATCTCCACTCTCTGAACATCAGATCCCTCCCCATACAGCATATGCGTCAACGTGAACGTGAGATCCTTCCATCTGTGGAAGCGCAATCAAATGCTATATCGATTGGCCTCCGACTATCCCGCCTACTGTAAGACGCTGAAGACCCTGCAAGACTTTACCCACGATGTCATCGAGAAGCGATTGAAGGCCCACAAAGACGGTGCTGCTTCTGCAAGTCAGGGCGATGAGTTTTCGAGGAAGAAGATGGCCTTCCTGGATACGTTACTCTCAGCAACTGTTGATGGTCGCCCTCTGACGACCCAGGAGCTGTACGAGGAAGTCTCCACATTTATATTCGGAGGCCACGACACGACCACTTCGGGAATTTCTTTTGCCTTGTATTTGCTCTCCAGACACCAAGACGAACAGCGAAAATTATTTGAGGAGCAGCGCGAGGTGATGGGTGATTCCGGACTGAGTCGTGACGCAACCTTCCAGGAAATTTCTCAAATGAAATATTTGGATCTATTTATCAAGGAGGCCCAGCGCGTCTATCCCAGTGTGCCATTCATTGGGCGTTATACCGAGACCGATCATTTGATTGGTAAGTGCAGAAACTTTTCAACAGGAACCGCTTTGTAACCCCATAGTTCTCTTTTGCAGATGGTAACCTTGTGCCAAAAGGCACTACCGTCAGTATAGGACTCGTTATGCTTGGCTACAACGATCTTGTCTTCAAGGATCCGCACCAGTTTCGGCCCGAGCGCTTTGAGCTGGAGAAGCCAGGTCCCTTTGAGTATGTGCCCTTCAGTGCTGGTCCTCGCAATTGTATTGGCCAGAAGTTCGCCCTGCTGCAGATTAAGACGGTGGTGTCCAAAATGGTTCGGAACTTTGAGGTGCTTCCCGCAGCGGATGGACTGCAGTCTAAGGATGGCTATCTTAATACCACTATGGGCTTGCCCACTGCAGAGAGAATGAAGAAAGAAGCTTATCGTCATAAATACGATCCAATTCTGAATGCCGCTATAACCCTTAAATCCGAAAACGGTCTTCATATCCGCTTGAGGGAGAGAAACTAGATCATAAGTTGATAAATAAATATTGTTTTTGTATGCCAAATTGCATGAGCTGTGATTTCTATTTCTCATTGTGAAAGCCGGGCACAGAAGTTTACAGTTGCTTTTCGCACGTCTCTTAATTGCAGCTGTTGCTCATAATTGCGTTGCTGCTCTCCTAGTTGCTCCTAGTTTCTCTCCTCCTAGTTTTTAAGGTGCTTCTTAACGATGCAGCGGCTGCATGGCAGCTTGCGTACGTGTGATCGTATATGATCTCATTTCACGCATACAATAATTCAGGCACTTGCTGCACCGAATATTAAACTGATTTAGATATGTATTTGCGCTAAGGGAGGATCTTCCAGCTTTTTCTCACTCTCTGTACATGCAGCCGCTGCATCGTTTATATTCTAGAACCACCTTAATTGCACAGCTTGGTGGGTAGCGTGAGCGAAACAATCAGCAAAGCTCAGAGAGTCAATCAGGCATGCTCTCAGAGAGCTAGATACGTATGTAACTATTTGTACGTCTCTGCCGTGAGCCAACTAAATAATATTCCTAGATTTAGAATATTAAATTAGCTCTAAAGAGAAGTCTTGAACAGCAATTATTACCTTAACCCAACACACCATTAATAGCACACTTCTGGGCCATGAAAGTAAATTGATAAACAATTTAAGTTGAAGAAAAATCTTTTTATTTGATAACAGTCGACACTAACTCGATTACTCGACTGTTAACTTTAGTTAACAGCCACGAGGACTGTGCCCACATAGGGATTGGCCACAAACGCCGCGGGATTCACGACATCACCGTCGATGTGCTGTGAGCTTAGCGAGGTGGTGATAATCTCCGCCTGGCTACCCAACTTGTAGTACTTTGTGATGTCAATCGTCTTGGCAGTTCCGCCCAGATTGAGGACAATCACATAGAGATCGCTGTCGCTCTTTTGGCTGTAACAAAATAAAGGCATTTGTGTTGAAGTGGACTGGATGGGTAGTCCAGAATGCTGATTTACTCACCGCGAGTAGATGATGATATCATCATCGAGGGCCTGAATGTTCAGATCTCCCTGGCGGAAGGACGGCTCTTTGCGGACGCGCACCAACTTCTTGAAGATCTGCAGATGCGAACGCGGAGCGCGCAGCTGCTGGAGGGCATTGTTGGTCTTGTAGTCATCGGACACGGGCAGCCAGGTGTGATCGGCGCTGGTGAAGCCTGCCAATGAGCACAAGAAAGATTAGAAAACGCTGGACAGAGGGTATAGGAGAGCTTCAACCCACCTGCTTTGGAAGAGGCATCCCATTGGTATGGTGTGCGGGCCGGATCACGTGAGCGATCGTAGTAGTGCTCGGGATCGGAGTTGCAGGCCGGAGGATCAACAGTATCCTCCCAGCTGATCCACACATCGGTCATGCCCAGCTCCTCGCCGTTGTAGGTCACGGCATGTCCTGGCAGCGTCTGCAGCAGGATGTTGATCAGGTCCGTGCGCTGAACCCCGAAACGGGAGGCCACACGCTTGTTGTCGTGGTTGCCGAGCACCCAATTGGCGTAGACACCCTCCGGCATGGCATCCATCCACTTCTTGATGTGCGTCACATACGTGGGCGCCGTCGAGGCGTTGTTCACGTTCGAGAGGAAGTCAAAGTTGAAGGGAATGTGGGAGCCGTTTCGCACGCCATTGCCGTAGTACAGCATCATGTTCTCGAAGCTGGAGTATGCCTCGGTCAGGAGCAGTCGCTTATCCCCACCGTGCTCCGCCTGGAAGGTGTCCACCACCTCACGCCACTGGTAGACCATGTCGAGGGTCTCCGCCAGATCCTGGGTGTAGATGTGCTGCGTGAAGCAGTGATCATCGGGGTCGGGGCAGGCAGCAGTGTCGTTGGTCAGCGGCTCATCGGGGTACTGGTTGTAGCGGTCCAGGTCCACCTCAAACAGGTAGGGAACCGCATCGATGCGAAAACCGGCGACGCCCTTGGCCAGCCAAAAGCGAATGACGTTCTTCATCTCCTCAACCACCACCGGATTGCGGTAGTTCAGATCAGGCTGCTGCACGGCAAACTGATGCAGATAGTACTGCTGCCTCACATCGTTCCACTCCCAGGCGCTGTATCGGAACTCGGAGATCCAATTGTTCGGTGGCTCCCGTTCGCCGGTCTCCTCGTTGATCTTGCCATTATGCCAGATGTAGTAGTCCTTGTAGTGGGGATCGCTGTCCACCGACTTCTTGAACCACTCGTTCTCATCGCTCGAGTGGTTGGGCACAAAGTCCAGAATGATCTTGATGCCCACCTCCTTGGCCTTGGCAATCAGACGCTCAAAGTCCTCCATGGTGCCGTACTCGGGGTGCACTTGATAAAAGTCCGAGATGTCATAGCCAAAGTCCACCATTGGTGACTTGAAGATGGGCGACAGCCAAGTGCCCGTGAAGCCAATATCCTTGAGGTACTGAAGCTTTTCGGTGACGCCATTCAGATCACCGATGCCATCGCCGTCCGAGTCCCGGAAGGAGCGCGGATAGATCTGGTAGTAGTTGCCACTCTCCCACCACTCGGTGGCTCTGGCCAGGCCAATGGCGGCCAGCACCAGGAACACTATAACTGACTGCGTTCGCATTTGTTCGGTTTTGTTCGGACTATGGAGCTGTCAGCTGCCTTTTATAGCCGACGATAAGCCGGCTCCTATCGAGATCGGGCACGCCTAGAGTGGCCATTTGAATGGTTGAGCAAACACCCGGCCACTGCATGAGATCTCATGGTGGTCGCAGTTCTCATGCTTCCACTTCAACTGTCATTGTTTTCGCCCTCCAAGGCGGCTGATTTTACGTAAAAGCGATCGACTAATTCTGAAATGGATTCGATTGCTGGTAATATTCCGAAAAATTTCAAGGTACTATCTTCTTAAGTGGCTCTTTGAAGTGGACATTAGTCAGCTGATAGGAAACGAACAGGCAAAACATTTTGAGTCCTACCCGCAAAGCTACGTGGTATCGTACCTACTACAACAATATGGGAAAAATTTTTTAGTCAACCTTGATAATAATTTGTAGGCCATTGAAAATGTGACAGAACATACATACAAACAAATGAACAAATACATATCTTGTTCACGCGATTACTCGTACTGTACCTAGTGACGTGGTTACAATTGATTAACCATTTGAAGTGAAATCATTTATCAATTTGTTGATAGCGAGAACAAGGAAATTTTTGTTAATAAACTTTTCCGATACTTTAGATTAAATTTTGACCTCTATAACCCGTGGCGTTTGATTTATGAAATCGCAAAACGCTGTGAGAAATATATATACGTATAAATTAAGTAAATACATAAATCAATAGGAAATTTAAGCAAATTTAGTTCTTATCATAAGGTCGCACATGTCTGAAGTACATCTACAAAAATGATTAACCTATTAAATTAAAGCTGATATCAAGCAAAAGATTAAAAAAAACGAGAAGGAACGTGAGTCGCTTCTAGTCGCGACTCTACTTTTATACCCGTACTCAGTCAGTATATAAACTTGTGAGCTTATAATTGAAATTTTAAAAAATTTTAAAATTTTACATTTTACATTTTTTTGCTACATTTGGTAACTACATCTACATGTAAAATGTAGATAATACATATAGAACAAATATTCTACATCTACCATTTAGATTCTACATCTCCTCCGCTAGGGGTTGCTCGCGCATTGCACAGGGCAGAAAGTGTGCGAGCGAGACAGAGAATGAATAGCGTCAGCAGCGCCAGAGGAGGTGGTGGAAGCAACTGAAAATTAATTTCTTTATTCTGGCTATAATTATGATCCGATCTGATTCAGATTCGGCAATCTGATAGATATGGTCATTCTCGATACTGCGTTTTTAGTTTTATCGTATCTTCAAAATTGTGGAAGCCACAGATTTTCGTCCTTTGTAGGGGCGGAAGGGGGCGGGGCGAAATTTTGAAATACACTTGTAACAGTGTGATATCACATTAGTCTGGAAACAAAATTTCGTTGCTCTAGCTTTTATAGTCTCTGAGATCCAGGCGCTCATCGGGACGGACAGACATACAGACGGACAGACGGACGTACAGATAGACATGGCTCTATCGACTCGGCTATTGATGCTGATCAAGAATATATATACTTTATGGGGTCGGAAAAATTTCCTTCTCTGCGTTACACACATCCACTTTTAGCACAAATACAGTATACCCCTTAACTCTTTTTGAGTACGGGTATAAAAACCCCGCAAAATGGTATCAGATATGCCTCTCATTTGTACAACAATTAAAACAAATGTCACACGTGCATTGTCGGAAAAAAGCGTCGCATCAATTAAAATAAATCTGCCTATTAATTAGTCGAATTGTGGTTGATTTTAATTTGGCAAATTAATCTGATTAAAAGTTAAACAGTGTAAAAAATACGAGAAGGAACGTGTGAGTCGCTTCTAGTCGCGACTCTACTTTTATACCCGTACTCAGTCAGTATATAAATTTGTGAGCTTATATTTGAAATTTTGATAGAAATTTTAAATATTTTACATTTACATTTTTTGCTACATCTGTTAACTACATCTACATCTAAAATGTAGATTATACATGTAGAACAGATATTCTACATCTACCATTTAGATTCTACATCTCCTCCACGAGGGGCGCTCGCGCCTTGCACAGGGCAGAGTGTGTGCGAGCGAGAAGGAGAATAAGAGGCGTCAGCAACGCCAGAGAAGGTGGGGGAAGATACTGAAAATTAATTTCTTTACTTTGGCTATACCAATAATCCGACCTAACTAAGATTCGGCAATCTGGTAGATATGGTCATTCTCTACGATACTGCATTTTTAGTTTTATCGCATCTTTAAAATTGTGGCTCCCACAGATTTTCGTTCTTTGTGCGGGCGGAAGAGGGCGGGGCGAAATTTTGAAATACACTTGTAGCAGTGTGATATCACATGAGTCTCGAAACAAAATTTGGTTGCTCTAGCTTTTATAGTCTCTGAGATCTAGGCGCTCATCAAGACGGACGGACGGACAGACGGACAGACAGACAGATAGAGACTCGGCCATTGATGCTGATCAAGAATATATATACTTTATGGGGTCGAAAACGTTACCTTCTCTGCGTTACACACATCCACTTTTACCACAAATACCATATACCCCTTAACTCTTTTTGAGGACGGGTATAAAAAGAAATAGTGGAAATTTTAATTCAATTAAAACCGTTTAGAGCTGTTTTTGCGGTTACTTACTTGTACATTGTACATCAAGCCAACATGATTACTCGTTCCCCTGCAGCTAACCATTTCAAAAGTCGGTGGCAGTGAATGAATGGGTTGTGGCAAACAAAATATCTGCTATTGTGTTTTAATGTGAGTTTTAACTAATTAAATGTCTAG
This sequence comes from Drosophila subsilvestris, assembly GCA_035043285.1. Classification (NCBI taxonomy): domain Eukaryota; kingdom Metazoa; phylum Arthropoda; class Insecta; order Diptera; family Drosophilidae; genus Drosophila; species Drosophila subsilvestris. The sequence goes on from JAWNNB010001795.1 coordinate 336,237, forward strand.
GGAAATGTCTAGGTACATCAAATTAATTTACTTAAAAGCAAATTAAAGTCGTAAACGAAATTAAATAATTGAAATGGTAGCTGAACCCTTTCGAAATGAGTGTGGAGGTTCCACGACTGATACCAAAAAATGTGATATTATCTTGTGAAAAATCTGCAACTTATTGACCAACCTTCGGAGGGTTCTTCCCCCTTGGAAACATTCTTCTTATTAACTATTTTTACGTCACGCCGCATTGCTTTAATGGTTCATATCCAGGAATAGGAAACGAAGAAATAAACCCAACCCACGCAGTTGTTTTAATCGTACAAATTCTCGTATGTACAATGTGCGATAAAAAGTTATCAGATTAGCAATTGGTCTGAGCAATTTCTGACCTTATCAGCTCAAAAAATCCGACATGCCCTGCAATTGTGTTTCGAAAATCGATTAATTTGAAGCACTCAAACACCAGTGAAATGCCAAAGTGGGCACATCTCTGTCTGGTTGCAGTGCTGGTGGCCACTGCCGGGTGCACGGACATTGATTGGTGGGAGAACGCGTCGCTGTACCAGATCTATCCACGATCCTTCCAGGACAGCAATGGCGATGGCATTGGCGACCTGAAGGGCATCACATCGCGGCTGAGCTACCTGAAGGAGATCGGCATAACGGCCACATGGCTGTCGCCGGTTTTCACCTCGCCCATGTCGGATTTCGGTTACGACATCTCCAATTTCTTCGACATTGATCCCATCTTTGGAACCCTCGATGACTTCGATGCGCTGATTGTGGAAGCCAAGTCGCTGGGGCTGAAAATAATACTGGACTTTGTGCCCAACCATTCGAGCGACGAGAACGAGTGGTTTGCCAAGTCGGTGAACCGCGTGGATGGCTACGATGACTTCTATGTGTGGCACGATGGCAGGGTGAATGCGGAGACCGGCGACCGGGAGCCGCCCAGCAATTGGATCAGCGTGTTTGGCGGTCCTCAGTGGACGTGGGACGCAACACGACAGCAGTACTTCCTGCACCAGTTCCAGGTGAAGCAGCCGGACCTGAACTTCACCAATCCCATGGTGCGCGAGCATATGCTGGACGTGCTGAAGTTCTGGCTGGATCGAGGTGTCGATGGATTCCGCATCGATGCGGTGCCCCACATCTACGAGTACCGCAATGCGGATGGCTCCTATTCCGACGAGCCCGTCAGTGGCTGGAGCAGTAATCCAGAGGCCTACGACTACCACGACCATATCTACACCAAGGATCAGCCGGCCACTGTGGAGTTGATGTACGAGTGGCGCGCCTTCCTGGACCAGTACCGAGCGGAGAATGGAGGCGACTCCAGAGTTCTGCTGGCCGAGGCCTTCTCCTCCGTGGAGACGCTCAGCGCGTACTTCGGTAATGGCACCCACCTGGGCACCCAGCTGCCCATGAACTTCCAGCTGATGTACCTCAGCGGCTACTCCTCTGCGCGGGATGTGGTGAACTCCATCGACTACTGGATGAACACCATGTGGACGGAGCACCAGACAGCCAATTGGGTGATAGGCAACCACGACACGAATAGGGTGGCCGATCGCATGGGTGCCCACAAGGTGGATCTGATGAACGTGATAGTGAGCGCTCTCCCTGGGGCATCGATCACATACTACGGCGAGGAGATCGGCATGTCCAATGTGGATGTGGAGTGCACCGGCGACTCCTGCGAAGACCGGGATGGGGAGCGCACACCCATGCAGTGGACAGCCGGCCAGAATGCCGACTTCACGCAGGGCGAGAGCACCTGGCTGCCCCTCAATCCTGACTATGAGCGCTTCAATGTGAAGACGGAGCGGGGCGTAGCGCGATCATCTCTCAACGTATTCAAGGGCATGCAGGCGCTGAAGAGCAGCTCCGCTTTCCAATACTTTAAGCAGGAAGGCGGCTTCTCCTATAAGGCAATCACAGAGCAAGTCCTGCAAATCATACGGTGAGGGAAACCAGCTATAAACTTGTGTCATTTGATTATCGAATTTATTTCCTCTTCAGAACAAACAGATACAGCGAGGAATATCGCATTCTGGTCAACATGGGCAACGGTTTGGAACAACTCGAGGGCCTGGACGACAAGGTCTTTGAGTATGTCCTCACCACTGCCTACTCTCCGCACCAGCAAGGGTAAGATCTTATTTTCTACTTATTTATCATCATTATGATTTAATTTCTGTTCTTGCATAGGCAAACCGTTGATCTGAGGAGTCGAATTTTGCTTATGCCATACGAAGCTGTCGTCTTACGCTGGGTTGCCTGATACCCTTAACAATAAATAACCATAAATTATAATCTACTTTAATGAAACGCTTGTGAATTATTTCTACTTAATCAATGGGGTCCCTTGGGGTCGCCTCATAAAAATAAACAGTGTGAAATTTATCAGCCTGTGGGGACACATCAACAAAAAACATTGAAGGCCAAAAGTACCAAAGGAAATTGTAAACAAAAACCACTTGAGATCCGCTTAAGTACTTTGAACTTATGCAATCAGTACGGAATAAATGTGATCGATTCTAGCTAGAATCTGTGGTTGCCAATCTGCCAATCTTGTGACTTTCAGGGCGCCAAGATTGAGCTATCGATCGTGGCTGATGGTAATCTTTAGATCCATAATCTTGCCTAATTGCCTCATAAATTAACTGAACGTCTAATCATTGATTATATTAATGTGCGTGGGGCCTCCATAAAGATAAGCCGTGGGGGTAGGGTCCACCACCCATAAAGAGCAACGACTAAAAATTTAAATTTTAAATTATTTTTCTTTATTTTTGTAGTTAAGCTATTTAAACTGTGCTCAGCACGACAGCTTCCTTGGGCATAAGCAGCACAGAGTTGGCATAAGTCAGATCACTGTGGAATACGGAAATGGATAAGTATGGATTAAGGATTAGAGAACTTTTGCGACTTACTTCTTCCGACGGACGCTCTTGTCGTTGACCACTACGTACTGTAGCTGCGAGGAGATTGAGGTGAAGATTGAGTCCAGATTGATCGACTCAACATCATCGTTGATGTTGATGACAGTGATAAAGGACTTCTGGCCAGCCAAGGAGCTGTTTAAAAAGAGAGAGAGAGAGAGTTGTTATTAGTAAAGTAATAAGTCCCAGAGGTCTCTGCCCCTCACACTCACCGCTTGAAGGCCAGCACATTGGGACCAATGGCGTTGACGGTGACATCTCCCTGCCTCAGAGTGGGCTCATCGCGCAGGGCACGCAGCTGCTTGTAAATGTTCAGGTGGCTCAGGGCAATGCCACGTTCCCGCTTGACATTGACCAGCTTGTAGTCGAGCGCCACGGGCAGCCAGGTGGATGGGGCCTCGCTGAAGCCAGCGTTCTTCTCGTCGCTCCACTGGAAGGGAGTGCGCACTGGGTCGCGGGTGTGGCTCTCAAAGTCCTCCTCGTTGGCCTGACAGGCCTGAGGATCGACAGTGTCCTCCCAGCTGATGTAGACGTCTGTCATGCCCATCTCCTCGCCCTGGTAGGTGATGCTGATGCCGGGCAGTGTGAGAACAATCATGTTGCAGGCATCAATGCGATCGGCGCCCAGACGGGAGCCAATGCGACTCTGGTCGTGGTTGCCAAACACCCAGTTGGCCACCTGGCCCTCGGGCATGTTGTCCAGCCAGTTGTGGATCAGCTCCGAGTAGTGGTAGGCGTCCGAGTTGAAGTTAATGTTCGCCAGCAGATTGAAGTTGAAGGGGATCTGCGAACCCAAATGGGTGCCGTTGCCGTAGTACTGCATGAGGATGTCGAGTGGGGAGTAGGCCTCGGTCAGCAGAATGCGATCGTCGCCGCCCAGCTCCTGGTCAATTTCCTCGATCACCTCGCGGAAAGCGTACACCAGCTCGATGGTCTCCGGCTGGTCGGTGGTGTAGATGTGCTGCAGGTAGCCGTAGTCCTCGGGATCGTTGGAGTACTCGTTGCGGGGCTCGTCGGGCCAGTTGCCATCCGCATCGGCGGGCACCTCGTACACATGGGGCACGGCATCAATGCGGTAGCCGAAGGCGCCCTTGCGCAGCCAGAAACGGAGGACATCCTTCATGGCCTCCACCACCTTGGGGTTGCGATAGTTGAGATCAGGCTGCTTGGCATGGAACTGGTGCAGGTAGTAGGCCTGACGACCCTCGTGCCACGTCCACATGGAGCCACGGAACACGCCAATCCAGTTGGTGGGTGGCTGCCTAATGCCGTTCACCACCTTGCCGGTGTGCCACACATAAAAGTCCTTGTACTCCTCCTCACCAGCCGCAGAGCGAACAAACCAGTCGCACTCATCGCTTGTGTGGTTGGGCACAAAGTCCAGAATAATCTTGATGTCGAGCTCCTTGGCGCGTGCCAAGAGATTTTCAAAGTCCTCCATTGTGCCGAAGATGGGATCGATATCGGTGAGATTGGCCACATCATAGCCAAAGTCAGCCATGGGCGAGGTGAAGATCGGCGACAGCCAAGTGGCCGTAATGCCGATTTCCTTCAGATAAGCCAACTGTTGGGTAATGCCTGTCACGAAAAATAAGTTGATAAATCGGTTCTCCATTCTGCAACTCACCACTCACCATTGATATCGCCCACACCATCGCCGTCGCTGTCCTTGAAGGATCTGGGATAGATCTGATAGAACTGCGCCGATTTCCACCAGCCCACCTCAGCCAATGTGGGCAGCGTGAGGGCCAGAAGGCAGGAGAGCGTGAGAATTTTGACCAGTGCGCCCATTTCGATCGATTGCCAATGTCCAATGGGATTAAACGTTGCGCCTATTTATGCATACCAGACCTGGCAGACCCGGCAGACCCAATCGCTGTATTAATGATAGCTTGGCCCGTGTGAGGGCCCCCCATATACCAGCATATAGGCCACTATTTCTGATTAGCTGTGCGCCATTGGCAGATTTATGGCTCATTTCCACTAGCGAAATGTTTTTGGCTTCGTTGTTGTCCTGATAGCGAGCAGGTTCATATGATAACAAGCTTTGGTATTTATTGGCAGCAACGCCCGGTGAGGTTTCACGTTCGGAGATCATGAGACAGATTGGCAGTCAAAATTGCATACACTGACTTTCTAATTTCAGACTTGGAGTCATATCTTATCGTCCAGCTTTTTTGTTTTTAATGAATAATTTATTGTCTCTCACTTTTTTACTATTTACGGTTCAATCGAAGACGACTCTCTTGGGGGCTCAAGGTTGCGATAAGGTAATGGAGATTGAAGCTAAGCAAGTGTAGGTCATACGGAGGGTCCTTCCTCATTCAATTGGATTCCCTTTCGCAGGTTTTACCTTGGTCCAGCGCCTGACTCAACAGTGTCGCATTTCTTCCAGTCAAAGGTCTGCTCATATATTTCTCTCTGCTGGTGATTATTTACGTGAATCATCCCAGTTGAAAGTCATAAATGATAAGCCATAATGCCCAATAGTTTATAGCAGGCCCGGGGTAGCATGGGGGTAATCGTTTCGTATATAAGTAACGTATTACAATCGTGCCAGCTACAGTCAACAATGACTACTTGTTCAAGCCTATTCCTGTTGATCGGCCTTGGCCTTCTGGCCGTCGATGCGGCCGCTCCCTGGTGGAAGACAGCCTCGTTCTATCAGATCTATCCGCGATCCTTTAAGGACACCGATGGTGATGGAATCGGTGACTTGAATGGCGTCACAGAGAAGTTGGAATATCTTAAGGAGATCGGCGTGACAGCCACTTGGCTGTCGCCGTTCCTCAAATCACCGATGGCCGATTTTGGCTATGACATTTCCGACTTCAAGGACGTGGATCCACTTTTCGGCAGCATGGAGGACTTTGAAAACATGGTCGCCCGTGCCAAGGAGCTGAATGTGAAGATCATTCTGGATTTCGTGCCGAATCACTCGAGCGATGAGTGCGACTGGTTCATCCGCTCTGCTGCTGGCGAGGAGAAGTACAAAGACTACTACATCTGGCATCCCGGCTTCGTTGATGCCAACGGGCAGCGCACTCCCCACCAACTGGGTGAGCGTGTTCCGCGGCTCGGCCTGGGAGTGGCATGAGGGCCGCCAGGAGTACTTCCTCCATCAGTTCCACAAGAAGCAGCCCGACTTCAATTTCCGTAATCCCGTGGTGCGCGAGGAGATGAACGATGTCCTGCGCTTCTGGCTGGAGAAGGGTGTGGACGGCTTCCGCGTGGACGCCATCTACCATGCCTTTGAGATTGAGGCGGACGAGAATGGCAACTATCCCGATGAGCCCCGCAACGATTGGACCAATGATCCCGATGAATATGGCTACACCCACAAAATCTACACCGTGGATCAGCCAGAGACCCCTCACTTGGTGTAAGTGCAGCCCTGTGGGGAGTAACAGATCAAAACATCGATAAGCTAACGAGAATTAATATTTACTTACAGATACGAATGGCGTCAGATCCTCGAACAGTTCCAAGCCGACAATGGAGGCGATGAGCGGTGAGTGGTTGTCTGCCCATAACGAAATCCGTTTATTTAAATTTGTATATTGGCATAGCATCCTCATGGTGGAGACCTGGTCGCCCATTGAGATCGTCATGGACTACTATGGCAATGCCACGGCCGAAGGCGCCCAGATACCGTTCAACTTCCAGTTGATTAGCAATCTGCACTACGACTCCGATGCCTATCACTACGAATACCTGATTAACAACTGGCTGAACCAGATGCCGGCTGGCAAGAGCGCCAACTGGGTGGTAAGTGCTATCACGAGACTCCCACAGCACTCGCATGACAATCAATCGATTACACACATAATCATCATCCGATCAGATTGGTAACCATGACAAGAACCGCGTGGGCTCCCGCTTCGGTGCGGACCGCATCGATCTCTTCAACATCCTGCTGCTGACGCTGCCTGGCTGCAGCATCACCTACAACGGCGAGGAGATCGGCATGCTCGATGGCTACGTGTCGTGGGAGGACACTGTGGACCCGCAGGCCTGCAACGGCTACGAGGAGAACTACATGGACAACTCACGCGATCCCGCACGTACCCCGATGCACTGGTCAGACGAGAATATGGCCGGCTTCACCACCGCATCGAGCACTTGGTTGCCAGTGGGCGGCGACTACGCTCAGCACAACGTGAAGTCCGAGCGCGGAGTCTCTCTCAGCCACCTCAACATCTTCAAGCGCCTGCAGCAGCTCCGCAAGGAGCCCACCATCGAAGAGGGCTCTGCGGAGATTAAGGCCGTCAACAGCTACGTCCTGGCCGTCAAGCGGTGAGTCTCCTGAACTGATCTAGGCAATGAATCGATATCAAGGTTTTCCAAATTCTAGATACCTGAGCGGCAACTACGTCTACATTTCACTGTTCAACGTTTTCGACTCCATCGAGAATGTGGATCTGACGAAGGTGTTCAGCGGACTTCCCGCCAAATTGCAGTACGCCCTGGTCACAGACAAGTCCATCAAGCGGGTGGGCGATCAGATCTCGGCTAGCAGTGTCACCCTCATGCCACACGAAGCCATTGTGCTGCGGTCAACCACTACTGTTTAACGTAATTTATTGCTTTATTTAATAAAAATAATACTCAACTACTTGCACGATTTATGAAAATATTCAACTGCAAACGCGGTGACACAGAGATTTGTTGTGGTGCCAATTCCAACAAGTTGCGGTAAAAAAGAATGGACAAGCAAAGAGGAGAAGAAGAACAGAACGGGCTTGCACGAACACAGCTTTTGTAATTTGTATGCGCACCGAATTTAGGAACGCAGCTCGTATAATGAAGATTATACCAACAAATCTCCATGCATACATATGCACATACATATGTATGTATGCATGTTTTATATGTTTATTTAATACAATAACTAACACAACAGAGCTCAAAAATATATTTGTAAAATATCAACTGCCGATGAATAGAATTTTGTCACTCAGTGTATGAAATTGTCGAACACCAACAAGTTGCGAATTTACGGTAAAAAAGAATGGACAAGCGAAGAGGAGAAGAAGTACAGAACAGACATTGCACGTACACAGCTATTGTAATTTGTATGCGTACCGAATTAAGAATGCAGCTCGTATAATGTAGTTTATACCAACAAATCTCCATGCATACATACATATGTAAATACATACATATGTATGTTCTTTAATATATATTTAATACAATAATTTACACAACCAAACTCATCAATTTATTTGTAAAATCTCAACTACCGATAAATATAATTTTGTCACTCAGTGTATGAAATTGTCGAACTCCAACAAGTTGTGCTGTTGCGGAAAAAAAGGATGGACAAGCAGAGGAGAAAAAGTACAGTACACAAATCTAACGAACAGAGCTATTGTAATTTATACGCGTACCCAGACTTGGACTTCAGCTTGCCAAACTACATTAATATACATTTGTAATTACATAGGTAATACCAAATCATCCCAATGCATACATACATATGTACATATGTACATATGTAGTGTAAACTTATTTAATACAATGACTAACAACAACAAAACTTAACAATATAGAACTTTGTCGCTCAGTATATGCAATGAATGGTCTGATTCCAACAAGTTGTTTTGTTGCGGTAAAAAACAATGGACAAGCAAAGAGGAGAAAAAGTACAGTACAAGAATCTAGCGAACACACTTATTGTAATTTATATTCGTACCGAGACTTGGACCTGCTGTCAGTAGCCTACAAATTTATGGAATATTAACAGATACCCATGCATACATAGTACATACATATGTATATGCACATACATATGTATGTAGTGTAAACTTATTTAATAAAATGACTAACGCAACAACACTTAATAATATTTGTAAAATCTCAACTGCCGATGAATAGAATTGTGCCACTCAGTTTATGAAATTGTCGAACACCAAAAAGTTGTGCTGTTTTGCTGATAAAAAGGGCGGACAAGCAAAGAGTACAGTACAAGAATCTAACGAACACAGTTATTGTTATTTATATGCGTACTTGGACCTCAGCTCGCTGTCAGGGACCTTCATTAATATACATAGATATGTAGTTAATACTACAGTACATATAAGAACATACATATGTGGTGTAAACTAATTTTATACAAAGACCAACACAACAAAACTCAACAATATATTGATAAAATCTCATCTGCCGATAAATAGTATTTTGTCACTCAGTGTAGGCAATGCTCGCGGCATCTATCCCATTACTCTCTCTCTTTCTCTTTCTCTCTCTCTATCGTATTTCTTCCTTGCTCTGCTGCGCAGTTTAAAAATATTCAAGTACAGTGCACGCTCGAAAGAGTGTTTTTAAAAGATATTTTCGTCATAATGAAGGGTAGTGTGATCTGATCTAATATGAAAGCTAGTTGCTGACTTAGCTATTTTCGCAGTCGGTTGAGTGCGCTTTACATTTCCACACTATCGAGAGTGCACTGTACTTTGCTCTCCCGCTGACCGCAGCAATCACTCTATCTCTCTCCCTCTTTACATAATTCTGTGTCGTATAAATATGTTTGGCACTCGATCAGATCCACCAGTCGCTTTTGGCTTATTGTTTGTTCGTTCGACTCGACTAGTAATACAATTTAGCAAATCTGTGCTCAGGCAGTTAATCGATCATGATTACGCACCGCTCGGCCGCTGTGGCTCTGGGGCTGCTGCAGCTTCTAGCAGTGGTGCATGGCCAGCCCTTTCCCAATTACCACGCGGATTTCGTGGACATCAATGAGGCAGCGGAGCTAAAGTGGTGGCAGACGGGGGCCTTTTATCAGATCTATCCAAGGTCATTTAAAGACAGCAACGGCGATGGCGTGGGCGATCTGAATGGTGAGAATATAGTGATGAGAGTGAAAGAGAGAGAGGTGTGCTAATAATTCGATTGCATTTAATTTGCGCAGGAATCGCTGAGAGGCTGTCTTACCTCAAGGATCTGGGCATCACGGCCACCTGGCTGTCGCCGATCTTCACCTCGCCCATGGCTGACTTTGGCTATGACATTGCCAACTTTACAGAGATAGCATCCATATTTGGGACAATGGCAGATTTCGAGAATTTGATGAAGGTTGCCCAGCAGCTGGACATCAAAATAATCCTCGACTTTGTGCCCAACCATTCGAGCGACGAGTGCGAGTGGTTCAAGCGCTCTGCGGCCAGGGATCCAGATTTCAAAGACTTCTACGTGTGGCATCCTGGGCGCATAGTGAACGGCACTCGCAATCCACCGAGCAACTGGATCAGCGTGTTCCGTGGCTCCGCCTGGCAGTGGCACGACGGGCGACAGGAGTACTATTTCCATCAGTTTCTGAAAAAGCAGCCGGATCTCAACTATCGCAATCCCAAAGTGCGGGAGGCCATGAATGTGAGTGTATATAATGAATTGTGTCCAGTTGTCCTCATCAAATTTGGTTACCTTTCAGAATGTACTGCGCTTTTGGCTGGCCAAGGGCGTCTCCGGCTTTCGCATCGACGCCGTGCCGCATGCCTTTGAGATAGCGCCCGATGCACAGAATCAGTACCGCGATGAACCCCGCAATGACTGGGACAATGATCCCGACGACTACGGCTATCTGCAGCACATCTACACCGTCGATCAGCCCGAGACGATTGACCTCGTCTACTCGTGGCGTGCGGTGCTGGATGAGTTCCAGCGGGTGCACGGTGGCGAGGACCGCATCTTAATGGCCGAGACCTATTCACCCATCGATATCGTGATGCAGTACTACGGCAATGCCACGGCCGAGGGCGCTCAGCTGCCGTTCAACTTTCTGCTGATAAGTGAGCTGACAAACTCATCGAATGCCGGGGCCTATGCCAGCACTGTGCAGAAGTGGCTTCAGCATATGCCAAAAGGTCGTACGGCCAATTGGGTGGTGAGTGAACCTCCCCGTTTAACTGTACCCAAACGTTTCTAATCTGTTTTGTGTCACCAGCTGGGTAACCATGACCAGCGGCGAGTGGGCTCCCGACTGGGCAGGGATCGTGTTGATATGCTGAACATGCTGATTGCCACGCTGCCCGGAGCTAGTGTGACCTACCAGGGCGAGGAGCTGGGGATGACAGATGTGTGGATCTCCTGGAAGGACACCGTCGATCCCTCTGCCTGCAACAGCAACCCAAACATCTACGAACAGTTCTCACGCGATCCGGAACGCACGCCCTTTCAGTGGAGCGACGCCCCTGATGCCGGATTCAGCAACGCCAGCAAGACCTGGCTACCCATTGCGGAGGATTACAGGCAGATCAACGTGGATCTGGAAAAGACGAAGCCTCTGAGCCACCTGAATGTCTACAAACAGCTGTGGAAGCTGAGACAGCAGGCGAAGACCCTGCAACGGGGAGACACTGACGTGAGGGCCCTGAGTGACGCTGTTTTGGCTGTGAAAAGGTGAGTCAGCTCTTCAACCAATCTGGTTCAATAGTACTGAAAGATATTTTTGTAGATACCTCCAACATGACGAGACATTTGTGACTCTGCTGAATATCTACGATGGCGTGGAGACAGTCAACCTGCAGCAGAGTTTCCCAGATTTACCCGCACAGCTGAAAGTTGTGCTGGTCACAGAGCGATCCAAGGTCAAAGTGGGGTATGTTCTACCTTCGAAGTTACCAGTTTCATAACTAATTCAATACTGTTTCCCTGACAGCGATTTCATCAATTCCACATCTGTGCAATTGCAACCCAAGGATTCACTTGTCCTTCAATCAACCTCCTCGTACTTTAGTTATGCCACCAACGGAGAAATTCGTCAGCTGCCGGCACTCGGTATTTATCTCTGGTTGGCTCAAGTGGCCCTCTATCTCACCCACCGGTGATTCCAGCAGCTTGTCGACTAATTAAACGCTCAAAATAAAAAACACTCCTACGAGAACTAGAGCTTTTTATCGACGAGATTACTTTAGAAGCGACCTATAAAAGGAGGCTCCCGTATTGGGGCGTCTCAGTCAATCATGACGCTTCTACACAACTTACTGGTAACTATTTTGCTCTTGGGGCTACTCTGTACCCTCGGCCGTGCTGCAGCCGTAGATCTCAGCCTTGAGCCGCATCAAGAGAGGGCCGCGGCGGCAACAGAGGAGAAGCGGGACTGGTGGCAGGTGGCCCAATTCTATCAGATCTACCCACGCTCCTATAAGGACTCTGATGGCGATGGCGTTGGCGATCTGCAGGGCATCATATCAAAGCTAGACTACCTAAAGGAGATCGGAGTCACGGCCACTTGGCTGTCGCCCATTTTCACCTCACCCATGGTGGACTTTGGCTACGACATCTCCGACTTTTTCGACATCCAGCCAGAGTACGGAACTCTAGACGACTTCGACCAGCTTGTAGCTGAGGCCAAAAAGCGGAATATCAAGATAATTTTGGACTTTGTGCCGAATCATTCGAGTGATGAGAGTGTCTGGTTCAAGAAGTCAGTGAAGAGGGAGAAAGGCTACGAGGACTACTACATGTGGCACGATGGCTACGTTAACTCGACCACGGGGCAGCGACAGCCGCCCTCCAACTGGATTCAGGCTTTCCGTGGCAGTGCGTGGGAGTGGAACGAAGAGAGGGGGCAGTACTACCTTCACCAGTTCGCCGTCCAGCAGCCCGATCTCAACTACCGCAATCCCTTGGTTGTGGCTCAAATGAAGCGCGTGTTGACCTACTGGCTGGATCGGGGCGTTGCCGGTTTCCGCATGGATGCCGTTCCCTGGTGCTTTGAGTCACTGCCCGATGCCACCGGACGCTATCCAGACGAGCCACTGAGCGGCTACACGGATGATCCCGATAATTCGGCGTACCTGAAGCACATCCACACCCAAGACCTACGCGAAACGGTGGAGATGGTCTTTCAGTGGAGGACACTGTTCGACGATTACCAGCGCGTCCATGGAGGTGACACGCGTGTCATAATGGTTGAGACGTACTCTGGGTTGGACTACGTTATGCAGTTCTATGGCAATCGCACAGCAAAAGGGGCTGAGATTCCATTCAACTTCCAGTTCATAATTGGCGGCAATGGGGATAAAAACAATACCAAGCTCAGTGCAGTTGAATTTGTGAAGATCATCAATAGTTGGCTGGAACAGATGCCGGCCGGAAAGACGGCCAACTGGGTGGTAAGTGTTCTAATTCTCTTTAAATAGATTCGCAAGCTTCTCAAGACGGTATTTTCGTTTAGATGGGCAACCACGATCAGCGTCGTGTGGGCAGTCGATATGGCGAGGATCGCATTGACCTGATGAACATGCTGCAGATGTTCCTGCCTGGCGTGAGCATAACCTACCAGGGCGAGGAGCTGGGTATGACCGACCTCGACATCAGCTGGGAGGACACGCGCGATCCGTCGGCCTGCAACTCCAACGCAGATATCTACGAGGAATTTACACGCGACCCGGGCAGAACGCCCTTCCAGTGGAGCGATGAAGAGAACGCCGGTTTCTCCACCAACAGCAGCACCTGGCTGCCGATCAATCCCAACTACAAGACCGTCAACGCCAAGACGGAGAACGCCAGCACCACCAGCCATCTGAGCCTGTACAAGCAGTTGACGCAGTTGCGTCAGCTGAAGACTCTGCAGCTTGGCTCCACCAGGTATGCCAATGTGGGCGACAATGTGCTGGCCATCAAGCGATCGCTGAGTGGAGAGGCCACCTTAGTGCTCGTGGCCAATGTGCTGGACACAAAGGTCACGGGTGTGGATGTGGGCGGTCTACTGTATGCCTCCGGCAACTACAAGGTTAAGTTGTCCAATCCCCAGGCGCAGGCATCTATTGGGTAAGCCCTCACCCATTATCATCTAATATTTCTGCTAATTTAATGACTTTCTTTCTGCAGCGATAGCGTTACTCTGAGTAATCTCTCCCTGGAACCATACGCGGCCCTGATTCTGGAGTCTGTATAGATTATCATAGGACAAACGATTAAAATATATTATGTGGAAAAAAAAAGAATATTTTGTACCGAATTTCAAACTTATTTACATATTGCGGCTTGGGTTGGCTACATAATTCCACTCAAGTATAAGCTCTCGTGTGTTACTGACAAATGTGTATTTTTGGTCGGTGGTGCCAGATCCGAATTATACGGTAACCAACCACCCAGCTGTCTGAGTCATTATAAACGCGTGTTGGACCAATTTTGGTTGCTTAATTTAACGCTCCAAATGATGACAGTAGAGGTTTGAGTTGAATGTTTGGCCGTATGGAAAAAGCTCATGGTAGGTGATTAAATTAAAACCCCACAAAATGCACAGCAAAAACAAGCAATTCAATTATCCAAATATCAATGAAGTCGCAGTAGTAATTGTTGGCGGGAGTGTGGGGAGTCACGCGATATTGTTCTCAAGTGTCGGTTTTGTGGACAATAGAAACGCGTTTACGAATATTATCGGTCACATGATTCACTTCAAAACCCATTGATGTTCTGTCGTGGAGAGGATGGCTATCAATTCAATGTAAAGATGGCCAATCGAACGACAGGTTTGTTTCAAAGTCATCAGTTCTTTTCATTCTACTACTAAGTTTGAATTCATAATTTAGGAGAAGAAACAAATTAGGTCAGCTCAATGAATTTGTATGTGTTCGATTGATGATTCGGCAAGATGTTGACAATCGTCTGTTGAAATATCGCCGGTTGTTTCCAACCAGCACTGGAAGTTGTTGCTTCGTTGGAAGTCTGTGAGACTAATCACGAACTTCATTGTTTTCGCACAGTCACAGCTGTAAGAACACAGGACTTTTTTTGAATTTTTGTTTTTCTACATAATCTTTTTTTATATAATACTAGCGACCCGGTACGTGCTTCGCTACGTACGTAAAACCCTCCAAACCCATTCCAATCTCGGCCAGCATTTGTTGAGTCTGTTTCCATTTCAAGTTCATTATCAGCTTTAAGTTTTGACCTGAAAAGGCCATAAAATGGCCTTATACTTCCTACTTTCTGTGCTTCAAATAAACGCAAATCATTAGAATTAAATTACTGCTCACGTTTCAATTCACGATCAAACTAATCATGCATATGACGATTTTGTGTGGTAATACCCAATTGTACTAATGCTTTGTTTGCTATCGTTTGACACATATCTTCAATTATTATGAAAGCTTCGTTTGCACATTTCCAAGGTAATCAAAAAATCAGATTTCCTGCATGATGACGCATACGAATTAAAATATCTTCTGCCATATAATTTTATATTTGTTTCATAATTCACGATCAATTCATTATGAATACAATGGTTCCGGTGGAGTTTTTAATTCTCGCATTAGAAATTTTATAAGTAACATCCCACTTATTGAATTCATTTGTTAAAAAAATGTGATATATGAAGAACAGCTCGACCGATTTTTTTCAAATTTCACATAAACCTCCTACTAAATAGTCCGAACAAAGCCCAAACATTTGTATGGGTGAGCCCGTTCTTAAGTTATAACATTTCAACGAAAAGTGGCATCAATTTTTATATATATAGATTTCCGGAATTTCTCCAGTTTTGTTATCGCTTCCAAAACATAGAATTGGTTGATGTCGTTAAAATACGAATTTTTTATGATATGTTGTACTCTAATCTTTTTCCGTCGATGAAGAAGCGATCCCATAAAATTGATCAAGCTTTTCCTTTATTTCAGTGGTGGGTTTTTTCCTCTAAAAATAATGCTTAATCAGCTACCGAAATTCAGGTTTTATTCCCTTTTTCTTCGAATTCAAAACCATGACCGTGCTTAAACTCCCGCCAAAATTATCACGGTTAAAAAAACCACCTGAAACTTTTCCAGCAATCAGCTGATAAAAAAAACTAATCGAATAAAATATTAATGGGTGGTTAGAAATGTTTTCTTTATGTAAGGCCGATAACTTATCAGACTGCCCTCGTACGTTGCCTGTTTGCGTGTGGGCAACCGTCTTCATTGTTTGCCAAATAGGAGCACATTGTTTACAAAACCGCTCCCAATTGTCGATTCCAGTAAAATAAATATTATCGAAATTTGAAGTATCTGTGTTTTATAACACTCTGAAGTTTATCTGAAGGCGTTAAAATGGGACGTGTAGAAGTTCGCTAGCTTAACATAAAATTTTTCTTACAATAAATTGTTTTTATTTACAAATCTTTATAATTAAAATAAAAAAAGTTAAGTCACTTTAAGCCGGCTTTCTCTATATCTACATAGTGCTTTGATCTAGCCAATAATGACAGCGTGGTAGCGTCCAATACTGCAGATAATGAATGCACTGTGGAAATTCGCTCAAACTGAAGGCCCCCAAGGCCTCATGACACAAGTCAACATGCAACGGAGTTTTCAAGATTTGCCCTTATCTCTGGCTGACTCAAGTGGCCTCCTATCTCACTCACCGGTATTATTCCACACGTGATTTGCGACAAGATTGTCGACTAATTAAAACACTCAAAATACAAAAACACTCATACGAGAACTCGAGCTTATCGTCGACCAGATTGTTTTAGAGACAAACTATAAAAGGGGGCTCCCGTATTGGGGGCTTCTCAGTCAGTCATGACGCTTCTACACAACTTACTGGTAACTATTCTGCTCTTGGGGCTGCTCTGCACTCTCGGCCGTGCTGCTGCCGTAGATATCAGCCTTGAGCCGCTTCAAGAGAGGGCGGCGCCGGCAACAGATGAGAAGCGGGACTGGTGGCAGGTGGCCCAGTTCTATCAGATCTACCCACGCTCCTTCAAAGACTCTGATGGCGATGGCGTTGGCGATCTGCAGGGCATCATATCAAAGCTAGACTACCTAAAGGAGATCGGAGTCACGGCCACTTGGCTGTCGCCCATTTACGCCTCACCCATGGTGGACTTTGGCTACGACATCTCCGACTTCTTCGACATCCAGCCAGAGTACGGAAATCTGAACGACTTCGACCGTCTTGTGGTGGAGGCAAAGAAGCGGAATATCAAGATAATTTTGGACTTTGTGCCAAACCATTCGAGTGATGAGAGTGTCTGGTTCGAGAAGTCAGTGAAGAGGGAGAAGGGCTACGAGGACTACTACATGTGGCACGATGGCTATGTTAACTCGACCACGGGGCAGCGAGAGCCGCCCTCCAACTGGCTGTCGAGCTTCCGTGGCAGTGCGTGGGAGTGGAACGAGGAGAGGAAGCAGTACTACCTACATCAGTTTGACGTGAAGCAGCCCGATCTCAACTACCGCAATCCCCTTGTCGTGGCTCAAATGAAGCGCGTGCTGACCTACTGGCTGGATCGGGGCGTCTCCGGTTTCCGCATGGATGCCGTCGCCTGGTGCTTTGAGTCACTGCCCGACGCCACCGGACGCTATCCAGACGAGCCCCTGAGCGGCAACTCAGACGATCCCGACAATGATGCGTACCTGAAGCACATCCACACCCAAGACCTGCGTGAAACGGTGGAGATGGTCTTCCAGTGGAGAACCCTCTTGGATGATTATCAGCGCATCCATGGAGGAGACACGCGTATCATTATGGTGGAGACATACTCTGAGTTGGACTACGTTATGCAGTTCTATGGCAATCGCACAGCCAAGGGAGCTGAGATTCCATTCAACTTCCAGTTCATTGTGGGCGGCTATGGGCAAGTGGACAATACCAAGCTCACTGCAGTTGGATATGTGAAGATCATCGACAGTTGGCTGGGACAGATGCCGGCCGGAAAGACGGCCAACTGGGTGGTAAGTGTTCCGCCACGCTTGAAAATGATTCCAAAACTTACGATGACTTTACTTGCTTAGATGGGCAACCACGATCGGAGTCGGGTGGGCACTCGCTTTGGAGAGGATCGCATTGACCTGATGAACATGCTGCAGATGTTCCTGCCTGGCGTGAGCATCACGTACCAAGGCGAGGAGCTGGGCATGACAGACCTCCATATCAGCTGGGAGGACTCCCGCGATCCGGCGGGATGCAACTCCAACGCAGAAATCTACGAGCAGTTCTCGCGCGATCCTGTGCGGACTCCATTCCAGTGGAGCGATGAAGAGAACGCCGGTTTCTCCACCAACAGCAGCACCTGGCTGCCGATCAATCCCAACTACAAGACCGTCAACGCCAAGACGGAGAACGCCAGCACCACCAGCCATCTGAGCCTGTACAAGCAGTTGACGCAGTTGCGTCAGCTGAAGACTCTGCAGCTTGGCTCCACCAGGTATGCCAATGTGGGCGACAATGTGCTGGCCATCAAGCGATCGCTGAGTGGAGAGGCCACCTTAGTGCTCGTGGCCAATGTGCTGGACACAAAGGTCACGGGTGTGGATGTGGGCGGTCTACTGTACGCCTCCGGCAACTACAAGGTTAAGTTGTCCAATCCCCAGGCGCAGGCATCTATTGGGTAAGCACTCACCCATTATCATCTAATATTTCTGCTAATTTAATGACTTTCTTTCTGCAGCGATAGCGTTACTCTGAGTAATCTCTCCCTGGAACCATACGCGGCCCTGATTCTGGAGTCGGTGTAGAAGAGCAATGCTAATCATAAATTCAAAAAGTGAAATATATATATTTTCGCACATGCACTCGTACCCGTACCCGTAACCGTAACCGTAACCGTAGTCGTGATGGGGCAAACGACATTGGAAAACTTTTCAATTTAAGGTCGTATTCTTGGCCAACTTATTACAAATTATGAGGGAACTTCGTCCTCAGTTAAGGACGTGCATGTGGGGTGGGGAGCCAAAGAAATTCCATTAGTCGTGATTGATAAGACACACAAATCACGCATCCAAAGCGTTGCCTCGTCCCTGCCAAAATAAAAACCGTTAGACCGCAGAAGGTATCGCGGAAGTGCGGCAAGCACTTGGCGTGTGTGTGTGTCTGTGGGTGTGTGTGGGTGGGTATGTGATTGTGTGGGTGCTCTTAGTTGGGGAGAGTAACAAGCTTCTCTCTGCTTGGCTTTTGTAATTTACTTCAACAAAATTAAGTGAAATTACGATGAGTTTTTCAGCTTCGTTAAAAAGAGAAGTCCCACATTGAAGTCTCACAAAGAACTAACAAGCTGAAAGATGAATCTTAAATAGTTCATTTAACTCAAGCAGAACTGCAACATCATTAACGGGCCTGTCGCGACAATTGGTCTGTCAGCGGCGTGTTCTTTGTGGGATTAACTGTCAACCCAGCGGCAAACGTGAGAGGCATTCCGAGTGCCAACGATGCTGGGCGAGCATAAGTCAACCCTTTGGCCATGCCCTCCCTCTTTGCGGTGCAATTAATGAGCGGCCAGCCAGGCCGGCGTGTAAATGAACTTCCAGCTACAGCTCCGATTCGTACCTGGCCGGCTGGCACGTGCCGAACCAGAAACCTCAGCCAGACAATCCCATCAGCGACTCAACCCTGCCCTGCCCCGGGCATTCCACCCTGGCCAAAACTCAAATATGAGTTGGCCCTGCTGGCAAACATTATTAATATGCAAACGTTGTAGGAGCTGCGAATACGTTAACTAAATGTGCAAGAGGCAAGCAAGCTCAGCTCTGGCATTCTCTTCCGGGTGGCCCCCGATTACAAAACGAACTTAATGCCCTTTCAAAAGTTTTTCAATAGGAAGGGCCACAAAAGTTTTTGTCGGTCCAACGCTCGGATTCGTAAATCTTTGAAAATCATCTTAAATGTAATGATTTCTGTGCATTTTTTAAGCATCTCTCTCTCTTCATATCTCTTTGGGAAATTAACTTCATTATCTGTACGAAAATGAAATGCATAAAAAGGCAGAAGGCAGAAGGCTCCGCCAGACTGCCAGCAGGTGGGACTCCACTTGGCCACCGTATCCGTCTGTCTGTCATGCGGTTTCCATTTTCACAAATTTCATATTTTTTTAAGGTTTCTTGTCACGTGCGTAAGGGTGAAGTGGCTTCAGCCGCTCTGTCCTGTGTCTGTGACCTTTTTAATGGGCTGACGGGTCACGCAGCCATTTACACGATTCTTTTTTATTCATTTTTGCGCCCCTGCTTCATACAGACAGCTAATTTTTTTGTAGGCCGAATTCCCTTAATACTATCAAATAAATCGGAGACTTAAAAGCTAGATTTTCGGTCGTAAAGAAGCTAAATCCTAAATCTGGTGTGTAAGCTTCTTGATGTCTTGTTTTAGCTTTCGAAAATGGACATGAAGTTATGTGGTAAACCTTTTGTCCAATTCCATAAAAATTGTCAAAATTCTTGGGAAACACTTGAAGCAATTTTTTTATTGTTACCTTTACGACGAAATTCAATCTCGTAATTGTTATCAAAACTAATCGCACGTGAAATCCACTCAAATCAGGTAAATACTCGACTGGTGGATGGACTGGGTAAGCCAAGGAGCTCAGGCTCTGACAGTCCGACAGCCAAGTCGGGCTGATGCGTGCGTGCGTGTGTGTGTGTGTGGCCAAAACAATTTCGAATATTCGAAAAATCTTTGCAACCGGCATCTGAGGCGTATACTTAACGTGCAGACGCCTCCACAGCCAGTCTGCCAATTACCATGTGTAAACGCAATTTAATTATTTAGAACGCAATTGAAGTTTTTCTTTTCGGTTTACTTTCAGATGGGTTGTTATAGAATTTATGGCATGTAGATTGGGTAATCGATATGCCCAAAAGCAACCCCACTTGTGAAACTCATCGAGCCACTCTCGACGGTTTCGACTTCAAAGAGCAAACCCCAAGCCAGAGACCAGCATCAGCATCCCTGCCCAAAGCAGACAGTGTTGTTTTATGGGCCTAGTCCCTGGTCGGCGTCTGTATTTACTCTTACACATTGTGGCACACATACTGCACATACAGGGATAGGGGATAACCCGACTCTTGGGTTCTTTTTTAAGCACACAAAGTATAAAATACAAAACACTCACCGAATACAGAGGGTGAGGGTTGGTGAGGGAGGGAGAGAGTGACTTGTGCTTGACTTTAATTTGTGTGTAAACACTTTAAATGGCGAACCCCGGCATTGCCGAGCGGGAATTAACAGAGTACTCCGTGGCACTTCAGCCCAAGTCCCCTCCTCATCCGTTGGCAGCAGGGGATGTATGGTGTGTGTGTGTGGTTGAGTGGTTTGTTTGCTTGTTTCTTGTTCTCATTCATTTATTTATGCAAGCCGCGGCATATTTGCTTTGAGTCAAAGATAAAAGTATATCTGAAGTGAGTGCAGATAGGCAATCGCAAACCGCTGGTGACCCAATGGAACCCGGAAAAGACTCAGCTCAGCTGCTTCAGATTCAGCTTTAGCTTCAAACGGTGCTCAGCACCAAGGCCTCGCCGGCAGCTAAACTCAGTTCATACACCTCAAACAATGCGCTGAAAGGATTCAAAGAGAGAGTGAGAGAGGAGACTCAGTGAGTTTTAGAGACTGCATGGACTTACTTCTCCTTTTTGGATGACTGCAGGCTGCGTATGAGCAGGTTGAGATGCGTTGGCAGTGTCTTGTCGAACTCCGAGAGATCCACTGTGGTGCCCTTGCTGGCAAAATTGGCCACAAAAACGATGGTCTGGCTGCCAGAGAGGTAGCTGTGAAGCAGAAAGGGGTTGCATTAGGCCATAAGGACTGCTTGATGGTTCCCCCACTCACCGTTTCACCACGAAGACATTCTCCTTGAGCACCCCATACTTCGTTGATCCGCTCTGCAGGGCTGTCGACGTTTTCCGGAGCGCCACCAGCGCCTTGTAGATCTTCAGATGGGAACGCTCGGCCGAGGACTCCGTCTCCACATTGACTGTGGCGTAGTCCGGGGCCAGGGGGAGCCAAGTCTTCTGGGCCGTGGAGAAGCCCGCATTGGTGCCGCTCGTCCAGTGGAATGGCGTGCGGGAGGGGTCGCGGGTGAACTGCTCGTACACATCAGCGTTGGAGTTGCAGGCCGCTGGATCCTGGGTGTCCTCCCAGCTGATTTCGCCGTCAGTCATGGCCAGCTCCTCGCCCTGGTAGGTCACACTGGCGCCCGGCAGGATCATCACCAGCATGTTCATGGCGTCCGCATTGGCCGCTCCATAGCGACTGGCCGCCCGCCGCTGGTCGTGATTGCCTATCACCCAATTGGCCGTGCGACCAGGGGGCAGATTCTTGAGCCAGCTGTCCACGGCCGTCTTAATGGAGCTCGCGGAGACGCCGTCGCTGGCTGGCCCCGTGATCAGGTTGAAGTTGAAGGGCAGGTGGGCGCCCTCCGTCGTCCGATTGCCATAGAACTGCATGGTGTAGGCGGGCGGGGCGTAGGTCTCGATCAGCAGCACCCTCGTGTCGCCGCCGTGAATGCGCTGGTAGTCGTCCATCACGACTCGCCACTGATAAGCCATGTCGATGGTCTCTACTCGGTTCTCGATGAGGTCGCTCTTCAGGTAATTGCGAGCATCCACATCGTCCGTTAGGCCACTCACCTCCTCGTCCGCATACTGTCCGTTCTCATCGGTTTCTATCTCAAAGAGCACCGGCACCGCATCACAGCGGAAGCCAGCCACCCCCAGGTCCAGCCAGTACCGCAGCACCCGCTTCATCTGCTCCACCACCAGAGGATTGCGGTAGTTGAGATCTGCCTGCTGCACCGCGAACTGGTGCAGATAGTACTGCTGCCGCTCCTCGATCCACTCCCAGGCACTGCCACGGAAGGCCTGCAGCCAGTTGGAGGGCGGCTCCCGCTTTCCCGTCTCTGCATTCACCTTGCCGTCGTGCCACACGTAGTAGTCCTCGTAGCCCTTCTCCCTCTTCACTGATTTCTTGAACCACTCATTCTCATCGCTCGAGTGATTGGGCACAAAGTCCAGAATGATTTTCAGATCCAATTCATTGGCTTTCTTGATCAGCGCACGGAAATCCGCCAGTGTTCCGTACTCGGGCTGAATGTCGAAGAAGTCGGAGATATCGTAGCCAAAGTCCACCATGGGCGAGGTAAAAATGGGCGACAGCCAGGCGGCAGTGACCCCCAGCTCCTTGAGATATTCCAGCTTGCTGGTGATGCCATTCAAGTCCCCGATGCCATCACCGTCCGAGTCCATAAATGATCGCGGATAGATCTGATAGAACTGCGCCGTCTCCCACCAGTCCTTGCTCTTAACCGACGCTGACAGGCATGGAATCGCCAGGACTGCCAGGCAGCAGAGTGTACTGAAAAGATTTATTCGTGCTCTGTGCATTTTATTAACTTAATGGGGAATCCAAAAGGTGTCTGTCTCTTTTATATGATTACGTTCAGGGCGCAGCACAGTGGTAGATTCTGTCAATCTGGAAGGCAATTCAAGAAAAAATTCATATTTTTAATTTGGTTAATTTGTTTTGAGTTTTTGAATATCACAAAAATATTTATTGCAATATTTATAGGTATATTTTTGCCATCAATACTATTGATTCAATAGTCAAGCAGCTGCGCGCGGGTAAGTCCTACAAAACTTTTTTGTTCATACCTAAGTGAAACCTAATGTTTTGTGAATTAAAAATATATATATTTATATCAATAAACGAGAAGGAACGTGAGTCGCTTCTAGTCGCGACTCTACTTTTATACCCGTACTCAGTCAGTATATAAATTAGTGAGCTTATTATTGAAATTAAAAAAAAATTTTTAATTTTACATTTTAAATTTTGTTTGCTTAATTTGTTAACTACATCTAAAATATAGATTATACATGTAGAGCAGATATTCAACATCTACCATTTATATTCTACATCTCCTCCGCTAGGGGTTGCTCACGCATCGCCAGAGGAGGTGGGGGAAGCAACTGAAAATTAATTTCTTCATTTTGGCCATAATAATGATCCGATCTGTACCAGATTTGGCAATCTGGTAGATAAGGTCATTCCTTACGATACTGCGTTTTTAATTTTATCGTATCTTCAAAATTGTGGCTGCCACAGATTTTCGTCCTTTGTGAAGGCGGCGGGAGGCGTGGCAGAATTTGGAAAGAAATTTGATTCAGTGTGATATCACATGAGTCTGGAAACAAAATTTGGTTGCTCTAGCTTTTACAGTCTCTGAGAACGAGGCGTCAAACAAGAAGGACAGCAACGGACTGACGGACGGACAGTCAGACATGGCTCTATCGACTCGGCTATTGATACTGATCAAGAATATATATACTTTATGGGGTCGGAAAATGTTCCTTCTCTGCGTTACACACATCCACTTTTACAACAAATACAATATACCCCTTAACTCTTTTTGAGTACGGGTATAAAAATATATGTGTGTGTTCCTCTGCTTATATGTATTAGTTGTGAATCGTTGTAGAACGTTGCCATTAGAGATGTTTAATTACACACCCGAGACTTGCGTGGAATATAACTTTTGACATCCGTCCCCATCCGCCTTCAATCTTTCTGTGTTTATGAAAATATTCTTTGGGAATATTCTATTTCAAAATAAATAGAAACACTCTGCTACACATTAATTTTTGTAAAATGTCAGTATCGAGAACCACGCAAAGAAAAAAGTTAAAGCGATTCGACGACAGGCATTTTCACAATTAATTGATAAAAACAAAACTCAGCGAAGAAGATTTTAAGAGAATAAATACAAAATTGAGTAAGGTTGGCGATAATTTATTAATTGCCGGACAGATTGGCAGAATCGACCCACTGCACGCGGTCGTGTGATTATTTGGATTCGAATGATAAGCGCCCATCGAGTAGTGAATTATTTACAAAACAAGTGTCATGTGTCCAATAGTATCAGCCGATTGCCAGTAGCATAAATGGGCAAACCGAATTCGGAATACACTCATAAAAAGTCTAGAATAACTTAAGAAGAAATAAAGGCTTACCTTTGGCATTGTTTCACTTTGTTTAGGGAAATCCTTAAGCCAAAAGTCGGCATACTCCATCACAGTGTACACAAACCTCTTCAGATAAACACTTTGGCATTTTCCATTGTCGGAGCTTATCTAGCTTACGGCTAAGGGTTCGCTGGAGAGGCTTATAAAAGCCCAAAGAAGAGCCGAAGCGCCGCATATAATGTCTGTGATTTTGAACGAAACAGTGCCACGGCTGCGGCTGCGGCTGGGGCTCCTAACTCTGCTGTTGTTTGCCATTGGCCAAGGTCAGGGCTGTCAAGAGCAGACCTCTGCAGCAGCTGCAGAGACCAAGGACTGGTGGGAGACGGCGCAGTTCTATCAGATCTACCCACGATCTTTCAAGGATTCGGACGGCGATGGCATCGGGGACTTGAATGGCATCACCAGCAAGCTGGAATATCTCAAGGATCTGGGCGTGACTGCCGCCTGGCTGTCGCCCATTTTTACCTCGCCCATGGTGGACTTTGGCTACGATATCTCCGACTTCTTCGACATTCAGCCCGAGTACGGAACACTGGAGGATTTCCGTGCGTTGATCAAAAAAGCCAATGAATTGGATTTGAAGATTATACTGGACTTTGTGCCCAACCACTCGAGCAATGAGAGCGAGTGGTTCAAGAAATCAGTGAAGAGGGAGAAGGGCTACGCGGACTACTACGTGTGGCACGACGGCAAGGTGAATGCCGAGACGGGGCTGCGGGAGCCGCCCACCAACTGGCTGCAGTATTTCCGCGGCAGTGCCTGGGAGTGGAACGAGGAGCGGCAGCAGTACTATCTGCACCAGTTTGCGGTGCAGCAGCCCGATTTGAACTACCGCAATCCCGACGTGGTGGCCCAGATGAAGCGCGTGCTGCGGTACTGGCTGAACGAGGGTGTGGCTGGCTTCCGCTGCGATGCACTGCCGCCGCTTTTCGAGGTGCTGCCCGATGCGGAGGGCCAGTACCCCGATGAGACGGTGAGTGGGGCCACCGAGGATAAGGATGATCGCGACTATCTGACCACGACGTACATCGAGAACAGGCCAGAGACCGTGGACATGGTTTACCAATGGCGCACGGTGCTGGACGATCACAAGCGGATATTTGGAGGCAATTCGAGTGTCCTGCTCATAGAGACATACACTGCGGCGTGGTTCACCATGCAGTTCTATGGCAATCGGACGACGGAGGGCGCCCACCTGCCCTTCAACTTCAACCTGATCACTGTGATCGAGCAGAAGGGCCTCAGTGCCCAGACCGTGCAGGAGGCAGCCGACTTGTGGCTGCAGAATATGCCTCCGGGCCGCACGGCCAATTGGGTGGTAAGTTGGCGGACTCCCTGCCTGCCCTGAATAGTGGTTGACATTCCCTTTTTTGTGTAGCTGGGAAACCACGACAAGCGACGTGCAGCCAGCCGGTACGGAGTGGACCACATTGATGGCATGAACATGCTGGTGATGATCCTGCCGGGGGCCAGCGTGACCTACCAGGGCGAGGAGATCGGCATGACCGACGGTGAGATCAGCTGGGAGGACACTGTCGATCCCTGGGGCTGCAACTCGAATGCGGATATCTTCGAGATGTACACCCGGGATCCCGAGCGAACGCCATTCCAGTGGACGGGTGGCAGCAATGCGGGCTTCACCGATGGCCCCACCACGTGGCTGCCCCTGGCCGGCGACTACGCGACCGTCAATGTGGCCACAGAGCTGGCGGCGGAGCATTCCCATCTGAAGATCTACAAAGAGCTGGTGGCACTGCGCAAATCATCAAAGACCCTGCAGAACGGATCCACCAAGTATCTGGCCCTGACCAAGGATATATTTGTGGTTCGACGGTGAGTGGAATAACCTCAGAGTGCAGCGTTCCATAGCCAATGTTTTATCCATTTAGATCGCTCGCCAATTCCCCCAGCATTGTGGCTGTCATCAACTTTGGCACCGAGGCCAAAACAATTGACTTGCGGGAATTCGATAAGAATTTGTCTGGCAACTTGGAGCTGCTCGTTCGCAGTCTGGCGTCCTCCAAATCTGAGGGGTAAGTGGGCTTATGTGGCAGCAGGAATATCACTCTTTAATATGTTTATTATCCCCGTACATAGAACTAGCTACAATGCCCAATTGTTGAGCATTGATCCAGCTGAGGCCTTGGTTCTAACCGCCCAATGAAACGATTTCCTTTCGTTTCGTTTCGTTTCGTTTTGATTTGATTTATTCGTAAATATATATGTATATGCAGCCTAACAACATTTAGCATCATATTTATTGTTAATAATATGTGTATTATTCTTATCATAACGAGTATTGGCTACGAATCAAGTGAAAGACATTCATATATGTTCATTTGGGTTTCGTTTTGCTTATTTATGTACACGTAACACACACAGAGATTCAAATAGTAGATATACATTGGGCTAACTTCCTAGCGTCTCACAACATTTGGCTAAACTTTTAATATGTGTATTATTATTTCTTAGACATACTTACAGTAGATATTATATGCAGTAGGATACATTATATTTAAAGTCAACACATTTCAAAAACATTCAAATGGTAAACAGCACAATCAACATTAATAATTTATACACACACAGACATCTAGAGAACAAGAGGCTAGAGGTATATATTTTCTATGCATACATATATGCAGGGTATTTACACACACACATCGAGTTGGACAACAATTAAATCTACCATGTTGCTGGGCTCAAAACAACACAATAAATGCAATTTCAATTGCAATTGTTTATACCTCCGTTCCCTTATTCCTGCCGCTACATTCCAAAGGGGTTGAAGGTCCAGCCCCTTGGGAACATATTTGCGCCTCCTCATTGACTCTCTCTCTCTCTCTCCTGTACTCCAGTGCTGCTGTGGCACAGGTCTAACGTGTACCTTCAGCTCTTAAGCTTACGCTTACCCACTAAATGTTACATTCAGATAGTTAGTTTTACTGGTAGTTAAACGTAGTTTTAGAAAACACATTTTTGAAATTATATCACATTTTTCATTCATTTTCTTTTCCTTAGTTTTCGGTTTTCGGTTTCCGTTTTTTCTGTTTTGGTAGAAACCATCCTTGAAGAAAAGATTTAGCTTAAAGAGCTAAGTTAAAGATAAACACTTAATATTCATTTATTTCCTTAATGGCTGACAAATTGTTTGACAAATCGTTTGGTTTTGGTTTGGTTTTGGTTACTAAGCGGTTGCTAGTACTTCATTGGAAACCGAATGTACATACATATTCGGTTGAGGGGAGCGGAATAGCGGGATATACACATACATAAATGTTCCATAACTTGGTTCCCTGGGGCATGCTCCCCCCCTCATGTTGTTCATGCTAAAGTTTCTTAAGTTCGTTTTAGATAACATGAGAGAGGGCGGGCGTTCCCCAACCGATTCCCAGTGCTCTCTCTCTCCCTGTACCCCGTCGCTGTCTGACACTTGGAAAACTTTAAGTACATATCTATATTCACATTTCCTTGCACTTACTCGTACTTGCTTGCATATTGTTATTGGGATTCTTCTTCTTTGGGTGGAACCTAAACGGGTATGGCTGCCCGCTTCCTGGAGGCGGTTCCACTGCCTATGCTGCCGCCATCGCTGCCGGAACCCTGCGTCGTTGTTGGCTGCTGTTGTTCCTCCTTCTGTGGCTCCTTTTCTGGGTCCAATGACTCCCGCTGACGTTGTCGCTGCTGCTCCTTTAGCAGCTGCTGCTGCAATTCCTGAGCGTTTAGCTATAAGTTTGTCTGCAGAACGGGGCCCCGATGGCTGCCATTGGTGGTTTCTGTGCCATCTTTGGCCGCTGTGCTGGTGGATGTTGCAATTGTAGTGACTGTGGCAGCTATCGCTGTCACTGCTGCTGCTGTTGTTCCCACTACACCTGCTGCAGTTGCTGCTGCTGCTGCTGTTGCTGTTGCTGTTGCTGTGATTGCCGGAGGGCTGCCAATACAATTGACGGCCGTTGAGACAACAATGGTAACGGCTGCCGCCGTCGACTGGCCGTGTTGCAGCTGATTGATTTTGTTGTTGTTTGATACCACCTGCTCCTCATTGCCTGCACTGGCCGGGGGCGTGGTGGTGGTTGCCGTGGCTGTATTATTTGGCACAAACTGATCGGCATAGGGAATCTGGTTGTAGGCATTGATGTCCAGCGATGTGAAAATGCTGGATATCGTCTGCGTGGCCATTTCGCATAATTTTTTCGTCTTCAGCGATGGCTCTGCGCGGTGCGGTAGGGTTGGTTATGGGTGAAGGTAAAAACAATATGGAAAGGCATACAAAAATTGTATTTGGCAGCTGCTTACCCGTATTTGTGGGCGTTATGTGCCGCTGTATCTTCTCCTCCTGGGCGC
Source organism: Drosophila subsilvestris (assembly GCA_035043285.1). Lineage (NCBI taxonomy): Eukaryota > Metazoa > Arthropoda > Insecta > Diptera > Drosophilidae > Drosophila > Drosophila subsilvestris. The sequence goes on from JAWNNB010001795.1 coordinate 365,227, forward strand.
AGGTGGCGGCGCCCACAACCGCAGCGGCCATCATCGACGAGGGTCCTGTGCCAGCGGTGCGGTGCATGTTGCCATGACGCGGTGGCATCATGCTCTGCCGGACATTGCGCTCCGGACGAATGAGTATGATGTAGAGCTGTAATGACATGGCCAAGCAAATGAAATCATAGCCAATTATATGGAATTCCAATTCGTCACTACGCATTTTCCACATTAAGCATACGACCCATGGTACCTGCGACATGACTGTTCGAATAAGTTCCATCAAGATGCTTTAGTTTATGGCTTTCATTAAAGCGAACGAGCTGCGTGACCAGCCACGCCCACCATCTACCAGTTGGAGCATACGCCCAGGCCTAAGTTCTAGTGTCATTAGCCATTTCCCCCGGCCGTATTCGCGATGGCCAAAACAAAAGGCCACTGACACGAGTCCGTCATTAATTTACGTAACATTCCCCCCCTTACGTTACGCTGCGCGCTCAGTTACGTATTGCTCGGTCATTTCCGGTCGTCCTTTGACATTGTTTGGACGCCATTTGGTTGCCGTTTCTTATTGTGGCTTCCTCCCCTGTGCCGCCACTGTTGGTGCTACTCTGTGCCCGCTTTGTGCCCTTATTTGAAAGCAAACAAGCAAACAAATAGGAGGAAATACATATGTACATTGGGTAGAGTCAGAGCCAGAACCAGAGTCAGAGCCAGAGCCGCCGGATAAGTCAGCGTGAAATGGGGGAATGGCAGTCGGAAGTGGAAATTGCTAGCCACCAGCCCCCAACCCATGCTGGATTCCTTCCCTTCACTCTCTCTCTCTCTCTCTCTCTCTCTCTCTGTGTGTGTCCCCTGTCGAGCGGGAGGCGTGGCTGGTGGCACCTTTATGGTGTGTGTGTGTGTAGTACAGTGATCTCCCCCCCGAACCCCGGTTTTGTGTTTCTGTGGCATGCGGCATTTACTGTCGCTGCTGCTCTACTCTCACTCTTGCCACACCAATTGTAAATTGCATTTTTATGGCCCAAGGTGTACCTCTGTTCGTACGTTCGTGTCTATGTGTGTGTGTGTGTGTACTATGTGCATTGGGTGACATCTGATAGGAAAGTTGCCACTGGCTTTGGCTTTGGCTTTGGCAACGTCTAGGTTATGGGCCAAGGCGCTACCGTCGCACTGTCGCAAGCTACTTTATTCCCTGACATTTAATAATAGCCCCAGTGTTGGGTATTTATAGTCTCGTTTTCCCATCGGTCGACAGCTACCATGCTCATACCATAAAATGTGGCTATTTATGCCGTTTCTGGATCTGCATATGGAAACACGATTTTCCTACCAGAAGGCGGAAACTTTGTTGCAGCTTCTGCGCTGCTCGCATTTAATTTAATTGGCCAAGCAAATTGTTTTGCCGCAATTCCTTTTCCAAAATGCAAAACCTTGTGCTGAAATTAACTTTTCCCCTCCTCAGACTGAAGTCATGAAATGCTGTCGATATTTGGCTTGGCTTGCAGTTTGCCTTTAGCCAAAGAGCCCATAATGAAGCCCATTATGTAGCATATACATATATTGTGTGGCCGGGAAGCTCAGCAGGGACCAATGCAGAATGGAAACAAGAGTGGCAACAGAGTGGACCCAGGATCCTGACATTTTCACTTTGAGCATAAAGTGTGCGAGAGGGAGAGGCGATGATTAAAAATAAGATGAAAACTCCCAGGGGACAGCACTGCCAACCAGGACATAACGAATCCGTTTGCAAAATTAACCGCCACTTGGCGCCTTCTTATTATCGTCTCTTGTCTTTCGCTGCCCCTTTTAATGAACAGCTTCTCTCTCTCTCTCTCTTTGGCAATAATTAATATGAAATATGCATGAAGTTGCCAGTTACCAGTTGCCCATACACACTTACCCCCCACTCCCACCAATTACTTACCTTGGGCGAGAACAGACATGCAATGGTCACACTTGCGGATAGACTGATGGTCACCGACATGCTGGTGATGCGCAGGGGCACATGGTTGGCGGTGCCAAAGTACAGTGGCACAAATGCCAGCCAAATCACGCAGGTCGTGTACATGGTGAAGCCTGTAAAAGGGAATGAGGAACGAGAAATCAGGCCGCGTCCTCGATGAAGACTCAATCAGTCGGGGGCACTCACCAATATGCTTCGATTCGTTGAATGCCTCGGGTATCTTTCGCGTGAGGACCGCGTAGACCGTGCAAATTACAATCAAAACGATTGGATAAAAGAACGCAATCATGTAGGAGGCATCTATATACGAGTCGCAAACGAGCATATTATCCTCGCGTGTCGGATAATGATGCATGGCATGTGATGGTGCAATTACCATCCAAACGCCGTTGATGAGTATCTATGAATGATAGAGAGCCACACAGACATAGAGAGAGAAAGAGAACAGAAATAGAAACCATGGAATAGCCACTACTCTCTATGCCACCCATCCATCACTCACCTGGACAGTGACGAGGAACATACAAATCACCAGCTGTGATTTCGGGCTAATGAACGAGGGCCGCTTGGCTGACTGTTTGCCCGCTTTGAAGATGCGTGCAATGCGATTCGTTTTGGTCAGCAGTGCAGCATAGACAACGGTGAAACAAAAGCCCACGCCGAACCTGCAACACACACACACACACAAAGAAGCTGCACTCACACCCGCATCGCATCTGCGTTAAAACCTGCCATAACTTACCGCTGAATGGCACACACTATGTTGGTGGGCTTCAGGACCAGGGCAAAGGTGACACCGTAGCACATGAAAATGCCAGCCAGCAGAATGTAGCTCAGCTCCCGTCCCGAGGCCCGTACAATGGGCGTGTCGTTGTGCCTGAAAAGAGAGGAGAGGGGAGAGTGTGAAGAGTTAAAGTTTGCAACTTCATCCATGTGTGCGTCCGTAGCTCCAATTAGGAAATGATTTTTATGTCTCTTCTCTTTAGTTGTGGCGCATGGTTCTCGTCAAAGTAATATGGCAAAGTTTTTAATTGCCTTGAAGAGCGAAAAGTTTTCTCCCACCCCTCCTCCACTGACGTATTGGGAAATTGGTATTTTGTTGCACTTCACTCACCTGACAAATACACCCATCACAAAGAGCGTTATCAGGATGCCCGTTGAGCTGAATGCCATGGCACCAATGGCCCAGGCGGACTCTGGACGCAGGTAAACCTCCGGTATGGCACGGCAGTACTGCTTGTGGGCATCGGGCAGCGTGCCCCATTTGCACAGCTGGCAATGGGTCTCGTCATCGGGGTGGCGAATCTGCGAGAGAGGAATACACGCACAATGGAGGCAGGCATACAATTCAATGGAAATGGATCTTCTTTTTGCTTATTTTAATTGTGTACTCGACACCAGGAGCCGACACTGACACCGACACCTAAAACAAGGAGGGGGACGGCCTTTGTGTATTCTTTTTGCCACCCACCCTCCCTATCTCTCTGGTGCAGTGGCTTTTCCGTTTCAATTGGAAGAAAAGCTCCGGCAAATAAATTAGACGACAGCAGCAGCAGCAGCAGCAGCAGCAGCAGCAGCAACAGCAACAGCAGCTGGAGTGAATGTTTTGCACTTACTTGATAAGTTGTACAATTGAAACAGTGCCAGCAGCAGCTCTCGCCCTCGACATATTTCTTGGCCTGACCCACATCGCAGGGCAAACTGCAAACGGACTCTGGTGGCTTTGGACTCAGTCGCTTAAACTTCACCTCTGTGTGGACGGAGAAAGGGGATGAAAATCAAAAGAATTTCAAATTTAAATAGAAATTGAAAATTGAAAATTTCTTACCCGACATATTCAAACGAAGCTCGCCCTCGTAGTACTCGCCCACCTTCACCCAATGGTACTGACCGATCTGCGACTGCTTGAAGTGGATGATGTTGTACCGGGCCGGTCCATCGCCGTTCACATCGAAGCGAAAATGGTCGCCGCTGAGGCCTGTCGAGTGTGGAATGGGAAGAACGAAGGAAAAGTGTTTATGGCTTTACGCCCTGAATGAAAGGGGGCGTGCCATTGGCATGGGGCTGATGCTTTATCAGAAAATTGACTATCTGTGTCAGTCAGAGCGCCAGAGAAGCCTTTGGCTGGAGCTTACCCTCTCCTATGTACCATCCCATTCTCTTGGTCTGTATAATTTATTGAATTTCAAATTGAGTTCAATGACGATGACAAGCAAGTCAATTTTCCACTCGAAAGCATTGCCAATGCGTATACGCAGCGTAGAACAGTCGTCGTCCTCACACTAAGGCTCAGCCATCGTGTACACGTCCGTCCAACCACAACGCAATGCTAGCGGTATATTTCCACTTAAATTTATATGCGCAACACTTGAGACTCGACTGTTTCACATGGCTGACGACATTCTCATTGCTCTCCACTTAGAAATTGTCACCGAGCGTCGTCTGTGGGGACTTATCAACGCATACGCAGTGCATACACTTTGATTACATTTTAGTCGCTGCTCCAGTGCTTAGTCTGGATGCCAGAGACAACATTTAACCGCTTCTTACCTTTAAACTGAACTTTACGCAAATATTTAAGCAAGTCGGCGCCTTTGGTGGGTTTCATGGCATCGCACAGCGAAGGCCGTCCCCCGCACAGGTCGTGATGCATGTCCCTGATGGAATGCCAAATTATTAGAGACGTTTCTGCCATTGCGCGGTTACACACTTACCTCAGGGCGTAGGCAAAGGCCATAACCGCATCGCTAACGAACTGCAGTTGATCCTCAAAGTCGGTGTTCTGCCGCGAGAGTCGCTCTTTGGTGGTGCACTGTTTGGTATAGTTATTGTAGGGGGTGCTGGTGCTGCCAGGGTAGCGGCATTGGAAATGATCTTCCCAGAATTCTAAAGGTAACGAATATAATCGCATTTGTGCGTGGCTGGACACTGGCAGGGGACTTACCCACGAACCACGGATTACGTTGGTTGTTCTCCACAGTTAAATTGAGGAAGTACTCCTCAAAGCCGCGCACCGGATTCGCTTGGGGCTGCACGGAAAGGGTGCCCTCCACCTGTATGGTAACAAGAGAGTGACCACCACGTGGGCGAATTACAAATAAATTATCAAATATAATTGTCTCCAAATAAAAGTTAGAGATGGGTGCGCATTTCAGTCACGCGCTCATCTCTAGATTGCAACGTGTCACAAATTAATTGTCCCACACAGACGGACAATTAATTTCAATTAAGCCACAATTTATCATACGAAAAAACGCTATGAAACGTATTGTTTTATATTCTTTCCACGGACCATCATTTATTCACTTTTGTGGTGCCCAACAGCCACAGCCACAGCCACAGCCACAGCCATAGCCAGCACATTGTCACGCCCTTTGTTTGTCTGGGGGGACATCACCATCAACTGCTGCTGATGCTTCTGCTGCGAATCATTTATCAAAATCCGTCACCGTTTCGCCCATTTAGGCCTCATAATTTCCGACTGGCCGAACTCGCTCAGTCATCCGGACTGGCGCTGACGAAATAATAGTTTACTTGCCTCTGGCTCGTAGTCGTCCGATACGAGATTTCGAGCACTCCAGCCATCGGAGCCTATCCAGGAGAACGAGCCCGTTGCATTGGCCCGTCGTACGGCCCGCATCACTTGCCTCACTTCCTGGTCGGAGCCAAAGATGATGGCACCTGTCCGCAACAGCACAAGAAGCACGCAAATTACACGAAAGGAGAGAAAGAAATCAAATTAATATTAATTGAAATAATCCAGTTCATTTGTTGCACAAAATATAACTCTAAATATTGTATTCCATTGGGAATTTCCGGAATAAGCTTAGAAATAGGCCAGATGCAGTATGGACTTGTAATGGAAACTCTGCTGCTGATATTAATTCTGGGGGCACAAAGGATACTCTCTCGAAGGACACAGCATTGGTCTTCAGCTTCAGGGCTGACTTCATCTTTTGTGTGTGTTTGTAGTCACATTTAAAATCAGAACAGAATGAATCCTACTCGATACGGGACTCTCGACACTGGACAATTCCATTGTTATGGTCTCGGGCTACTGTCCACTCGATTCTGGCCCCTTTTCTGGCTGACTGGTAACATTCTGAGTGGCAGTTGTCACTTCTTATCAGGGCACAACCAACAGGCAGCTATTCTCTTGCCTCTCCGACACGCCCCATTATCGATTCGGCTCTGCTGTTGAAACAGAAGCAGCCTTATAAGAGCGGCTTGAATCAGAAAGGAAATACATTTTCATGCTCAGGAAAACTTGTCCAGGAGACCACTTTCCATACTCGTTCGTATCTCGACCAATTACAATGCATTTATTTCTGGAGAAGACATCAAATTTGATTTGCAGACTCTCTTGAATATTGCCGCAAAATTTATATAAAAACTTTTCCAATTTTTCACCAACAAATTTGTGATAAAATGTGTGAAGTGTGAAGTAATTTCCATAAATTTAGCAGCATGAATGTTAGACTGAAAAGAAAGCAAAATAAAACTTGGCAAAAGTGCGATAAAAAGCAAAAACATGTCAGACCCAACCCCTCGCCCCATCATCCCATAGCTCAAGCTCAGACATGTGTGTGTGTGTGTGTTTGTGGGGTGTTTCTTTACAAGGGTAAACTTTGCCCCTGACGGCACTTTCGAGGCGCTGTTACCCGTTTTGGTGCTCTCCATTTTTCAGAGAGACCCTAAGCCATAGCCCCGCCATATGCAAAATTAAAGAACTGATGCCAGAGCAAATACTTTGTCAAATTGATTAATCGTTGGGGGAACGTTAAGAAGAAAAGAGTTTGTAGCGAGAAGTTGACGCAGGAGCAGGCAACCAGTAAACGGCGTCAAATCACAAATCACAATAAATAATGATTGCTGAAGAACCCTTTTTTTTGTGTGTGTGTGCTGCGGAGGACCCCCGTACTTTACGACTCCTGATGGCACATTTATGCAAATCAAATATTCTTGGCCCCCCGACAAAAGTCAATTGTTATTGGCCAGGGCACTGGAACTGGCACAGGCACTGCCACTGGTGCTTTTTATTGACAGTTCTTTCTCTCTCTCTCCCACTCTCTCTTCCTTCAACTGATTAATGACATGCGTAAAAGGTTTAGAGGGTAATTATTATACCCGTACTCAAAGAGAGTTAAGGGGTATATTTTATTTGTGGTAAAAGTGGATGTGTGTAACGCAGAGAAGGAACATTTTCCGACCCCATAAAGAATATACATATATATTCTTGATCAGCATCAATAGCCGACTCGATATAGCCATGTCTGTCTGTCCGTCTGTCTGTCTTGATGAGCGCCTAGATCTCAGAGACTATCAAAGCTAGAGCAACGAAATTTTGTTTCCAGACTCATGTGATATCCCACTGTTATAAGTGTATTTCAAAATTTCGCCCCGCCCCTTTCCGCCTTCACAAAGGATGAAAATCTGTGACAGCCACAATTTTAAAGATACGATAAAACTAAAAACGCAGTATCGTAGAGAATGACCATATCTATCAGATTGCCAAATCTGAATCAGATCGAATCATTATTATAGCCAGAACAAAGAAATTAATTTTCAGTTGCTTCCCCCACCTCCTCTCAGCGCTCTCAGCGTAGGTGGTGGTGTCTTAGGACTGTGTAATGCACACTTGTTGCGTCATGCTGTTGGGCAGTCTTTACGCTCACTACGATTTTTGCAACCAGATCAGATCAGTGTATGGTGCTGGGTGAAGGCTTTCTTTTACGCTCGCTCTTTTTGCATTGAGCTCATAAGGAGCGAAAAGGACGGAGAATAGGAACTTCTCGCGCTGCTGAAGTTTGCCGGCTTTATTCGAATTCAAAGTAATGCTTGGATAACGGTAGACTATACACGTGGCAATGTGAAGCGTGTAAAAGGTGTTCAATTTAGGAATAATTACAAACAAACAACAAATTCCTCTGATATTTTTTGCTGCGTTTGCCTTCTTCATTCCATTGTCTTTCCATTTGCCATTCTTATTCACTCGCAGGAGAAGTTGAGAGAGCTGAGTTTCACCGTTGCTTTGCTCTCTTTCGCTCACAGTTTCAACGCTGTCACTAGAAATCCAGAGAGAACCAAAAAGAAAACGCAGCAAAAAGAAACAGAGGAATTTGATGTTTGTTTGTAATAATTCCTAATTTTAACACCTTTTACACTTTCCACATTGCTCCGCGACGATTACTTTGATTTGCAGCAGCGCGAAAAGTTCCTATTCTCCGTCCTTTTCGCTCCTTATGAGCTCAAAGCAAAAAGAGCGAACGTAAAGAAATCCAGCACCCTACACTGATCAAATCGGGTTGCAAAAATCGTAGGGAGCGGACTGTCCAAGTGCACGACACAATAAACGTGCACATTACATTTAAAAGTAGGAGAGCGAGTCCTAAGTCACCAACACCTACGCACTTGCCGCTCTCACAGCTTCACCAGGTTCTCCCTCCAGTTTTTTCGGTGCGGTCAGAGTGTTTAGTCCACTCCGCGTTTCGGTCCGCGAAAACCATGAAAATACGGGAAATTAAACTGAAAAAAGTGTCGCGCAGCTGTGTAGTGCAGTGATTAAGCATGGAAAATGTTCAAAAAGTGTGTGTTTATGGCAAAAATGCGTTTGATCCAGTGCGAGGCGCACAACGAGGCTAAATGGCAGATCGGCGAAGGAAATATGGGTCAAATATATGAAAGTGCAGTGTAAAAAGTGTTTTTTTTATAACCTACATACATGCATAAAGTTGCAATGTATGTGTGTGCGAGGATAAATGGCAGATCGGCGAAGGAAATATGGGTCAAATATATGAAAGTGCAGTGTAAAAAGTGTTTTTTTTATAGCCTACATGCATAAAGTTGCAATGTATGTGTGTGCGAGGCTAAATGCCAGATCGTCGAAGGAAATATGGGGCAAATATATAAAATTGAAGTGTAAAAAGTGTTTTTTTTATAACCTACTTGCATACAATTGCAATGCATGTGCCTGTGTGTGTGAAAATATGCCAAAAGGGGCGCGAAGTTGTGCCCCTTTCCCGCTCAATTATGTAAAACGCGCAAAGAAGAAGATAAGACAAAAAAGAGCGTGCTTCAGCTCTCTCATTCAAAGTGTCTCCTAATAAGGTGAGGCATTCCAAATCTTGCTCTCTTTCGTGTGGTGTGTGTGCACGAACGTCAGTCCTAATACCCACCCTAAATAAATATACCCAAAATGTGCGTTCTTATTAGAATTTCTCGTTCGATCCCGTTACGTTTGGTGTCTCTTCGTTCGTTTCGTTTCGCAGCAACGTCGCGCGGGTGTATGTATGCATGTGTGTAAAGGACAGCAAATGCAAACACGAACAAATATAAAAAAGAAGGGCGCAAATTGCGCGGAATGGAAATGCAGAGAAGAAGAAGAAATGTAAAAGGTAAGTGAAAAAAAGATTGTTTCTGTTTTTCCTACTGTTCATTTTATGTTCTCGTATATACATATGTACAATATGATGAAATGTTTTGATATCTCAGTGTAAATCCTTTTTGTTCCCCTCTAAATTTGTTGTTGCTGTTTATATCTGCTTATGGTCACGGTGTGATTCTAGGTAGAGTTAAAAAGATATTGATGTAGGCCGTAGATGTTGTATACGAATTACGAAGAAGGATTGCCGTACCCCCCCGTCCCCAACTTGAAATCAACCCGTACTCAAAGAGTTAAGGGATACGAGTATATTGTATTTGTTGTAAAATTGGATGTGTGTAACGCAGAGTCCGTCTGTCTGTCTGTCTGTCTGCCCGTCTTGTCTGTCGCCTAGTTCTCAGAGACTATAAGAGATGGAGCAACCAAATTTAGTTTCGAGACTCATGGGATATCACACTGCTACAAGTGTATTTCCAAATTTCGCCGCGACCCCACCCACAAAGGACAAAAATCTGTAACAGCCACAATTTTTAGGATACGATAACGCAGTATCGTAGGGAATGACCATATCTACCAGATTGCCGAATCTGAATCAGATCGGATCATTATTATAGCCGGAGTAAAGAAATTAATTTTCAGTTGCTTCCCCCCACCTCCTCTCAGCAATGCTGACGCAACTTATGTATTCTCTTTCTCGCTCGCACACACTCTGCCCTGTGCAGTGCGCGACCGTTGCGGAGAAAATGTAGAATCTGAATTACATACGCAATGTAGAATACACATTTTAGATGTATAATCGACATTGTAAATGTAGATGTAGATAACAGATGTAGCAAAAAATATAAAATATTTGAAAATTCTCACAAATTTATATACTGACTGAGTACGGGGTATAAAAGAAGTCGCGTCCAGAAGCGACTCTCACGTTCCTTCCCGATTTTTTGTGTGCTACAAAGGACCTCCCCTGCTCTACGACTCCTGATGGCACATTTATGCAAATAAAATATTCTTGGCCCCCCAGACAAAAGTCAATTGTTATTGGACAGGGCACTGGAACTGGCACAGGCACTGCCACTGGTGCTTTTTATTGGCAGTCCTTTCTCTCTCCCTCTCCCACTCTCTCTTCCTTCACCTGATTAATGACATGCGAAAAAGGTTTAGAGGGTAATTATTTTTAATATATTTTTGTGTAGGACCCTGCCTGTAAGTGGCATTTGATTAATATTTTTTTGCAATATCCTTTTGAGTTGGGACGCAGTCGAAAGTTAAATTGATTGACATTTATTTTTCTGTATTTATTTTTTTGGTGTACGCTTCTGCTCGGTGCCCCGGGGCATATGATTGACGCAGATTGGTGTGGTACACTGATGTCGGCGTAAAAAAAAGTTCGGTTTTATTTAAATTTAGATTGATAAATTGCACGGATTGATGTCCGACTGCTCCACTTTAAAGGGCTTTAAAACACCGTCACAGCAGTTAAAAATATTTGAAAAACAATCCAATCATGAGAATACTTCAACAGAATAATGGATTGTCAATGCCGGCCCACTATTCTATCTCTATTGAAATATCTCCATTTATTGGTTTGCCTAAAATTCAGTTCAATCTGCTCTGTCCAAGCTTTTGGCCCATTCCCCCTTGGCCACTCGACAAGACTGTACATTTTAATTTCCTGCAGTAAATGCCGAAATAAATGTAGAAAACGAGAGAGAAATGTTTTAAATATTTTCGTTTAATTTTCGCAATTTCCGTGCCACTTGAACGCCCTCTCCTCCCTCCCAAAACATGTCACAGTTCACGCCCTACGCGTTGCATTCATTTCGCAGGCGTTGGGAAATGTTCATCCTGCTGTTGTTTTCTTCTTTTTGCTGGCACACGCCTTCCGTTGACATTTTCATTGAAAATTGCATTTCGCTTGTTGGCCTTACAGCTTCATATTGTACGTAGCAGGTTGGTGCCCCGCTTAAGTGTACTCCCACTCTTTGCACGGCACTTACCTCGGGCCCGCGGCTTGGTCAACAGCTTCTGCACAATGTTATCATATGCAATATCCTCGGCCACTCCAGAATCCTTTACCAGCTTCTCCTTGATGGCAATACAAATGTTATGGCGCGCCAGTAGGTCCTCTAGCTCCTCGAAAGCCTGCAGAGGGGAACGGAAAAGAGGAACAGCATAAGCAGATTATATGTACATATAGCCGCAGTAAAAAACACAACCAGGACACACGCAACACAGAGAGTAGTTGAAAACAATCTGCTCACCCTCGTACTTGTGGGGCGTGGTGGTGCGCCACAACATTATATATTTGAGCAAAGAGGAAGTACCCACCTTGATGCCGTAATTACTCTCCTCGTAGATAATCGAAACGTAGCTCCATCCCATCCGCATCACAATCTCTACCATGGCCTTCACCTGGTAATGATCCGAGGGTATGGTGCGCGAGAAATATTCGAAGCGCTGCTTGTTGCTGAGCTCGGGGCTGGTCGAAAAGTAGGATACCTGCCGACGGAAGATTATGATGTGATGCGAAAATATTTTCATTAAAAACAAGCAAAACAAATATTATGTTGACAAAGCGTCGTGGCACTCGACACGCGAGAACGGGGGGCGGGGCGACTCCCTTTGCTGTATGCTGTAAAACATTTTCCTTTGATCAATATCGCATATTTTTCCCTTTGATTGTTTTTAGTTTTCTGTCCCCACTTTTGTTTAATGCTTTAAAGAAGCAGCGCTTAAGTTTTGGATACCATCAGCAATGGAACAATGTCAATTCCCATAGAGAATGCCACTTTAGCTTACAGAAACTGCCAGCGCTGTGCTGTCCTAATAGTAAGAAACCAAATTCAGGCATAAATTATTCAACGAATTCAAATGCAAGCACATGGGAGTGGGGTGGAGTCCCTTTAGAACTAACGATGTGGCTGGAGAGCGGGCCAAGTCATCTGCAAGTGTTTAACTTCTTGATTTCCAATTAAGTGTCATTATCATTCCATTAACAAGCCAACCAAGTGCTTGCTTGCCCGCTCTCTCATCGAGTCGAGTCCTCGGGAATAGCTTGAACATTTAATGAATTTCTGCAAGAAATATTGACTGTTGGCTGATGGCAGGGGTATAATAATGCACATCTTGCTGCATCTGCTTCGCATTTTCCCGAGGGAATTGTATACAATTAGGGATTCCCGAGAGTTTGCACAGATTCTCATTAAATATGATATTTGTCAGAGCCTCTAGCTATTTTGCTTTATTTATATTTATTATCTGCACCGTTGGCCGCTTTCAGCTGATATCGAGAGCTGCAAGATAGTTTGCAACGGATGTGCATCGCCTGATCCGCAATTGACCGCATTTTCAACAGCAGAGCTCTGGAGAAAAATGTTTGTACATTGAACCACATAGCCCACAAGCCTGGGTGGGCCCAGCAAAAAAGAAATGCAATCAAATGCTTATGTCTGATTTATGAGCTCTCTTTTTGAAGGGGCGAGGGGGTCCGCCTTTCTTGGTCTGCATAAATTGCTCCTACTGATGGTTGCTCTTCTGCTGCTCTTTCTTAGCCTGCTGCTCCTACTGCTCTTTTGCTCCAACGTCGACTGTCGTTGCTTGTGCGTTTTATGGGGTACTTGCAGGAGGGAATGCCAATGCTATTCCCAGCCGGATCCTGGCAGGGCACGGGCTCCAGTTACTTAGTTATTGTCACATATCGACTTTTGGTCCTCGACTCACGTACTACGAGCTGCCATTGCCGTAGCAGCAGTAGTGGCTACTTAATTTCTTTTGAGCAGAGACGTGATTCCACCCACATACGAGAGCATACACAGAGAGAAACAAGGTCTGCAATGGGTGCAGTTTGTGTGATTTGTTGCCTCTTTACTTTCCGACTAATTTAGTAGCACGTAAAGGCACTTAAAAGTCCTGTGCTCTCTCCCACTGACTTCCATGCGGCTGCTGGACAATTTTAATTACAAACAAAAATACAAGGGGAAACTTTTGTCGGTCGAAAAACTGCTCCACGTCCACACAGCTGTGAGCAATGCACAGAACTGCAACTGGAAGCAGAAATTGTTTTTCCAGAGAACTTTCCGGTCGCTTATTGCAGCCCTCTCCCTTTGGGACTGGCCCACAGACATTTGTGGCACACACGGCGGACACACAGAAGCACATATGTATGGGTGGGGGAGGGGGGTGACACTTACCTGGGGTATGCGGAATAAGCGCAATAAATTGGCCACTTGTATGGAGGTTACCGATGAGGCGGCACCCACCACCCCAGAGATGACCTTTCGTACTTGCGTCTTGTTGCAATGATATTCGGCATCGTCAATGTTGCTGATGGATCCTGCAAGGATAAAGAATGGTAGAGGGAGGGGGGCATTAGTAGAGGTTAACTTTGCGGTTGAAAGTTTCTCAAAGGGAAGCCCTCGGTGACCAGACTTTATTGTGGTGCCACCGAAGCAAATCTCGTTGATTAATACTGGCAGCATTTCCAACGAAAATTTACAAAATGGAAAAGTTTAATGCCAATGTGGCATTGTGCCAGCTTTCAGTTTTAATGTAATTGAAGTTTGACATGTCCAACAGTATACGGGAAATACTAACAGCACTTTAAGGGCATCGTTTTTCCAGGTTAGTGCATTGTGTCTGTATCTGTTGGCTGGCGCATATATGTACTACTGCATTTGCATGCCTAATTAATGCCACTCTAACTGTGCAGCTCGCTTGTTGTGATTTATGGCCTCTGTTGGTTTCTGTTTGCATATTTGCCTGGCTATTCATGGCAATCCCCTGGCGATAAATATTAGCCTTGTTCTGCATAACATATCCTGTGTGGATGCTGGAAACAATGGCCCACACTGGTGGCCATATGTTTGATGCCAAATCAGTATCGCTTTTGTGGGCATTGTGTAGTGTTTTGTGCATTGTATTTTGTGTCAATTTCAGCGTAATAAAACCATTGATGCATTTAGTTCAAGGCCATGTTAATCGGTTTACAACTAATCCATAAATCAGATTAAATCACATCATTTATATACATACATTCAGTGTACGCGCCACTCGAAATAAAATCGCTCTCACTTTTATACGCATCCGAATTTGGGAAAATACTACAAACCATTTGCACTGCTTTTGGCCACATTTATATGCCCCACTGACCACAATTTAGGGGGCGTTGTGGCACGCCCACAAGTGCGAGAAGTACCGTCTGCTGCTGCCAGCTCTTAAATACAAATTAATTAACGTCTGTGGCACTCACTCGATGCCTAACTAGATTATTATTAACCAGAACACTCGTGCAGTGCCTGGGCGGGGGTAGGCGGGTAGGCGAATAGGGAGAACAATGTGGGGTATAGTGGTCCATAGTCAAACGGACAGACAAAAGCAAGCAGAAGAGAGAGAGAGAGAGAGAGAGTAAGAGCGAGATGCTCTTATAGTTTACGGGCTGCCTAATCCTGTCAATATAATTCACTGACTTGGAAAATTATATTTTTCATACGTCACACACAACAGCAGACAGAGATGGATATAGGCAGCGAGAGTGTGGGAAAAAGAGGCAGCGAGAGAGAGGCAGTCGTGGCAGCGTGGCACGTCGCTCAAATAAATCCTTGCCGCGCAAATAAATAATGAAATTATGGAGATTAGAAAGTGTTCCAGGACGATGACAAGGATGCGAACGCTTCTTCTTTGGCCATGTGCTCTCTCTTCTGTGTTCAATTGATTATGGATCGTTGAGTGTGCGTGTTGGAGTATACGTGTGTGTGTGTGCGTGATTGTCGGCGTGTGGATGTGTTTATGTTGCTTCGCGCCTCTTTGTTTGGACCGCCGATAAAATTAATAAGCGGCACTTCATACACCATCTTCCTTCGCGACTCTCTGACGCACTTGAATACACATTCTATTCATCCATCTCTCTCTATCTCTCTGTCTCTCTGTCTCCAACTCTGTCGCACTGTGGCACTGTGGCAGAAAACCCAATAAGCTGAGCGCCGTTTTGTCTTTGGGGAATTATGCATATTTAGTTAGCAAGCGCCTCGTTTCGTCTCTTCTGCCGCTTCCCGCCAAGCGCAAGCCACATAATTTATTTATTAATTTAGTTTATTAATAAAATCCTTGACGCTTGCTTAAGTAACGAGGAAGCCAGGCCCAGACAGTTGGAAATGGATTGATATGAAATGATGGATGGGAGATGGAAAGTTGGGCCAACCAATCCTCCAAGTATTCCAATTGCTTGCTGAAGCAATGAATGAAATATTTGTGAAATTGCATAAATTTGAGGGAAGAAAAATACACCATTCCACTGGGTTAACCAGTTGCCAGAGTTGTTCAGTAAATATGCAACACAAATTTTGCATTTTTAGCCACATTAACCGCAGTGCAACTGAAACTGAAACTGCGACTGAAACAGAAGGAAAAACTGAAAAATGAAAATGCAAACAATAAAATCAGCATAAGACCCCCCCAATGACAGAGCCCACACACAATGGGGGGAAAACACACACATACACGGAGTAATTTGCATATAAATTTCCGTGAAGCGAATTTCGCATGTGTCCTCCCGGCTTCTGCTTCTGCTGCTTACCTTTGATAAAATCCACAGCCATCTCCAGGCCATACGAGTCCTTATCGCAGTCGTCCAGGAGATGAGCCCCCAAAGTGATATTCGGCAGCAGCTGCGCCTTGTTGATGCTGTCGATGGTAAAGAGCATGGCCTCGAGCGCCTGTATGCCACCCTGGGGCATGATGGGGCCGCAGGTGATGCTGTCCTCGCGCGAGTGCACCATCATCAGGCCACCGAGTATGAGATCCCCCTCGATCAGGGCCTCTCGCTTGACGGGCCAGTGCCGCTGCGGCAGGATGGCGTGCAGACGATCGTTCATGAAGCTCACCGAATCTGGCAGGGAGCGCATATACTTGCCACTCCCGTCCACCGTCATCAGGGGCAGTAGCAAGTTGTTGGTGTTTTTGAGCGGCAGATGGCGGCCACGATGGCGTCCAGAGCGTGGAGCGGCCATTTCAATGTTCGCATAGCGCTGGTACTCCTCCACATCGAATTGATCATAGAGCTGGTCGCTGCCAAGACGCTGATTGTGTGTGTCTGACTGTGACGTGTCCGAAGATGGTGCCTCATCATTCACATAATCCGGTGCTTGCAGGTGACTGCTGCTCCTCTGCCACTGCCGCCACTGTTGCCAGTGTTTGCCCAACTGCTGTTGTTGCTGCTCTAATTCCAGGGTCTTGTAGTGGCTCTGTCTGCTGTGTTTCCGATTGTGTTTGCTGCCATGATTCTGTTGGTGTGGGTGTTGACACTGATGGTGATGATGATGCTGCTGCTGTTCCTGGTGCTGGTGCGGATACGAATGATGTTGGCGCTGATGATGGCGTCGCACTCTGCTTCTCGGTGTCGTCTGCATCGTCTCCTCCTGCTCCATCTCCTCAATGTCGCCAATCACCTCACTCTCGGCCCGCAGTGGATGTCGCGCGGAAAGCACCACCACGAAAAGCACAACAGAAATTTGTACGAGCCATTTGCTACTGCAATCCACTCTCATGTTGGCATTAGCTTTTGTTTTTAACCTCTCTCTCTCTCTCTCTCTCTCACTCTCTCTCGCTCTCGCTCTCTATATTTTTGTATAGTATTTTTTGTGCACCGACTTTATTTTGATATGCATGGATTTCGGTTGATAAATTTTCCGTTATTGCTCACAGTTCGATTGCTGCTGTTCCTCCTCCTGATATGTGGCACACATTTTGATTGTTTTAGTTGTTGTTTTTTGTTGCTTTTGTCTCACATTTTATAGATATTTTTTGCGCTTTAGCATTTTGAATAACTGCACAGGGGAATTAATAGGATTTATGTATATTTTTGAGTTTTTTCAATTGATAAAATTATTGTTCAGCCATCGTGATTTTTCCGCACAAAAACCAACTAGATGCAGTCCATTTATTTTAAACATATTTATGCTGAATATTTTTGAGATGTTACACCGATAGAAAAAAGCCCTGAAATTTTCATATTTTCACTCATTTATGCTATTGATTTTCATATTGTATTCATATTGAAAATTTTTCACTTACATTTTGATATAAATATGAAAATATTTCAATATAATATATTTTATATTTAATTTAAATATATTTCATATTTATTTTAAAGTTTTTTGTATTTAGATTAAATATAAACGTATTAAAAACACATTTTAATACATTTATATTTGAATCAAAGTGAATTCTATTTAATTTTACAATGTTTGTATTTAAAAATCGCATTTTAAATTCAAATATGATTTTAGTTAATTTTGCTTTGGTTTTTTTCTATCAGTGTACCATTTACATTTGATTATACATATATTTATGTACATATGTATGTATATACTCTAATAAAAAATGAATTACAGATATTTTTAAACACTTTCTGAACTTGTTTAATGCCACAGCAAATAATTATCACTGAATTTCATAGTAGTAGTACTTTCAATATTCATAAGCTGATTTTTCAAAAGTCATGCATAATTTGACCATTTTCCATTTAGGTTTTCATTAAAAATTGTACCAAAATTGTGTCGCTGTCAGACCAAAAAATTTGAATGCCAGAAAAAATAAGCAGCAGAACCAATGAACGGACCCCAAAGGGTCCATGGGCTTAAAACTGTCAAGTTACGCGCCCCCCCGCCATGATTAAGGGTAGCAGTGGGCGTGGCCCATAAAAATGGTTGCCCTGAGGTAAATTAAATTTGCATAAAATTTTATATGCCACCACCGCAAGGAAAAGGCGCGCCTGAGGCTGAAACTGCAGGAAATCCTTTGCGTTGACGGAGAAATGGAAAGGGGGTGGGGGGAGGCAATAAGTAAAGTAACGCAAAGTGGGGACCCTGCAAATCCGTAATTAATCAAATTGTTGGCGCCGTAATGAGCTTGTCGGCCTGTCTCCCGCACCAGTGGTGCGGCTTTTGTATCCCTGTCATAACCCTCCCGAACCTCTCTGAGGCGCCGCGAACTAATCAACAAACGCGTTAACGCCACTTTAGACATGGCCTGCAGTTCGAGTTTACAGAATTACTTGTAATCAGCGTAATCAGCGGCATTATCCACTAGCAGCAGTATCAAGAGCAACAGCAGCAGAAGCAGCAGCAGCAGCGACGAGGCCAAAAGGTAAATTGAGGGCTTGCAGCAGCATTGTGGCCCGAGGCTGTGGCAGGTGGGTGGTGTGGGTGGAAGGGTGGGACACATCTAATAATGAGATTGCGTTAAACAAATGGTGTTCTCCCTTTTCATTGCGCTTAATAGACACCGGAGGCTGCTTACACGCTCGTAATTTATTTTGATTACATTTCTCGTCAGGCTCTGTCAGTGATTCTATCTCTCTTTTTCTTGTTCTCCTCTTGTGTGTGTGTGTCTCTCTCTCTCTGTCTGTCCCCACATCTCGTCCTGCTTTGGGTATTACAATAAAGTCAAGCTGTTTGTTTTGTTAACTACGTAAGTGGATCAGAGCCTTATTAAAACTAAGCGCTAAATAGAGCATGGAAAACCTATGATATTTCCGGAAAATCATATACAAATAACACTAGTCAACACGACAATTCTGATGTGGCCCAAAATGACTTTTTCTGATAGGGTTCGGGACTTCAATTTTTTTAAAGAATTATGGTTTTATTTTTTTATGGTTTAGTTATTTTTTAGGAATTTTTTTTTTTTATTTTATTTCAGAAATAGGGGGTTTTTTTTTATAACTTTAGTATCTTATAACTGGTTGCATGTAACTTTGCAGTTCTGAAAAGCTGATAGCTGCAGCTATAAATCCGAACCAGACACTTGGTAGCTGCAGCTTAACGTCTGGACGATATTAAGCTTTTATATTCAAATTTGATACTTTTTTGCGGTATTTTCCCCGAAATTTTGACTTTAAAACTCAGGAAAAGTAAAAAAAAATATTACTTGGCATGCATTTTTGGTTTTAGATAGACGCATTTATTAGGCGATTTTAAACTCATTTTTGGCCACAGCGGAAAAAAAGTTCAATTGTGTCGAGTAGTGTAGAGGGAAAAAAATCCACATTTCTATATATATGTATGTTTTAGCCTTCTAATTATCGTGGCAATATTCGTGGAATATTCTACACCGATTTTGGTTCAGTTTTAAGAGCATTTACATTTTCTTATTCTGGTCAGAAATCTTCCACTGTATTTGTGTACATCTTTTGCATAACGAAGTCTGTCACTGACACTTGCCTCAACGTGTTTTTATTGGACTCTGGTGTTGTTGCTTGTGTGCACACGCCATGTTACCGAACATCGCCTTGTGTCCCGTCCACGCCCTGCCCTACTACCCATCTCATCCCTTTTGATTCCGCTTTGTCATTGTCTTATTTTGCATTTTCTGTGGAGGGGACGACTTTGATTTGATTGAGCATTTTGTTCGCTTTGCCTGTTCTTTTTTCGCTGATTTGAATTTTCCACTGTTCAACTTTTTTGTTGGTTTTGTTTTGGGGCCCAGACGTTGAAATATTGTCCTGGCTGAAATGGCTTTAATAGCGGCTGAAATCCCGACTACAGAATACATCAATTTATTTTCTTCTGTTTTTTTTCTCCTCTGTTCAGCTTCCGCTGCAATGTTGCGCAAATTGATTTCCATCGATGAGATTTACAATCGCATAAAATTGACAATTTCACAGAGTGTCCTCTGGATACGATACGATACGATACGGACACGGATACGGATACGCAGAAGGTCACTTACTGCGAATGCGGCATAAGTATATTAAAATACTCTCAACTGTGTGAAAACAAAATAAACACAGAGGCTCTACAGGCTTCTTTATGCATTCATTCTCGATGGAAATCAACGACTGTGGCATTAAATTGCAGGATACACACGGGCGAGCACGAGCCAGGGGTAATTATTATTTTCTTTTTTCACCTTTTCAAGAGCATTCACGAATTGTGTTTCCATGTACATAATTCCTTAAAGAGAAATGGTTGAGTAAAACAGCAGAAAATATGCTGAGTGGTTTGCCTCAGACCCATACATTTCGCCTTTTAATTATTATTCAGTGTTTGCATGGAAGTGACAGTACATTTCTGGAGCATTTCTTTATCCCATTTCTCGCATTTCACATTCCATTTAAAGAGATTTCTCCTGACAAATGCAAAGTATGCGGCGACAGCCAAGCGTGTGACATTTACGTAAATGCCAGCCACAAACAATAAAACAAATTTCAAAAATTCACATCAAATAACATTCAATCATCTGACTGCCACTGTATGTGGCATGTAGCCCCGCATTCAGAGGGCATCAGCCTTGGCGCTTTGACTGGAGCGGAGCTAATGTCCCGACACTCCCAGATTATGCGTCGCCTTCAATTTGCTGGCAGAAAAAAAAACACACAGAATTAATAGCAGAGCCTCTCTGCATATGATGTAGGGGTTGGGGGGGCGCTCAACAAAAAATGCTACACGAAAATATGAATAAATCGGCAGTGGGGGAGTATGTACATACATGCAAATGGTGTCACCTACAGATGTGTGCATGTGTGTGTGAGTGTGTGATAAATTTCGTTGACATGACAGAAACACAGAGAGCTGACAGCCGCCCCGCAGGTAATCAGTAGCTTTCAAATTCCACGTGAAGTCTAAGAGCTGGCGCCCCATCTGCTCGCTAGAATTTTTGACAGTTGTGCAAGAATTCATTTTTAATTTGATTATCGCGCAGATGTGTACAAGCGGGCAATAAGATACGAGCATGTGTATGCGTCTCTGAATCTGCACGAACTCATATTTATGACGACCCAAAGGCTAAATCAACTGCGAGCATAGGCGCAGCATAACTTGTTCAGCTCCCATTTTGGTATTCCCCTCACATGGCAATCAACTCGAGCAATTTGAATGGGTTTTTCTCAGCTTCGCCATGCTCTGATGCTCTGTCTGCTGTGTCTGCCTGTATTACGGGGTTTGTTTGTCTGCGTGCCTTAGGATGGGATTATTGGGCAGCTCTTCGGCACGGGGCCCCTGAGGGGCCGAGCCCGTCAAACACATGAAATCAATTACATTTCTCTAATGTAGGCGGCAGGCGGCAACCCAACTCTCAGGCGCAAGGATTCCCTTTGTTTAGTGCTTCGTCGGGTCTTAGGCACAGAGACTCGAAGGCTTTCTGCCTATTTTGGTACGGCAGCGAAATCTCAGGTATTTGGTGGCTAATAAAGTTTGCCTTAAAGTATTTGGCCATAGAAGTTTTTGGGAAAAAGTTTTTCTATATTTATTTTAATATTAGTTGCCTCGAGGCAGGCATCCTGGGCAGGCCAGCCCATTCATATTTGCTTAGTTCAGCTGTCTGAACAGAGCAGAGCAGAGCAGAGTCAAGGGTCCAGAGACACGTGAAGCTTCCGGCTACTGGCGCTCCTTTTGCTCCATTGCCAGGCAATTTCTATGCCCTATGCCCTCGTATCAATAATTCTGTGGATTTTATTGTTATTTGCTGACTTTATGTGTTTGCGTACCCTAATGGAAATGACAGTGACAGAAGGAGGAGGAGGAGGACGAGGACGTACAGCCTTGGCTGCAAATTAAAGGCTCGGTTAATGCAACGTAATACCATAAATACGTCAATTAATTGCCAATGGATAAAAGCAACATTTCAATTGAAGCTTAATTAAGTGTGAACATTGTACCATTGGTTAAGGTTGTTAAATCATTCGATTAATACACAAAAAAGCCGCCGCTTAATGAATAACCAGCAACCAAATCGGAAATAGTGTTTTTTTAAGTGGAATTCATTCATGCGGCGATTGAAAAATGCAATTGAATTGTAATAAAGGCAATCAAATGACACAGAAGGCGGTGGGGCAGTTAGGGGGAAGGGGGGAATCGCATCGGAAGTGTCATATAAACATTCAATTATCATGCCCCACACAAGAGGATAGCGCACAAGTGGCAACAGAATAGCGGCAAGTGTGAAAAGAGGGGCAAAAAATGCACCAAAGCGGAAACGAAAGAAAGTAAAGTGGAAAGGTTAAAGCAAAACCAATGACAGGAAATCGACAGGCGACGACGCCATGTAGCAATTCAGCAGCAAATTGTTTCTTTCACATGACAGCTGCAGGCGAACCTCGAGCTCAATCAAATGCCATGTAGTCCAGTGTTCTAGCATGTAGCACGGTCAACGGAAGAGTGTGGGACCAAACGCCACAAGAATGTGATGCGTTCGCTGCCATCGTGGTCCATCGAGGTCCATCGTGGTCCATTGAGTGCCGCCTGGCCATACACTAGAGAGAGTCCATCAAGCGATGAAATCAACCGACAGAATGTTAATTGAATGTGTCCGCGGAAGATACAATATCTTGCTCCATTCAGGTGTAATTAAGTTTTGCATGCCACATAAACGCATTAAGCGAAAACTGGGCAGTAAAATGTTTCATAATTAACTTTTGTGTGAGCCTCCACCTCCTCCTCTACCACCACTGACTGGCTGGCATGTCGCGGCTCCATTTATCCAGGAAAAATTCAAGCTACGCATACAATAATCCCCATACCTGTGGGGAAGGGACACCGTGTTCTAGTCAGACGGGGGATGACTCCAAGGGTCTATCGGTGGCGTTGACCGCACCCTTGGCACAGGTCGAGAGCCGTGGGCTGCACATGAGAGTTGAATTATTGATGCCATGACCGGCGGTAGGGCAGGGAGCATCCATTCCCCATTCTGCATCGACACTCTTTTGGGTTTTACTATAAAATTCGATGTGTATGCTGGCATTTTGTTATTTGGCTAATTGAATTCCGTTCGTCCTTTTGATGGGGCCCACTCTTAATGGAATATTGCCCCCAAATAAATGGCTTTTGGCGTTATTGCTGCTATTTACAATTCTGGCATTTTATTAGTTTGTTTTCATTCCGTCAGCATAAACAGAGCATAGAGTATGCAAAGTATTGCTATAAATATTGCAATGAGGCAGGGGAATGAGATTCAAAAGCGTTTACTTGGTGAGAGAAGAGTTGCTTGTTGGCTGGCTCTTTGCTATTTGAATGATTTCATGAATCAGAGCCAAGTTGCATCTACAAATCATCATCCTGAGTATTGACAGTCAGAAATCTGTGTTGAGAAGAGAAGCAGAAGCTGGCGCTGTACTGAAGGGCCACAAACAGTTTGAAAAAAGTTGTGCAATTGTATCTAATCCATTTCATATTTACTTGCCACTTGCCGGCGAGCACAAGGGGAAGTGTAAGTGGTTTTGTGTGCCACAATATCAGCAAACGGACAGAAGTGGCAGCAGTGGCAGCAGTGGCAGCAGTGGCAGCAGTGGCAGCTATTTGAAGAGGGTCCATCCAATGTTTGGCTTTGCACTCTTCCGAATTGACATTCATTGACTCGAGATACAGATGCACACGACCTTCCCAGCGACAGAAAAAGCCATGCAAATATTCAACCAAAATTCTACGAGTAGTTTAAGTATTCCAGGAAAATTTTGACCAAAAAAAATGTATGCATCTCGAGGGACAAGCAGGCAAAAGCAGACAGACGCTGCACATTGGATATGTATGTAGGAGTATGTTTGTATAGTATTTTTTATTACCTGCCACTAGCCCACCACCACCACCACTGGCAGCAAAAAATAAAATAAATAGAAATAGAAATGCTGACAACGAATCAAAACACAATTGCTGTCTGCTTGTTACTGCTCCACTCTCTAAATGCCGCCGGCATTTTATGACATTTTTATGAACTTGGCCAAATGAAATGGACAGCATGCAAAGTAGCAGCAGCAGAACAGCTGGACAGCTAGACAGATACCCAGCAGGGATACTCGACGAGTATATTTCCATGGCTGCTGCTGCTGCTGCTCTCTGTGCTCCGTCGGAGGCGCCCTCCGTTTCCGTTTGGCGGAAATTACAACATTCCATACTGATGATGGCAGTGTGCAGTGTTAATTAAACCAAACATGCACGCCGATTTCCAATCTCGAACGTCTGCACATAAATCACCTAACAAATTTGAAATTTAACGGCCCGGGGCATGCAGCAGCAGCAGCAACAGCAGCAGAAGGAAGAGAATGGTTGGGCGGTGCCGCAGAAAAGTTGCACGGAATGCAAATTGAAAAGTGTTGCAAAAACTGTTGCAAAATGATGTACATAGTGGCTTATAAACGAGTCGAGTCAAGTTTGGCCGACCACACAGCCAAAGCCAAAGCCGTTAGTGGTTTTGTGTGTTGGCTTAATGGCATAGAAAGAGTTAGTGGAGTATGTGGGGCTTTTTAAGACCAAGTAATTGCTGTGTGTCCGAAAACTGTATCTGAAAATAATCACTGATGTACTCAATCGCACACATGGAGTTCCCGGAGGACTGCTGCGAAAATGATACCCCCAGTGTAGCAGCCAAGATATCATGCATCTCTGCCTCTCTGCCTCTCTGCCCTTCTGCCACTTACTGCAGCGTATGCTGTGAGTGCGCCACAAACAGCAAATGGGCTTTCCCAAAAGCCGATGCTAGCCACTTGGGTGCATTATGCGATGTCCGTCCGTACATGTCCACCGACTGGCATGAATATTTGAAGCGCTCTTTCCGCCTGGACAGCCATCCGCACAGTGTGTGAATGGCAACACGTGGCCACTCAGGTGCGCCTACAGGTCGAAAGGGCGACAGGGAGCCCCATGGAATTAGGTGCAAAGTGTTGGCGCCTGAGAATGTCGGAAAATGCTGCAGAACATCCTGGAGAAGTTATGTTTCAACTGCATATTAAATTCACACACGTAAATGTTGTATTTATTTTTTATGTCTCATATGTATGTATATGCACATAATTTAACTTTTTACCGCCCTCGTGTCGACTCGTAAATAATTAGAGCTTTGGGTGGAGGTTTTTTTTTACCCGAATTTTCCGGCTACAAGACAAGTGACAAGACCAAGACACTTGAGCGAGCAGTCAATGCATTTTTTTATTATTTCTTGTGTAAAAATAACATTTAACTTTACATTTACGACCGGGCTTACGAGACGTATGTGTAACTTTTTGATGTTACGGCTGTAAAATGTAATCTCGAGCCAAATGCTTGAATATTTGTTCAAACATTCGAGCTTTTTCCGTTTCTTTTGTTTTTTCCAACCCATAAAATTTTCGACAATTGAGCTGCTGCCAGATGGCCAAAAGTCTGGCTCTGCTCGCAAAAAAAAAAAACAATTTCCCATCGCCAAAAACTTTGGCATTTAAAGTTCATTTCACTAATTTTTGATGCGTGCCGTTGAAACTTTTGCTAAACCTCATCATTATGTGGTCTTTTGGCGAAATTAGTTTTCATCGCCATGGAGACCGCGAAGTGTATTTAAAGATGCCGCTTAAGGATTCCGATTCCCAGGAGAGTAAAGGCAGCCATTCAGCAAATTAGTTTAGTTTCGACAAAATAAAAAAACTTTATAGCGAAGCTTAGGCAAAAGGAGATATTTTCTTACCCAAAAGAAAGCAAACACGAATGAACCATTTACCGAAGAAAACCCGCCAGCGGAAACCGAGCTAATGAACAGTGTCAAAAGCAAAGGGAAATGCAGCTGCAGCAGTGCCATTCAATGCCACAAAATATCGACGAAAGCTGCTTCAAAGCAAACCAAAAATAAACTGCGTAATGGGTATAATTAGGTTACAGGGTGACAGGTAAATGGAATAAATAACAAACGAAACATTGGTCATGTTCAAGAGCAAACTTGTTCTTTGGTTTCATTTTAGTTGAGCAATTTCCGATCCCATCATCTGCCAAGCTTAAATGGCCCTGATTCCACCTGAAAAATGTTACGTTGCATCTGTAATGTTAATCCCTTGCGTGAATTTTCATTTACAATTAAAATAACCTGATTATATAGGGTCACGATTAAACATTGCTGCGCCGAAGGGTTCCCGAGAATCCATTTAACTTAAGCTGCTTTAAATATTAAAGTGCGTGGATATTTTTCTTGGAAACATTTAGTATACATATGTATGTACATACATATGTATGAAGGAGGCTAAAGTGCAACAACATTGATGTTTGCATTTTATTTTGTTTCATTTATTTTTTCAGCTTTTTAATTAAAACTCATTTGCGCTTTTGTGGGCTGTCATTAAAAGTTGTATTATGAATGTAAAAAAGTACTCGAGCGAGTGAGCGAGAGGGGCTAGGGTCATATGTACATACGA
Organism: Drosophila subsilvestris; assembly: GCA_035043285.1. Lineage (NCBI taxonomy): Eukaryota > Metazoa > Arthropoda > Insecta > Diptera > Drosophilidae > Drosophila > Drosophila subsilvestris. The sequence continues at coordinate 391,696 of JAWNNB010001795.1, forward strand.
GTGTGTGTGTTTGGTACGTGCCACTTGGCATTTCTGCTTACCGCTCACTGAAAATGAAAACTAAAAGCCCGCCATAAACGGGGAAACCATTCAAATAACAACCAGTGTCAATGGAAAAAGTAAACTTCTGCGAGATGCCATACGGAATCCGGACTTTGGCAACACACAAAACAGCAAATGCTGCTGGCAGTAGTCAAAATAATATTTAAAGTATAGCAGAAAATGGACAAAAACTTCCAGCATCAAAGTGACGGCTCGTGCGTGTGATTATTATGGAACTTTTCTCTCTCTCCATACAGTCTCTTCTCTATCCCTACTTCGTATTCTCTCGCTGTCTCTCTTTCTGTCTGTTCAATTGAGGTCCCATGGTCTGCCGAATAGAAGATAAATTTTCGCATAATATTTATACAGAAGTGGAAGCCAGGGACAGAGGGACAGATATGAAATAAAATCAAAAAGGCAGACGAATAAATATCAATCTATCCAACTGGAAATAGAAAAGTGTTGGTTGTCAAGAAAACTCAATTTTCATGCAGGATTCGGATAGAATTTTATTGTAAAGAGAGAGAGAGAGAGAGAGAAAGGGAGAGTCCTAGATGAATGGGACGTATGAGTAATTTTTTGAAAGCAAACACAAAATGGCAAAGCATAAGGAAACTGAGGAAACTGTAACAGAACAGAAGACAACATCAGAGATGGAAAAGTCTGTTAATCTTTAAGATTAAAGACATATCTTGAAGGGATATTGGTGCCATAAAAGCCAAAATACATTACACATTTATGGGGAAGATTTACCCTAATTAAAGTCGAAGATATAAAAGCAGCAGCGTCTGATTACCCAATCTGATGGTTATATCGATGAAAGATAAACTTTTATTTCCAAATATCAGGCACTAAAGCAGCCATTAAGTGCCAGATTCTGGCAGGGAGCAAGCACTAGACCTGGCAGACACTCCCACTCCCCTTAGAACGTGCAATCTGAAGCCTGAAAACCTGGCTGCTATCAACAGTCAATAAATAAAATCTCATTAAGCTGAAGGCGCCGCTGGAGAGCGCCCGCCAAGTGGTTCGAGAATGGAAATTCTCTGCCACTCTGCTTGCTGTTGCTTCTGCGAGCGGAGTAAAATTATAAAATTTCCATTTTATTGACATTCAAAATTGACTGATATGCTAAAGGACGAAGTGATGGGGGCTGTGGCTGAGTTTAAGTGTCTAAAGCCAACACTAAAGCAAATTCTGCGGCAAGCGAACGTGCGGTAGGAAGCAGAAGCTGAAGCAGGAGAAACAACAGGCAACGAGTCAATCAGGTTCGGAATGAAAAAAGTGGTTCAATAAAGTCAACACCCCTGGGAAGTGGAGGCGTGGCATGCCCCACAGGCAACCATGGGGCAAGCTGGAGTTGAAGTTCAAACAGAAAAGCGTTGAAAATATTTCCCGGCACCCAAATTACATTATCGGCGCACCCATGGAGCAGAGCTGGAGACAACCAACAACCAACATCAGACAACGTGCCCCAAATGAGTGTATCCCGAGTGTCGATGGCTGATAACAGCCGGAAGCCAAATACAGCAACAGCAACAGCAACGGCAACAGCAACAGCAGCGGCTCAAAAGACAAAGACTTTCGGGGAAAACAATATTTGGCGAAAATTTCCAACACAAAACGAGAAGGAACGTGAGTCGCTTCTAGTCGCGACTCTACTTTTATACCCGTACTCAGTCAGTATATAAATTTATGAGCTTATGGATTGAAATTAAAAAAAAATTTTTAATTTTACATTTTACATTTTTTGCTACATTTGTTAACTACATGTACATGTAAAATGTAGATTATACATATAGAACAAATATTCTACATCTACCATTTAGATTCTACATCTCCTCCGCTAGGGGTTGCTCGCGCATTGCACAGGGCAGAGTGTGTCGAGCGAGACAGAGAATGAATATCGTCAGCAGCGCCAGAGGAGGTGGGGAAGAAACTGAAAATTAATTTCTTTATTCTGGCTATAATAATGATCCGATCTGATTCAGATTCGGCAATCTATAGATATGGTCATTCTCTACGATATGCTTTTTAGCGTTTTTAGTTTTATCGTATCTTCAAAATTGTGGCTGCCACAGATTTTCGTCTTTGTGAAGGCGGAAGGGGCGGGGCGAAATTCTGAAATACACTTGTAACAGTGTGATATCGCATGAGTCTGGAAACAAAATTTTGTTGCTCTAGCTTTTATAGTCTCTGAGATCTAGGCGCTCATCAAGACGGACAGACAGACAGACAGACAGACAGACAGACAGACAGACAGACAGACAGACAGACAGACAGACAGACAGACGGACGGACAGACAGACATGCTCTATCGACTCGGCTATTGATACTGATCAAGAATATATATACTTTATGGGGTCGGAAAATTTTCCTTCTCTGCGTTACACACATCCACTTTTACCACAAATACAGTATACCCCTTAACTCTTTTTGAGTACGGGTATAAAAATAAACGATGAATAACCAAATTGGCTGAAAAGCCATTTTTTGTGTGGAAAGTATACATTTAGTGTAGGTGCAGGTCGAAGGTGCCTCGGAGGTAGGCGTGGCCACATAAATTTAGACATTTTCCAGTAGTAGATGTGGGCAGCACGGGGAAGGCACGGGGGCACAAGCAGGCGCAGGGCAACGCTCGCCAATCAATAATTCAAATTGAGTGCCAGGGAAAACCCAAAGAAAAACAAAGAGATTGACAAAGCAACAAAGGACAAAGCAGCAAAGCCAAAAATAATGAAAGAAGAGCGTCAATTTATGTACATTCTACATTGTCCACAAAAACTTTGATGCTTGTCCAATATTTACAATTTTAAGTTATTAAAATATTTTTTTTACATAAAGAAACAATAAAACAGGCATCAAAAAAACAAAAAAAAAACAACAACAACAAATACTATTCATAGTGAACCATTGGTTTTTTTCATCTGAAAACAGATTCACATCACATTTTTCTGAGCTTAAATATTTTTTAATCCTACATGGATACAGCATAAAAATCCAAAAGAGACGCATTTAAAAACTATTTTGTTACAGTGAGTGCAACTGGCAAAAAGCCAAGAGCCAAGCCAAATATTAAATAAATTAAGAAAGAGCTTAAAAAAGTCTCTTTCAAAAAATTACTTTTTTTGTATTTAAGATAAATTTCTGGCACTAAAAGCCAATACCGTAAGATGGGTAATTACTTACAATCTCGAAACATAGCTGGGCGATAAATTTGTTGGTTAGTTGTTGGAATTTAAAATAAAGTAAAATAAAACTAAAATATTTCACCATATCTTTAGTTTTTGTGTGTGGAGCCATAAATCAAGGCGAGAGGTCTGTGAGTTAAGAAGCGATGGCATGCAAAATTTTGATTTATGGCCTGAGAGTGGGATACCCACAGAGTGTCATATGGCCCTTTGCTCCTCTTCTGTCCAGCCCCAGGCAAGTCCTTTGTACTCCAATTTGATGGACAGATGCCATTCAGGTTTTTCTTTTCGGCATTCGCTCAGAGTACTCTTTTGGATGACCGCATCGGTCTGCCTGCTTGAAAATGTATTGAATTTAAATATTTAGGAAAGTTTGTTTCGGACTTTAAATTGTCCAATGTAGTTGATGCATGAATTTTTTGCTTTAAATAATTGAAGCTACCATGGAAATCGATCCACGGTAGGTGACCCATTGACCGTTCCAAGGGAGGAGGATATGGATATCAAGCAGTGGCACGTGTTCCTTTTGTTTGCAAAGTTGGCAGGCGAAAAGCAGAGGAAGCTCCTTGGGGCAACAACATCAAAATATAGAAAAAAATCAACATCCAAGTCATCGCAGGGAGGGGAAACCTGAGGAAAAGGGAGAACGAAAGCTTAACTTGTCGCCCATAAAACAAATTGGCATTTTTATTATTATGACAAACAGTCGGGATGTCAACGAGTCGCCACTGCTCAGTTACCTAACAACATAAGGACCATATGTACGAGCATGTGGGTGGAACCTGGGAGCTGTGCTTATCTTTGGAAAGCAGCTAAAACGCTTTTGATTTGACATCACGAACGAGGCTGACGCCCTGAAGCATCTCCAATAAAAGCGGCAACAATGTTACGCATACGCAACACTCGCATCGCCTCGTCCCGTCACCCCTCCAGCTGTCACTTCATATAGCTCTTTTTTGTCAGCTTTTAATGAGTTAACAGTACACACACACACATTCCCATGCCCATGCCCATGCTCAGGCTCATGCTCATGGATGCTTCATGTTCACGCATTTTGCGGTTGTTCCGGCCAAGAGCTGACAGCATGTTGCAGCGGCGAGTGATGTGAAATGCCATTTTTGGTACTGTCGGGGAAAATGCTATTTTGATTTTTCAACTTTTATGACAAGACCACGCATTGTTCTCGCACTGAACTTGGAGAGTGTTGGGATTTAGTGCATCGTAAAAGGGTTTTTTTTTTTTTTTTTTTTTTTTTCGGCTGGCATACAGTGGCTGTTTAGAAGGAAACGGGGTCACTGAAAGTTTGTGTGGGAAATTGCCCATTAAAATATTTCATGTGAAAACAGTTGTGGCAGCTGGCTGAGTGTGAAAATGATTTTGGGCTCTGGCCTAGAAACAGCCGTAAATCAATCAACAAGGGCGCAAAAATATTCTATTAAATTTTCCATAAAATTTAAGAAAATGTTTGCCATAGCAACAGAAATTAATTCTTTGTAATTTTAAAGGTGACTCTTTTCCAAGAAATTTAATCTTCCTCCTGAAATTCCATTATGCCCTGGCCAGGGACGCTTGAGAAACTATGCTAAATTATTTGCTAAGCCATAACTGACGGGAAATTCAGGATGTCCTTTGCTGTAGGACAGAAGGGGCTGGGGTGCCGACACAGCAATTGAGCTTCTAATTGTCCCCGTTGTCCCGGTTGTCGCTTTGTCGCGTTGATGTCGCATAATTTGCCAGCTCATAAATAAAAATGTCCAGGGAGAGGAGCAGGGCAGCATCTTGTCGGCCAGCATCTGAAGCATTTGGCATCTCCTCTCCCGCTAACCCGCACCAGAAGTCGGCGTTAAATGTAATATTTATTAGCCATGCTGCTGGCCAACTTTGTAAGCCTTTTAAAGACTTTAAGGTTTACTCAGGGCCCAGCCTTAAGGCTAATCGGTTTTCCGTGCTAAAACACGCTCTTTGTCTATGGAGGGGATTCAATGTATTGGAATTAATAAAAAGGTCCCGGCCCCAGTTCCCGGTCCCCGTTCCGCATACCCCATGCCCCGTGGGTCCAAATCTATGCTCGACCTTGAGCCTGCTTACTCCTTACGCTCGGTGGCCAATTTTCGAAATATGCTTCGCTCTTTTTTGTCTGCTTTTAATAGCACGCAGCGCGGGGTCATAAAAAATTCTCCAAAAACGTTGCCGAAGAGAAGAGCTGCATAAATATTTTTATTTCTATTTTTACGATATGGCAGATAGCAGGGAAAGTAAAAGTGCTGGAAAAACCAGCTGTAGAAAACTCTGGTTTCGTTTCATGATGTTTGACGCATTTTATGCATACAGCAGCTGCAAATAGTTGCCTTTCTGTAGGCGTTAATGGCCCCGTCCGCCCCCAGACCACCCAAAACATTAAAACTCGTTAGACAAAAGCTGTAAGCGGAGGGTTGTGTTCTGCTCGGCGTATAATAAGCACAGTTTATGCCCAGAAAATGTATAATTGGCTGGCTGGCTGGCAAGCAGGCAGGCAGGGGAGGACGAAGAAGATGGAGACAGAACCCTTTCACCTCGACAACTGCTGATGCTGACTCGGGAACTTGTGACTCCGTGCTGGGTTCAAAGGACAGACCGAGCGAAAAAGGGTTCGCAATTTTCGATATCATTGTCAAAATTGTGTCAAAATTCTTTAAGCACATTAAATTGTTACCGAAAAAAGGGACAAAACAAACAACGCGGGGGATTGCGCCCAGCAAACATTCCAACGTAGGCTTTCGCTCTAAAAGAACTGTTAAATTTCGTAGGTATTTTTCAAGATTTTGTTATAAAGATAAAAAGATATAAAGAAAAAGAATACAAGCAACAGAGGAGTCCACTGCTGATTGCGATCATGTAAGATGAACAGATCATACACAATTAAATAAAACGATGACTAAATTTAAGGTAAATCCCTTAAGGAAATTTTAGTTATGTTTCTGCAGCAAAATTTAAAGAGAAATTTCCACTTGGAAGCATTATTTAGCAATTACACTGTACCCAGTATTATAAAACGTACGGTACGGACATCTGCCGACGATAGAACTTTGAAAACGATTTCCGGAATGTAAAACAACAAAACAAATATAGAAAAAGCGAAACAAAAATGCAAAACGGCAGCAGTTTTCAAGTCATTTGACAGGCCATTTTAATATGAAACCAATAAAAGGAGGAAATATATACATATACAGAGAGATAGAGAGATAGAGAGAGAGAGAGAGAGAGATAGAGATGAGTGGAGGGGTAGGAAAATCAAGGGCAACAGCTGCATGTGCGTCCAGGCTGTGTGTAAATTTTGATTGCGGCAAGTGGGAGAGGAGGGGCTAGGAAAAAGGGTCAAATGTGTCGCACGTTTCCTTCCTTACTCTCTGACTGTTGCCTGTTTTTGTGCTGCTGCTGCTGCTGCTGCTGCTGCTGCTACTGTTGTTGCTCCTTCCGTGCCTGTGTCCATGTCCGTGTCTGAGTCCATGTCCCCAAATTGTACTTTATGGCTTAAATACGCCGCACGGCTGTCAATGTTGGTTGCCAGAGGCGGCTTTCCATGCGGAGCCGCAGAGGCGACAAGGTCGCAGCAGCAACAGCAGCAGCGGGCTCCGCAGAGTCCCCCAGACCAAGCATGAATTCACTTTTAATTAAATCTCAGTCCGTAAAAGTAAGCACAGAGTGAACGAAGTTCGAGTTGTCGCTTCGTTGGGCCTCTCTGATCGCTGTAATTAGGCACCCAAATAAGGAGTCAAAGCAGCCAAGAGCAGGAAACTGCCTTTTTTCCTTAATGCCAGCGCTTTCAATGTGATTTTGTTTAGCTTTCAATCGCAATCGTAATCGACTTTGCTTTGCTTAGTCTGATTGAACCATCAACTTGCATTTAATTCGCAGCAGATTGAAGAATATTCATCGTCCCATATATCCTCCTCAAGGAAGATCAGCCCGAAGTTTTACATATATATTTTCTCTGCGTTTTTCTATGCGTTTTATATTGCTGATTGCGTTTGCTTGTCTTTGCCCATCACTTGCAGCATGCGGCATGCGGCATGCAGCACGAGCTCGCTCCTAACCGACTGAGAATTCTGTAAATTGAATTTTTCAAATTCTCCGCATGAGTTGTGTCCGCCCCATCAGCGCCACTGTACATTTCCCTGCCTGATGCAACTGTCGTTCGGTTATCCTTAGCTAAAGGATACTTTCGCTTGCGGTTGTCTGCAGAGCTTCTAGTCGGTTAATGCGGATTGAAGCTGATGTGTTGGCAATTGGGCAACCATCTTTGTGGTTGCCGAAAAGAGTTTGTGGAGCTGCCTTTGAGAGCTGCCAATTAATTTACCACTCTGCCGCACTTGACACGCTCGTCAGAGCCCAAACCACATACATATTCAATTAGGCGCCGTCGCATACGTATCTAAATATGCATAATAATCAGCCACACAGAGAGGGAACACGACCGTAAATGCCGTTTTGGCAGTCAACCACACACAGACACAGACACAGACAGAGACAGAGCCAGAGAGATGTCCCCGACAAGAGTCACACAATTTGTGCCACAAAGAATGTGGCAGCAAGGAGTGGGGAGGGGGGAGTGTGTGTCAGCCAGGACAACGTTCAGTTAACTGTGGCGACTAATGGCGTCGGACGAAAGTGCAAGCCAAGCAGCGTACGCCCCCCACACATGGCTGTTGAGGGCCAATTAAAGTGTTCTAGCGAAGGGGTCGGGCAGAAAGCGTTTCTTGAGTGGGGAGCTCATTCAGAATCATTTTACTAACGTTCCCTCTATTGGTATCACGCCACCATCTCTAGCTGCTGCTACTCGTTCTGGTCTATCTCGTAGCTTTGGGATGTTCATACTATGCGCATAACGTTGCTTAATTATTTTCGCTTAGGGCCATCGCCTAGCCCTCCCCCCAGCGCCATCAGCCACCTGTCATCAGCTGCTGCCTTTGCTTTGCTTTGCTATAGTGTCTGTGTACACGTGTAGACCGCACCACATTCTAAGAGATAAATGGCAACTAACATGGTTTTCGGTTCTCCATCCATGCCACCAGCGAAGGGCGGCATGTCTATGGGCTGTGGATGGGGTCTAGATGGGGTGGCAGGGGCCTAATGACTGTCGTTTGATAATACACATGTTTCGGGTCTGCTGTAGCGGCGGCCAGGTGTATCGTTGGGCAATATAATTGCCAAAAAATAAAGCCAACCGTGAGAGGGAGGGGGCACACACAAAAATGTAATTAAGTTATTATCTCAGTGGCTGTGCCGCTACTCGTCTCGCATTTGTGGGTGTCTCCTCTGAGCCTGAGTTTGTGGCAGCTGCCACTGCCTGCTGATTGCGTGTCAGCATCGCATTCGACTGGAATACAGTGGGGGAGGAAGAAGAGAAGGAGGAGAGTGCCTTGTGCTGCTGTAGCATGCTTTACAGCGCTGTCAATTGAGAGAAAATTGCGGGCTGTTAAGATTTCGCATCGTCCTTTGGCTGCACTTAATGAGGACCCCAACCCCAACTCTCCTCACTATCACTATCCCCACTCCCACTCGACTCACACATTAAACATTAAAGACTTGACGCCAGCGTAATGCCTTTAAAAGCAGTTTCTTGCTTCAACTTTTAATTTGATTACATGCCACAGACACGCACACTCTCGGGGCGGGCCCCAAACTTCTTCATTGAAGGCAGACGTGCGTGGGTTAGCCAAAAAAAAAAAAGAAAAAGAAAAAGTATCCCAACATGACGTGCCTCAAGTTCGTGTGCCACATCTTTGTCACACACACACACACACACACCCTCACGCAGGAAAACATATTTGTACTATAAACACTAATACAAGCATAGAACAAGCCGAAAAGCCAAAAATTTATGGGCTGCGTAAATATAAATTTCAATTCTTCCCCTCATTGGACCACCCCGGCCAGCTGTGCCACCTTTCTGGGGTCTCTGCACCTTTATTCTGGCTAAGAGGGATGGCTTCTGCTCTACTTTTAGGGTGCTGCAACACAGAACAGCTTATGCTTGTAGTTTCAGCGTAAATATTGTTCGTACCTGTGTTTTGGGGCCGCCAGAAAGCAGCGCAGCTCTCGCACTCAGACAGGAAAAGGGGGGACCTACCACAAGCCACTCAGACATTTTCATATATATATTTATATGTATGTGTGTATGCCCCGCATGACAGGAGAGCTAGAAGCACTCGGATTTTTGTTGGGAGGGAATCTATGTACGCTGCTCACTTATCGTAACATCGCATCGGATAGTTAGTATTATTTGAGTTTTATGGGAAAGTTGTACGGCAATGTTTTGATATATTTTTGGCAACTCGATTTCGTTACGCATACGCCCTTGGGCGCGTCAACAAATTACTTATGCTTGGCTCCTGCTGCCTGAATGCCTAAGCTCCAGAAAAAGAGAGCAACAACAGAAACCAATGGAAAATAAGAGTTGTGTTTTGTGTTTCATTGTTCTTTGTTGCAGCAGTGCCAGGAAAGTTTTTAATTATTTATTCATGGCCTGAAAGCAGACAGCTGCAGGTGACTGCACTTTCCCTTGGCTATTTTTTCAGTAAGCTATTGTGCACTTTCTATAAACACATTTACTGCTCGTAAGTTTTGGCAACAGTAAAGCCATATCGGCTTTTAAAGAAATGTGCCCCTTAAAGACTGAGGCATGCTCTTCAAGGCGTCTCTTGTCTATCGCTGCAACTGTAAGTGCACACGCACACAGCAGAATAAATGTTGACAGCCAGGGACGAAGAACAACAGGAAAAGGAAAATGACAAGAGCTTGGGGGGGGGGAGGAGGTGGATTTAGGACAACAAGCTGGCTGACGAAGCAACGAAGCTGGCAAAATGTTAATGGCAAGCAAATGTGTGGAAATGTCGCATAAATCAAAAGAGCAGCAGAGTACCAGCTATAGCTCTCCTTCTGCCTCCCTTCCCTGTTCCTCCGCTGGCAACTGCTTACAGACCATTGAGCACATGATATTGTGAATTACAGTTGCCCCTCCATTGCTCCACACAGACATAAATATGTATACATACGTACACACACTTTTGTGTGTATTAATATATATTTGTGAATGTGGTAGATGTGGACGCGTGACTTGCATAACATTTTGCCAAGTAACGCAAATTGAAAAAATCCATTGGCCACTTACTCGTACAGCTCCTCCATCCATCCTCACCCACCGTCCGACCAATGGCTTCGTGTGGATCATGGAGACGTGTTTATGGCCAGAAAATAATTTTTGTTATACGACAATTTCGCAAGCTTTTCTTTTACCTCTAAAAAACAACACACAATTTTCCTTTAAAAAGAAATACATTGCGTTTTCTGTAAAATGTCGTTGAGTGGAAAAAGAAAAACTATGTACATATATTGTTTTTCCTTAACAATTTTCCCATTTCCCCCATTTTGTATGCACACAGTTATTCTTGTGATCGTGCACACACACACGCACACACATTTGTCAAAGAGCGCTGCTGCTGCAGGACTGTTTTTATACCCGTACTCAAAAAGAGTTAAGGGGTATACTGTATTTGTGGTAAAAGTGGATGTGTGTAACGCAGAGAAGGAAAATTTTCCGACCCCATAAAGTATATATATTCTTGATCAGAATCAAAAGCCGAGTCGATAGAGCCATGTCTGTCTGTCCGTCCGTCTGTCCGTCTGGCCGTCTGTCCGTCTTGTTTGACGCCTCGTTCTCAGAGACTATAAAAGCTAGAGTAACCAAATTTTGTTTCCAGACTCATGTGATATCACACCGAATCAAGTTTCTTTCCAAATTGTGCCACGCCCCTCTCCGCCTTCACAAAGGACGAAAATCTGTGGCAGCCACAATTTTGAAGATACGATAAAACTAGAAACGCAGTGTCGTAAGGAATGACTATATCTACCAGATTGCCGAAGCTGAATCAGATCGGATCATTATTATAGCCAGAATGAAGAAATTAATTTTCAGTTGCTTCCCCCACCTCCTCTGGCGCTGCTGACGCTATTCATTCTCTGTCTCGCTCGCACACACTCTGCCCTGTGCAATGCGCGAGCAACCCCTAGCGGAGGAGATGTAGAATCTAAATGGTAGATGTAGAATATCTGTTCTACATGTATAATCTACATTTAAGATGTAGATGTAGTTAACAAATGTAGCAAAAAATGTAAAATTTAAAATAAAAATTTTTTTCTTAATTTCAATGATAAGCTCACAAATTTATATGCCAACTGAGTACGGGTATAAAAGTAGAGTCGCGACTAGAAGCGACTCACGTTCCTTCTCGTTTGCTTTCTTGTAGCGCCAATATAATAATGCCACCCCCCCCCCGTTTCGCCTGTTCTCGCTAGCCAAAATAAGTATGCTAACAAATGCAAACAGCGAGCGGCAGGGCCAGAAAACGAGAGACAAAGACCCGAAAAAATGGCGTGTGTGTTGTCCTCATGGTAAAAGCGCAAAGTCATGACAAACAAAAATAAATGCTCTCTCCTGCTCTCCTGCTCTCCTGCTCTCTCTCTGTCTCTATTTTTGGTTGTGTGTATTTACACTTGTTCTTGGAATATGCGTGCGTGTGTGGGTGTGTGCTTGTGTGCTTGTGTGGGTGTGTGATTGCTTGTTTGCTCTGCCCCACCCCATACAAGCACACACACACAGGCGCATTCGTATGTGTAACAAAGAGATCATTATGGTCTGCCCGCTGCCTGCTGCTGGCTGTGGCATTGTCTATTGTTTGGCAGTTTCGAGCATGCTTAGCCCTCGTTCTTCTTCTACCGCCACGCTTCGTACATTTATTTATTTATTTTTTTGGTTCTGCACCGCTATCCTGTGTGTAACACAGAACTAAGCACTAAATATTTTATGGCATACTCTTCTGCAGGGTCACACACTAACGCACAAATCTACATACATATGTACATATATGTACATATATACATGCGGATGGCTATATACATACATACGTATTTATATAATCATGTCGCCTGTCTATATAATCGCAGGGAAACAAATCATTTTCGATTGTCATTTGCCACCAAAAATGAGTCATATACAACAATGGATATCCGAAAAGTAAACTGGGAAGAATTTACATTTTTGTGCTATTCTTTTGATTAACTTTTAAACTTCAGCTTGCAGCCAGACCCCAATGGCATTCAGTCTTATCTAAAAACAATTAAAATCAAAATGCTGACCACTTGTACCAGCGGTTGTGGTCATAAACAAAAAATGTAACTCCCACTCAGTTGTTAAAAGTTTCCGCCATGCCGTTAAAAAGTCGTAAAAATAAGAGAAAAGACGGAGCGTGAGCGCGCAGAAAGAGAATCAGAGAGTGGAGAGGGGGAATGCAAAAAAAATAATTGCATAATTAGCGGAGCGTAGCTGGCAAAGTCATTGGACAAACAAGTTGTGGCCGCCGCAAAACCAACAAATGCTCGACAAATTGCTTTCAAAGTGCTGAGACGAAAGAGCGCTGCAGATGTGGCAAATCTCAGGATCCAACAAGGATACACCGACAAACTGTAGCTGTTGCTAGTCCCCAGCTTCCTTCTGCTGTCATTGATAAGTTTATCATAAAATTTAAGATGTGCTGTACTCTGATTCTTTGGTATATGAAGAATCCTTGACCTATGCAGAGTCAAAGCACAAGTCCCGTCGGCAGAGTGCACAAGATCTGCAGGTCGTAAGTTAAGTAAAGGTTTTGGTATTAAAGTAAGACTTTGTTTTTGGTTTACTTCTCGGCAACATTTTGCTCGATTAAAACTTTCGCTGAAATGCCTTCCAGATGAGTTTCCCTTAACTGTAGGATAGCTTGCAACTTGAGTCATACTTTATGGTAATTATTATGAATCTCAGTGTTTCTTCTTTTGTCCGACTCTGCTTCTCAGTTGCTTTCAAACTTTTAGCAGCCCAGCCCAGACAGAAGTGGATTCAGTGGAGACAGGGGCATTGCAGCGAGATCCCTTAGCGGAACTACCTGTTTTCACACTTGCATCAACTCCTCCCGTCCCACCGTCTTCCGTTGGCAACTTTCAAGCTGAAACTTTTTTGTGTTAACCGAAACTTTACGCGTGAGCTAAACTTTGATGCATTTGCGTCATTTCCGTTTCCGTTTCGCTGGAATGAAGGCTACAATGACGTCCCAGCACCCACCGCCTACCTCCAACTAGCGTACGGACCGCCCTTTTCTGCGTTCTCTATTTGCCTAACAGTCGGTAGCGCTTTTATTTGATTTTCTAATTATTTTCCTCATGAGACTTTATGGCGTGGCTGTTTGTGTGGCTGGCAACAGGTAGCGGGTCTTAGTCTTTCCCCCCCCATTTATGACTCTGCCACGCCATAAATAAATTAAGGCGCAGTGGCGCTTGTGGGCATATCGGAGTCGTCATTGCGTTCGTTGCACCCTCGTTAACAGGCGTACATATATAATTATAACTGTTTGCACATACGCCCCACAGAACCGTCTGCCACAGAATTTAACAGAACATGGAAAATCTGTATGAAATCCTGCGTCAGATGCTACTCACTGCTCATTAGAGTTGCGGCAAAAAATATAAATATAAAATAATGAGTTGCAAAATGCAAGCGGAAAAAAAAATTATTTCTAATTGTGGGGGACTTTCAGTTGAAAATAGCACAATTTTCTAGAAAATTTCTTGTTTATTTTCCATTACCGTTTGTTTTTTCTTTGAAATGTATACAGTATTTTTCATTCTAATTTCATATTCAGAGAATATATGTAAGAAAATGCTGTTTATAGAAAAAATATATGTAACCCACACATCAAGAGTCTGTAAAAAAAATAGAGTTCATTTGTGTAGTGGGAATTCGACAGGAAGCCGTTAATTAATCGCTTGGTTTAGTAATTAAACAAAGGTTAAACAACAAATCCAGGAGAATTTGTCAGCAGCAGCCCCACGGCGATGCCAGGGACCAGAAGGCAAGCCACAAAGCTCATCAGACAGCAGCACGAGAAACCAGTACCAGGACAATCTATGGAGTATGGCATTTATCACAGCTACGTGACCAAACCAAAAAGCTTTGTGCGAGGCGGCCACTCGCCCTTCTGTTGGGTCCCCAAACTATCATTAAAAGCTGACAGACCGAGAGAAGAATTTAGGTGCCAGAGGGAGACTTTGGTAATTATCAGAACCCGATGGGGTTCCAGTTCCATCCCATCCCATCCACAGCAAGGGGGTGCGGTTCGGGTGCCGACAGGAAGTGCAAAAATAATGAAAATAAAATTACAAAATGTCAACAGCCACAGCTCTGCAGGAGGAAATTGAATATCCTGTGGCCAGAGCCATACACAGAGTCTCTGTGGGTCGACGGGAAATGGCAATCAACCTGAAAGCGCTGTGAAAGTGAGGGGCCGCACACATTGGCTGTCATTTTCTAAAGCACTTCATCCTCATCCCCTCTTATCAGACGACTGCCTGTCTGTGATTTTAGCATAATTTTCTCATTACATTAAAATGTTCCTAATTGCTTTGGCCTGGCATCAAAGTTTATCGGAGCACCACCTGTGCCACACACACACACACACACACACACACACTCGTCACACGCAGCGTGTGCATAATAATTTACTCAGATTTAAGTACAGTTGTGTTTTTTTGTTTGGAAACAAATGCTTCATTTGATGCTTAAGGTCATGGTTCCTTAAGGACACTCAAAAAACAGAGAAAGAGAAAGGGAGATGTATTATTATCCCGCCTCTGCCTCTGCCTCGCTTTCACTTTAATTAAACTTCAACTTCAGATACAGAGCATCAAACTTTTTCTATTTCCGATGTCGAAATAAACACAAAAAACAAAAAAAAAAAAACAGAACTTATAATTAAAGGTAAGGGACTAAAGCAAAAATCACAAACACACAAAACTTTTTACAACTTTTTCTTCTTCTTCTTTGGTGCAGAGCGAGTGCCCAACTTCCCTTTCGAGCCGCCCCACAAAAATTATTTAGAATTTATATTAATTAATATTTGTTTTGTCCTCTTTTTGTGGCCCAAAATGAAAGACCTCTCGTCTGCTGCTTCACTTTCTGTGTTTATATTTTGATAACGAAATTTGCTCTCGGCCTTGATAAGATTTATGCTTGTGGCAGGCGAGACGTCTCCATGTGACAAAAGGGTCAGTTGCAACTTAATTAATTAGGGGCCAAGGCAAGTGGCTTACACTAACTAAATCATTGCCTGGCTGGCTGGCTGGCTGGCTGTCTGTCGGATGGACGGGCAGACCTTTATTTTTGGAATATTTTTTTTATTGGGTTATTCGAAATTCATATTTAGATATTTTGCTGTGGCATTTTCAGAACTCTTGTGTTTAATTGTCGATTTATGCATTTAATCGAATCAAAATGTTTCATTCAATTAATTTTTGAATACCTGTAGAGCACACAAATGTTTTTATTTCATTGTTTGGGATATTTTCTTAGATTTTCTTTATATTTTCATATAATTTTCATTTGCTTGTGGCTATTTTTAGAATAATAACTCTGCTCCATATCCTCACTGCACACCCGCCCCAGGTAAAGTCTCTGCGGGACTTACGTTAACCGTTACACTTGCTACCACCTCCGCTGATAAATGTTACGTGTGATAAGGGACTTTTGTTTTGAGAGCTCTTCCGTTGGCTACCTTCCGCAAGCGTCTGCGTTGGCGAAGAACCGGCGTGCAACTGAATGTCCAGGTCGATGGCTGCGACGGCGACAGCCGCCAGGAGACCCGAAGGAGTGTACTAAAATTGTAGGACTCTTCGTGTTTGTGTTCGTGTTCGTGTTAGTGTCTTCGCTCGTATTTATGAATGGAACAAACACTTGTTTGCGTGCAACGGGGTAGGCTTCTGTCATACTGCCACTCTGCCACTCGGCGAACTGTTATAATCCGCTTTGCTCGGAGGGGAACACGACAGGACAAAGAGCCCTTTGCAATGAAGCAATACGCTCGGCTGACAAATATTGCACCTTCATTGGATTCTGTGAAATCAAACGCGACAATAGCTTCTGTCTGTCTAAGTGGCCACTTAATTATGTGACGCCATGCGACAAATGCTGCAAGTGGAGCGTTTTGTGCAATGAAATGAGCAATCGTTAGAGTTTGCTGCGGCGTATACGTAGTATTACTGTGTCTGCATTGCTCAAACAACTTTTCTGTAGCCTCAAATTACGTGAACAGTGGACACAAATCGCTGACAAAATGTACAACTTAAGGGGGAAACTTGGCGATGCAAAAGTCCCAGGCTGCCGCGAGGACCCTGCCACCGCAGACAATGTCCATAATGCGGCAAGTGCCTAAGCGGACAACAATGCCGCAAGCAGAAAACAGTTGACAGTAGAAGTGGCAGTGGCAGTGGCAACAAGCAGACAGACAGCATCAGCATCAGCAGCTGTGTAAGCTAAGTAAACAATCGGATGCCACGGGGCAGTCAGCAAGGATTCGCCACAATAAAATCCGTAAACAGAGTCAGGGAAAAAAATGCGAAAAATATAAACAGGATCACGAAGAAGTAAAGAGTCGCCCGCAGGCAGAGAAAGAGAGAGGGGGCAGCCAGCGTCAAGTGTATTATGCTGCATTCAACAAAGACCCATTATTGTTTCGTTCGCAACTAAAATGCAACAGAGGCGAGGCGTAGCAAACCAAAGCAGATTTTAACTGAATTTTAAATTACATATGTTCTGCCTCTTACACCCCATCCCATGGATGGCTTTAATTCAACGAAGTTTTAACCAAAAGACACGAAACCACAAATCCTGGCATCTATAGACTGTTACCACACACAAATAAACGTTTGTTTGTGGCTGCCAAAAAGGCACAGAGAGACAGACACAGACACAGCCAGAGCCACAGCAATTATATTCATTGTTTAAATTTGAATAAAATGTCAAGCAAAGTGCGCGAATGAATATACGAGTAATGCTGTGCTTAGTCCCCTCTTAAAGGCGTATATAAATTAACCCAGACTCCATAGACAAAGCAGTCGTCGTCCCAATAACATCTGGTTAAAAGTCAAAGTCAAAAGACAGAGACGTACACACGCACACACACACACAGTGGAGAGGGCATACACATGTGAGGGGCGGAGTCTTGGGGATAGCCAAGCCGCATAGGGAGCAAAAGCTGACACAAAAAAAAAAAGAAAAACAACGGGGAGAACAAAGACGAAAAAAACTTTCTGCCAAACTGGCAACATGTCAACTGAAGGAAGGCCCGGCAGCAGAGGCACACAGCAGAGAGCACGGAAGGAAAAAAAAATAAGGAAACAGGCGAGGAAGAGCTCAAATTTCACAGGAAATGGCTGAAAGGCAGGCTGGGCAATAGGGAGGGACATGAGGGCAGACAACCGTAGAAAGGATAATGCGCGGCATGCGGAACGCATAAGCGGCAAATTCCATTAAGTGGCAACAGCAGCAACAACGACCAGCCGAACCGAGCTGAGCCGGTAGGCGCAGGCGGGCAGCAGATTGAGGGCTTCCCATCGAATTAAAATGATATGAGCAGCAGCAGCAGCATCAGTAGCAGTAGCAGTGGCAGCATCAGCATCACTGCGAATGGACAAAAACAGTTTCGGCGGTCAGGGTTGACACAGCGCTTCATGGTAGATAAATTTTTTTATGCGCCCTTTGATGAGGGTGTGTTGTGGGTTGTGCCTTGTGCGTGGTTTGACACAAGACCAGGATATGCGTTTGTACATATTTATGTGTGTGTGTGTCTGTGTGTGTGGCCAAAATAAAATTTCAATTTGCCAAAAAAAACTGGGTCAGTAGGGGTGTCTGCCTCTGATTCGAAGGCATTGGATATTGAGCCCTGGCATAAAATATCCATACATATAACATTTTGAGCGGCCTTCTACTCGGATTTACGCTCCATAATAGAGAAATGGCAGCATAAAACGTGAGAGTATCGTCCCTATAGCCCAAAGTGACATAAGGAATATTCGGTTATTATAATGGACTGGATATAAGGAATATATGTATATAAAAATCAAATAAGGCAATGTACGGGTACATACGTATGTAAAAACTATGTGTGCTGCATGATAAAAAGGATCATTAAAAATATAGTACATACAAACATATATGGGTTAAATGGGGCTACCAATATAAATTCTACATGATTTCTACATGCATCTTACACACATTTGACATCATGTTAGCCAGGACACAAACACCCCGAAGCTCTCGAAATGTTAAGCAGCATCCACTTAAATAGATGCCACAGAAATGTTAGACCTGCGGTCGTGTTTGTATCCAGGACACAAACCAAAGTCAAAAACCAATCAAATCCACAAAATAGATTCCACATGAACGTTTTTCAACGCTTTAGTTTTAGGTTTTCTTTGATTTTACGTGGGAAAAAGTTGGACGTGGATAAAATTAAAACAAAAGAAACTTTATCTGTTGTCACAGAACTCTGAAAATAAAATCTGTTTGCTTCCATAGCTCCCTAGACCCTCTCTAGATGGTAATGAAGACAGGTGAATGAATCGCTTCCTCCTGGCTGTTGCATCGCAGCATCGCAGCCGCAGCTCTGTGGCTAACTATTGGCCACAACTCCAAGAAGCAAGCAAATGCGGGGTGCAAATGGCCGAGTCAAGAGATTAATCCAACGAAATATCTGCTTTGTGTGTGCTAATATCCTTCTTCCACCCCATCAGACTTCATTGTGTTTGAGAAAATGCATTGTTTAGTTTTGGTTTAATTGTTGGGGAAAGCTAACTTTAGACTAGAGCGACTGGGGAATGCAATTGTTATAGGGGAACAGATAAGCTTGTGATTTAGTTGACATTCCAAGAAGAATCCAATCATATTCAAATGATATGCCATTCTCTGTCTGAGTAGGGCTGCCTCGTAGCAGCCACAATTGGCAGTTCCTTTGTCATCCCTTCCGCTCCTACTTCTGACCGGAAGCTGCTTTACACCTAAACATTTGCATAAACATGGCTTCTACTTCCTGTCTACCGACACTGCATTTTAAACTGCCTTGTTTGCAGTCTCCTGGCATGACTCATGGACAGGACTCCATTAAATATTGCTTTCGCACAAAGTGATTTATTCATTCGGCCTTTTGCAAGCTTTTAAAAAACAAAAAACCGAAAAATCGCACAACCATTTCATTTATTTAATTTGATTGATGCACTTGCCTTCAATTCGTTTATTTTTTCCCCACTGAGCGGTTGTAATTTTTCATATTTTTTAAAGAAAGAACAAGCAAAAAAAAAAATTTATTACTCTGTTTGTCAGCATTCGCTTGCCAATTTAAAAATATTTTAATATTTGTATAGATAAAGTGCACACACACACACACATTACCGCAGGTGGCAATGCAAATGGGAAAATCACCGTGTGGCTTGCCACCATCGACCGCATCGAAGCAAACAAAAAAAAAAGAGGTAAGGGGAGAAAATTGTATCCGCCCCTTAATACCCTCATTCTACTCGATCATACTCAACGCAGTTATCTGCCAGGGAAATGGCAAACTTCTAGCCATTTTGAGTATACTCTCTTTAAGGGCACGAATCGAATACCAGTCGCAGCTGGAAAACTCTCATTTGAATAGCAAATTGGAAAAGGAATGCACACAAAATACAAAAAAGTAAGAAATTAATTCGCATCGCTAGGCGTAAATCTGCATGCACGCAACGGATTTGTGGCATAGTGGGGGCAGGGCATAAGCAATCCACTTATCAATTTATCCATTCCCATAAAATATGTACGAGTATGTATGTACAGTATTTATCCTTTCCACAGATCCAAGAGTTTAGGCTAGATTTATAGGCCTAGGCCCTCCTAATGGTTAGCCGCAGACAAACTTTCCCACAATTTATGGCATGGCATAAAAATAAATGTAATTTAAATTATAGAGAAAAACCATTGGATGGGGGACCAAGGACCGCGAGACGTAATCCACCCCACCCGAAAGTTTGCTGCAAAGTCTGGAAAAAGTTTCAAAACTCTCATAGAAGCTTCATTTTTCACATTTTCGTGTTATTCTTACATTCAAATGTTTTTGGCAATCCTCAAATGAAATGCCCTCAGGCGTAAGGTTAATTCTATAAATGGACGGACGCAGAGATGGACTGCACACTCACCTTTTATAAAGTCCACTGCCATCTCCAGGCCGTAGGTATCCTTGTCGCAGTCGTCCAGCAAATGGGCGCCCAGTGTGACATTGGGCAGCAATTGCTGCTTGTTCACTTGGTCCAGCGTATACAGCATCGCCTCCAGTGCCTGGATGCCGCCCTGTGGCATGATGGGCCCGCAGGTGATGCTGTCCTCACGCGAATGCACCATCATTAGGCCGCCCAGGATGACGTCGCCCTCCAGCACTGCCGCATGTTTCACGGGCCACACGGATGTGGGCGGTGGTGCAGAGCTACCCATAGCATTGGCCAGGAGTTGCACCATATGGCCGGCTCCTCCCAATAGCCTGGGTGTAGGCATGGTTTTTCCTACTCCTTCGGCTGCTGCTGCTGCTGCTGCGGCTGCGGCTGCTGATATTTGAAGCGTTGTTGTGAATATCGTCGTTGGATCTGTTTGCTGTGTTTCGCCCCATGTCGCCCCAGTGGCATTAACATAGCTTTGTGTGGCAGCCAGCATGTCCATATTGAATTGGATTACAGCTTGGCCAACATTTTTATTTTCTCCATTCGGTGTTTTTGTTGTTGTGGGTGTGGGTGTCGTTGGCGCCACGCGTTTCGCTTTTATTTGTATTATTGGAACTGTTGATGGTGTTCCAGCTGTAGTTTCACTGTTTGTTTTTCCCCCTTGGATTGTTGGCTCTGTGGCACCCACTAGTGCGTCTGCTGCTGCTGCTGTTGCTGCCGCGGCAATTGGTTGCACATTTTTCCCGGGTAATACAGTTGTTTTTAAGGGCATCTCCGGTGGCGCTGTTGCGGCTTGTGCATGCATGACTCGCATGCGTTGTACCTCGGTTGCTGCCATCGCTTCAGCCCTTCCGATTGGCATTACCGATGCTGCTGCTGCTGCTGCTACTGCTGCTGATCCTGCAACATCTGGCACTGCTCCAGGTTCCGCTGCTTCAGAACTTTCTGCTCTGGTAACTGTATCTTTCATCAGCTTCTGCTGCTGGTTTATCTGGTTTACAGTTGCTTTTCCCATTATGCTGGACACAAAAGACTTGGAGGCACCTTCTTGTCCTTCGGTTGTTGTTGATATTAGATTTCCGGTTGCAGTTGATGCTGCACTTGCAAGCATACTTAAAGGTAATTGGCCTGCTGTGGGCTCTCCCTCGTTTGCGGGTGTCACCTGAAGAACCGCTTCCTCCACTGCGGCTGTCACCTGCTGCTCTTCCATTGTTCTCATGGTTTTGGTGGGCGGTGTTGCTGCTGGTTTTGTTGCAAATTGTGAATTTAAATTGCCGCTTGTGTTCGCAGGATACAGTGTGGACCTTGGCATAGCTGACGTCGCTCCCTCGCCCCATAGTCCCGTTAATGGCTGGTCTCCATTGTGGGCCAATGCTAGTTGAAAATTCCCGCAGCTCGTCAGTAGCAGAAGCAGAAGCATGGCAGTGGCAGTGGCGTAGTTGGCGGTGCCTCGTTCGTGTTGTGTTCCTCCAGCCATTTCTCCGCAAGCTTTTTGGGTGTGTTTGATGAGATCAGTGCAACAAGGAAAGCGGAGGCGCAACCGGGCACAGCAGCGGCAGTAGCAGCTGGAATAACGATGTTGAACGCATTTGTTTTCCGCCTGTTGCCAGTTGTTTCGGGTTATAAATTTCAATTAATTTTCAACAAGAATTCGTCCCGGAATTCAGCTGGCCACCGACAAAACGCGTTTAATTAAGTCCGAGCTGAAAATTGATGTGGCTGCTAATTTCAGTGGCTCCTGCTGCACGAAGATTGGGCTTATGGGGTCTGGTCTCGGTCTCGGTCTCGGTTTACAACTTTGTAGCGCTGCAGTGTTATTTTTATGTCCGGCAGAACTGCAAAAAGAAACACAAGTGGAAATTCCCGTTAGTAGGGAAATTGTGCACACACACAGCATGGAATACGAACGAAAATGGGAGGGAAAACGGAATGGAAGTGAATTATAAATGTACGTAGTTAAGCGAATTTAATGAGCAGTAAAAATGTGCATCAAAATGAGCAGACATTTGTCTGTCTGTCTGCCCCAAAAACTCCGAGCAGAGCGCGTGCCGGATATCCGAGTTGAATTTCCTTCTGTGTGTGCCACACTCTTCCAATTTCCCACTGACTGGAGTGGATGCACACAAGTTAATAAAGCTGTTTATGGAGACAGAGAAAGAGAGTTCTTTGAGAGTTATTCGCATGCATTTCTCCAATTGCATCTTCCAAGAAAGGAATTTAATTCGTGTATAAATGAGCATAGCTGAGCCCTGCCTTCGTAGACTCAATAAAAACCGCCTCTCAGTTTTGTTATTCCTTCGAGCGCTCACGGAGAACGTGACTTAACGACACCAAGTATCCCGTTCAAAGATTTATCAGTCTGCATATGATTTTCTGGCAGAGAGAACCACTGAGCTGTATTAAAAAAAATATTTGGTTTTCTTTCTTTGCTCTCTGCCTGAAAATATTCATTTTTTTGCGCTGTCTTTTAGCACGGACACGGCCAAAGCAGAAACCAATTTAAACTGAAAGTTAGTTTTCATCGTTTGCTACATCCATCTGTACTATGAATTTCATTCCATGAAGGACTTGACTACCTTCTCTAGCTCTTTTAGGCATTGTGGCTAAAGTCCAAAGTTTTCAGAGTCTCCCAGCCTGATATGTATATGCACTGAAGAACAATGGATGGACTGGGATGGGTTTGTTTTCCTAACAAATTTACTACGTTTTCCCCTATCCGCACGCACACGCGTCCACGCATTGGGGAATTTGTCAGTGGCGGCAAATTGATGAGATTAATTAAGTTTCGGCTTGCATTCCGGGGCCTCAGACAGGGAGACAATGTTGACGACGGCAGCAACGTTTTCATTAGTTACGCTGCACGTAAATTTATGGCCACGTCTCGACAGTTTGTGGCATACCCCGCACTCTCAAACCACCATACCCCCCACACACACACACACACACACACATTTTCACATGCCAGTTGACACTTATTTCCAGAGCCATGTGTCCAAATTCAGCTCGACCTTCAGAGCGCCATACAGTAAAATCCTGCAGCTATTTTGGGCTCAACAATGTTTGGAGAGGGCCCAAAATATTTCCGGCATTCGAGATAAATGACGAAATATTAAAGAATCGCCATCGGCCTCTCGGACCATGGAATTTTACTCAATATATTAAGCATACGCAGCCGTAGGCCAGCTCTAAGGAACGTTTATGCAGCTTTTAAAGCTGCCATAAATTGTAATTCCCTTATATTTATAGGACACATATTTTGTTAGCCTTATGGGCGCCCATCGATAGCCCACTAGAGTGGCCTCTCAATAGACCACAGCGACAATGTGGCTAATTGGCTTCTGCCAATGGGCAAAAAGCGATGCCTTTTCTGGCTGCCCTGTTAACTAATTAACTCGACATCATTAATGAAAATACTTTGATTAGATTTGCCATTTAACCCGATTTCCAGCTTAGCCAGGCGCCATTGAATGACACCCATCGATGGCACGCCCATTCATTGGAGAATTTTCTTAGATTTTTGGGTATTACTCTTCTTACAAATGTGGTCCGTTTCCATTTTTCATTACAGTTACAGGATATCCTCATTGCTGACTTGCTTGCTCATATTTTTGTGCCCAAAGAGTCACTCGCTGGATGAGGGAAAACCCTGAGTAAACAGTTTTATGGGCCGTTGGGGCGAATCAAAAGGGAACGAAAATTCAATAAATGCAAATACCCTTAAGAGTGTTCCCTTAGATGTTACGCATTGGTTTGACATTTGGGAAATTTTAATCACTTTGATTTGTCAGCAAAACAGCAAAGCTTCATTTTGTTTTCAGCCAAATCTCATTGGTTGCGAGTCTTCCTAAGGAAAGGGCCACATAAAGCCATACGGCTTTGGGGTCCCAAGGCGCTTTTTCTCGCTTTGAGCTCGTTCCGGTTTTAGGTTTCGGGAGCCCAAATTCGGTTTTGGGCTTAAGCCGTTATTTGCACACACTCACACACACTGACAGATAACCGTTTCAGGTAATGCTCATGTTACAGTTTTGGCCAGGCCATGATTTTTTATGCGCGAATTATGCAAAAAGTTTAATGGAGCGCAAAAATGTGCAAAACTGTGGAAGGGGCCAAGAGAAAGCCCCGAAAGGCTGCAGCTAAATGAAAAATTAATGAGCGCCACAACCCCCTGCAAGTGCTTGTGGGCATGGCTAAGCCCTCGTATTCCCGTACGCCGCTCAATTATTAAAATATTATTTATTATCCTGTGGCTGGACGACGGCTTGACTCCAGCTTAATGGCAGGAACGTGACGGCAGGCAGAGTGCTGATGACTGACCGCCCATCCACTTAAATTGTGATTATCTATAATGAATATGCAATCCACAATCCATATGTGCGGGGGACAAACATATCCATTAATTATTAATATTATGTGTGCGACTGTTTGTGAATTTGTCAACCCTTAGCGAGTGTCTGTGTGTGTGTTTGTGTGTGCGCTCTGTGATCTGCTGAAGCTGCTGCTTTAATTTAATTTACTTTAATTTAATTTACCAATTCAATCCATAAATCCATATTTTACATAAATATGTACATATAAATATTGTACATACATGTATGTACATACATATGTATGTATGTAGATTTGTACAGATTTCAGCGAAAACTCCAGAAAACTCTTCCGGGGAAAAACGTTTAAATTAAAGCATAAATTGAATTTCCAGTGGAACAAACGATATTTGGCATACAATTTGGTCAAACATTTTTTTGGGGGACACTTTTGGTTGTGGCCCAAAAAGTTTTGGGCCATTTTATTTGTTTGCTTCGCATTGAAGCCATTTAATTCCATTTATTATCATTTTTATTGTTTTGCCAATTAAAAAGTTTGCACATTAATTTTATTTTACGCGCTTTCATTGTTGTTTGCCGTTGGCCACTTGCTCGCTTGCTCGCTCGCCTTTCGTTTTCGTTGCCACTCCACGTGGCCAAATATTATAAAAACGATTTTTGGCGACACGCAGAATGTGCAGAAAGTTTTTCAGCTAACTTTTAATTAATAGCATGCAACATGCATCGGGGAAACGCCCCCACAAAATGGAAACTAGTCTGCTCGTGGCTAAGTTAAAAGAGAGGACGAAGGTCTGTGGCTTACGACGGTCGAGCAAAAACTAAATGTACCCGTTAAATAAAAATGAATAATATAAGTATCATAGATATATCTTCAAGAGGAACTATCGGTGGATGGAACTGCAGATGTATCACATACATACATGTATGCAATGCCAACGACGAAATTGAATTCCACAAAGTTGCATGGGATCTCATTGTATACATTATTGGCAACACTCCAGAGAACCCCTCATAGTAGACGGGGGCTCACAAGAGCTCTCAACTCTTCGTTCTCATCCATATAGAATTTGAATCATGGCCAACGAAAAGCACTGTCCAGCGACCAATTTCATGCGATTTTATTTCGAGTTTTTCCAGCCGGAAAAGCTGTTTGGTCAATGGCGCCAAAATATGCGACACACGCGTCGACACTCACAATCCGCACCGCACCGCATCGCACCACCCACTCCCACCTCCTGGCCACACGACAAACATTCTGCCCTCTGCCACGGAACATTGGCCGTGACAGTTTTGCAGGCCAAAAGCGTCACTGGCGGCATTTCGTGCGGCTCTTGCGACTCGGTGGCACAAACAAATTAATCCAATTTTGAAAGTGAGATGGGGTCGCGGGAGTCCGCGCATAAATTAAATAATTAACTCGGTTGGGCGGGGGGTCTCTATTAATTGATGCTGTGTCAAAGCGTTTATTCACCGCTTAAGTGCTCTGATATATTTTTTGGTTAATTAATTTGTTTTCTAACCATTGGAAAGATGGTACGAATGAGACACCATATGGTGTGGGATTAGCTGCATAGCAAAATGAAGTGAAAATCAAAAGGACTTGAAATTCACTTCAAAGTATTCCAACTTCAGATTCAAAGGTGGATTACGAGATTGTGGGAAAAAGGCGCAACAAATTAATCAAAATTAATCGCATTACAACAAACAGCATCAACAGAAAGCAGAATGAGAGGAGGCCCAAAAGCAATTTACGGCGCACGCACAGATAAACACACACACACACGGAGAGAGTCGAATACGCAAAAGGAACATACGCGAAATACTTTTAAGTGCTACGCAAAAGAGAAACTCATTACGGAAATTGCTTTACACGGACACAAATGAAGCTACGCCAGCGGCAGCCTTGCGGATGATACCCGTACCTCTCGAAGTGGTACCGTGGCCCGTCGGCCTGCTCTCAGTTTCAGTTTCAGTTCATCAAATGAATAAGTGAACCTCCACAGCGAGGCATCAATTAAGACAGCCCAAGAGAAGAGAAGGCGGAGATACACGTAAGGGATGCAAAGAAATGGAAGGTGAGGCAGTTCTGTGCTGTCTGTCAGCGTCAAGGCACGCCAAAAGGTAATACCACACACAGCATCATCGAAATTCTCTTACATAATTCTCCATTTTGGTTTCGTTCTTTTTTTCTTTTTAATTTTCGTCTGCTGGGAAGGCGACTCTTGTGGAGGATGGATGGATGTCACTTCCTCAAACAAAGTTGGGAGGGGAGTCTGTTTGCTGTTGTTCATTGATTTTGTGTTCAGCTGTGGCCCAAACTCCTTCGCCAGTCCTGATGGAGGGTGTACGAGCCTGTATGGAGATTGGCATTGGATAGCATTGGATATGATATGCACGCCACATTAAATGGATTATTTAATGTTGTCACTCTCACGTACACGTACGAACGTACATACATACATACGAGTACGAGTACGAGTACGAGTACGTACGTATGGAAAGCAAATGATGCGTGCAGCAGATAGAGTCCTGCCTCCTGCTTAAGGCCGCCAGAGCAAGTGGCGTGGGGGGAGACGGTGACACGACACACAATGTTGTTGGCATAAAAGTCAAACTGCGGCACACACACACAGCATCACCGTCTGATGGCGGATCGTTGGCTCGTTTCCATTTGGCCCCCGTACGAGAAACCACAGAACCACCTAGACCACAGGAGCTTTCCACCAATGCAGGAGGAGGTTAAAGTTGATTGTGCTTGAAATTGGTCGGTTGCTGCTGCTCTGCTGTGTGCTTTGCATCCATGTGAGCATCGTAATTGGAGATGTGTCGCTTGGCCCCCCAGACCCTGCCAGCACAATATTTACTTATCGCAAAACGGGGGGAAAAACGACACCCCCAAAAGTGCGGCTCCACCTGTGGCTACAGATTTGTGTTGATAAAAGCTTATGAAAATCGGCTTGGCATTTCTGCTCGATTGGTGGTTCGATTGGGGAGAGAGAGAGAGAGAGAGAGTGCAGTACTTATTCCAGTTAATTAGCAAAGAGATTCGGTAGATTCAGTATTAATTGCATGCAGCTCCACACAAAAGAGCATGTGGCAGCCCCATCGAAACCATAATTAAAACCACACCCCAATGGTAGATTTATTGGCTTTTAGCTGCCGCTTTTAGTTGAAGCATGCCAATGGCCTGAATGCCTGGCAGTCTGACTGATAATTATAATTAGCCTGGCAAATGAACTCTGACCTTATGCGGGTAGGACAAGTTGTTGTTTTGTGGCAAGGATATGTGCAAATGGACTAGCGATCCGGAGGCACACATAACACCGAGACCATCATTCATCCGACTGCGATTATAATTAGACGTATTATTCAAGTCAATCGAGTGAGTATCTCTCGTACTCGTACGCATAACAAACAAACACGCTCGATCTCTCTCTCTCTCTCTCTCTCAATAAATAATACACAAGCAAAAGCTGGAAAAAAAAAACAAGTATTTCGGATTGCGGTTGAGCTCTTGATCCACGGAGTGCAGCCTGGCTAATGCCCCCAAGTCCTACATATGTACAATGTTTGCACACATACTCGTATCTGCGCCATGAGTCGTGCATTTGTAACAGCAAATAACAGGGTGGTGGGTGGAGAGGGGCATTCTCCTCACATGGTAGCCGGAGAAATGGCGGGCAGGGGAAGCAGCTTCATAAATCAAACGACAAGCTCATAAATAAATAATGTAAATTTAAGCACTCGCTGAAGGAATTCCTCATGGTGATATACATAAGTACTTGAAAATTGTTGAAATACTCAATCAGAATTGTATGCCATCATGGAAAAATAAATAAAAAGCGTAGAACATTTGTTTTCGTGTGTAAAATGCACACACTGATAAACCTAACAATAAATTCCAGAGCCCCAAGCACATGCTAGGGAGAAATGATGTATTTTGATAACTGAGCAAGACTAATTTTCATAGCAACATGCACAGACATGCAACAGACAAACAGCATACATACCTTATGGGACAAGTCTCTGCATGTACAGAGTACACGACGCACAGGCGAAGAGTCGGACAAAGCAAACGATGCAAAAATTGTTGCTGCAGCTTGCACTGCTTTCTGCTTACGACACACACAAAAATCGTATTTGTTTAGCGTCTCTCGTTCTGTGCATGATCGTGCATGCCTTTGAGATAATTCTGATGCTCTTTGGCAAAATACTTCGCTTCCAGCTGTGAGACCAAAGGGCAAAGGAACTCAGAGCAAAAGTCATAGGCAAATCCCATCTAATTCTTTTACTATCCAAATGCAAATACATTCAAGAATTTGTTTCTGTTCGGGAGCGCTGTATGGGTGCATGGCAAGATTTAATAATCGCCAGCATTAATCAGGTTTATTATTCAGCAGATTAAAGAGATAAAAGTGCAGCTTTTAATAAGGCTTAAAGCTGGACCTGGTGGCAGTCAGCGTAGCAGCCCCAGTGGCTGGTGGCTGGTGGCTGGCGATAATCTCACACAAGTTGCCATTTAATGGGTGTGCTCTAGCGGACGGACGGCTTTAAAGAGCCATAAAGAGAGCAGCCAAAAAAGGCAAAAATAATAAATATTAATGGCGGACGAGAAGAGGCTGGCCCTCCACTTCCAGTTCCGTTTCCCCTCTGTGGCAGACCCCATTGTTAAGGGGCACGCGGATGGCAAACTTTCTTTTTATTCGCTCCTAAAATATTTATTTATTCACGCACTCGCGCTCTCTTTCCCATGGGCATAATTTGCATTCCAGCACTTATTGTTGTTAATCTGCTCATAGAAAATTTAATTAAAGCAAGGGGGCCAGAGCCCGGACCGCTCTGGAATGATTCAATTTATGATTGGATTGGGTGCCTCCGCATCCGAGCATCAATCAGGCATAAAGCGTGACTACCATGGGGGTGGGGAGGGGGCATTCCACAGCAACGCCTCACTCGGCAATCCCTTCGGGACAGTGCCATATTCTAGCCAATGTCCTTGAAACTCTCTCCACTAAAAGAGCTTCAGGAATGAGAACTAAGCAAAAAGCATTTTATAATCAGAGACTCTCGGCCTTCTAACGGTTCACTAAATGCTGATTACATTTTAAATTACTTCAAAAATTGCAAGGAAAGCAAAGGGGACAGTTGAAAAACCTTTAAATTGCAGCAGTGCACTGGCAAGAGCTTGGAGAAATACATTGGAGTCGTACTCTCCATCATAGGTCCACAGGTAGTCACCAGAAACTTAAAGCAGGAAGCATGCTGTCGCTCAGCAACTTTAAAGCTTCCCCCAAATGGAAGGAACAAGTTGAAAAGTGTAAGGAAGCTGCCTTTAAAGTTGAGCTATCCGAGAAGTGTCCCATTCCCCATTAACATTGTGCAACTTTCTTAAAGGAAACTCTATTTAATCTGACCAAACTTATTTTCACACGCACATTAGGCCCAAGCACTAACACTCTGACACGGAGATAATCTGGCAGTTGTGATTAAAACTTCTGCCGCAACGATGTTGAAAGTGATTAGACAACAACTTAACTCTTTTGGCACCCGACTTTATTTGCTGCAATAATTAGGGCAGGTAAATCAGAGAAGGATAAACGAAAAACTTTATCCTTGTGGGTAGGTGAAAGAGTGTGGCGGGTAAGCCAATAGAAAGTGCAGCCAAAAGTTAGCACAACACTGTGCAATCCTACGCAATGAACCGACACTAATGGCCACTAAGGTGGGGAGATGGAAAACAAAGAATTTAACGCACTTTGCAGGCAAACAAATGATGCGGAAACGTTGGCTAATTATATCATGTGCATCAGTGCAGCGCCGCACATGAGAGTATCTTCCAGGAGTGCAAACAAAATGGTTCCTCTGAGAATTTTCATTGATGAATTATTGCTTGAATTTTAATAGCCTTGGCAGGGCTTTGCAGCAGCTTTAAGAAGTGATCGATACCCATTAAAAGTTGTACTCAAATGGCAACTCAACTCTAAATATAAATTCGACTTTGGCCTTTGTTTGCTTTCAATTTGCATTTTCTGTAAACACAATTATTTTCACGAATAATTGAATTTTATTAGATCTCCTGCCGGAGCTCGGAAAATTAATTTTCTTTTCTGTTATGCCACATTTGTCACAGTTGCACACCAACAATGAGGCGAGAGGCCGCGCAGAGGAACATGCCACGCTCCTTTGTTGCCCCTTCTCGCCCTTGGTCTTTGGCACTTTCTTGCCCCCCTTCTTGCCCTGTGGCTCCTTTTTAGGCGCTCCTGTCAGGATGCTGAAATTGTCATAAATCAGCTTTGTTGCATTTAACTCCTCGGTGCAAATGAGTTTCACAACAAAAGCAATAAGTAGAAATGCCGGCGCTAGATGGAATTCTACAGCGCCTCTGCTGGGATTTATTGCTTTGCATTTATTTTACCGAAACGGAAATTTACTATTTCGTTTGATACATTTTCACTTGCTTTTGCGAACCAAGCAACGATTGGGGAAGACATTTTCAAACTGAAATTATTAATCAACTCCAAACATTTCGAAACTTACTTAAGCTTCCAACAGAAAGCATTAGTTTTAATCCAATATTGAAATAGTTGAATTAATAACAAGATACATATGCACATACATATATCATTTTCATGGCGCACAATATTTGCTTTAATTTATTTAGTATTTAAATAACTTTTTCTCGTCATCTTTTTCACACAATTTTCGAAGAATTTGGACTTGTATTTCCTTGTGGGTGAAACTTTTGCGAAACTTTTTCCCAACGGACAGGAGAGAGCAGGCGGCAACCTTCCGCTTTGGAATCGCGTTTAAGACTAACAGCAACAGCATTCTCCGACACGGAGTCGGGTGTCCTGTGGGGACAGCATCAGGATGCTGCTGTTATCTCTTGTTTTGGGAAATTTCCTAACAGAGCTCTGTTAACATCGATGCTAGACCAATGGGGATTCCCCGAATTGCAGCGTTAAAAAAGTGAATTATGACATTTTACTAGAAATTGTCACAACCGCATAACAAAGGCATTACATCAGAAAATAATCTTTCGAGTATACCAATTTGATAAATTTTCTTGAATTTTGTGACTGGCCTTCCCATGCCCCATGGATTCTCAAAGCGGCGCAGCTGCATTCAAGCCTCCAACACCGATTAAAGATCACCTATTTTCTGTGGAAGTTTTTAATGAGTTTCATTTCCGTTCCCAGCAATCGAAAGGAAGGCCAACATTAAAGCTTGGAAGATACGAAATATGCTGCCAATTTCAGGCACAAGCAGGAGATAAAAACACAAACAAAATAATTGATGGGAATGAAAATGCGAATGCGAGCACATTCATCATTTCGAGTAGTAGGCCGGAAACTTTTTTTTTTGCCACAAGTTTTCCTTTTGCTCTCCCTATCATACATCAACTGTGTTTACTGCAACACTTGACACACAGCAGCATCAGCCCAGTCGTCGGCTTTGTGGCATTATTCCTATACAAATATGTGTAGAGTATATCATACACTAAGCCAGTGCTAAGCGCAGAAGGATGCTGGGAGGCAGCGAAGCAACGAGTCACAGAGTCACACAGAAACCATCTAATCTCGTTTGTGTATCTGGGGATGACAATTTTGCGGCCCAAAGTCACATTTAAAACCATTTTTCACTCTCTTACTTAGCATGCAAATTCCTGTGCTTGAGAACTATTTCTGGATCCCGAAACAGCAATTAACCGAAAATGTTACCTATGCTGCTGTGGGGGTATACTCCATTTAAAGGTACTCGTTCCTAGGGAGGGAGGGGCACACAGAAGTCTCGGCACGCTCCTATTGCCCCTGGCAGCAACAAAGTGCAGTACTTTAATCTATTCATTATCCACCCCTTTGTACGCTTTGTGTGCAGTGTAATTTCTATTTTTATTTTTGTTTCTTAGTTGCAAATTGAATACAAAAAGTTGTCCAATGCTTAACGGCACAATTAGGCAGTCAACCAGAAGACGACGTGGAAAGTGCGTGCCAATAAACATTAAATAAATATTTACACAGACAGATCGACAGACAGACAATCCAAAACAGCTTGAGCCCCAGCCAACGTACAAGGAATGGATGGGGGGGAGGTAGTGGGAGTGAAACGTGCTGAACATTTAATACCTTCGCACATCGTTGGAGCCGAGAGAGAACTGGAATCCCAAGACACGACAAGCAGCTGATAATGATGACGATGACCTGGACAGTCCACCACTGTAGCCCCCACCACCCTGTCCCGCGTTCATGACGATGCCCGTTCGTCCGTTCGTTTTCACGCTGTGTTCTTTTTCTCCTTTTTTTTTTTTTGTTGACAGCATAATTACGTTGATGACAGGCGTTCGACGGGTCCAGGAGGCGACGACTCTAGACTCTAAGCAAACACACAGACACGGACACACAGACAGACTCTGCAATGGACATGGACACGGACATGGTTCAGGCGCCGCCATTAAGTGACCCCAGAGAGAGTAGCAGGACTTTCCCTCTGCCTCTGTTTGCGGTAGCAGGTGCTCTCTTGTGGTTAGGAGCCATTATGGAGAGCAGAACACCGCACAATGGGTCATGATGCTATAAATAAAGTGCAAGCTTTACCTTCTGCCAACAGATTATCTGTGTGAACGAAACTACTCGGAACAGCGCACTGGGGTTGCCAGCGAATTGCAAACAAATCACACACCAAGCACCAAGCACCCACAAATTAACTCAAACACCTACTTATGTTAGATGGCACTGCACCGCATATCTGGGATATATGGCAAAAATATCTTAACAGGGGAAAGCAAGCAGCACACACACATTCCTATGCATACATACAAAACAATTATCAAACTTTTGTTTTGCCAAGTGGCGATAAAGTTGGTCCGCAACGCACCCGATGGCCGATTCTCTGCCTTGACAATAATCGCTGTACTGGGCCCACGCCCACCAGGGCCGCCCTGTCTCGCAATAATGCTAATGAGGCCACGCCCATCGCAACATGACCAGCGAACTATTGTAATTAAGTTGTGGCAAAAGGGAGAGTTTCAACAAAACAACGGAATGTGAAATTTTCCACGTTTGTAAAGTTTTATAAAAGAAATGCCATCGCTGCATCGTTTGCTGCTCTCCTGAGCGTGTGTGGCAGCCGCATTATGGCCAATTAGAGCGAGCATGCAACACACACACACACACGATACAAAGGAAAGTTCATGCTCAACCAGCTTGCAAAACTTGTCAAAGGCTTCGCTCAGAACTCTAAACGGTGCCAATGCCAATGTCAGGTAGCAACTACGTGGCTTAAAGCCTATGCAATTCACGAACTTTAAAAGAGGTTGTTTTGCCCGGCAGCAGCAGGCTCCTAAGACCTTCGATCTGCACTGAGAAGCTTTTGCAAGGCAAATAAAATATGAAAATCTATTCAGAAGCTTGCAAAATTCAAATCGTTCTGTAAAATAACAAGGGGGACAAGTGGGAACAAGTATTTCCCCCCCCCCCCCCCCTGCACAGTCACGAATGTTTTGTTAAATATTCAGTTCGTACAAATGAAATTGCATCGCATCACAGTGGGAGTCCTCATGGAATAGTTTCACTTTCTCTATCTGTGGAATGCATTCAACTGCAGTTTTTTCGGCTCGCCCCACCGAGTGAAAACGTGTTCAGAATTTGCACACAAAACTGCAAAAGAATTCATTTGCTCGACATCGGTCCAATTTGTTTTTCCAATTTCCATGCGTGGGAGTATGTTTTTTTGTAGTGAAACTTTAAGCTCGAGCCTTAAAATCAGATCTGCTGGCTGTGTTGTGTTGTGTCATTTGCATAAAACCAGAAATCGTACAATTCAGTGACCCACAAAAGGGGCCAGTTTAAACTGAAACCCAAACTGGCAACCAGTGCTGCCAAAATCGAAAAACACATGCTGCCCATCGGCTGCGAAATGCGAAGAACATGGGACAGTAGACATGGGTCTAGAGCTCTACGCTTGTCATAACAATGTCATAAAGGTCGCCCCAAAAAACTCCCAAATCTGTGATGGGTTACCTCAGATAAAAGTTGGATTTGAATATCTGCTTCGTTTCACGTTACGGATTTGCAATGTGTCCTTAATTCCCCGATTAATCTCCATTTTGTTTGCAGAATTTTAAGATCTTTATTTAAATATTTTACAGCAAATAAAAAATATATTTTCTTTCAAATTAAACCACAATAATATACGCTCTAAAAGGCTAAATTCTCTTTCTTGAATACTCAATAAACTCAATTTTCTGGCCTTGTTAAATGGATTTTCTATGCACACAAGAAAAAGTTAAATTTATTTGACTTTCACTCAGAGCCGACTGTCGTCTTATTAAAGTTTCTGCTGCTGGGATAACAGCCGCAAGAGCGTTGTCTTTGGAAACAATAACTTGACATTCGGCCAGAAACAATTTAATTTGGCCTATTTACCGACCGCATTACCCAAAAGTTAGATATATCCCCGCACAAAACTTGGATGTAAATTAATTTGAGTTAATTGCTTTTGCGTTTGCGCCGCTCGGGAAGTTTTCAAAGCTTACATTTCCACCCACAGGCGAGCAACACTTGTGGGCGGGCAGTCATTGAAGATCCTGTTGCGGGCAGATAGCAAAGCTCCTAATGAATTTCTACTCGACTCAACTCTATTTTCGACTCTGGACTCTGGACTCTAGACTCGTTTCCCGTTGATGGGACAGCCAGCAGACAGTCGAGAAAAGTTTCAACATTATCCAGAGCCAGAGCCAGAGCGTGTCCGGTCCTCTTGGGTTCGGGCACGGGTTCGAGTTGGGGCTTGTTCGTCTGTCTGTGTCACTCGAATGATTAAAGATTTGGTTTTATGGCCCTCTGCCATGGCTACTACATTCTTGCAACAATTTATCAACTTTCAAGGTTGTCCGCCGCAGCAGTAGTAAAAACTTTGACATTTTGCTTCGAGGCCATAAAATGTCTAATTTAATCAACTTTAAGCTTGCCGCCGGACCCCTGCCCTCCAAATTTATTGGCAGCGTTCAAAGTCATATTTCACGGACAGCCATAAAACCCGTATAGTTTTTCTCGGGCGTAGAGAGAGCCGTGCCGTGCCCTTTAAATATTCAATTGAGGCTTCGTACACCTACGTTCCATCCAATGGATAGTCGCGAGGGCATGGAAAAGGTCATCAAAAATGATTGATGATCATATCCGTTATGGCATTTCGCTTGTCCCCTGCCACAACCACTTCCACGCTCACGCTCACATCTTGATTTCATGGCTAAAAAGTCATCAGAAATGGTTTTTGCGGTACTTGAGATGCAGGGAAAACTTTCCGGAAATGGGGAAAGTCCAACCAACATCTAGAACAACATCATCCGGCAACCCTCTCTCCTAATGAAGTTATGAAAATGCTAGGAGCTTGCTAATGTCATTTTGTTTGGGCCAAAACCCTTTCTGGTATGTACAATGTACATACGCCTGTCATTGGGGGTCTCACAACAACAGCGAAAGCGGTTTGTCACTCCACTGATTAGTGGAATAAGAGTCTTCTCTCAGATATGCAAGTCACCAAATGGAGGGCAAAATAAGAGTAATTCCAAGACTCAAAGAAATAAATTATTTTCCAAGAATTGCAGAATGCAAGGGATTGCCCCACTCAAAGTAAGAAACGGGGCTAGATCTTGACTTTATTTTGCGAAAACAAACTGCAATGTAATACTGCTGCATGGCAGTAAATATGTGCTCACTGTTACTGCCAATCAGACTCATCTCCCAGCTGTAAGCTTAGCTGTTCTCTCTTAGCTCGTTCTCTGCCTTCACTGAATTTCGAGTGTAAAGCTTTTCCGTTGTTTAGCACACAACAAACTTTAATTAGTTGCTAGGAAATTTACCCGTATGCATGTTTATAGTAACTTCCGCCCGGAGATGACAAAAGCCAGCAAGCGGATGTTCTATCGCTACTAAGTTTTCACCGCAGCAGAACCTTACACATTCAGCCAAAAAAAGATGCCAAATATGTCTGGTAAGAAATAGTTGAACACGAAAATAAAGAAAAGAAAAACTATGCAGTTAGTTGGGTATTTCCTTTGCGTGGTGAAAGAGAGAGACACACAGAGTCGAGCTACGATCTCTGCGGTAGAGGCGGATAAGCAAACCAGGAGCTGTCATGTCCTCCTGTCTGTCCATCTCTGACATATATATCTTTCTCTGTCACATCTGAAAGCATATCTAATGATAGCGTGCGATGACATGAGATCCAAGTCGGAGCTGAGCTCCAGCATTTCCCCCTTGCCGCTCAGATGCAATCGCATGTGGCATTCACTCATTTGGCATTCAGTGATGTTTGTTTGAATAAGCAGTCGTAGAAGGAGGAAAATACCACTTCTGCTACAGCAAATTTCATGGCCCCGTATAAAAACAAAAAAAAAGACAAAAACATATTGTATGGGGTCGCGGTGGCGTCTACTTAATATGCACAGTGCGATGCCCAGTACGGGAATTGGACTGTCTTGCTTTTTCAGGACCCAAAATACTTATTTACATGAAGATGGAAAATGCAGGGAAGCCCTAGGAATGACTTACAGTGATTATGTCGTGGCCAGTACTCAAATGTTTTTACATGCGGTTTGCTTATCACTTTCTTGCCAGTTCCTAGCTTTATTTTTGCTTATTTCATGTGCCCCCTGACCCCGTTCACACCACAAGAGATTGTCATGAAAACAAACTTTTGCATATTTCCAGCTTAAAGTCTGGAAATAACGTTGCATATGGACAACAATGTACCACAGACCAACCGACACATGTAAGAGCTGCGATATGAAAGGGACACCATGGCACAGAACTGCTGCATGAAAGAAAATGGAATTTTCCATTAGATTGACTTTTGCAATCATATCGAGACCAGGACCAGGACCAGGGGCCCCGACATAAATTCAATTTAGTTTTTGGTGTCTTTCAGTAACAGTTGCTGGCTGTGTCAAATTGCTTGCCAAGCGCACACACACATGCACGCGCACACACGCACCCAACCGGATCCACAGTGGGGGAGAGAGAGACGGACATTAATCAGGAAGGGCCACGCCTATCACTCAACACCGCCCTGCTGTCCGTTTAGTTTTAAACGACAAGCACTTAGTCGCAGCGAGTGTCCGCCCGCCATCGATGAACCCACTGCAGACACACCCATACGCACACATATGTACTTACGAGAGATTACAACACCCACACAAAGCACTTGCCCGAGACACTATTGCGTGCAACACGTACATGACTCCTGCCGCATGGTCTCACCCGCTTTCCATTGGTGTCAGTTTCATAACGCAGTGACTGCAACAGCGACACAACTCAAATTCCCTTGTACAGTGCACTTTGCCGGTTGCCAGGGCGACTTTAAGATGAATTTTCATCCTTCAACAGTCGAAATTACGCGCAGCTCTGGCAGAATATTTCCCATGAATTCTGCATTCAATCTGTGCCACTGTCAAAGATTAATGTTCAGAAATAATTATAATTAATGAGGAACTTATACCCGTAGAAAAATACAAAAAAAAAGGCATAGCCTTTGCGGCTATTTGCGATGCAAAATTGTTGTTGCAATTTAAATTGGTTTTTGCTTTCGGCTAATCTGTAATCTGTTCATGTTCGAGTTAGATAACACACAAACACAGTCACTAATGAATATTGTGTATCGCGCAATTTAACGAAATTCGATTGCCACTTCCTATTGGCCTTTTCAATGCTCAAAAAAAAAAACCAGCCATAAATCAGCAAAAAATTTCATAAATATGGCAAACGCAAATAGCAAAAACACGTCTAGTTTTTGCATCATTTATAATTTAATTAAAACATTTATGACTTCTGTTTCTGTTTTCGAATTACTTTTTCGTTCCAATTGAATTTTCAATCAATTTACATTTTTTTTTTTAGAGATTTGCAAAAGTAATTGATAAATAAACTGTATTTCTAAGTAATATTAATTATCAAATGGCAAAAACAATTGCAATAAAACGATGAAAATGAAACTTTGAAAATGGAATTTATGCAGTCGCAAAGTGAGAATCCTTTTGCTTTTATGCTCCCACGTCCTGTCAGCTACGCCAGAAATCGACAGCCGTAACGGATGAAAGGGTTGGCTTTTGGTTGATGGCTTTTGGTTGGTTGCCGCCAACATGTAAAACAATTCAAAGAATCTAAGCAGAATTACTCTTGGCGCAGAAAAGAAAACCTTTGCGCCGACAAGCAATTTGTTTTCCGTGTTCTGTGTGTGGTTTTCCCTTTGAATGCCACACAAAAATATCATTTATCATTCATGGTCGGCAGGGAGGTAGGATGGGTAAAACCGTCTGAATTTTACAATAGTATTTCCTCGGCTTTGGCTTGCCAGTGCAAGAACAAGCAAATTTTAATTTACATTTCATGTTGTTCTATTTGATTTTTAAAATACTTTGAACCGAAGTGCTCCTTTGGCTGACAAAGTGGCAAAACGAAAGATGATAATTGGATTTTTTGATTAAGTTTTGTTTTCTCAGTAATCTCAGGCCATATACTCGTACATAATTGGACAAATATTCGAAAGGCAAGAGAAAAGCAAGTCTGATTTTTATTAGTTTGGGGATCGAGTATAATTAACTCGCCTCTTCAGGTCGTCTCCTCAAATGTCAAGGGGGCCCTTGTGAGCGATAAATGAACAAATAATAATTGCTTTCTGAATGTAATCATATTTCTTTGTGAGTGGCAGCCTGGCAACAGGGCACTAGAAATGGCCTGCAAACTGCTTACTCCGTTTGACCCCGTTAGCGGCTTTGCAATTGAGAGATGGAAAATATTAAACTTTGATTTAAAGCAAAATGTTCCTGAAGTAATGGTCTAGCCACACGAGTGATTCCCATGCTTCCGGCCATAAACCTCTCCTGTGTTGGCAATCATAAAAAATGCGCAATTGACGAAAATGTGCTACTCATCAAATATTCAGCATAGAAGAGAAGACATGTGTGTGGCAGTTCCTTTTTCCATTGATCTATAATTTATGGGATGTAAGAGGCCATAAAGAACTCTTTGGACTCATTTTCAATGTGCTTAGCTTTCCCTTTTCAATTACTTTGCTTCTGGGGGTATGCCACACATAGCATAAGTGCCCCACAAGCAGCTGCTGCACAAATGTACATACATAAAATTAATTGCATTGCATGCTGCAAATTTCTAATTAAATTAAGAGCAGCGTGAGAGCACAAAGTGCAAAGAAAAAGCCCCAAGGGCACCCCATATTTAACTGGCATTTTTAAGGCTAGTCAAACACACATTGAGACTACGATTAGAGAGTGCTTTTAGTCATTCAATTAGTATAGAAATAACAGCTTTAAACACTCTCATATCCATTGTTATTCCAGCTATATTTGAATGGGCTGGCAAATCTGCTTATTACACGCAAATTTGCTGCTGCTGCCGCTTGTTGCTTGACAACAAAACATAAACTGGCATACATAACGAGCATCGATAGCTCGGATAACAACGCGATATAAATGCCAACTGCAGTCCCAAAACCCACTCACTGGGAAGAGAGTCCCACAATTCCCAAACAGGCAAATGCATTCGCTCATGTGGAAAACTATTGTATGCAGCAGTTTCACACTTCCGTCGCGTGGCAGTCCCTACCGAATACGAGTACCCATACACACGCACACACACACACACACACATAAAGCGGAACCGGAAAAATGTGAATAGAATTTCACTTAGATCAAACGCTGTGTTATATCGACATGTTTTGACTTTAATGGTGCTGCCTGTCGCATTATATGCTAACGAAATTATTTTCATGGTCGCCTGACCCTCAATAGGCATATCAGGTTAATAGGCAAATGCGGAGCTGGTCCAAAGCACGACGATAAGCCAATGGCTTTGTCGTTGCAGCTGTTGATGAACTCTCCATGGCAAGAGAGCTGGCTGTATGGTATGGCTTTCTTTCACACAAAAACTACACTTTTCCCACAAAAACACACATACACACACACAGATCGTATGGAGCCCATCGTTGGCAGAGTTGGCATTTTGCCATTGTCTGATTACGTTCTGCCTTGTTGGCATTTCCAGCTGCGGCTCCCTTGCCACCAAAAATGGAGCTAGCACAAATGGGTTATCATAAAAAAATGGCGTCAATTGGCGACGCGTTAGCCTGACAAATTGCTGAGCTGTTCAGAGCTGTAAAAAGCGAAAATAATCGTTTGACTTTTGAACGGCTGCCCAAACGCTTTGTCACGACACTACATGGCAGAACGATGCGCAGAGGAATGTCGCTCGGTGGCGAGTATTCGTGTTTTATTCCCGAGACAAGACTGCAAGTAGTTTGTGGCAGTCATAAAAAATGGGGGAATGTTTTATGGAAATGTACATGAGTTGAATCGAATCACACAAACGGATATACATACAAAGTGATGGATTGGGGCGTTTTGAAACTATAAGAAGTTCTCTTTCTTTTTCTTACACTCGCTTCTCTCTTTACTTCTTTCTTTACTTCTCTCAACGCTCTCACTTTTAAGGCAGGCTGCAGAGATAAGCATGATCTATGGGCGAAAATATCTACAAAATCTACATAAATTTTAAAACTGTAACACATAAAATTGTCTTTTAGGGACTTGTTTTCAGGGCCGGTGCCAGTCCATTCTTTCTGTTACACCTTTCCTTTAAATTTTGAAACAATCGAGCTGTGAGCCTGCCCCTGGGCAATTATATCAATTCTCTGCTGACTTTATTTTGCTTTCATTTCCATTTCTTATGTGACTTTTTTCCCCACTGACAACACTATTACAGCCATGAAAAGGCTTTAAAGACTAGCAATAGAATATTTAGTTTTGCAGAGTTTAAAATCTTCTACGATTTAAATTTGTTTTATCAGCGTGGTGATTTTAGAGAGTAATCCGCTAATTGCATGTCGATGGCCATATATTTCATTCGATTGGTCCGTGCTGCGCCAAATGCAAATCAATCATTGACCAAAATCCCCACAAAAGATAGACCAATAAATTGGCAACGACTAAATTGATGGCCCACAGATCTTTAAACTAAATCATGATAAATGATAAATGGGAAATTGAGAGAGCGCCACAAAGAGCGCACTTGTGGCACAAATATATATTTTTATTTTCAATGGAATTTTTCCTTTTTTTTCTATTTATCTTTTTTCTTTCGTTTTCTATGGCATTCCATTTATTACGGTGCTAGAGCACAACCAGTGGAAATCTAATACTAATATAAATAGAAATATAAAGTGTGACTGTGGGTGTCTGAAGAAAAAATCAAATAAACTCGCGGCAACACCTGTGAACAAGACACTTGCCCGCTCTACGGCTTAACGCGATTGAACATTTGTATATTTGTATAGCAATCAAAGTGTGGCTCTCATTGATCGTTCTCATTGAAAGCGGGCAATGAGCCGGCGGTTTATGGCAGTCCATAAAATGAAAACGCCCCAGGGGAAGTGCAGCAAATATTTTCCTGGCTTTAAGTGTCTATAGAAGATGTATGCGCCCGTGGCGCACAGCTCATATGCTCTGATGGGCTGAATGTATGATAGAAATGAAACAATCTGCAACCAAAGAAGCATCATACGAGTAAGCAAAGAAAAAGAACAAAGCGTGGGCGGAGGGGCGTTCAGAGGAGGAAAAACCAAGGGCCAACGAAGCGAGACCAAAGAGCAAAAGCCGACACAGACCAAAGAGCAAATGCAGAGAGGGAGAGGCCAAAGGAAAATATTTGCATATATCAGAGAGAGAGCAACACAAATATGGCATGCAATTCGGGGGACAAAGTCGCAATGGTAGACTGCATTCGCCACACTGCATGATGCCACTAACAACATGGCAACACAATATCCTGCCACACATGCCACCCTCCATGCTGTGTGGAGCGTGGCTTGAAGCAGCGGCGTGTGTGGGGAATATGTGTCAACATATTGCCGGAGGATGTTCTTCTGTTGTTTTTTCCTG
Source organism: Drosophila subsilvestris (assembly GCA_035043285.1). Taxonomy (NCBI): domain Eukaryota; kingdom Metazoa; phylum Arthropoda; class Insecta; order Diptera; family Drosophilidae; genus Drosophila; species Drosophila subsilvestris. The sequence goes on from JAWNNB010001795.1 coordinate 434,280, forward strand.
TCATGCGAGCAATATGCCAACAGAAACAGAAGCCTGAAAACAATGCCTCACGAGCACAACTAGGCGTCTCGTATGTGTGGCAATACGATGAAAGTGGCCGGCGACATTTTAGGGAGCACTCCAGGGAAGGTTTAAAGCCAAAACCCGAGCATTATACATATAATAAATCACGCATACGCCGTGAAGTCAGCTTCAATGACCAGCCAAAGGCAGGAAAAACTTTGATGGTGGCCACGCGGTTAATGGGCCAGGCGACAATTAAATTGCTTTTGAATCAGGTCCGGGCCACCAACAGCTCTGACAAACTAATTAAAGTCGAGAGAGGCCATTAATCGGGGAGAAGGAGGTAAAATGGTAAATCGTAAAAATAAATTCATGGAGCTGCCTCCTGCGGCTTCCGCATTGTCATAGCAATGAGAGGGTAAAGGACACGGCGAAAAAGAGACACGGCTCGTATTAAAAAGTCATTGCCCCTCTGCACAGCTTTGCTGAGTGCTGTTCTGGCCGTGTGGCAATGGACTCAAAAATTACATAAGTAAGCGGAAAAAGAGCCTCGAAAAAGAGCCTCGAAATGAATTGTATTTTAATTGTGCAGCGTAAAGTTTAAAGAAGAAGGAAAGCAGAAGCCGCAAGACATCAGACAGAACAGCACGAGCAGCATGGAAGCACATTAATTTCCAAGGTAGAAGGAATGTCGGTAATAAAATGAATTAATTAACACAGGGAAAGGCAGTGGGCGTTTATTATAATGGGACTATTTTTGGGACAGCGTTAAAAGCAATATGAAAAGTCATTAATTTTGATCCCATTAACAGTTCATTCGAAAACCAACATCTTAATCTCTTGAAAGACAGAAAGATTTATACAGAAATACTTTGGTTCTCAGCTGAATAATGAAATCGGTATCATTAACATTTGATAAATTCGTGGTAGAGGGATCCTTCTTACTAAATACTAGTAATCTACTCATTCAATGCAATGTCCTGGCATTTTCCATTTGCATAATGCAAATTTTAAAATTCCATATCACACATTTATTAATATTCCAGTACGTAACCACCGTTGCCACTGGAATATTTAATTAGATTAAGTTTTAGGCCCCAACATCAGCACTCATTAGATATTAAATCAATTTCCCAACGGGATTTTTGGTTGCATGCGCTCTAACGGGGGACGTAATTAAAATTACCACTGAACCAAAAGAACTAAAAATTATGTACGAGTATATTAGCAAAATCCATATGAAAACTAGCAAATTGATAGATTATTAATTCTAAAAATAATTAATAACAAATTATACAGTTTTAGCGGCTGTAAATAATAGCTAGAAGCACCAAGGATCATGTCAGTATGTTATATGCATATGTAGCTGCGAGAACCTAATGTTTTGCCATACAGCATAGACAACTGAAAGACAGATACCATAATTCGGGTCTCGTAGCCTTCTTTGCTTGGTTAATGATGCCCAGCCACAACGAAGCAGTAGAAAGCCTGAACTTTGTCATTGGGCACTGGGCCTAATTGTTTGAGGCAGCCCAAACGCAGAGATGGGATTAAGAGACATGTGAAAGGAGAGAGGAGACAGGATACAGGATACAGGGATGGCTGGCAGCAAAAGCAAATGCAACCATTAATGTGTCAGCATTGGCAATTTATGTATGCGCCTGATAAGTAGGCTTGTGTGGCCGATGGCCCATATGTGTGCGGTTAAGTAAATGCTGGGCTGCCAGCCTGCTGGCTGCCTGCCTGCCGAGCCTGTCGCTCGGCTCAGCTGCCATGCAAACATAAATTAAGTTGCAGGAAATCTTCGTAATTTATGCACACATTGGGACAAAACGATGTGGGCGACCGTCTGCTCTCCTCACCCATTAATTGTTTATTTTGCGGCTAATGTAATTTTTGTCAAATAATCATCTAATTTGTTTGCGTTTGTTTGTCCTCGGCCTCCGCCTCGTCTTGGGGTTTCACAGCGAATACAAGTATGCATTTAATTTATCGCTGCGCGGCTGTGCTTAGAGCCATTCGTTTCCGCATTTTCATCTGTGAGCTGAAAATCGCCTTAAAGGCTATGCCGAGTGCAAAGCCAAACATCAACATCTTCTATTTGCTCAGCAAACACACAGACAGACGCTCTGCTCTGTCGAGCGGGTCCTTTAAAGCTTTTTGAAACGAACCCTTTGAAATCATTTTGCGAAGACCAGGAAGTGTGTGGTCCTTGAGATGAAACGGCTTGCGGCGGCAGTTGTCAGTACTCTCATGTGGTGAGACCTCCAGCCTTCACTGCAACTAGTGTTCCGCGTGCGTGGCAGAGTAGCAAACTAACTCCGGTTGACACATGACAAAGGTCGCAGCACTGTGCCTTTGTGATGAACCAGACCTCGCTTTCAGCTCCATCTTCAGGGGCCATCTCCCGTTGACCACAAAAGCCTCGGACAGGACCCAACTGCAGCTCCTGCGGAGATTTATGGCAGGCACACGGATGTGTACATGTGTGTGCCGACTTCAGTGGATATCCGAAGCAGAGTGTGCGGTTGAGAGACGGAGCAGAGCAGAGCTCAACACGTACTTGCCACAAACGTGGGACTCTTCGCAAATGCCACTTGCCACTCGAAAGTTTTTGTGTTTGCACTAGTCGGGAACGTGGCCACATCTGGCACACTACTACTTCTGGCACGAACTTAAATGTGTGGCATTGCCCACGGCGGCAATTGACGGCGAGTCTCATGATGAAAAAGATGCATGAACACTTCTGTGGCACGGGGTCGCAGCGTTGGCACATGCCAAAGAGAGATCATGCAAATCATCATGCAAATAAAATTTCTGGTAATGCCAAAAACGACACAAACAATTTAATAAAATCCAGCTTAAAGGAAATTTACATGCTTCACGGCACTCGACAGTCGAGTGTCCCTTTCTCCGCATGAAAATGTCTTTTTCGTCTGCGCTTTCATGGTGAAAGTGAAAGTTTTTTCTGCATGCCAAACACGACTTTTGGCTCCTTCTTTTATATGTACATACGTCCCCCCCCCCCCCTCTGTATGTCTGTGTCTGTGCTCTTGGGGGGGTTGTCGCTTAACTTTTGGGCCATGTTTGTCTGCCAGACATAGTGTTTTGGCCTTGCCCTTCAGTTGTGTGACTTTAAAAGTTCTCCCTAATAGCTCCTCCTGCATTCAAATGTTCAAATCGAATTTGTTTTTACAATCTCTTTGGTCTAAATAAATGCTAATAAGCTCAAGTCATTGTCCGCATCTCGCCCCAAAGAAAGAAAAATACGCCAACCAAAAACCCAATACACAAATAAATTATGCAAATATTTAAGCTCTTTAGCCAAGAGTTTAAGCAATGTGATTGAAGTAATCTGTGGGAAGAGTCCTCGGATCAGAGCTGCGATTCCCATGAAGGAGTTTGCCACAAAAGTAGCCCGCAATTATGACATATTTGGCCAGGAGGCATTTAGATGATTTTCCAATATGTAAATATCTTAAAGCCCACACGCCGACATGCTCTTGTCACATGCAAAACACTCCAAGGAACCGGTCCGGAAAAACAACAATGAAATCTTATTAAATCTGAACCCAGATCACCTGCTTTTCCGCCCCAGTCCCATCCCCCCACCAACCTTCCAACGAGCCAAATTTAAATCATACAATGAAGAAATATTACACCTGCGGCGAATATTTCATCTCGTCTCGAATCAAAAATAAATTTGTGAAAAAAGCAATCACCAGTCGAGTCCCAAAACTTGAAGGGAAAGGAGCGGAACTTGAACTAAAATATGATAAAGATAAAAATTTGAATAAATTTGTGTGTGGGAGAGGTGGTGCTCCGAAATGGAGACCCCGTACTCGTATAAATGCAAATATGCGTGTAATCAGCTTATTTACGCATGTTTATTCCATCAAGCGTCGGGTGTTGCGACCAAAAGAGATATTCAATTTGGAAATTACGAGTATATTTGATAGCAATAAACAAGTCTTTTCACTGGTCAGATCTCAGAGAGATGCTGGGGGAGAGCCGTTACAGCCGTTTTACAATATGCTAATTTTTGTGTGAGACGGGAAATTCCACAATTAATGAAAAATATAAAAAATGGCTCATGGCTTAATTTGCATAAAATTACATGCAAATAAGCACGAATGTGTAACTGTGTCAGCAGTACCCTTCCTAGCCTTCCTTCTCTAAATCCTTTCCACCATTCCATCCAAGAGCAGCGCCATCGCACACCGCCTCCTTCAGTCCTTCAGTCTAGCATTCACTGCATTCCCTCCCACACAGCGTATGCGCAATGTCTTTGTTCCCTTTGCTGCTGCTGTTATGCTGTTGCTTTTGTTTAATTTTTTCTGGTTTTTTTTTTTTTTTTTGAAACCATGGAAAAAGTTATTTACCGTTAAAATATAACTTTTCTTATGACGCTCCGCAGCCGCTGTGTTCTCCCCCCTTTTTTTCCCCCCGACAAGTGGTTTTTTTGCTTGTAGAATTTTCGCTTTTTTCCGCACCTTTTTTCCCGTCGGACTCTTCCTTGTGCAGTGGAAAAGAAATCATATTTTCAAAATGCAAATATTACTAGCAGAGTAGTTCTGAGACAGAGACAGAGACAGAGCAAAAAGCGCTGCATATCAGCATATTTGCTATGCAAATAGAGAAATTTGTATGATATGCAACAGAGTGTGCAACATACTGAATTATCTGGAGAGCGCATACTGAATAAGCTGCTTTATGGCTTTATTTAATCAAGATAAGAAGCTTCCATACTTCATACCATTGGTGCATTCTGTGGAATCGCACCGTTGTCCAGTAGTTGAAAATATATTAAATCAGATAAGATAAATGCATTTATAAATTTATAAATATTTCATTGTCTTTTGGTTGGTTTGGTTTCTTGTCATGTGGAAGGGTTATGATTGGGGAGACATGAGCAATGCCTGCTGGCTGACATCATACAGTGGGAAAATAGTAAAGAGAGAGCGAGCCAGGAAGAGAGAAATAAAGACAGCGCTAAAGTTTGGTATTCTTACACAACGTAGATGAAATTCAGACAAGATCGACATATATACATACATACCCATATGTATGTAGGTATGTATCGATAGTTTACTGTTGACGTTTATCTGGGCTTTGCTTTCATACGCATAGCATGCTGAATTGTTTCATGGAAAGATAATTTCACGCCTGATTGCTCAAATGGTAGGGCCCCCAAATTAAAGACACCCCAGCCGCCTAATTGGAAAATGTTGTCAAGCTGTTGCCTTCAGTTCACTCGTTGCGTTCACTCTGCTGCTGCTGTTGTTGCTGCTGACAACTCTCAATCTTGCTCTCACTGCCAATCCGAACTCCAAGGGAATCTCTCGTCTCGCCACACTTGACTGCTGATTAATTAAGTAAAAGCAAATCAAGCAAGCAAGCAGCGGTCAGTAGATTTGGGTCAAGAAGCATCAGGATCTGTTAATTAATTTTGCTTAGTGCGTGTGTGCTGCGTACTCTGACACGACTTTCCGCAGCTGAAAGCTGACTTAATTTGGCTTTAAAGAAACGTAAAGAAAGTGACAGATGCCCATGCCCTGCGTTCCTCCATTGTCTTCGATTCAAAGTCAAACAAATGGAACAAAAGCACAATTGTGTTCTCCCTGCCTCCCATCTGCCTCCCTGCATGCTTTATTCTGGCTATAGCCATCTGATAGTCTTCATTATGGTCTTTATCCTTGTTGTTGTTTCTATTGGTATCCCCCCCACACAATGCCATTGTGGCTGTTGCGGAGGTTAGGCTTTGACTTTGGCGCCACTTTAATGTTGCGTATGTTACAAATGCGGCGCATGGCAAGCAAAAAAGAATAACGAGAGTGCCCAAGAACTGTAATCTATATAAAATGTATAAAAAAATGTTTGCAGAGCATTGAGAAGCAAAAAGGAGGATAATCCTTGTCTGTGTCTACGCCCCTGCAAAACTACATCTCACTTGCCCCTCCCCCTCCCCCGCCCCGCATCCATAATACTATAAATAAGGGCCACATGCTCAACATTTGTATGCTGTTTTATTGCATTGCGCTAAAAGGGAAACCCGAATCGGAACCGAAATGAAAACAGAAACCAAAAACCGAAACCCTTAGCGTTAGCCACATGACCATACGAGTATATAGAGAGTTCCAGTTGCCTGCCTGCTTGCCTGCTTGGCTGCCAGAACCTTATTATGTGCTACATTTAACGCCCCCCCCTCAACCACGAATGAACGCTTTTACTGAGAAAACTTCAACTTTCCGAGACATTGAAGTGGCAAAAGCTGAGCAAGCAAAGCATCGGCATTGTGTCTGTCTTGTTTGCTGTTTCTTCCACTCGTCCATCTGAACCATTTCTTATTCTTTTCATTCGCCCCTCTCTCTCTCTCTCTCTTCCACCATGTCTCCCTGTGGCTTATTCCACTGGTAAATGCAATAAAATTAAAGTTGTTTTCTGCGTTTTGCGCGTTTTCTTGGTTTCTGCAAGCCTTTTCGTTTCCTTCTCTCACTTCAACTTAACTGAAAATGGTACCTGCGGCTAGTGGTACCCCTACCCCCCCTCTCCATCTTCTTAACATTACCCAACGCCGTGGCATCGCAAATGCTACTGCAAATCGATTGAGCAGTCGTAAAATTCTGCCAAAATTTATTGCATTTTGTGCGTGCAAATTGCTTTAACAGTGCGCGGTTGTGTGTGTGTGTGTGTGTGTGTCTGAGTGTTGCTGTGTTTCTTAGAATTTTTACATGTTTTTGATTGGTTTTTGAGCAGCTTAAAGTTGAATAACAAAAGGCGTAACTTTTATGGTGGAAACCGCTTAACGGTGCGTATGCGTGATTTAGTGCCGAAAAGAAATATTCCATTTTCGAAATTCCGTGGAGAGAAACACTATTTTCCATGCATCCAAATAAATGCACTTTAATGGGGAACTAAACACCAAAAATATGTAAGGGAATTGAGAAAAATTCCACTCCTGCCACAAGCCACACATTTTCATTAAGTTGAAAATGCACAACCACCATGCCACAGCTGTCACTGGATTCACAGAATTCCCATCAAACTTAATTTGTGCTTCTGCCATAATATGCAACAGTTAAGAAAAGGCAGACGGCTCAGCCAAGTGGCCTTGCCTCTGAAGCCAGCCGCAACAGCCCCAAGATTACTGCAACGGCAGCACAGCACCCTGTGGCAACCTCAACCTTCAGGTAAGGAGGCAAGAACACAAGAAGCACTCCAGGCAACACTAACATCCAACAATTTATACTCAAGTGCATGTCAATCGAGGCGTGAGAGCGTGCGAGTTTCCCAACAGTTGAGTCTGCTGAGGCTGCATTTTCCGACCGGCTGCCAGACGCCTCGTTTAAGACTGTTGGGTGAAATCAAAAGGTACATGCTGCAAGGGCAAGGTAACACAAATGTCTAGGTTAAAGCCGGAACATCTGACAAGTGAATGTCCATCATCGTATCTATGTCAGCTGCTGACGCCCTCGTACGAATATTAACTTTCCGCATCTACGTGCAGCTGCCACGCAGCGATGGAAAAGAGGAACGGAAAGGCAAAACCCCTACACGCAACCAGAAGGAGGCGCACTAATTGTAAGACTCGCTGTGAGCGGCAGGACAGATTTTCCTGTTTTGAATTTTCCGTGACACACGAGCGACCACACTTCTGCTGCGAAAATGCAAAATATTCTTCATGTATCCCTGCCCTGTGGGTGGGCGGGGATGGGCGGCACTGGGCTCGGAGAATGTGTGGAAGAAGGAGGAGTGCCGCGAAACGCGTCGTACTAAAAATCACGCAGTTCTCGTACGCCATTGAATTTTAAATGAAGATTCCATCAGAGCCAGGCCGTCGCTTCGTTTTCGCGAGCACAATGCAATGTTTACCAAAAGTGTAAGGGGAGTCACGATGACAAAGAAAAGTCCTTGCCAGCGAAAAAAAAAGACGATAGCAGCCACCGTGCCACGCCCCAACCCCACTCTTCCACGGGCATAATTGGTGACGTGTGCACGTGCTGGTGGGGCCTCAGCCGCAAAGAGGTGGCAAAAGTCAATGCATTTTTGAACGCTTTGGATAAATCCAATACACGAATTCGATAGAGTATTTTCCAAAGCTTTCAAAAATAAAGTTTAAAAAGAATCGGACTTTTAGTTTAGGAGATATGAGGAATCAAAGTTGAAAATTATTTCCGCGTGCAACAATTTATTCAACTTTATTGACATACTGCATCTTTCAGGTAGAATAAAAATTGAACTGTGTGAGGTATCATTTTGTTTTGGTATCATTTACTAGGTGTATTCATTTTTATCAATATTCAATGAAAAACTGCTTTGGTGCACAGACAGTTCTAGAGAAAAACGTACTTTCCAAACCATCTAAATTTTTCTTTGTTTTTCAACTTTGACTTGAATTTAAAAAAAACTACATTTTTGCTTTTCCGAAATATTTTGTATACGGGATCATTGCATATTTCTTTACCTGAATCAAAGGTCGATACGTGCAGTCTTGGATTTTGTGGCTCCTACATCGATAACAGTGACGCTACCTCGCACGAAAAACGGCCAAAAATGGGCTGTCGCAGCTCAAATTCCCATACAAAATCCAAATTTTGACGTTTTTCGTGCGAGGTAGCGTCACTGTTATCGATGTGGAGCCACAAAACCCAAGACTGACGTATCGACTGATTCAGGTAGAAATATGCAATGATCCGGTATACAAATATTTCGGTAATACAAAAATGTAGTTTTTTTAAATTCAGGTCAAAGTTGAAAAACCAAAAAAAATCAGGTACTAATGTACTAATGAAACTATATACTCAGGTACACTCAATAATTTAACCATTTTTAAGTTTTCGCTACCTAAATTATGTAGTTAGCTATTAATCCATTTGCAGGTAAGTCTTTTTAACTTCGACCTACCTTTTCAAAAGTTTTTGTAGGCATTGCATATGCAGGTTGGCCGTTACAATTGACCTGAATTTGACCAAGTTTTTTAACCTGCTTTTGTAAAACTTTTGGCAAAGGGTGGTATGTACATATGTATATATATTCAGTCCTTTTTTGTATAGGTCCATAGTTATATTTTGACTTTTAAACCATTAAGTTGTGTATAAACGAGTTGAAATCGATGGATAAATGGTGTGAGAACTTCAAACAACTTCAACGAATTTAAGGAAGCTGTTCTCGTTGAATTAAATATAGAATCGGACAACCCGGAGAAGCATACAAGTATAATACATAATATTAATCTTGTATATGCTAGAATTGACGCTAAATGGAAGATCTCACATCGTAATACTACATGGTTCAATAGCAGAAACGCAACCTGGTTAGTTGGAAAGCAGATGCTAGATGATGGACCCTCCACGTCCACAGGACGATGCTCAGGAAGACCAATTAAAATCCTGGAAGACTGTTCAGCTTATACAAGAAAGAGAAAACTTTCAGATGCAACATGTCATATAGCTACGGATCACTTATCGGAGGCGCTGTCAATCAAATATATGAACGACAAGGAAAACAAGAGGTCACATATCACAAAAGCTGTTTTGCAGGCAAGCCCCATTAGACTTGAAAGGATAAACAAGAGCATCGTCACTCCGCCAAATTCACAACCAAGGCCGTACACCGTTGAAGAGGCTTTGGCATTGTTTATGGATTTGGGAATGTCTAAGGACAAATATTCAATATTGCGACATTCCTTGAAGCAGCATAATGTCGATGTTCTGCCAGGATATAAAAAAATTGGAGAAGCTAAAAAGAAGGCAGGACCGACTCCACATGTGACGGAGGTATCAGCAGAAGTAAAACTTCAAGACCTGGTGGACCACACTGCGAAAAGGCTCTTTGAAAGTTTACCTGACCATCAGATTGAGAATCTTCCGCAAAATCTCACATTGATCAGCAAGTGGGGATGTGATGGATCTTCAGGACAAAGTGCATATAAGCAAATAATAGAAACGGAAGATAAATCCATTACAGATGCCAACATGTTTATGGCTTCTCTTGTCCCCCTGAGGCTAAAATCGGATACTTCAGAACATTGGAAAAATCCCCGACCTTCGTCTGCTCACTACTGCCGCCCTATATTATTTAAATACGCCAAGGAATCTTCTGAATTGATAAAGTCCACAGTGACTGATATTAAGAATCAGATTAAAAATATAAAACCAGGATTATTGAATTTCAAGGATGGTCCAACTATTACTGTTAACTATGAATTTGCCCTGACTATGATCGATGGAAAAGTTCTAAACGAACTAACAAATACGAAATCGACCTTGACATGCGCTTTTTGCAAAAAAACACAGAAGGACTTTCAAAACTTGGATGATTCCTTAATTGAAGAGGAAAATTTGGAATATGGCATTTCCCCATTGCATGCAAGAATAAGATGTATGGAGTTTATTTAAAACTTGCATATACATCCCGCGAACGGAAGAATCTTTTGACGATAGCATGCCAGCCAAATATGCCCCAAATATGGATACGGGAACACAAACGATGGAAACTCATCCCGGAAATTCTTTAAGGAACACGAAATTACAGCAAAAATAACTGGAGTGGATGAAGGCATTATCCAAAGATTGGCTGTAATTTTAAATATTTTCAACTGCAAGGACAAAATTAACACCCGAAAATTTGGCGAATATGCCTCGAAGACTGCAGAGTTGTTATTTGAAAAGTATCCAGAAAAGAAGCTTACTCCAACGCTTCATAAAATTTTGGCACACGGTCAAATTTTAATAGAACATCAGAGCCTTCCAATAGGAGAGATGTCAAAAGAGGCCCAGGAAACGAGAAACAAGGATTAAAAGAAATTCAGGTACATGAATACTTGTAAAATATCACGAACAAGGCAAAATCAGGATCTTTTCAACATGTTGGCAGCCTCTTCAGATCCATTTATTTCATCTATTAGACATGTGAAATCGAAAAAGAATTAGAAAGTATTTATTCTTCAGAAATGTTAAGATTATTGGATATTCCTAACGATCCATCGGAAATAGATGCATGTTTTATAGTAAACCAAAAATAAAAACAATTAAAAAAAATTTTGTTTGTAAATTCGGTTTAAGTTAAAAATTAAATTTAAAATAACTTTTTATAGTATAATAGGCCATTAAAAATTATTTATCGATCCGAAAAACTTGGAATTTATCATTTTGCATAGGAAAATATGCACTGGTAACAAAGTTCAACTTTGGCTATTTATTGTAAAGCTTCTAGATATTGTAGCACCATGTTCTTTTGCAGACTAAATTCTGAAAGTTTTTTCTTTTTAGCCAATTTATTTCATGAAGATATCTTGATTCGTTCGGAAGTTATTAATTTAGCAAGCTGAAATGACCAAAGGCCCCACTGTGCGTCGCCGCGGCACCGCCTACACATCTTGGGGAGCTTATACAATTTTATTGGAATTCGTTTGAAGAGTACCTACATATGTGCCGCAGAACCACTCGTCGGGGTCCACTCGGCCGCACCATTTCCTGCATCCCATTCAATAAGCCAAAAGTAGGACCTCAAAATTAGCCGCGTTTAGATGTACAAAATGTTTGCAGAAACACAAAATTTGCACATCATTTGAAATTTATTAAAAATTCGAGAAGAGGAAAGAGGAGATGTGGGTCATTCAGTTGGTCGACATGTGGATACACTCACAAAAGAAATATCAAGAGCATTCCATAGCTTTCTTTGGAATTTACAATTTTCTTGGAGATTTTCCACCCATTAACAGGAGAAATGAGAACTGTAAGCCATTCTCTAGCCGCCCCTATACTCTTCCTTAATGGACCATCAGCTTATGCAAATTTAAGTAGAGGCCGTTGGAGCCGTGTTTGTGTCAGAAGTTCCCGACTTGAATTTCAACCTTCGTCGGCGGTGCATAGTTGACTCGCGAACTCATTGGCTGACAATTATGTGCGGGGCGGGCTTTCAGCAGGGAAAGGTAGGTAGTCGTGTGGCAGGCAAAGTTTTTGTCAGATAATTTTGTAAATTTCATGGCAGCAGCTGCAAGTTTCCCTACTGCACACGATGAAAATGGTGGCCACAGGGAAACTATCTGCCGTCAGTGGGTGGGGGTGGCTGTTGCTGCACTTTGTTTGCACAGCGCATGGAACGGATAGAAAGAAAGCTGAAAGCCAGACGACCAGCTGCCGTCCCTAGCTGGGGTAAGCAAAAGTTTCCTGCAGCATCGCATTCCTTATGAGTGTGCACTAATATGAATTTTATATGAAAAGCATTGGGGTAAAATACAGGAATTGGCCTCGCCTTCTTTTTGCTTCCGCTTGGCTCTGATAAAATGGACTTTGGTAGTGCTACCGCCAACTGAAACTGAGACAAAAGTTTCGTTTATGCAACAGAATGAAAGTATACAAAAACTTGATAATTGTGCAATCGACTTTTCTGGCTTTTCTCTATTCCCCAAACTATCATTTGAAGTGACAGCAACAAAACAATAGCGAAGAGTGTTGCCATGGCAATGCAAAACATTGATATGGATAGCTTTTTCCATTAAATTGTTCACATCCTTTGTTTAGCTATCAATTAATAAATGCAATGCTTATTTGTTTGCTGTCATCACAATTCCATTATTTTTGCAGCACTAATAAATAAATGGATGGATGAATGCATTTGCCATCGTCATAGCAGGGGTAATGGGCGCTAATAGGCGTGCAAAATTGTTGCAAATTGAATGGCAAGGCACACAATGCAACAGGAAAATAAGCGCAATGGCGAATGCCTAACAGAGAATCCCACTAACCATACAATAATTTGTAACATCTGTTCATTTGTGCGGCTGGGAGCATTGGCAAGCGGCAACTATCCCTGCAGCCATGCCCCACAATGTATCCTTAATAAACATTCAGTGTGATAGATTCCCATCCAACGGTTTTTCGTTTATTCAGCCAATGACCATTGGAGTAACGTGTGTGCCCCCATAATGTTTTATTGGCCCGACATTTATGGAAGGACGGACGGGTGGCCGAGGGGCCTATGGCAATAACCTCGACGGGGACTGCCAACTTGCTACTAAATCAATGGCAATAATTCTGGCTGGCTGGCTGGCTGGCTGGCTGGCTGGCTGGCTGGGGCATATAAATTTCATTCCCTCCGAAAGCTTGCAACAATATATTGTACGTACCATTTTATATTCCCTTTTTTTTCATGGCCATATTATCAGCTAACACACACTTCCACATAGATACACACACACACACACACACACACACACACACACACACACACGTGTTGGCCATAAATCTAGCTGCGGTCGCCTTTTTCTGACGCTTTATTAAGTGGTCTATCAGAAAAGGAACATGTGTGTGTGGGGTGCGCTCTATGGACGAGCATCCACATGCCGTAGGGAAAATTGATTTTCAGTGTTTTATTTTCACTCCTATTTAATTGTTGGCTGTGAGCCAGAGAGTCGAGTCCGAGGAGCTGCCCTTTATCGGAAATAGTTTATGTTTAAAATGTTTTTAAGCGGAAGTTTGAGCCGAGTTCAAGTTGGCAAAAGCCAAATAGCTGGAAGATTTTCGTGCTGTGGGAAGGAAAGAATACAAGGAGTTCCATGTAAAATTAACTAAAAAGTTATTCATCAGATTCACTTACGTATGTATATGTACATTCGTTTAATAATAATAAATTTGTACGAAACTTTGTTGGGGAAAACTAAAATCTGAGTAAGCTTTTCCCGCTTAGAACTTGTCCGGAAGTTGTGGCTTACATTTCTTAGTATTACTTTCACTTTTAGTGTTGCGTTTAAAAGTTTCGTTTGTCTCAACCCCAGCGAATGTAATCACCGCACTATTACTGTGTTCGTTCAGTCTTTGTATTATTTAATCGCACAGTTTAAAGCCAATCTTATTCACTTCCACTCGAAACAACTTTCCTGTGAATTTCGTTCAAACAGCGAATTTCGGTCGCAGATTTTACGTAGAAAAGTTCGGTCTGAATTCAAACGAGAGGGCACGTCGTATGGCAGCGGTTGGGACTCGCACACTAAAGCCGCCAGGACACGAAGCGTAAAAACCATCAAGACCGAAAACAGAAGGGGAAATTTTAGCAGCATCTCTGCAGGAGATGAAAGCGAAAGCCAAGCAACACGTGCACTGATAACAGAGCAATGGCTCTCTTAAATGTTACTCGCTTATGTTGTGCTCTTCAGCTCTGCTAACTTCAGAAGAGATGCTGGGCAGGATGAAAGCGAAAGCCAAGCAACACGTGCAATGCCAGCAATGCAGGCTCTCTCTTTGTCTCTGGCAACTCTCTTAAATGTGAAAGGATTCGCTCCCTACTGGAGTTTAAAGGAATTACGGAATTTAGGTAGTTGAATATTTTGTATTAAATCTGCTAACCATTTTTATGGTGCCCTCAACCATTTACATGGGTGAACCCCACATAAATTCATGTCAACGAGGGCCAAGGCTGCCGCTTGCCTCCTCTACATGGAAGCCACAGGTGTGACAGCAGCAAATTAAGTTGCACGTATAACTCACAAACACGAAGACATTGCCTCAAGGAAATGTGTGTGTCCCCCCAAACAAGAACCCCAGCCCCAGGCAACATCATCACAAAATACTTACATACACACAGCGTATATGTATATGTATGTGTATTATAAAATTGTTGCCAACTCCGTTTGTCATTGCAGCAAATGGCTTTGGCAGAGGCACTGCCTCAAGTCAGAAGCAGAGTGAAACTCGCATAAATTGTTGAGGCAAAGGCAACAGACATCTGGCAATGTAGTCGAGCATTGACCATTGTCTTGGGCCGCTTAAGTTGCTCAAATCGAATGAGGCTAGGCGCAGTGTCAACGACTTGGCCAACAGTTCAACATTCTCGAACATAGCTCGAGATAATTCAGTTATTATTAGGGGGCCAAGCGACACAAGCGAATCCCCTCCGAATGCCCGATTGTCAGTGTCAATGAACATGTTAACCCAAAACTCGAATGCCATATAGGAGTCAATGCCAAATGACGCACAGAGATAACTTTTTGGGGCAAAAATAAATACGATAATTGCAGAGACACACACACGAGTAGCAGAATGACAACTTAATTGGACTTACAAGGGGGGGGACATATGTATGTGCATACAGGTCAGGATCAGGCTATGCGTCAAGAGGTTAATGCCACTCAATTTCGACAACAGATAGAAGAGATGTCCTTCCATTGAGGATAATTAATAATGAGAATAATATAATTAACATATGCAATAGACAAGAAGTCAAGCATAAATTTAGGCTTCAGGATACAGAGTTTTACCTAAACTTAAATTATTTATTCATGCACAGGATATCTGGTAAGCATGGCTTATTCACGTTGCATTCAGTTCTCAAATTTGTGCACATTTTTAACGTGTTTTCCTCCTTTGGGGCATGGAATGAATAATGGGAATTTATGCCACTGCAGATGGAAGAATTTTGTATGCACGACTTCCAGCTTCTAGGCAGGTAATTGAATTCCACAACAAAAAATGCTGCATATTTACATACGGACGCGCGCGATTGCCAGAAGATTGCAGGACGACGTGAGTGAAATTTTTGAGATGTATTTGCAACATTTGCGCCAAGGAAACGGCACAATGAGTGCCAGCACGACCACTCGTACACGAGTATCTCCTGTTTCCATTGCAAGAAATTGAGTGCATTCGATTAGAAGAGGGCCAAGTGCAATTGAGTTGACACAAGCCAGCCACAAAGGCGTCGATGGCATGCAGCGAGGTGTTGAGCCAGCAATGGCGTCTGCCAGTCTAGCAAATTACACAGAAAGTCAGTGCGACGGGCTCCAGGATATGGCTTCCGGCAGAGCACGTACTGCAGGGATGACAACACGTTGATGCTTGTGACTTGACTGCCACGCTGCCACAAGAGGAAGCTAAAGCAAAATGAGCGTACGCCATTTGTCGTGTCGCGCCGTAAGTGCCAGCCAATCAGGACATTAATCAATGCGACTTGCTGACAAGTAAACTATGCAAAAGGATTTGCTACTTGCGTGGATTTGTTAGGGGGATTTCCACAGTAGACAAGCCGAAGAATTGGCCAATAGTTGTCATCGCTTGGCGTTTCTCTAACTGAAGTCTTGATTTGATTAGACTCTGAATCGGAATCGACAACGGAATGATGAATGATGGCAGCGCAGCCAGGGCTGTAGCAGTGTGTCCATTTGACAGCTTAATGCGTGTCGTCTGCCAAACGATTTGGAAAAATTGATTGTGTCCACACTCACAATCAATTGCCAGTAGGAAATTCGGCAACGAAAATGGCAAAGCAATAAACAATTCAGTCAGCAGCTACAATTGAAATTGAAAGCGTAATTTCGTGGACAGAGGGACGGGAACTACAGACAAACCACAGACACATTACTCGTGTTTCTGCGTTCCATTCGTTTTGCCATTCGTCTTGCTTATAACAGGAGGCAATGCGCATCTTCAGTGCCGATATAATCGAATTGCCACTGTTTTTGTGTCACTTCTATTTTTATTCCCTTATTTATTCCAGTCGAGTGACCTGCTGCAAAAAATATAAGTACAAAAAAATGCTTGCAACGTTTTGCGTTTTTGCATTCAATGTTTTTTTCTGTCTCGATTATCTAACATACATATTTGCCACAGAATTTATGTGGTACGAGTGTGTAAAGGAAAAGGAAAAAGTCCAATGAACAACATAAATAACAAGCGATACTGAAATCGCAAAATACCTTGTCACCTTAAGTATAACTTAAGTGAGAGCGACCAAACGCCCAAACAAACTCAAGTGGCGGCGGGCGATCTGTGGCCGAGCTCCCTTTAGGTGAAGGTACGATAATTAGCAATTTGTATGGCTTTTGGTGCCGATGCCATTTATTACAGAAAGCCCTATGGCCGGACCATAAAACGTACAACATTTTGTATTTCATCGTTTCAGGCACTAAGCAGACTCCTTCCAGAAGAAGGCATAATGAACGTTACCCAAGCATGATTTATATCTTTATGCGGAGCTCATAAATCTGTGCGTCAGCAAAAAAAGTGCTAGAATGGCGAAACCTGAATGCTCTTGCCCAGGAACGTTGCTCGATTATCCAAGGGAAAACCAGCAGGTGGCAAACATTTTCCCAGGCGAGCTTGACTCTTCCAGCGACTCTGATTATTGTGGATGAATCATAGAGGAGATCTTCACAAGCAACTCTAGTTTTTAAATCTGTAAAGCCAACGTACTCTCATCTATGCTTGAGGAGGTTTCCGTCTTGCGGAAGATTTTTCATAATTATGTGCACTTTTCAGGCTGCGCCTCCGTGTGCGAAGGTGTGCGTGCGATTGGATCCGGGACTTTGACCTTTCGGCCACAATATGCGCTCGTTAGTCAATGCTTAGCAATTTGTTATGAATCAACAATAAATGTAAATAACATAATAATAGGAAACAACGCCCACGCCACACCGGACATTGATGATCAGGCGGCCGGCCATCAGGCGCAGCGCAGCGCAGCGCAGCAGCAGTTGAAGGAATGCTGTCTCCCTGTGGGATGGGTAAAATTTCCTCCAAATGAATTATGGCCAACAAAAAAGGCGAAAGGAAACACGCGCTCATCCAATGTAATATTTTTGTTTTCGCCTCATCACGGCAGCTGTTTTCGTGCAGGGGGGGATAGACAACGCCGCCAATTGAGCGAAAATCAATGGATGGCCGTCAGTCCAACAGTCCACGCGGTCCCACGCTGCCATGTACATCCGCACACAGCCACAAATATCCAATCAACACAAATCTCTCGTCCTTTAGTTTTCTTCTTTTTTTTCTATACTGGAAACAGAATATTTTTCTATGTTCTGCCTGCTGGTCATTCGTTCGCGATTCCACTGGGTGCCATTGGGATATTCTTTAAAGTGAGAAAAACTGAAAACTAGAAATAGATACAAATGTTTCCCCATTTTGTAGAGCACGATAGAAGAGATAGAGGGAGAGAGTCTGGCTGCTGCACCTGTTCGGTGCGGGTTTCTTTTTTCATTCACAACTTTTACACACTGCCTGTCGTTCGGTTCATCGTTTCGCTGACTAATTATTCCATTTACTTCGCCCAAGTTCGTTCCTGTTGTTCTCTGTTAAGTTCTTTGTTTCGGCAGCATGGCTGCCCTGCCTCAAGGGTTGCGTGGCGTGACTGCACTATCAAAGTGCCCAAAGTGGGTAGGGGGAGGGGGAGAGCTCTGTGCTGTGTTCCCTCAACATATTGCACAGCACATGCAATGCTGTCAAAATATTTTCCCTTTACAAATGGAAACTTGTTCACGAAATGTGAGCTCAAGTCACGGAAAAGTTTCATCTCTGGGCTTAAGCTACAGATTTGAGTTCCTTGGAAAAGCTGATACTTAATGTTTTTCTTTGCTGCATAGAGACTTTATGAATGACTTAACACCGCCTGTAACATCTGCTAACAGTAAAGATAAAATCGTAAAGATATGAAATTAAACAGTTGTTCACTTCACAGTCACCGTTTCGATAATTCAACCATCTCAAATTTACTCTCTTCCCCAAGGCAGTGAAAAGTTTTCGCCCCTGCAGCCACTCCACGCTACTTTCCCTCTACTTTCACTTGACCAACCCATCCCACAGCCATTGGGCTCCGCTGCTGCTCAGTCCTGAGAGCTGAACGGTCTAGCGGGCAATTGCTTTTGGCGTCCCATTGGCTTGATTTGTAATTTGCTGGCTAACAATTTTATATGCTAGCCAGAAGTCCATTCCATTATTTTGTAGCTCATTCCATTGTTCTGTAACCGAGAGTGTCGCTTGGAGCGTGTGCCCGGAAATATGTAGCGCTATAAATTACCAGAGACTGTATTTCTGTTGGGAAAAACCTTTTAATTCTGTTGGCTTTCATAATCAGGCAACTTTTAATGGTAGTTTAAGTAAAGTTTTAAACTAAACCAATGGTTTTCGCATCAAAATAATAGCCAAATTCTGTTATAAAAAAGGAAAGAGCACTTGCATTGGAATGGCTTCCAATTGAAAAATAAAGAAAGGCAAGAAAAGTACATATTGTGGATAGGTTGAGAGTTGAGTGAAATAAGTTTACCGGGAGTACAGTGGATGGGGCATACATGACATATATGTATGAACCCAATTGCCAGCAATCATTTTCCGCTTTGCTAAAGCCAATAAATTATCTTTAATCTTGAATTCCATTTTACTTTCGCATTGGCATTTATTTCAGAGTCTAGGAAAACTTATGAAACGCTATCGATCCTTAAAGCTTTGGCTTTGATTTCCATTTGACACGCTGCGAACGTTATGCGTCGCGTTGCTTTAGCAACGGCATTAATGGCATTTTTATGGCCATTGGAAAATGGCACATTAGCGGCATAAAAACAGGCCGTAAGCATTAGGTCAAAATCCTTTAAGCGCACAAAATACACATACACAAGCACCCGCAGGAATAGCCGCTAAAGTCGAATCGAAGTGTTCATGTCATGCTCTTAGGCGCAACGCTGCTTTATTATTTACTGAAGAGCCGTGTCCTCTTTGGTAGCACCCACACGCAAGGGTGGGGGGGGAAGCCATAAGAGCTGTCCATCAGGAATAGAATTTAACGCGCCTTTAATCGCTTTCGCATAAATTTTCTCGCGACTCTGTAATAAAACTGAGTGTTTCCATCCACCGCCAACACGAATTCCGCCTTGGGAAGAACTAAATTCCAGATTTTACGGCAATTTCATTAAGTTTACGCTTGATTTGATTCAAGTTTAATTAAAGGAACGAGCCAAAGGCCAAAAGGCTTCGCAACAAGCCATCTCACAGATCATCATCAGGCAGACAGTACACTTCGTAGTCTCGGCATTTCCACCTTGTACTAACCCCTTGGCTGACATTTCAATTAAAAAGACAAATATACGGGATTTTAATTGAAAATCTGTCATGCTGTGAATTCAAGATAGGTAAGATTGAGTGGCAATGATACCCTTCTATATGTACATACAGATGTACGATAATATGCAGATAGTCTTAAATAGCATTGAGGAATGAGTTAATTCAAATTTACGAGTATTTCTGTATATCTGTCGAGCCATCATGTCTAAACATTTATTTAATATTAATTAGTCAGGTAGTCATCTGTTCTTCTGCATAAAAAGAATATTTAATGGGAGCCGTTAAATAAAATGACAGCCCAAAAGTATGCAATACAAAGAGCAAATTGCAATGTAGGAAAAGCTACGAGAATCACCATATTTTCCTCTGAATTTATCCCCTTTGGCATGAGCTTATCAGCAATAGCAGCTGTTGCTGCTAAATATACGAGGAAACGGGAAACGAAGCATCGTCAAAGCGACATAAATGCCAAGGTCAGCTGCCACAGATGGAATTTCGCTGGGCCTTTCGCTCTTCCCGATTGCCATCCGAGAAAAACAACAAGATTGTTAAGTTTGTGCTGTGTTGGAAAGAGTAAAGATATCTTTGAGATATCTTTGAAATTTCACTTTATTTTAATAACCAAGTAAACAAGTTCCGTTAGCCGTTTTGTAGGAAAAGTATCGACTCACATGTAAGTAATCACAAAACAAATCCAAACAACAGAAACGTTTATTTATAAATTTACACCTCAAGGGCCCAAGCATCTGTGGCGGCGGCATTAGCAACATGAAAACATCAACAAGTTGCCCCAGTCCCATGCCACACAGCAGTCAACGGGGAGGAGGCCCTAAGACCTTGCCCAAAATGCCGGCGTCTAATTTTAAAACACATCGAAAGAAGAATGAAAACAAAAGCGATTCGGAATCGGAATCAAAATCACAACAGTTGGCCATATCTCTCCGAACGCATCGTCCGAGAATCAACAAAAAATATTAACCAAAATAAATGAAAGCGAAATAGGGAAAAGAAGAGCCGAATCTTTGGCAATAGAATTTCGAAAACTAGAAATGAAAACAGTTTTTCAGTTGCGGTCTTCGAAAATAGACACAGCAGCAGTGTGATTTGAATTCTGTGAAAGAGTCGCGATCTATGTTCTATTCGGGAGACAGTCGCTGGCCAGGCGCGACGACGCAACTGCGAATGCAGCGGACGGTCGCGACCGATCTTTAAACTATATAAAAATAAAAATAAACACGACAAAGAATAAGAAGAAAAAACCAAAACCGAGCAGGCTGTGCCAAAAAAATATTCAAAATTAGAGTACATATAGTGATGTGCCTTCTATTTGTGTTGTAAATAAATTGATTGGACCCAAAATAAATAATAATATTGGTGGGAAACGATGTCCGCAATCAGTGTGGCAGCACGCAAGGGCAGCACCCAGCTGGATGTTATGCAAAAGGCTGGCTGGAAGATCGATGAAAACGAAAAGGGTAACCACATGCCTTTCCTTTCCAGTCATCAATAATATATATGAAATTTTCTCTACAAACTTTCGCCAGCTTGCTACATAGACGTCGAAGAGGATAACGAAAATGAAACCACCGTCGAATCGAATTGGTGCTACCTTCCGGACTTGATACTCGAGGAAATCTTTACCTACCTCACACCCAAGGAGCGCTACTATGCTGGTCTGGTGAGTGGAGTGGACTCGTACTCGTGCTCACCAATTTCTAAGATCCATCTCCTGCGATGTCTTTCAAGGTCTGCCGCCAATGGCATCGGGCCTTCTATTTGCCAACAGTTTGGAACAACTTTGTGGTAGATGATCGCACGCTGACGAGACCCAAGTACAACTACTACTCGGGCTGGCAGTACTGTCTCGATCATATGCGCACACAGAACTGCCTGTCGAGGATTGGCCGTCACCTGCGGGGCATCGAGTTTCGGCCGTGGCATAGCTTCAACAATATCTACCAGTTCATGACAATGCTCTCCTGGAGCATGGACAAAGTGAGAGGATGCCAAAAGTTGTTGTTCCACTCTCCAACATTAACGAAATGTCTTGCAGGGAAGCGAATTTAACGCCGAGCCACAGCTCATTGGCATGGGTCGTCGCATACGCTCGCTGGTCTATCATTTCCCCTGCAACATGTCACAGCCCAACGATCCGGAAGGCATCAAGCTCTTTGGCACTGGAGGACAATTGCTGAAGGGTCTGAAGGAGTTGCTGCTGCGATTGCCGGATCTGCACACTTTGAAGCTGGTGGACTTTGTGCTGGAGCGCTTCGAGGCGAATCATTTGCTGGACGAAGTCGTCTGCAGCTGCTGCACCAAGATGCGAGTGCTCAATCTGGTGAATGTGACCACCACACACTGTCCCATCATGCATGTGGGATTGTTTCTCAATCTGCAGGTAGGGGAACTTCTTATTTTGATTGCTTTGCTATTGTTACTTCTTTCCCATTGTCAGGTGCTCACCATTTCTCCCCAAAACATAGACGATGATGTGCTGTGTCTGCTAGCGGATACAACGCTGCGGCATCTGTATTTATTGCAAAACTGCTATACGCCCAATCACCTGGCCATCAGCGCCTGTGGAGTCAAGGCTTGGCGCAGCCTAAAGACGACAAATCCGCGCATGCGCGTGCATCTGAGACTGGAGAATCTCGTTGATGGCGAGGTGGTGGTGCAGCCAGAGGCGCCGGTCCACAGCATCACCTACTGGGCGCCACGGGCTCGGGTGAGGGCTGACCTGCTTGTCCGCATGCTAGATCACTACAAGAACACGCTGGCTGTCTACGGCCATGAGCTGTTGCCGCGCTTCTCCAGCCCCAAGCCGTTCCACAACCGCATCGACAGCTTGCTGGTGCTGATGTGCCGACAATGCTTCAACTTGGACACTCTGGTGAGTGCTCATTGCGCTGCTGCTCGCCCTCAATTAGCACTTTACTCCTCCTCCACAGACCATACGGGAGAAAGTCTCCACTGCGACGCTGCTGCTGATTGCACGAACGGCCAAGAATCTCCGACACTTGAACGTGAGACGCTTCGCAGTGATTCTGCGCTGCGACTGGCCCCGGCATCCGGAATGGAGCGACGAGTTCCATGCCTGGATACGGAGCAACTCGCGCTCCTACGCGGCTGTGGAGCGGGAGATCTCCCAGATCTTGGGCTACAAGTGGCAGCTGTTGAGCGATCGCGACTTCAAGCTGCTAACAGTGAATGCCAAGTCGGGTGCCTAACAAGCAAGTTTTTTGTCGTCGGCCCATCCTCATCCCTCCCTCCCTCCCATCCCCAGGAGTCTTGTGATAAACGGTGTAAAGCTTTACTTAATTGTCCAAAGTTTGCTATGCAAAAATAAAGTAAATATTTTCAATATTAGAAGGGGTAAACCCCATTTCACACCATTCGCTGGGTGAAATTTACTTTGTTTTCTCTTTGTTTGTCCACGCTCTGGCAAAATCCCCGCAAATAGAGCGACAGATTTGTTTAAAAGCCAACGCACGGCTCCAAATTCTGATCAGTTCGTTGTGAAATCTTGCCCGAAACATGAAATCTGTGATCGCCTTCATTGTGCTACTTCTGGGCATAGTTGGAGCCCTGCCTGCACCCCATGTAGTGGTCGTGCCCGTGCCGCTGCCCATTGGACTGCCGCGACCGCCACCACCGTACTATCCGCACCATCATCACCATCACCACCATCCGCCTGGCTATGGCCACGGATATAACTACTATGGATGAACGAATTTATAAATACTGAAATATTTACACTATTTTTATTTGAAATGGCGGCAATTTTATTGGAAAATAAAACCAAAGTAGTGCCGAGCAAGTTCCAATTAAAAAATTTAAATCTTTAACCTTTAAAAAGGAGTTTATCAATAAGGCTGGATGTTGACCAAATCTTTACAGGCTATGTAAATGAATATAGATCAACAAATATGAATGCTTGGTTAGCTTATCTAATGGAGGATATTTCACAAATTCTATTTGGTAAATTAAAATTTAAGATATCAATTTTCATAGAAGCAGAAACATGAAAATACTGTGATTCCGTTCTTGGAAGCGTATTTATCTACTCTACCAAGATTTTCTAGAATAAAGAATAAAACTTCCAATGAAGCTTTTGCAAGAGTCAAGTTTAGTTGCAGCAGCAACTTATTTGGCCAGAACAAGCTCAGTGGCAACACGTATAAAGCTATGTATGTAAATCAGCGCATGTTGCTGAGAAAATTCAATGTCAGTGGCAAAGCTTTTCGTGCAATTTGGCCGTTGCATCCATTGCATACTCTGTAGCGGGCAGCACAGTACGCATACATACCTCGAGGGTAGAGTAACGTGCAACTGCTAGAACCTACCTACATATGTACCAGCGAAAAGACGAATCGGACGTGGCTAGCGTTCTTTGGTGGAGGGAGAAGTTTCCCTCTCGTCCAAAGATTGTTCACTTTATTTTCGAAACAGAAAGACGTCGCCGCGTCATCAAAGTAAACAAAATACTTCATTTGGACGAAAAAAACTTACTGCACTCCCAGCTGGTAAATATAAATTATTTATGAAAGATACTAATCAGTGCTGTATGTCTCTAGTAGCCAGCATCATGTATCAGCTGGTTAGCACAGAAAGTAAACTTTTGTACACATTTAAACTTCGCGCCTACAGAGATGGGACGATATCGATATACAGGCGCTACCTGACAAAAGCTGAAATGCACGAATATGGCCAGCTTTTTACTTTGACTTTTCTACATGTTATCTACGTCGATTCTACATAAAATATTGCCAAAGAGTACTTGCAGCATGTTGTCAACGACTAACTGCTGCCAACTGCCGACTAACAGCTGCCGACTAACATCGCTAGCTAACTAAGTTAACATGCTGCCAAGAGATTTGCAACATCCTGTGGCAGCAAAGTTTCTAATGGCTTTGTTGTAATTACATGTAAAATTCAAATGCAACAATGTTTACAGAAAGAGACGGAGATATGTTTTTATATCTTTGTCTCTTTCTGTAAACACTTGAAAGTTTCACTTTTACTTTGGAAATCTCTTTTCAATATAAGTTACATTAAATTAACATTATGTTAACATTAATAATAAATAAAACTAAGAAAAACATAGAAAAATCGAGAAAAATGTAGAAAAATATAGAAAACTCGAGTAAAATTTAGAAAAGTACCTCACTACTTTCAAAACTCTTTTTGAGATATTTCTAGTCTTCCAAATTTAACAAGTGATACCTTTACGGAAAGCCTGCAATGTAAGCACTAAAAACTAAAAAAACCCTGTTACATTTTATTTCCATCTTATTTTTTTTCATGACTTTAGAAAACTACCCATGTTATTTTCTGTTCAATGAAATAGTAGTGCTACATTTTTTAAATAAAAACGAGAAGGAACGTGAGTCGCTTCTAGTCGCGACTTCTACTTTTATACCCGTACTCAGTCAGTAAATAAATTTATGAGCTTATGATTGAAATTTAAAAAAAAATTTTTAATTTTACATTTTACATTTTTTGCTACATTTGTCAACTACATCTACATGTAAAATGTAGATAATACATCTAGAACAAATATTCTACATATACCATTTAGATTCTACATCTCCTCCGCTAGGGGTTGCTCGCGCATTGCACAGGGCAGAGTGTGTGCGAGCGAGACAGAGAATGAATAGCGTCAGCAGCGCCAGAGGAGGTGGGGGAAGCAACTGAAAATTAATTTCTTTATTCTGGCTATAATAATGATCCGATCTGGTTCAGATTCGGCAATCTGATAGATATGGTCATTCTCTACGATACTGCGTTTAGTTTTATCGTATCTTCAGAATTGTGGATGCCACAGATTTTCGTCCTTTGTGAAGGCGGAAAGGGGCGGGGCGAAATTTTGAAATACACTTGTAACAGTGTGATATCACATGAGTCTGGAAAAAAATTTCGTTACTCTAGCTTTTATAGTCTCTGAGATCCAGGCGCTCATCGGGACGGACAGACAGACAGACGGACAGACGGACGGACAGACAGACCTGGCTCTATCGACTCGGCTATTGATACTGATCAAGAATATATATACTTTATTGGGTCGGAAAATGTTCCTTCTCTGCGTTACACACATCCACTTTTACCACAAATACAGTATACCCCTTAACTCTTTTTGAGTACGGGTATAAAAATGAAGCAAATGAATTAAAGAAGGCCACCATCCCTATGCTCAATTTAGATATCGAAAAGTTTGACGAAAGAAATTATTGGAAATAGCGTTACTTTTGATTTTGGAGCGTTGAATAAATCATTGCTCGGTCCAGAAGAGGAGACCTAAGAGTTAGACTAAAAACCTATGGCGTGGGTTGTGCGTGGGTGTTGCGTGGGTGGTTTTTGGATCTATCAAATGGATTTTTTACAAGTGGGGTTGCATATGTGTATAATGTTACTCATAATTGTATTTGTTTTTTATTATATCCGTATTTTATTATATTACATCCAAAACAATTGACTTATGAAAGAAAATAATTATCAAAATAATTCCTTGCAAACCATTTAATATACATATGTATGTATAATATTTATATAATATTTAATATATATGTATATATATGCTAATATTTCCTTCCCATACATAATTTTCAAAACTCCATTTGCGGTTCTTATGATTTAATTCTACTGCACAATCTCAGCCGAACTGCTGATTCATTGACTATCTGCGAATAGACAATAGAAAGATGAAAGATACTCTTGATCATTTCATACCTCAAATCAAAGCAAATCAAATCTCCTCCTCATCATTAGTGATATCAGACGGTTGACACTCGGAATTGACTTGTAGGTTGTTGATGCTGATTATCTATCTGCTTGGAGAGGTTTTGCTCCTAACAAATTGCGGCGATTAGAACGTTAATTGCGGGGCGTAAATCTGGCCAAGTGCCGCCTCGGCCGCATCACAACATTCATCAGGCCAAAACGGGGCCCCGAACCTCTGTTGGCCCAGGATTTACGAGCCACATTAGACCAGGCTAAAACGGAGGCTAAGACTTCGACTTCCACTTCGACTACAGCTTCGACTTGGACTCCAACATCGAGTGGAGTTCGTGCCTGTTTCGGGCTTTTGCTCATAAGCAAATTTGAGGCAACAAGTAGCCTGTTGGCCCGCTGGCCGCTCTGCTTCAGCTCTGAATAGTTCCAGTTTTGGCAAGACTCCAGACTCCGCTTTGACTCTCCACTGGCAATGTTTACGGCCGCGTTGACAGTTTAAATCGCTCTGTGCTCGTATATTTTGACGTTTTACAGCAGTCCCGCAATGGTGTGGCATGTGTGTGTGTTTGTGTGTGTGTGCGGTGGCCAGCAGCACTTGTTGGTCGGTCGGCCTAGTCCAAAACGGGGATCGGACGGGGCGCTAAACGTGAGAACGTAACGATTTCTGGATCATTATGCGACCCCGTCTATGGGGCCAACAATCACCTGAAGAGGCAGTCAGGCATTCGCCACTCGAGAGATGCCTACACAAAAGACGAACCCCAGAGATACGCCGAGATGTACGGTGGCCTTCTTTGTGTTTTTTTGGGGCTGGACCGTGATTTAATCGCCTCGCCACTGCCCAACAAATATCCAACAAATAACCGAAAAGTAAAAGAAAAAAAAGAAGAAGACCCAGAAATGATTTTCGTGAGCGTTAAAGTAGCATTGGGATACGAGTGTCTCGTATCTGTAGCAGTTCACCGTTCGCTGCCTTGCTAGACATGCGAGCGAAAGAGACACACAGATGAAGAGTGAAAGAGAGGGTCAGCTGAGGAGGTGGCCAGCAGGGAGCGGGGCAAGAGAGAGTGAAGTGCGTAGCAAGCACTCGATCAACAAAAGGCATCACTTGGATGTCGCTTTAAGTGGATGTGGATGTTGGATGTTGGAGAGGAGAGAAGTGTTGAAACTACAGCAACAACAGCAACAACATTGTGGTGTAAATATTTGCATGCTCTCTCACTCTAGCGTAGTCTCGCTGTCTGTCTCACTCTGTATGGGAAATCAAATCAAATAACTGTCCGATTAGAGAGTGCCTTAACGCCAGCGGGGGGAACAGAACAGAACAGAAGGAAAGGAAAGAAGAGGGGGGGAAATGTAGGAGGAGTTGATGGAGTGATAGTGGGATGCAAATGATAGGTCAGGAGATTGATAATCGAATCGGAGAAGCCAAACAGAGGCACACAAGTAGCAAAAGAAGATTCCAAATGTCAAATAAATAACATAAATGGGGCAAAACGAAGTGGATTCGGTGACAATGTCATTGTAAAAAAATGAAACCCGAACCATTATCCGTAACGACTTAGCAGATTTGAGCCCTTTAAATAACTTTTGATATGGATGGTTAGCAATCAAACTTTGGCGCATCGAAAGGGAAAGGAAAATACCATTAGAGGTAGGAAGTAATTTGCGCAGAGACTAACCTACATATACAGCCCGGAAATCATCTAAAATCTTCTTATAACAATTAAATTAGGCAAAGTTTCCTCCCATCAACCGTCTCTTGCTTAGCTACTTATCCGTTTTCCCTTTATAATAACCATTTTCCCCATTTTAACCATTTCGTTCAACAAGATTTCCTACAAATTGTCTGATGAATAATTTCATTTAATTATTTCTTTAGATGCCATGATTCGCCTTCTTATTCGCAAATGATTCACTTGCCAGTCGTTTTGTGGTGCAGCTACCATAAACGTTACCCCCGTTCGTGTTTAGATTTTTTCACTGAATAATTAATTTATGATAAATAAATAATTAAACGCTTTCCGTTCACACATTTACCCGCGCACTCTGGCTGTGGAATCAATGATTTTTCCAATTACCGAATGGGATACACTCATATTTCGCTGCTAACTTTTGACCTTAACCCATAACCTTTTTGTTTGTGGTCCTACTCCATCCTCCTCGACGGCGGCGTCTCTCTGGCGTTGACAAGCGGCTGACAGCAGTGGCAGAACGGGAAGCCGAACGCCCAAATGGTCATTGATACCCGGGGCCTGGGTTTACCTTGGGGTCTACCTCTGTGTTGGGGGCCAAGCTCCAGCTTCAGCTCTAGCTTCAGCTCCAGCTTCAGCTCCAGCTCTGTGTCTAGTACCATTAATGAGTTCTTGTTGGGGAGCTGCTGCCGCTGCTGCTGCCGCTGCTGCTGTTCTGCTGGCTTCTACACAAAGTTCAGGCCATGGCAGCAAATGTTAGCGACAACAACAAGTTCATTATTGCCATCTCATCACGTGGCAATGTGTGTGTGTATCGAAGTACAAGAGGGTGTATCTGTGTGCGGCACTGAGGCAGAGCTGTGGCCAAGACGTTTGGCTTATTGTTGCAGCAGGCAGGCAGGCAGGCAGGCAGGCAGCAAGCAGCAATGTGTTCTTGTTCCCAAGCCCAGAACCTAATACCAACTGAACGCCAACTTGGACGGCGGTTTTAACTGACAAGAAGCCGGATTATTAATCGACGTTTAATTAATTTATAACCAATTAAGCAGCAACATAATGCGGCAAGCGGCAAGCGACAAGATCCGATCCAAGGAGGAGAACAAACAACAACAAAAACAACAACAACAAAACATCGACAGCAGTGGCGGTGGCGGTGGCTACTGCTCTTGTGGCAGCCACAGACGGAGACAGAGACAGAGGGAGAGGGAGAGGGAAAGAGATCCCAGAGTGAGTCGTAAATGCCAAAACTCGTTCTAAGCTTTTTTTTTCTGCCCCTGCTGTTGGCCCGATGTCTGGACTACAAAAAAAGAATTAGCCAGGCTGAAGTTTTTGCCATAGTCTCTCTCTATATCTCTCTTAGTGGAGAAGGAGGGTGGCTACAGGGAGAGAGAGAGAGAGAGAGAGAGAGAGGGAGGGAGAAAGAGAGAGGGGTGAGCAAAAAGCAATGTCACAATTTATGGCATTGTTGAGGCAACATGCACCTGCAGCAACAATGAAGCCGCTGCCACAGGCACTGCCGCACTGCCGCACTACCGCACCGCACCGCACCGGCGGCATGTTCACTGATCAGTTGTGATTTCTTTTTGCTGCTCGCGGGAAATCCTTATAAGCAAAATATGTTAACGAAGCATGAAAAGCACAAAAATTAAATTAAATCCAATAGTAGCTGCAGCGGCGGTGGCGGCGGCGGTGGCAGTGGCAGGCCGCCACAACAGGAACCACCACAAAAAATTAGCCTACACCGCAGAGAGGCCTTTCCTTTCTAAAAAGCAAAAACAATTGAGCAATCTCTATGGCCGTCCCCATCCCCTGCTCCTATTAACACATTAGAAGAGGCCACAAAACCCGGTGGCACCATGGGGATGCAAGCACCACCACCACTACATCACTAGGCTGCACCACGCTGCACTGCACACATCAGATCACGCACCTCGCCATCAGAGCCGGAGCCCCGGCCACGTCAAGGTTTTGCAGCTGTCAATATGGCAACTCCCGCCGTTTGATCAAGTGAACCAAATTATTGTCTATGTACATATATCCTTTAGCGCGATGGGGTAACCCCGATTCCAGATTCCAGATGAAGAGTTGGCCCGTTCTTTGGTTCTTTGTACGTGTGGAAACTTGGCGGGATGATTCTTAAAGAATATGGTAATTAAGAATGGGATAAGGAATGAGAATTAATGTTGGGGCTACAAGATAAAGTCTTCGATTTAAGCCTATTTTTTTGGTATTCAGAAAACGCTTCTTTCTACCTTTAATTTTGATTAACTTAAATCAATCAACAGCCCCACCTACCACCCAAAGAGCTGCCAAAGGATAGTTTCATATCCGCCGGATCTCCGCTCATATTCCGACGTAGTGAAGGGAGTCCCTCAGCAGATCTCTTTTAAGTGCGGCATTCGGTTATTAGGGTATAAAGGCTTTGGCCAATTGGTCAGCGGTTTGCCTCAGCCTCAGCTTGTGGCAAGTTGCAAGTAGAAGTTGCTCTGCTTGCTGGTGGTGCTGCTGCTGCCGCAGTCTCAGTTAGCGCCAAGATTTATGTGATCCTTAAGATTTATTGGTTTACGGCATTGTTGTTGCAATAAAAAACAACAACATTCATAAATTATCATTAAACGTTTAAATGTGACGCAGCAGCAGCAGCAACCGCAGCAGCTCTGGGGGCGCATATGCAGCATGCTGCTCGTTGGACGTTGCACGTTGCAAGCTCTGTTCTGGCCAGAGACAGACAGAGAGAGAGACAGAGAGAGAGAGAGAGAGTCTTTTGCTATCTTTATAATGAGCCAAATGACATATTTATTTGTTGTAGCTGCAATCAGCGCTCAACCCGCTGCTCAGGTTGCATGCAATTTCTTTTGGCCGCACTCGCAGTACCACTGGTAGTCTCCGTCTGCGTCTAGAGTCTAGACATGTGGCGCACCAGAGGTGACAGTTGATTGTCATTGTTGGCATATTAAAACAGGCTCACCGTCTGCACGCGCCGCCAACGATGGGCTGGGTTTAAGCCCCAGTCCCCAGACCAAGACCCAGAAGGCCGACTCAACGCGACCCAGCCAACCCGGCTAAACGGCGACAGCCACTGACAATTGACACTTTTGGCCGAGTCCCGGCTTGGACTGGCCCTCGGCCCCCGGCCCCTCGCCTGCCCTCCCTTGCTGTTCGTTTTTGCGGCCACAATTTCAAGTTGAACTTCAGCTAGCAATTTCGTATGCAATGTGTGCCTTAAACCAAAAGAAAATTGTGACAGAAGAAGGAAGGGTTTCAGGCAGGGACCAAAGGCAGCGACTGGAGACGGGCGACTGCAAACGGAACGCACAGAGCAGATGGTGAGAAGAGGGGATCGGAGCACAGGCGAGAGCAGTGATTGGAGCAGAGATCGAAGAAGGGACTGCAGCAGAAACAAGACTACGATTTGTGATATGAATTGGAAGCAGAGCTGCGTAAGCAGAGTCTAGGCCAAAGAAAGAAGCAAAAAGACCCCAGAGAAGACAATAACAACTCGAGGCAATAAAGAAAACAAACAAAGGAAGGCCCCACGACGGTCCATAGACGTGGCCCCCAATCTATGGGAAGGGGTAACACAAGCCAGGCTCAATACCTACTTGAGGCAACTTTTGAGATGCGACGCCTCTGCAGCAACAATCCTAACAGGGGCCTAGTCTTGGCCCCAGTCTTGGCCACGCTGGCCATGGCCAATGGCCACAGACAAAGTGCGTTAATAGCCAAGACACACATGGCCAAAACACCGCCTCTGCTGCCACCCCATCCTGCCCCTGAGCGGTAAGTGGAGTCCAGGACAAGCAGCTAACGCGCCTTTTACAAATTTTTATTGAAAAATATTAAATTCTCATTAAGGCAGGAGAGGACCAAGCAGGTTCCCCCAATGTGTCCCGGCAGCAGCATCATTTTCCCCACACACACACACACACACACACACACACACAGTGTGTGTAGTTGTTGTGTTTTTTTATTTTCTCTGGTGTGGTTTTTCCTGAACGAACCCGAACCCCGAACCGAAGTTGGCGCGCGCTCGCATGCGCCGATAGACTCGCTTAGATAAAAGATGATTTATGGGTTTTATGGTGTGATGGGAATTTTAATTTCCAGCATTTTTGCTTAACAAAATTAAAGATGGTAAGAGTACGAGTACGAGTACGACCGAGTACCGAGTACCATGAGCGACAGCCAGATAGGAGAGAGATGGCATAGGCATATGGATGCTAGCTGGAAGATGCTAGCTGGGAGATGCTAGCTGCTAGATGGTGGCTACTCCTATGGCTATTTGCCTCTATTTGGGATCTAGCAATTGTCAAATGAGGCGACCGAGCGTTCGAGCGACCTCCTCTACTATAGACGATTCCATTTTTAATTGAGCCAAAGCGCACAGCATGTACCGCCGCAGCAACAGCAGCGTGGTCCCATCTATCTGCTTGCAACGGGCCAACTTGCAACAGACGGGCCGCTGTCCATTATGCTCACTCACCTGTAAAATAAATGGCAAAACTGCCAAACACTTTGGTCCGCTGACAACTTGCAGTGCGACGCCACGAGACGAGACGAGACGAGACGAGAGGCGACGCGGAGCGGAGCGGCTCCTTCCATTCGTTCCAATTTGATGCAGAGGACAAGGATGAAAGGGGCTGTGGATGGGGCACCCACTGCTGTGATCCGAGGTCCCTCTCTCTGAGGCACAGTGCCGTCGGTTTACCGTTAGGTGTCAAAGATTTCATGCCCCATGTCGCAAACTAACGACACACAATCGATCACAAATCAAATGGACAGAAGCCACAGAAGAGGCAGCGTTGGCCGCTGAGAGCTGCAGAGCTGCAGAGCCGCAGACCCGCAGTTGCCGCAGTTACCTCTGCTGCCTCCGTTGCGACAGTCATCCAAATGTGTCTCAAAAATCAGGCCGCGGCCAATGCAAAGCCGTTTCATAAATTGCACATGACCTGACGACCAGCAGCAGCAGCAGCAGCAGCCTGCAACTGCAACTGCAACAGAAACAGCGGCAAGATGCAGCGGCAGCCAAAAGGCAGCAGAAAGGCATAACAATAAATTAAAAATGGATGTCGATGCCGATGTGGATGTGGCTGTGGCTGTGGCTGTGGCTATGGATTCGGACTCCATGTGTGCCTCCATGTGTACCTCTTGTGCCGCAGACTCTAAAAACTGCAATCCTCAGACTTGGAACTCCTTCAATTTCAGTTTGGAATCAGACTGGGTCTCTGTTCGATTTGGTTATTGGAGCACTCTTCTGTGTGATGGACAGCTGCCGACAGCCTCCAGAGGCTCCTCAATGCTCCATCCTTCCAGTGGGGGGGATACGGGATATCAGACTCATTGATGGACAGAGTTTTGTCCGTTGCAAAGCATTGGCAAGCGACTTTATTGGTTTTTAATGAGCTGCGCTGTGATTTTGAATGCTTATCTAAATGTATTTCGTAGATATACATTTGGCAACTGTGTGTGTGTGTGTGTGTGTGTATGGGTATCAAGCATTGCTGATAGATCGCCATGTGAAGAGAGTCTGAGCATTCACTTAACTTTTCATTCATTCATTTCCATTTCAATTTCAATTTTGTTGCCCCGTTTCGACTCGGTTGCTTCAGCTCATAAAAACGATTTACCAGCTGGCAGCTGCAGGGCATTCATCACGTCGATCAGTCTTAATTAACGCAACTTCTCACTTTATTTACTTTTACTCATTTGCATCCCGTTTGGGTCATTAAACCTGACCTCTCCCCGGCCTAACAGCTATCTACCATTATCTCGGACCATCCTCGGATCAAAGTATCAACTCCTCCCTCCCTTCAAAGGCCAGTGGTAGCGCTAGTGCCAGTGCCAGTGCCAGTGGCAGTGGCCAGCCTCGACGCAATATTGACCTGACCCAAGGCATATTAATTAACCCAAAAAACCGGTCGGTTATATTTGTCTAACCTTTATGCTAAATGCGGTGACGGCAGACCCAGACCCCAGAGCCCAGTCCCCCCAGTTGGTAGTATTTTTTTTTTTTTTTTGTTGGAACGGCAGCCGTTTGGCTACTGTCTGTTTTGGGTGTACATACATATGTATTTGGTTATTAATTTACCAATAAATTGCCATGGCGTATACGTAATATTTCACAATTGTGCCTTAATGACCGAAAGCGTTATTCATGCACTGATTTCCGCTGCAGGTGTCATCCAATCCCGATCTTAGCTGGAGCCCCATTGCTCTCACTCCCTGCTGTCGCGGGAGCAACCAGTTATGCGTATTAGCCAGGTCCAAAGCAGAGCTACAGCTACAGCTACAGCTACAGCCACAGCTTTAGCCATACTTCCAGTCTTGGCTTGAGCTACACTCACCGTCAGTAGCTACAGTTCCCGTCCCTGCCCGTTTCGCATTGAAATTACAAATGACGAGAAATTTGTCATCTTTATTATTGCAAACAACGCGCGCAATGCTCTGCGGCAACAGTTGCACAGTCGACGACAAACGACAAACGACGACGTCGACTACGACGACGACATCGACAATGCTCCCCTGGACAATTGCCGGGGAGTGCGTGCCACGCCGCACACAAAGGCCCCAGCAGCAGCAGCACAAGCAGTTGCTGACAACTTGCCACACATCTTTGGGGAGCCGCCACCGGATCAGTGCTGTGCAGTGCAGTGCAGTGCAGTGCAGTGCAGATGGAGTAGATGGAGGAGGGAGTCCAACCACTTGGCTGGGTTAGCCATCGCCCATAGCCCCATTGTGAGCTCAATTGATTTTTCATTCAAATGAAAATCCACAACGGATTTGGCCACAGACCCCGTAATGAGCACAGTGTCCGCCGTATCTCTGCATATGGTACGACGACAACAACAACAACAAACTTATTTCCTTTTCTTTTATTACAAAAAATAATACAATTTGTTTTGCTTTTGTGTGTGTGTGTGTGTGTGGAGCTAAATCTATGATGACAGTTTGGGGATGCGGCAGAATGCAGTTTGGGATTAGGCAGGGAATACAGTGAGTTTTATAAGTCTAGGCTTAGATTTGTAACAAACACGCAGATTTAAATTAAAGGGAGAAATGTTATACATAAGTTGATACGAAAAGAAGGTTCGGTTCTTACATAAACATCTAATAAAAGGGGGGGGGGGGGGACTACTAAAAAGTCTTGTAAGGAATGTAGTAGGTTTATCCAACAACAAATGTGGGTATCCCCATCCATCCACCCATTAGCTATCCACCACAGCTTTCCATTAACTATCGTATCATATGCGTATAGTACAAAATGTGTGTATGTATCCTATCCTATATATGAGAGAATTTCTATTTATAAAAGTATATAAATATATATTGCTTTGCTTGGCTTCTTCTGGTTTTTGTGCCTCTTTTGTGTCGATTGTTTTTCGTTTTTGTTTTTGTGAGTATAAAATTTTCTACTTAATAACCAATAAAAAATTGCATCTAAAATTAGTTAAAATTTGTCTTACCAAATATAATATTATATATATGTATGTATTTATGTATATATATACACGCAAGTTGCTAGCACCAATCCAAAACTAACTGTATATATATATATGTATAGGTATGTATGTATATATATTTTAACTGTATAATCGTATAAAACTAAATGGATACGAGTATATGTACGAGTAGTAGGTTTTAATTCCATTTCGTAACTTGGCTTCTGAAGGCAATTGTCTCTGGGTTCTGTGAATATATATTTAAAATGTGAATGAATTTTACAAATTCTTCAACTCTAGCACTATATCGAATACCCTACAAATAGATTGGGCTTTGAGCCCGCCTAACACTAAATTGAGCTACTTAAACTTAAGCAATATGGAAAATATGGAAAATCCGTGAATCTCAGTGAATGGAACAATGGAAAGCGATTCCGAGTGTGTGTGAATGTGAAATATAAATACGAGTAGTCAAGAGCGAGCAGCATCTTCGATGAGTATTCTCGGCGTCTATGTATAGATATGTATGTATGTAAGTATGCATTGTATGTATGGCCAGATTGGCAGTCACAGTCCTCACTTCACTCCATTCTGCCATTCTGCTCAGTGGCGGCGCATGTGCAGCGACAGATGATCGGAGCGGCTGAAGCTTCTCGTGCAGAGCTGACAGCGGAATGGCTTCACGCCCGTGTGCTTGCGGTAGTGGCGGGTCAGCTCATCGGAGCGGGCAAAGCGCCAGATGCAGCCCTCCCAGGTGCACACATACGGCTTCTCACCTGTGAAATGGTTTGATAGCAAGTCAGCAATACGTACGGATCCAAGCATCCCCATCTACTCACCCGTATGCGTTCGCTTGTGCGCCTTGAGGTGCGAGCTTTTGGTGTAGACCTTGTCGCAGCCTTCGGTGTCGCATTTGTGTACCTTGCGGTTCTTGGAGAGATCATTGTAGCCGCCGCCGTTGGCCGTCGCATCGGAGGAGCTGGACCGAGCAAAGGAGGAGGCACCGCCGCCAAAATTGATGCCGCTGAAGCTGCTGTTGTCCTTGCGGGTGGCGCCCAGGGCCATGCCACCGAAGGCCGGATTAAGGGCAGCGTGCGGTGACCCCGAGCCCGCGTAGCTCTTCCAGCTGGCGGAGGATGAGGAGGAGCAGGCAGGGGCCACCGCCGACTTGCTGCCGCTGCTGCTGCCGCCCGTCGGTGAGGTCTTCCTCGCCGCCTGCCCGTCACTGAACTTGTAGGGATTCTTGAAGAGGCTCAGCAGGCTGAACTTGCGGTCGTAGTCCTGCATGAGCGAGGAGGAGTTGCTGCTGCTGCCGCCACTGCTGCCATTGTTGTAGCTGCAGCTGTTGTTGTTGTCCTCCTGCTTGCCGCTTCCGGCGCCGGCGCCACCACCGCTAATCCGGCGGTACGTAAAGAAGAATGGCGACGCGGCAAAGAATGGCGA
Source organism: Drosophila subsilvestris (assembly GCA_035043285.1). Lineage (NCBI taxonomy): Eukaryota > Metazoa > Arthropoda > Insecta > Diptera > Drosophilidae > Drosophila > Drosophila subsilvestris. The sequence continues at coordinate 471,414 of JAWNNB010001795.1, forward strand.
GAATGGCAACTTGGACACACCGGAGGCATAAAGTTGTTGCTGAGTGGGCTGCTGCTGCTGCTGCTGATGCTGACGGCCCCCAAAGGCCCCCAACGACGAGGCACCGACCGAAGCACCGGCCGCATAGCTGGCTGAGGATGAGGATGATCCAGACTGCTTGCCATTGCTGTAGTTGATGCTGCTATGGACTGCTTTGGTGGTCGATGAGGATTTACAGCTGCCGCTGCCACTGCCGCTTCCACTGCTGCTGCTCCCATGCGAAGTGCTCGCTGCAATGGAACGGGGAATGGGAAGAAAACCAATTGAGATTCGGTTAACAAAATGGCCAAAACGGTCGTCGACTGGCGGGAGAGCGACTTTATGGCCACAAATGCCTAATGAGACTCGTAAATGAACTACTGACTGACTGACTGACTGACTGAACGGAATGGCCTGCCCCATCCAGTATATTGGCAGAGTACTCGTACCACCAACCTACCGACTACTCCCAGTCTCAGCGACTCTCCGTGTGGAACACTTTGCCTTGTCAGTTAGGAGTTTTTACACAATTTCCTAATTTCGTTTGGCCGCCTCATTGCATCAAAAACGTTTGCATGTCGCGTATTTTATGGCCGACAGACAGCCAAGACTGCGACGGACAGCGAATCCGTGCAGTCGTGATCCATTTAACCTGTACTTCAACCAGACGACGACTGCCAGTTGCGGCTGCCAGTTGCAGTGGCACCCGGACCCCAACTCTCGGGACAAGTGTGTCGATTTTGGCGCCCGCGACATCAACATCAATTGCGGCAGCTGCTGCCTGCTGCTGTTGCAGCCTGCCAGCCGTTTGCTCCTTCCTCTACCTCTACCTCTACCCCCAACCTCAAACTCTTTTGCTACCGACAGTAGTCCACTGTGTGTGTACCTTCCTTGAAGGGTGCTCCGGCGACCAAAGTCATATAAAAGTTTGCTCAATTCTCGCTTCTGGGCTGCTGCTTGGCCACTTGTCTTGGGTCGCCGCATAACAGGGGCAGCCTTTGCTTCTTTTTCTCTTACTTTTTGTTGAAACTCTCAAGTGATTCTCAATGTTTGTTTGGGTTGGAGGGTAGCCTTTAGCCTTAATCGATAATTGATAGTCGCCGCTGAGCTGTATCGAGAATTGCCGCCACGAAGGTTTACGAATCTCAAATTGCTAGTTAGAATTGCAACATTTACAAGTGATTCCCTTTGCCCCCTCCTCATCTTTGATTCTTCTGGTGTATTGACGGTTGAGTGCATTTGCACAGGAAGATGCGTTTGTCGATACCACTAATCATGCGGCTGAAAGATAATGCTTGATCATTACAACACTGCTGGTGCCTAACCTTGTGGGTATGCAAATAAATATAAAGTTTAATTTGAACATCATTTGGAAATGATTTTCGTGAACCTTCAACCCGAGGCTGATCATTAGGCTACAGCCCTGCTTTGGCCCTCCTCTTGTGGCGCTCTCTTTGCTGTTGAGCTACTTTCTGGTCTTCTCTTTTGTTAAATGTTCCCTCAAATAAATATATTTTATACCCTCAACTTGATAATTCTCTCATACAAATCAGTAAGAAACAATATACTCGTACTCCTTTCGCCCCAAAACGATTCTTCTTTGATTTATGATCAATTTTCTTTCATTTTCAGGTGCTCTTCTCTCAGCTCGTATCTAATGTGCGTAAAACTGTGACTGGTGAAGTGTGTGAAATCTTGCAAATTATAAGCCACAATCACACAGGGTGAGAGGTATTTATAATTTATTCTTATAAACCCCCCCCACCAATCCCTCTCGGGCTTACCTGCTTAGCACATTCAATTTTCACTTGCTTTTTCCCCCCCTCGTCTTGACGTTTCTTGCCAGTGCATCTCGTTTGTCAGAGTGTGTGATGGGGTTGGGTGAGCTAAGGGGGGGGCTAAGACAAAGCAGCAAAAGAAAGAAAAACGAGGAAAAAGCGAACTGTACAAGTGACCCAGGCTTAAGTGCTTTGTCAAGCCTGCAACTATATATGACCGAGGGCCACAAGACCCAGTCGGAACTGACCACATCTCTCCCTCTCCCTACCTCTCCCTCTCCCTCTGCCTCTCCCTCGCTGGCTCTCTGCTTTGCTTTGCTTTGCTTTGCTCTGCTGTGAAGTGAGTGCTGTTTCTGGGGTCCGTTGGTACGCTGCTTGTTTCTTAGCCTCAAGTGCTTCGAGTGCGTTGCGACTGTCTACACATGTGTACCAGGTCTCTGTTGATGCATTTGTAATTTCCATGCCAGAGAGCGTTTTGTTTCCCCAGCACCCAAGCGGCCAAGCAGCCAAGCACCGAAGCACCGAAGCACCCAAGCTTCAGGTCGCCCAAGGTAGCAACAGACCCAAAGAGGGGGCTGCTTCAGGTTGAGCTCCGTTAGCTTGGCCCAGACCAGGTCCGAACCCAAACCCGAACCCGGGTCCAGGTCCGAGCGCGTTATTAAAATTGATGGCATTTAATTGAACTGGCCATCAACGTCAGCCCACAGTGCAGTGTGCCTTGGAGTTGAGGTTGAGTCTTTCTGTTTCTGTTTCTGTGCCCCATTTGCAATTGCCAGCCTCCCTGGAAATGGCAAAGAAGAGAGAAGGGAAGGGAAGGGAAGGTAAGGTAAGGAAAGGAAAGGAAAGGGTGGTAGCTGCTAGGCTGGAAGACTGGATGGGTAGCCGCCGCCACAGTAGTGGCTTATGGGCCACAGCTTTAGCTCTCCAGTCCGCTCTAAACTTTATGCTGTATGCTAATGCGCATTATGTGGCAACTCTGTCTGTCATATATTTCTCGTCTCTCAAACGGCCATTCCATTCTCCGGCGAATATCCCCAGTGAATGTTTCCCTATGTCTCAGTGTGTGTAATCACCGCTTTTACCAAAATGCACACGCTGACTTCATATTTCTGCCAATTTAGCAGCAACAACGGCGCAACTGTGGAACGATGGAACGGTGCAACGGGGCAAACGGTGCAGCCATCAGGCGGTGCATTGCCAGGCGACCCAGAGATTCGAAATCACACTTGTGCCTATTGCCAAAGTGGTGCAATAAAAAAAGTGAATGTTGCCCCCGAGTGGCGATGCTATATAGACAGGCTCCTCCATCTCTGGCTCCTTTGGCGCGTCTTCAAATGGTCGTCGCGTTGCGTTGCGTTGCGTTGCGTCGCTTCATATCTGGCCATAAACTGCTCATTTGACTCTGCCAGATTTCCGCTGGCTAGGCAACCTCCCAGACTGCCTCTCTAGATCTAGCTAGATGGGATCTTCTGCAGCTCCAACCCTCTCTAGATCGCCATCCCTCCAACGTACCGCACCACTCGCATTCGCCATCACCGTCGCAGCGATAATTATGATGAGATCGTCGCAAGACCAAGAAAAGTCATCGCTAAAGCGGGTGGGGTACACAGTGGAGTCTCTTTTTAAGGATTTCCTGTGTCAGTTTGGGTTTTAAAGAAAGCGTAGAACAAATGGAAACTCTTTAAGCGAATTAACTCTGGAGCAAACTTTAATTAAGTTTCATTGATTTGTGACCAAGGGTCGTGCAACAGATGTTATAGGATACCTAGATCTGCTAACCCACTGGGCTATTACTGCTTGACAGCTCATTAGTGGCTCAATCCCACCCGCCCTTGACCCACTGTGCTGCACCGTTCCACAGCGTGTGCAATGCAATGCGGATCTCGCACCAAATGCTGCACTGCCACTGTGGAAACAAGAAGAACCCAAGCCAGGGCGAGTAAAGACAGAAGAGACACACAGAAAGAGAGAGAGGAGAAGAGAGAAGAAAAAAACCCCAGCCAAACAATAAATTACAGAAACAGTTGATAGGGTTTAATGTGCACTTGGTGTGCGATTGGTTATAATTGACAGTTCGCTTGGCTGAAGCTTGGCTTGGGCCTAGCCGGGTCCCGGGTCTCAGTCCGAGCTATCGCTATCGCTCTCCCTCTCGTTGTCGCTATCGCTGTTGCTGTCGATGGCGACGTGCTTGGCCAAGCGCACCACCAAAGCACCATCGTGTGTTACGTTTGTAGCCACTTAATTGCCAGGCGCGCGCTCACTCGCTTACTTTGATTTACTAGTTGATTTTTGATTTTTATATAAAACTGTCGTATTTAACTTATAATTATGAAACAACATGGCGCTGGCAATATACTCGTGCGAGCTGAACTATACGGCGTATCCGTATTTCACATTCGCATTCGCATTTTGGCTTTGGGATTTGCAGTCGCAGCCCCAAATGGGATGGGATGGATTCTGCAATTTTCACACATGAAACGTTGCGTTACTGTTGCTGCTGCTGCTGTTGCTGCTGTTGCTGGCTTTCTGGGCCACCACATCATTTGACCAACTTCGAGGCTGACCGCATCGGATCGGATCGGTTTGGGCCACCGCGAGTCACATTGAATTTATGGCATTGCGCATACGCCGTGGGGGCAGCCGCCGCAAGTTAAAAAAAACCCCCTTTATATACCCTCTGCAATTGCATTGCTGCCGCTGCCGCTACAGCTACAGCTACAGCTTTTTGTTTTAGCCATTTTTCACACTCTGCGGGCGTCTTTTGAACCTTGAAATAAAAGTTTTCCCACACTGCACACCACACCACGGCAAGGCATTTCGATTTTCCTTTTGGCGGCTGCCATGCCATGCCATGCCTTACCGTACTTTACCTAACCTTACCTTACCTGCCTGTGGCCTGCCTGTTTGCCTAGTGCCTGGCTAATCCAGCGCCTGATTCCCAGAGAGCCCAAAATGGTAACAGACGTAGACTTTGTGGCAGCAGGGAAAAAAGCTAATGAGCAACAACAGCAGCAGCAGCAGCAACAGCAGCGGCAAATGCAAACTGCACCTGCCAAAGAGAGGCACAGAGCCAAAAAAAAAAAAAGGAGGCACTAGGAGAAATAAACTGGAGCTAGGAATGGCGAAGCTGAAATGCCCTTCATATCATTGTAAAATTGAAGGGAATATTATTCCATTACAAAGCAAACAGCGTTTTCATTTACTTATCGTTCATTAAACTCCTCTAATGTGGAAATTACTTAATTTCCTAACGATAACCCATAAATTTCTTAGTTCTCTGTTATGCCCAACAAGCTATGGATTCTATAATGCCCCAACGACCTTAGGGTATATATTTTGCAGCGAGGGCTGCCCACAACAAAATCAGCAAACAGCATCGCCAAGACGTTGGCGGCGCTTCGTTAGTGGCTGCCGTTAGTCCCTCTCCCTCTTTCTGTCTCTGTCTCTGTCCCTCAGTGTAGCTCTCCTTCGCACCCACTGCGTTTGTATGTGTATGTGTGTGTGTTTGTAGTTTTTTTTTTGTTGATTTGTTTTTTATGAGCAAATTGTGCAAATATCTTAGAGCCGGCAGAAAAACGCTGACAACTAGATAAATTTAAATGAATTTCTGAGACTCATAAGCTGACAGCGAAATGGTCGATCAGAGTCGTGTGTCGTGTGTTTGGGGGCATGCCACGGATGGAGTTCTTGATCAAAAGGCGGTAGCCAGATCAAGAGAGAGAGAGAAAAAAACGGCCAACATTTAATTGTTTTTACTACCAATTATGTATTTGTCAAGTTAATTGGTATGTCAACGCAACTAGTTTTTATACCACTGCAACTGTAGACCAGACATCAGCTTCAGATTCAGCTTCAGTTGCAGCCTCAGCTCTGAGCTCTCAGCTTCAGCTCTGGCTGTATCTGGAGTCATCAAAGCTGACCACCGCCAGCGGAGCAAACGCCTGACGCATTGTCAATAAGCTGACGACGAACTGCGGACATGGACACAGAGACACAGAGAGCGAAGATACAAAAGCAATGCCAATCATGCAGGCATTTTACACCATGCCGTGGTCTCGGATGCCGCCGCCGTCGTCATCGTCATCGTCGTCGTTGTCTAAGCCAAAAAAGCCAAAGATCCAGTGGCCGGAGCCAGCGAGCCAGCTAGCCAGAGAGCCAGATCACCAGACAGAGCCAAGCGAATGCGAAGGCGAAGGTGTGAAATAGTTGGACCCGGACCAAACCATGCCTCACAACACATCACCGCACCTCATTGCATCGCACCTCATCCACACCTCATCGCCCAACCGGACTCGTTTCAGGCAGCTTCGCTTGTCGCCATTGATTGTCAGCGCGTGTTCTCTTCCAGCCAAAGACGATGGCGTTGATGGATGGATGGATGGATGCATGGTTGGATGGATGGATGGTCAGCATTGGGGAGGAAGAGGGAAGCCCTGGCCTGCTCTGGAGTCGTCGTTGTCCCGTACCCCACCTCTGCACTGACTTATCGCTTGATCTGTGAGTGCTTAACAAATGCTTTACGCTAATGACAATTTTGTTATACATTTTATGCATGCACACACAGATGCAGAAACAAACAGAGCGCGGGCATGGGCACACGGCGTATACGCAATGTCCGTGTTGCTGTCGTTGTCGTTGTCGATGTCCATGTCGATGACGATCACGATCACGATGATGATGATGATAATGATGATCGGACTTAAGGATGGGGATATGTATGTCGATGGCGTGGATGCGTGTGCGATAAGGCGACGGCAGCCACTGTCGATGGACAAGCCGATAAATAAATTTATGCACAAACCAGACGAGGCGTAAAATGTGCAATTTGATTTAATGCCCATGTGTGTGTGTGTGTGTGTGTGTGTGTGTTTGTACTCGGACTCGTATTCTCGTACCTCGTACCCCGTACTCGTATATCTGTGCGCAATGATAATCGATTTATGGTGTGTGAAGTTTGTTTCCTTTACTTTTGCATTTTTTGTGCCTACTCTGCTGCTGCTGCTGCTGATGCTGGTGCTGCTGCGATTCTTTTTCTCTTGGTCGTTTTTTTGTGTCATTGCTAATTGTGTACAAATATGGACAAAAGCGTGGACACGGCCTCAGCGAAGGCGAAGTCGCCGTCGCAGTTGCAGTCGAAGGCTTTCTAAATGGCCAGTAAGTAGGCAGAGGCGGCTGCTGGTGCTGCTGCTGCATCGGGAATCGGCCATCAGCCATCGGCAGTCGGCCAAACTCGCCTAACAGCCGCTTTAAAATGCCTGTGAGAAATAATTTATGCATTTCTTTGTCTGCCCGGCACGTCCGTCGTCCGAGATAAACAGCGGCAAAGCAGTTTAAGTGGTTTCCTCTATGGTCACCCATCCTATCCTATAACTCTACCATATAAATGCTATGCTCGAAGAATTCTGATTGGGCGGGGACCGGGAGTGGGGGCACACTCCCATGCTGTAGCCATAGTCGGGGCGAAGGCATTAAATGGTCGTTTTATGCAGCATTTCATTGATTTATTGATGCGCATATGTAATCGATTGGGGCTGGCAGGAGAGATCTTAATGCTGGTTTCACTTAACAAAAAATATATCGTGGAAAATGGTGAGAGCCGGAAAATGCAGAGCTCTTAATTGTAGGTGCAATAGGTGCAAAGTCAAAATGATAACAGGAAACTCCTTTAAAAACTACTCCTACTTCTGTTTTTTGCTTCCCTTTGCCTTTACTGCTAAATACTGCAGTCAATTTAGAACTCTCCAAGCACTTGTTTTAGCTAGTTATAGCCATTAAGTGCTTGATTAATGTACACGATAAATAATCGAAATAATTAAAGATCCTTTAAACAGTTCCCAGGCACACCACATACGACATTAATTAATGTCGTTTATCGATGAATTAGCACCCCTACAATCAATGTACCGATCACACAATACCCCAACATTATCGATAGATTGATCGATTGTGTCTGTTAAGCGGCGACTTTTACTACCCCCTAAAAAGCCCCAAATGAGGCCGAAAGGCTGGAAGGCTACAAGGCAGACCCTGGGATACGACTCGTAGGTACCCAAAGAGAAGAGTGAGGCCTGAGTGTGCTGCGGCGAATGGTCGTGGACGGTGCTGCAGCTAGAGCTGGGAATGAATTTAGAGACGGCGTTCGAGACTAGAGTTTGGAGCTTGGAGTTTGGTGAGCGGTAATTGCCGCGTGTTAATTCAAACAAATGTCGGGGATTGCACATTTAATGTGAAAATGAAGAAACATTGCGCACAGAGTCTTTTGGCCAGGTCTAAACTAATGTACTTATGTGTGCAACATGCATACTCATACATATGTATGTATGTATGTGTGTATGAGAGAGTACTCGTATCTATGTGTGTGTGTGTGTGTGTGTGTGTGTGTGCTTGCCCCCAAACGAGCGAGCGTCTTGCACTCTCTTTGCCATGGAGCTTCGAATCTCTGGTTAGGTGGAGCGAGTGAAATAAATGATCCCAGCTTCATGTTTAATTTATTTGAAAGTTAACACACATATAACAACACCAGCTGGAAGAAGCGACCAGACCGGAGACCGGAGACCAGAGACCAGAGACCGACCAGGCCGGGCCGGGCCGGGACGGGCCCGGTGACTGTAAAACAGTTAAAAAGCAAAAACAAAACGAATCTACAAGGTGGAGACGATGCCGGCTGATCGGATGGTCGGGCTGGTCGACTGACTGGCTGGCTGGAGCACGGCATTAATGCGTCGTAATCACACTAAGCAGACATTAAATGCGTTTTCGCTGTTTGAGCACCACCGCACCACACCGCAATACTCTGCAGTGCAGCACCACCTTAAATACAACGTCGTTGGGGCCTCGGCCTAGGCCTAGCCAGGCGAGGAGGAGCAGCAGCCGCAGCCGCAGCAGCTCCAGCAACATCGACTAGCGCCTAAATGATTGATAAAATAATTGCTTGCACGTGATGCCAGGTGAAAGAGAGGAGAGAGAGAAACAAAAGAGAAAGGCCGGGCCGCACGCAATGCCCCTGCCCCTGCCCCCAGCTCCTTTCCCCGAGCCCCGTCTTCAAGTGTCAACGCTGGAGCCACGATAGAGCCAGCCCAGCTCCCTATGCCTTAAAAGAGTATGCCCAGCCCCGTCAATCAGTGGAGGAGTTCAAGCAATCCGAATCCAAGTCCAAATACACCGAAAAAGCATTGAAAATCTAACGAATTATAACGTGGGAAACTAACTGAGAGACACACTATCACCACGGTGACTCCCAGAGAGAACCACAGAGAGAGAGAAAGAGAGAGACAGACAGCAGGCACAAATTGCCGCAGTTAACGGTTCCTGTTTCATCGCAAATTTGGTTGAGCGGCAGAAAACAGAAACAGAAAAACGGAAAAGCCTCCAACAGAAACCAAAAAAAAAGATACAGAAACAGAAACCGAAAGACAAGCGCCTGAATGAATCTTCCAAAAGGCAACAAAGCGGCGATGCACAAGGGGGGACACAAGGCTCCACTGTACAGTGGTTCGAAGTATAAAGAAAATAATTATGTGATTATTAAATACAGAGTTGAAGAGTCTATAGAGAATTGTGGGTGAGGATATTTGCAGGAATGATTTCTGGACTGATAAAAGATTGCAAAAGAGAGAGAATACGATAAGGATGTATACCCAGTGGCAGAACATATCAGATATATATATAGAACTATAATAACTATCTATAGAAACTGTAAGTCAATCCCTCTTTTAAAAATTTACCTCTAAGACTAAACCAATTAGCTAAAAACCTTCGACAATTCATCCATTATTCGCTGTGTGGAAACCACTGTGCTTGGGAGCTCTCGCAATGCCAAAAAGACTGCTCCACGACAAGTGGCCCCCCGCACGGTTCTGCCCGCCCACTCGTGCGCCACATTATTTCATGCAAAATCATGCCATGGGAACCACGACGACCAAGCCGATGCTCCGCGAGCAGTCATCCTCCCCAGGTACCCCAGATACCACCGCAGTCACCCCGCAACGCCCCGACACTTCTTTGGAGCTGCACAGAAAAAGGCAGCAAGCAGTCTAGAACTATTACCCCAGTCCCTGGCCATGGACGACAGTGCCCCAGCATCTCCAGCAGCTCCAGCATCGCCTCTGTGAGTCTCCCGACTGCAACTAATGCACAATCATCGCAGATTATTTCATTTAATGTCAATACAAAACCAGCAAGAGCCATCGCAGGCAACCTCCTCCGGCTTTAGCTATAGTTTCAGCTACCCCCAGCAACTCCTCTGTGGCTGACTGCAGCGCTGTCTGTGGCTTGCCCTGGGACTCTTGGATCCTGGCGTGCATTGAAAGCTGAAAGTTTGACACTCCAATTCTCAATGCCGCTGGGCAAACAAATTGAGTGTAGAGCCCGGCAGGAGGGCGACGGACGTCGCGTCGTCGAGGCGTTTTGGCCCGTTGAGTGTTTTGCAAACGAGTTTAAACTGCTGTTGACTTTTGAAAAGTTTAAGGGCCCCAACCAAGCAACCAAGCCAGCCAGCAGTTGGCCAGGCCATCTCTCACAGCCAGTTTTCATCCCGAACTGCGACTCCGACTCCAACTCCTCCGTTTGACCTTGCAAAATCGATGTTCAATGTTCGATTTCGGCACATTTTTCGCTTGGTTTTATTTATGGCCCGGCATTGCGATATTTATTTGTGCCTGCCTCGACGGCCGATCCGATCGCATCCGTCATGCGCCCCCTCCTATTCAATGATATTTGAAGTGTGCAATCAATTTTTTCTTGGTTATATTTCGGGATTGAAATCCATACAAAATGTTTGCATATTGCAGGCGAACAATGCGATTAAGATTTACCGAATGACAGAAAATTATGATCATGATGATGATCTTCGAAGCATAGCAAGAAATTTAGATCTATAAATGGATTTTACCTATAGGCTTGGGACTGTAGGTATGTTCCATACACCTCAGAAATTTAGCTATTTTATGGATATTTTATATACGATTAGCTATTTGATTCTAGGAGAATGTGGAGGCACCTTCTTCAAAGATCTTCATATCTCTTTAATACTTGATATTAAAATCCTTGCAGATATTGAAATGAAACCTATGTATATATTCCAGGGATCAATGGATTCCTTTATCTAATTAGACACAGAGTAAGCCTTTTAACTGGACACTCTACCTTGCTGGGAACTCAATCTAAAAAGTCCCATCTTCCAGCTGTTCCCACAGTCGGCCGAATAATGGTTTCTACTTTCCAACAACGCTTAAACGTATCTTCCCTGAGTTATCAATGGTGCTAACAACCGCCACAACCAACCACCGATGCTGCCATGGAGTCTAACAATCCAAGTAAAATATAAACCATGCGGATATCTGAACAATCTTTTAAATTAATTTGTTGTCACCAGTTTGTTGAAATAATCTGGCGAGGAAAACAAATGTTTGCTCCAATCGAAGCCAGGTGGGTGGGCACTGCCACTGCACCATCCACGGCAGCACCCAGCAGCAGCAGGCAGCAGCAGGCAGCGACACATGCTGCAAGTGGAGCTGGAGCTAAGGCTGTGTAACTGTGGCTGTGGCTGCGGCTCGGACCCCAGAAAACTGCCCAACCCCAAAATTGTTCACCTGTCAAATCAGCGAGCTGCGATCTTTTATTGGTGGCAAGAGGCGAGCGCCAATTGTTGTTGGCCACAGAGCAAATGCAACTGCAACAGCAGCAGCAACAACAGCAGCAGCAGCAGCGTCAGCCGGGGCAGATTTATTTATTTAAGCGAGCCAAAGTGGCGGTGCACCCAATTTCAAATGATGCTGGCTATCCAGACATACACTGAAGGAAATGGTGGTGTACCAGTGGAGTAGCACGTGGAATTTCCCCCCTTATTTAGTTTTGTATTATGCAGAAATTGGGTTTGGTATTATTGAACACCGATTGACCCAAAACCTCAACGCATCAGTGTTCCAAACTAAATTCTTTCCACTCTCCCCTCTCCACAGTTAGATTTTTGCCTACCATCCTTAAGCTCTAGAGATTGTTCAACTCTAGAATCCATTTGGCTATCATATTTATCCTTGCGGCAAGTCCATAATTTCTCTCAGTGCTAGCTGCAACTGCTGCCCGAGTGCCTGGCCTCGTAAAGACTTAATTAAAGCGTTTTGCCCAGTCTCAGTCTTCGTCTCCGTCCCCAAGTCCGAACCCGAACCCGAAACGAATCTCTCTCTCTCTCTCTGTCTCGCTGTCTCCCTGTATCTTTGGTCTCTGGTCTCCCTGTATCTGTATCTCTGTCTGTGGGCTTGTGGTTGTGCTTTGGTTTTGGATTGGTTTTGTTTTGTGGCTGGCCGTTGGCCGAGCGATAAATTCATGCCGCTAATTTGGCAGCGTTAACTCAATTTGTGACCACAAAATGCACAATTTGTCGCTGATTTTGATTGCCCATTGGTTGTTGTATCTGTCTGTCTGTCTGTCCGTCTGCCTCTTTGTGTATAAATATCGGTGTGTGTGTGATGCATTGGCCACGCCCCAAACGAACACCCAATGCCTATACCTTTTGTCTGTGTCTGTGGCTTTGTTTATTGTCTAATTATAGTGTGCCCAGGCGAAAAAGTGGAGTTGAAAACCGCAAAAGACTGCTGGCTGCTGCTATTGCTGCTGCTGCTGCTACTCCATGCTGCGAGGGAAACGACTCTCTCACTGTAGATGGGGAGACCCCATCTCCACATAGCCATCGTCATCATCTCACGAGTGCATCCAACTGCATTCGGTTTTATCAGGTCTCGCAAATCTTTTCTCCACACAATTGACTGTCGGCTCTTTTTTTACTCGGATCTTACTCTGCCTTTAACTCAGGTTCCGTCTCCTCCTGTACCCACCCACCTCCAGCAGGTCTATAAAAAGATTTTCCCATAGTTTGCCGCTTCATATTTTAAACTGATAAAAGTGTGAAGTGGCTGGAAAATGTGGTTCAGCTTATGCATAAAACGCGCCATCAGAGAGTCGAGTCGAGTTGAGTCGAGCCGAGCCGAGTCGAGTCGAGTCGAGAGTCGGCAGCCTTATAAGGCTCTCAACTCTTAAACTCCTAACGGACCGAGCACGCACTCCGACATCATCTCTAGCTCCAACTTAGACTCGGACATCGGGACAGCACCAGAAGCAGCAGCAGTTAGACTTGGACGTGGCTGTGGCTCTGGGTCTGGGTCTGGCTCCGCTTCGATTCGATCCACTAACTGGCTCATAAATCTCAGCAATTAATTTTTTAAAGTGTTGTCTCTGCCCCAAGTCTCTGGCTCTGGCTGTGACTCTGTGACTCCAGCTCTGACTCCAAGTCTGAATCCGATTCAGAGTCTCCTCGCCGTGACAACTGTCACCAGGTACACACGTTAAGTAAATAAAAATTTGCTCACATTTGTTTTTCCAGCTTTTGCGTAATTTGCGCAGGAATTTTTCACTCTTTTCTTTTCCTTTTTTTTTTGTATCTTTGTACGAGTACTCGCTACGAGTATCTGTAGATTTGTAAGATGATTTAGGGCAAGCAACTTGATATGGGGGGCATGGAATATGCACAGAAGTGCGTCCACTAATAGGGAAATTAATTGGTGGGTTGTTCATTAAAGCAACGTTATGGGTGGAAGCTCAGGTGAGGATTATAACTCTGCTGCTATTGGGATGATAAAGCTGTGAGAATTATCACGTTTAAATTAAGATATTGGAAGATCTTTGAAAATGTGCAATGGGAACAAGGAAGTATAATGACAAAGATGATCGTTTTATGGTCTGCATACTCAATAATACATTAAATGTACCTAAGCAGTCACAGTCTATGTCACGGATAGTTGGCTTTTAATTATCAGTTTCTTTTTCTATTAACCCTTTATTTCGGTGTATCCATCTTTCCTTCTATTGATCAATCCATACATCTTTCTAAGCATCTTAGTTTAATCAATTAAAAAGTCTTCCTTAATTGTATTTTCTTCGTTTTATCTTCTAAAACACTTTCCCTAATTCCATCCCATCCAACTACAAGATTCCTTGCTTTCAGTTTCTGTAATGAAAATATCAGCCCATACATTTACTCAGATATATCGGAATCTCTGCAAACTTCTCACACTGATTTCATAATCGAATTCATCAATTATCCATATGGCGTATATATGGTATATGGCTTCATTAGGATTACATACAAACATTACACCATTTTGGCGGCCTTAATTTCCTTGTACACCATCCACCAACCACCATACACCATACACCGTACACCGTACAGAAGAAAAACACATTCAAATCGTTAGGCCAAAATGTGCACAATTTTATTTTGCCAATAATTTGCGAAAAAATATTTTCACGAACGTGGGAAAACTGCCGCCAACGTCTGTCCATGTTGTAATGGTCGTCTACCCCCGTATCCCCTACCCACCCCTATCTCTTCAGAGTCCCCTGTACCCTGTCCCCAACTCGCTCCATAGTTGTCGATCCCTGATCGGGACCAACCGATCAACAACAGCAGCAGCAGCAGCAGCCACAGCAGCAGCAGCCACAGCAGCAGCAATCCATGTCAAACTGAAAATTCAACAGAATTCGAGCGCAGTCGAGTCTCTGCCTCTGAGTGAGCAACAGTCAACCAATTATTTTTATCGATTTGGTTGCTGCCACAAACGCGAGACGCAGACGCTGACGCTGACGCAGTTGCATACGCAGACGCAGGCTTTTCATAATCAAATGTGTGTGTTTTTTTTTTTGGTCCAACTGTGGCATCACCAGCTTCAGCTCCAGGACCAGCTCCACATCCCGCTCTAGCTTGTAGCTCCATCTCTGAGCAGCTGAACACTGAATGCGCGCTCAGCTACCAATCCGCATCCGACTCGGAATCTGTCTCCGACTTGCAGTCCGACTCTGACTCCGACTCTTGCCGCTGTGGACATGTGGCAGGCGCAAATGTGCGACTTGTTGTACAATTTCAAATTGAATTAAATGATTGAATGCATGAATGAGTGACGCTAGCAACTGGCAGACTGAAGACTGAAGACTGAAGACAGCAGACGGAAGACTGAAGACTGTGGCAGCGAACGCAGATTGAGCGAAGCGAATGCACTGAGGGAAAATAAATACAGGAAAACATTGGCGAAGGCTTCCCAAAGAGATTTATTCTAAATAAAGGAGACATTTCTTCTGTTTCCATATTACACTTCTTTTCTTATTAACATTTAACCCCTTGCCCAGAAAATTATTTTTCTTGCCGTTTCTCGCAGTGTAGCAGGCGTCTGGGAGTCAGGTCGCGTCGCTTGCTCTCTGTGCGAGTGTTGAAAATCCTTTCAATAAATAGCTAAAGACAAGTAGCCGTTAAAACGCATTCAGCGTTCAGCTGATTCTGGTTGTTGTTGTTGTTGTTGTTATTGTTGCTGTTGCCCCAGTGGTTGTTGCACTCCAGAGAGTGTGTTTGATGGTGGTGGCTTGGAGCCCAACATTTGATTCATGATGCTGCTGGTCGAAGGAGGAGGTCTGTCTCTGTCTCTGCCTCTGTCTCTGACTTGGGGGCCAGGCTCCGTGTGGCATGTTTCGTTTGTTGCGTTTTTGATCGCAATTTGACAATGCGAACAACTGCAACAGCAACAACAGCAACAACGGCAACAGCAACAGAAAACAGCCACAGACAGACAACGCTAAAATGAACATGCGCCCGCTTGTCATTTAACATTTTTATGATTTCCAACATGCAAAGGCAATAACATTGTGGCAGCCTCTGGACATGGAGAAGAATCTGGTGGGGGGGGGGAACCAGGGGGCTGTCAGTAGTAGGACGACGAGGAGGAGGAAAGGATTTGCAAAATTGGTCTTCAGCTAGATTTGGCTTTTATGGCTTAATTGAAATGGCCAACTAATGAATGGGAATGGCAAAAAGGAAGGCATTTGCAATGCCAAATGGATATGGCCTCCATTTACATACATAGCTCTCCTCCATCACCACCGCCTCCAGTTCTGCCATTGGACTCGTCTCTACGCCGCCAACCCCGAGAGACATCTTGGGGGGAATTGGGACTTTGGACAAAAAACTGTTGACTGTTCATTGATTGAAGGAGGTTGTGCATTCTTCTTAATCACTGATGGATCTCCCACAGATCCTTACGAGATCATCAAATTGATTACTTTTTAATAGACATACAAAGAAGGTTAATTCAGCTTTTAGTTCAAGTTATTTGAGCTTGATCTTTAGTCGGGAGATATTATTTTTAAGTAGCATACATCCAAAGTCCATAAAATGTGCATTAAATTCTATCAAATAATCATCAAACGCACATTGAGGAATGAGACACGAAAGTATTTAATAATTGCAAATAATTGCAGAATACTTTAAATGGCTGTAAGAAATTAAATGAATGGATATTGGATATCATACATTTCAGAGAGTGTTAGTTAATGCCCAATCCAAATTTAAGCTGATTTCTATAATTTTCCATTCGAAATTCCTTTTGCAAAATTTTGATTATTTTCTTGGAAAGAATTTTCTTTACTTCCGCTGACAGGCGATGGGCCCATTGACAAGATCTGCGGATATGCATGAAATACAATTTTCTTCCATTGTTGTTTCATATATTCCATTGTGTGTTGTGAAAAAGTTCCCCCAAAATATCGAAACGATCAAAATTGCTCCAGAGTCGTGGCTGCAGAGGGTGGGTGCAGAGAGGTTGCGGCAGCATTCGTGGGGTACTGAGAGGCACAGCAGATGATAGATCGAATTATAAACTAAGCCAAAGTCGCTGTCTGCCCGTGGATGTGCCCTGCACTGGAGTCAATCTCCGAGAAGCAACAAAACAGACGATCGATAGACGAAAACAAAAATCAAGAAAGAGCAGCAGTCGACCAGCAGCAGCAGCAGCAGCAGCCAGAGCAGAAGCAGCAGCAGCATCAGCAGCAGCGGCGGCATAAAAAATAGAACGTGAGAAATATTATTCGATGAAGCGCCAAAGTAAACGCTTTGAAAAGTTGTTAGTTTATTCCCTCTTCCTCTTGATATCTCTCTCTCAGTTGTCTGTAGTTGTAGGTTTTGTAGCTGTTGGTTGTAGTTGTCGCTGTCGTTGTCTGCAGCCCATTTTGCGCCTGCTACACGCTACTCGTCCCCGTCGTCGTCTATGGTCGTTTGAAACCTTTCTGAAGGTTGATTGTGAAAGTCACGATTAAAGCAAAGTCACACTCCCCGAATCGAATGACTGACTTGGGCTTCGATTTCTGTCTGGTATCGCAGAGGTGTTGCTCGCATTCATCCAGAATTTAGCAGTTCTCTTTGAGGTTTTTTGTTGTTTTTTTTTTGCACATATTTACCATACGAGAAGTGGCAATCAGCGGATCAGCGGATCTGCAGCGGTTTGTTTTGTGCGCGTGTCATTAAAACGCCGACAACGTTTGAAATGCACCGACTGCAGTGAGTGAATGAAATGAGCCTCTCACAGAGGAGTTTTTGAGAGGGTATGTTAACCGAGAGGAGGGGGGCGGTGTCTGAGCGGTGCAGGGCGATAGAAACACGGCAGAACACACCTATTCGGGTTGCGAAATTGTCGCCAGTTAGAGACACACCCCATCCCCATCGCAGCCGCAGTTGGGAGAGGGGCAAGAGCGCTTAGAGACAGAGACGAACCGAACCCGGAGCTGCTTTAGCATTTGCCGCATTTATTATAATCGTATACCCTACCCAAAAAAGATGGGCTCGCTACGTTTTGCAAAGAGATTCTGTACACGAAAGGTTGATCCGACTTATTTTGAATGCAGAAATTAACATCATGGGACCAAGTATCTTCTTCCAGGTATCTTTAATCTCTCAAAAGGGTATTCCCCATGCCAGCTTCTACATGGCTTCTACACACTTATTATTTCTTTCTAAATCACTTGAAGGTAGCTTCCAATTGCCGTCGCGGAGAGGCAAGACGTTGAGGCAGACTCTGTCGGCTGGCTGCTACAACTGAGTGAGTGGCTTGCCACATTCTACACCTACACCTCCCACACACACACACATACACTTTGGATGCTGCTGCTGCTGCTGCTGCTCCCACATGCCCCTGACTGTTGTTTGTGTTTGGTGTTATTCTTGTCGCATATCAGTTACAAAACGCAGAGGGATCCACACCCAAAAAGCAACAGCAACAACAAACACAGACCCATAGCCCAGAGCCAAGATTCAAGATCCAATGAAAGAAACGAAACGAAACGAAACTTCCGTAAGCAGTCGACAGTTTAATGACTTTGATGACGCAGCGTGTGCTTTCAATTTACAAATACAACTCGACTCGACTCGACTCGACTCTACTCCTAGGGTTATTGTTGCGCGGTGCTGTGGATCTGTTGCTGTTGCTGTTGCTAGATGGATGCTGTGAGGGTGTTGCCTCTGTGGCAGCGTTCAGTGGGCGTCTCTTAAATCTCTTTTATTACTTTTATTTTCCTCCCAGTTGCGGCTGCGGCTGCGGCTGCCACTGCAGCACTCAACTTTGGCAGCTCGAGAGCTCGACCTCTGTTTTTGGAAATGTTGCGCTCACGTGTGGGAAAAGTTTATAGCACAAGCGTTGAACCGTTCGAATCGGTCAAGACCTTGGGCAAAGATTTGACCAAAATTACAAATCAGCCTGAGGAAGAGAAAAGCGTCCTTTGATTGGGTAGATAACTTACGAAGATGCCCTATCACAGCATCCATGGCTATTCATTAAGTGCCACACTTGCCATCTCAGTTTAATTATTGGTACTGGTACTGGTACTGGTACAATCGCTGCCATTCCTGGCATTCTTGAGAGCTTGAAAGTATGTTAATTAAAGCCCATTCATGGGTAGTTCTTTTGGTTATTGAATTGTTCAAGTCTTGACAAAGTTTTTACTGAAAGTTTCCTATAAGGATCTACGGACGACATGAGTGCCAGTCAAAGCCATTCTTCTCCACTGACAGGCCGCAATGCTAGAGTCAAATTCTTTCGACTCAAGCCAAAAGACAAACTGTCAAATGGAGAGCCACGAACATTACTCATACGCCACATGGGACTGCAAATAGTTGATGTTTGTTGAATTTTATTTACATGTTTAGTTGATGGCTGCTGCACCGTTTTGTGTGATTGTGGCTGGAGTTCTTTTTCTCTTATTTTCCATCAATTTTAATTCACTTGCAATAAATTTCTGTACGGACTTCTGGTTATTTTTTCGGCGAACATGTGCCGCGAAAATGAGCCAATTAAAGAAATGCTACACGTATCAGCAGCAACAGCAGCAGCAGCAGCAGCAGCGGCCACAGAAACAACAACGAGAGCAACAACGAGAACCGTAACAACCTTGCAGCCAAGAAAAATTGGGACTTGGGGCCTTCCTGGGGCTGGTTGCTGGCTGCTGATGGCTGATGGCAGGGGCTGTGTGGATGTGTGGCTCTTGGCCAAAGTAAAACCAATCAAGTGGCGCACAGTGTCACTATTACCACCTGACATTTACACAAATCTAGCTTTATGCCTCAAATGAAATGAAACAACAACCACAACGAGGGAAACCGAGGGAAAACCGAGGGAAAACCAAACAAACAAACAAACAAACGACATCAACGACGACTTCCTAACAACGCCAACCGACGACCGGCCTGTGGTCGGGTCTGTCCGGGTCTCGGTCTGGTCTGGTCTGGTCGAGTCTCTTCTAGCCTATCGCATGGCAGCGATCAAAAGTGCTTGGACCCAGGCTCAAGCTCAGGCTCTTGGCTCTTGGCTCAGTCTTTTGGCCTACAGAGAGCGTACAGCAGCCACCAGGCGGCTTATCTTAAGAGCCCGACCAGCAGCGGCAGCAGCAACAGCAGCCACCATCCGAGAAAAACTCTTTTGTATGCGGAGCACATGCGATGGACCCATGGACCGATCGACCGATGGAGCCGGTCTCCCCCTCACCACACCCCGCTCACTACCGATGCATAGCCTACTGCTTGGCTGCCTTAAACTGATCGCTAACAATCAATTTATTGATTGAGGTCTCAGGTGTAATCGATAAGAATGTTTTTTTTTTCTCTCTCTCTCGGTCTCCGTCTCCGTCTCTGGCTTTTTGTCTTTTGTCAGTCGGTTTTTGCTTGACTTAGTGCTCTAGTTTAGAGTATTTCTTTTTGTGCTCTTTTGCTGGCCTAACATATGACATGGCTACATGACATTATCCGATCTCGATCCGCATTTGTTTATCTTAATGCATCGATGCATCGGCATCGGCCCAGAGCCCGAGCCCGAGTCAGACGGAACCAGACGAAGCCAGTCCCAGGCTACGGGCCACAGGCCACAGTCTACTAGTTTACAGTTTACACATGACTTAGAGATGGACACTTGACACGAGAGCAGTGCGATAACGATGCCAAAGCGAAGCTAAATGGGGTTAAACTGCATTCAACTACAACGGGGTGGTCGGAGGGGGAAAAATACTTTATCAATGTGGGAAATTAGTTGAGTGTTGGGTTGTCTTCTTCGAATGATATTCTTTACACTAGTCAAGATTAGTTTCATTCATAAGTAGGCGAATTCATTACTAATTCAATATTCAAACGTATCTCAAAATTAATTCTTCTCTTTCTCTTCTCTATGCATCAGAATAAGTGAATGTTTTTATCCATCAGAAGAGTTATCTTTAGTTCAACTAACTCTTATCTAAATCTAGAATACAAAAAAACTTAGAATACTTCAATCTAAGCAAAAGTTTAAGCTGCATAAGAACTGAAATGTATCTATGAGCTGGAATGTATCTTTCACCCCACTAGTGTTCGATTTGCAGGCATCTTTGGATAGTTTAGAACTCGCATTACCATCTCTAATCTGAATCTGGGACGTAATTAGCCGCTGCTGATGCTGCTGCTGCATCATTGAGGAATTAGCCGAGTGCACATGGCCGTGTGGGGTTCTATCTATGTGTCTGGTGGGCGTACTGCATCATGCACCATACACCATGCACCATGCACCAAAAGCTTTTGGCTCACAAGATATGGCCAGAGACGGTCGTCGTCGATGTTTATTGCGGCGGTCGCTACAGATTTGGTTAACAGTTAACAAGCTTATCGCTCGATACGGCAAACAAAGGTGACGCGACCGTTGCTGCAGCTGTTTTTTCACTCGCCTCCTCATCCTCCTCCTCCTCCTCCTCATCGTACTCGTACTCGTGCATACATCCCACATTTAGTATTTACTTTAGTTTCTGTTTTTGTTGTTGTTGTTTTTGCTTTTCCTTTTGGCCCAGGCAGATAATTAAGGCAAGACGTTCGCTGGTTCACTGGTTCGCCAGCTGCAGAGTCACAGAGCAAGAGCAGACTACGAGCAGACCAATTTCGGCCAAAAAGGAATCACTGTACTGTACTGGGGCTGCTGCCTGCCTGGGTCGGTTTTTGGGCTTTGTTGTTGGCTTTAGCCGGTTCAGCCTTGTTAGCCGCCGAAAACAGATAATGATCTGAGTTGGGGGCGGTCAATTTAATGGTTAACTATTAATAACGTGATACGAAATTGGCGTTAATTTGTAGAAACATTCCCCGCCACACAAGCATCCACATCCACATCCACACACGAACTAATTTGAGACAGAACCAAAAGTGTAGCAGATCAGAGGAGAGCAGGCCAGGACCAGGCCAAAAAAGGATGTGAATGGTGGGTGGCTGTAGTGCTATGGCCAGAGACGGGACGGACGGTTGGGATGCCGACGGTGGAGGCAATCGAGTCATGAGTCAAATTTTTTTGTAGCTTGCAACACGAAGAGGGAGCTGCTCTCGTGTCTTTCTGGCTGTGACTGCAACTATGGCAGTGGCTGTGGCACGATTTGTAGAGGCTGCTTAAGAATTCTTTTTCACAGCTTCAAACATGAAAGGAAGCCTGGCCTTCGGGGATCGAAGATGTAGATACTCTTTGTATATTTGTTGTTCTTATAAGGGATATATGCTGAAATTTCAATATCTGAAACTCCGATGGTTAATCTGCCACTTGCAGATCGACTGAAAAAGCTCCATTCTATAAGGGAATATCCTCTAAGAATCAAAGATCTTCACTCTTTCTACCTGTGTGCTATTCAAAAGATGTGCTCCAAGTGATAGTACCCTCTCTATGGGTACAACAAGAGGAGGTAGAGACCCCGAGCATACACCTTTTGGAAAGGTAAACCAGAGCTGGAGTCGTCCGGCAGTCGGAGGCCAGACCCAGACCGTGTGTGTGTGTGTGCTCCAGTAGACAATGCAAATTGCTAATATGCCATTGCTATGCAGAGTCGACTTGGAGACAAATTTTCAAATATTTTTGGGGTGCCTTGTGCTGTGTTTTTTATTTCATGGAGTTTATTTGTTTTGCTTGTCTGTTTTGCCCGTCGTCGCACTTATGACCAATAAATATGCAACCAGCCTGTTGACTGCTGCTGCTGCTGCTGCTGCCTCCGGCTGTGGCAAGTCTCTTTGGGTGCATTGTCTACCGCTTGCGAAATTAGTTTGCCAGGCTAATGAGCTACACGAACAAAAATCTTGAGAAACCCGCAGACAACTTGGTAACTTTATTGGCCACCACCAGATCCTGGGTTCCAGATGCAGATGTGCGATTCGAGCTTATCGATTCGATAAATGGACCAGAAATCTCAACAGTTTTGAGGAGCAGCTCCACCACTCTCCACTCCCCACTCCCCACTCTCTGGGCTCCGCGTTCCCCTTCATTATGATTCGTGTGGGTCGACTGTGATGACTAACACGAATCGATCGTCGCCAAGATCTCCTCACAGAGCCATCGTTGTTGTCGTTGCTGTCTTTGCTGTCGTTGTTGTCAGCTTTCGAATTGTTTGCTCACGAGAGCGTGGATCTACTTTGGTGTGGTGTCTGCCACTGCGTGGTTGTTGCCTGGCCCTCAATTTTTTGTTTCGTTTTGTGTACGAGTATATTTTTCGGTTGGATCTGTTCGCATGATCCTCTTTTTTCTTGGTCTGGGTCTGGGTCTGGGTCTGAGGTTTGGGGTTTGGGTCTCAGAAGATGCGCACACGTCTGCCCTGGAACGAACACTGTGCAGCAGGTTTCGCTTCCACCTCCGGTCGTCCGGCAGGGGACATTGATTTATGTGGTGCCACCCAAAGGGCACTGAGCACCGACTAAGCTGAACTTTCATTTGGGTTCAAGGGGGACTGCTTAAGGGGCTCTTGAGTGGCTCTTGATTAGCTGAAGAGATTAGCTGTTCTCTCAGATCAGGTGTTCACCCTTGAATGGAAGTAGAACTGATGACGATACCAATAGCTGGATAATTTTAAAAATCTCCTGAAACAGCGAGAAGTCTAACCAAATTCCGTAGATTTATAACTTTTTACTTCCCTCAAAAATATCTCAAGACTGCTCACAAAAACTTTCAATTTCCAATTGCCAAAGGCATTCAGCAATTGTCCCTCCCTCCGACATTCCTGCGACCAGAGACTGGCCGCACCCAGTCCCTGTTGTCCAGTGTAATCTTTTCAACTTCGTGTGGCATATGCTGTCTAGTATTTTGGTTGTAGCTGAGGCTGCTGGTGGTGGTGTGTCAGCTGCACGATTGCCAGAGACAACGTGTCTCCAGTGTCATCAGCATCTCCATTTTTCTCTGCTTGTTCCTGTGTTTTCGGGTGAGTGCTGCCACCGTTGCTGTTGTCCCGAGGAACCGAGGCACCCGATCGCCCCAGAGTTTTGTAGTCGGCGTTGTACCTCGTAGTCGGAGGCGACGCTCTCCGTTGTTATAGTGCAGAAAAATTACTATGACAACGCTGGAAACAAGTAAACCACAGTTTACATTCACTCAATTCGGTGCTGGAGAAAAACGGCGACCGGGGGTGGGGTTACTCGGAGGGATCCACCAGATGGGAGTTGGAAGGCAGTTGGGGGAGAGACTGAGACTGCGACTAGGATTGGGACAGAGAAAGAGACAGAGACAGAAACAGAGACGGGAATGGCAGAATCGTGGCGTGGTGGTGGCACGCTCATCTTCAATTTTTCTACGATGCGACGTCGCTTGGGTCGGGTATTTCTCTTCTCTCTCTCTCTCTCTCTCTCTCTCTCTTGCTCTATGTGTTTTTTTTTCGGCGGCGACTCACACTCGTGTTCCTTGCAGTCCGGGACGGGTCTCGGTCTCAGTCTCAGTCTCGGTCTGGGCCTGGTCTTTGGGCCCCGATCTGCGCAGCAAGATGAGTGGTTGGCAAAAATGTTTGAATGCGATCACGAACTTGACCTTTCACATAACCCCAAAAGCCAGTCACAGTCACTCAGTCAAGTCAAGTCAAGTCAACTCGATACAGACCGGGAGACCGGGGAAGCGCGCTACATACGCGCCATCGCCATGTTAACCAGCGTCCCAACCCAAGTACCAGATCCAGCACCCTGCACCCAACACCAGACACCAGACACATAACCAGAGTCCAGCGAGTAGTCCCATCTTCAATGGTCATCCGCATGGGTGTCAGCTGAAGCATAATTAAAAAACAATCACCACAGTCCGTCCTGTGGACGGGGCCATCCCTCCTCCGAATCGCTTTGTGCGGGCCTGGCATCTAGAGATCTGCGAATCTGTGGATCTGGGCGAGGCTAGTGCAGGCCCAGGCTCTCCTCTCTCTGTGTGTGCCGCCAGCAGTTATGAGATAGCAGTGACTCCATGGAAGAATCAGATGCAGATGGCAAATCAGCAGCAGCTCCCACCCCGAAAAAGTGCAGCAACGGTAACAGAGTTTCAATGGATTAAAGGATTAGACCAGGGCATTGCCCTGTAATGGGATTCTACGTGAAGTTTTCTTACATAAAAGTGGAATTAAAAATTAATCAAGCAGAGATTTCAAAGTAAACCCTCGAATAGGGATCGTAGAGCCATTGTATAAAAAATAAATTCTACCCTATATCTCTCCTTCATAAAGGAGTATCCTTGCTTGCCAAGGGCCTGCCATCTGCCACCTGTTTGTCACATTTTCACCTGGCCATCGATATTCCCTTGTCCTGAAAGGTACTCGGGGGCACTTCACTAAATGTTGCATATCATTCGATAGATGCTGTGGATGCCCCGACATCGTTTTCGTCCCCGTTCCACCGCTTTTGGGGTGGGGTGAGGTGAGGTGAGGTTCGATTCAGTGAGGTTGGGTCTCCGTCTTAAGGTCGTTCGCTCGCTGGCAACGACCCGCGTGTCGCCGCATCTACTTAACCTGGAAAGCCTATGCCCCTGAGTGGCGAGAGGCCGATCGCTTGCACGTCGCCGCTGCCGCTGCCGGTGTGGTTGTGGTGTGGCTTTGGCTGTGGATCAGGCTGGAGCTGGAGCTGTAGCTGTAGCTGGTGCTGGTGCTGTAGCTGGTGGTGTGGGATTTTAAGATGTTTTGCTTGCTTTTTTTTGTTTTGTTTTTGTTTTTGGGTAAGGCACTCTGCGATGTCCCGGGCTCTCCTGCTTTTGGGCTCTGTCGCTGGCTCCACCCTTCTGCACCCGAACCCCATGGCCCCGCCTGGTCTGGTGGCTAGTTCAACAGCTTTATTTATGGGCTGTTTGGGTAGCTTAAATAAATCAAGTTGTAGTTGTTGGCCGGGGATCTTCTGCATCGGCTGCAGAGATTCCCAGAGAGACAGACAGACGAGAGAGAGAGAGATAGAGAAAGAGAGAACCAAGCTCTCACCTCTCCCTGCAGTTACCTGCAATTAGAGTTGGTGGGAATTTGGCACTGTCTCCTCCTCGGGCTATGTCTTGGGGGCTCCAGCACCGGCACTAGCACCGTCTCTGCTGACTCTGTGCCTGCCCTCCATTCATTGGCAATTTGAGGCTATCTATCGCTACGTTGGCTAATTGCATAATTATTTAAAACCCATAATTTATGTACGCCGAAAAATCGCTAGACAGGAGAGACAGCGAGAGAGAAAGGGAGAGGGAGATATCCATGGCTCCGCTTCGTACATTTTTTTTGATGACCGTTAAGGTTGGAAATTAAGCCGCACCATTATGTGCCGTTTGTTTTACAAATTTTAACGCTATTTAACACATTCGCCACAGATCTTTTGGCCGCTCGGTGGTCGCTCGATCTGTCTGTCTGTCTGCCTGTCTGTTGGTCGATCGGTCGTTCATTCGGTCGTTCGTTCGTTCGAGTAGTGTGGAGTGGTGTGGAGTTTGTGTGATGGTTGTGTGTGGTTGGTAGCACGCCATAAACCATTAGCATGAGAGATTGCCCTGCCGTGCCGTGCCGCCTCGCCTCTCTATGCGCTTTTCAAATGGCTTTTGTGGCTGGTGCTTTTTTGGTGAGCGCATTGACAAAATTAATGATGCCCTCACTAATATCATGCCTAATTGATTAATATGCGCGGCGAGACAACAACTTTGACTCCGTCTTCGACTGAGACTACGGCCGGGATTGGGTTTGGGATTGGGGACTTTAATGAACGCGCTTCGCTCAGGCTTTTTAGCTGTTAATCTTACTGTATAGCCATTTAAGGTAAGCTCTCTGGCTTCTTAATTAAATTAGGTGTACCGCTGGGCACCCTACGGCTTCTCGAAGCTCGATACCCGACCTGGATGGCCATCCGTGTAACCAACCGTCTAACCATCTATTTATCTAGTCAGCTCTAGCTTTTTCCTTCAACATTTTGGGGCGTTGCTGTTAACTTCACACATACTCCATACTCCACACTCCAGCAGACACACACAAAGACACACACACACACACACACACACACATTGAGCCAAAGAGAAAGGCTGCCAAAGGTCAAATGGTCAAAACAGTTGGTGGTTGGATCGGTCAAGTGGGTAAACCAACACATAAACCCACACCACACCACAACCCAAAGCCCAAAGCCCAAAGCCCAAACCCAAACCAGATCGTACGTACTCGTTGAGGTTGAGGTTTAGGTTCAGGTTCAGGTCAGGTTCCTCCCTCCTTGGCATCGGATATAGAGCGATAGCACGGAATCAGCATGGAGCTAATGCTCCGCAGCAGCAGTCCGTCCCCTCCCCCAATCGATAGGCCGATCTGCTGATGATCATCATACAGATATACTCGTACGTATTCATCAGAGACATTCAGGCTTTCATTCATTCATGCATGTATGAATGGCTCTGCTTGATGAGCGGCATTAGGCACTGAATAGCGTTTTGTCTCCTCTTTTGTTTCCACTTGTCTGCAAGATTGTCGGATAATCTCCCCTCCGCAGCGGCTTCAGTTTTGGGATTAAGCTTTTAGGAATGTTGCGGAACGATATGGGAAATATTTGAATATCAATATGTGAGTCTTCGTACAATTAATGCTCATCTGTATGAGATTTATCTACAGCAGTAGGATCAACTTTCATTAGATAACTTTACTTGGATTTAAAAGCGGAAAAAATCTAGCTAAAATTGGCAATTTATTTATAATTCACCCTGAAGAATATCCTCAGAACCCGCGTAAATATTTGCAATCTACAATTCACCTGCAAAAGATTCCCTGTTGAGCACAAATATATAAAATCTCTTTGTGATCATTCGTTGTTCCCTTTAGATTCTACATAAATAATAAAAGATATTAAATGATAATCTGATCATAAGGAGTTCCATTTCTAGCTGCTAAATTCAACGATCGTTAAAAATATATGCCAAAAGATTCCGCGAATGCAAAATCTTCTCACAATCCACCCACAACAATCAGCTGAAGTCTTCTTCCCCCAAAAGACTCTCTCAAGCAATCCATTCGAAATACCATACAAAATTATTGAATATTCATTTTGTTAGAAATGCAAATTGGTTTGCTTTGCCTTGCTTTGGTTTGGTTTGGTTTCTGTCTTCGTTTCTAGAGTTTCGAATATTATTTCTTTCGCTTTGACCTGATTTTCTCGAGAGTGAAGAACTTCATTGATTAATTGTTTTTGGAAGAGAGTGGAGTATACTCTCTTCCCACTGATGTTGATCTTGACTAACTAACTAACTATATAATTAGCAACTTACCGCGCGGCGAACGTAGGCTCAAATCAACTGGCTCAACCTGAACCGGAGGGCCCTCTGCCTGTGGTGGAGATGGTAGAAAGAGAATAAAGATTATCATTATAGGATTGTCTTAGGGGGAAAACAGTGGGGAATCTTATTATATATGCAATATCAATCCCCAATAGAGTCATAGCCGATGCTTTGCCTAATCAAGTTTGACAAAATGCCATTCAATGGAGAATGAAGAATGAAGAATGGGAAAGTGTTGGCCGATTGTGAAGGAGGGGAAGCTGTAGAGTGGGGGGGGGAGGAGACACGATTCCACATGCGATTATCTGTATGTTTGAGTGTGAGTGGAATGTAGCGATTGAGCGTGTGCGTGTCTGGTAGCTGTTTGCTTATTGAATTCATCTGCCTGGAACAACCGCAAATGACTTCCGTCGATATCTTTTTCAGGCTCGTGCGAGTATCTCCGCCGTTCGCTCCACGATCTTCTGGGGAGGAGAGTGCTACTGATAGGGAGATTGAGAGGGAATGAAACCGAAACCGAAACCGCAATTGTTGCGCATTTTATGTGCTTACGAAATCCCCCCAACTCAGCCAATAAACTAACGGCAATAAAAACCATAACCAAAATATATATATATACATACTCGTACATATGTATGTACATATAAAAAAAAGCCACCAAATCCACAAGAAATAACAAAGAAACAGTTATGAGCTGCCCGCAGCGCCATAAAATGGATAAATTTTAATTTGGCACTGCATATGCATTGAATGTGGAGGTTAGGGGGGGGGGGGGGGGGGACCTTTGAGGAGTCGTCAGCGCCAACACTTGAATTTAAGTTTTAGCCAAAAAAAAGTTATTAAATATTTATTATGGCTAGGGCCTAGACCCAGAGTTACCATGCAGGCGACATAGATGAGGATAAGAGTATATATATTGCTGAAGAAATCGATCGAAGAGAGAGCTCGCAAGATAAATATTTTCGTGGCTCTGCTTTGGGTTTTGCTTTCTAAACAGATTATCCATGGATGATACAAAAAATTCCTGAAGGAAAAAATCGTGCTTACATTCCGAAACAAAAATCCCAATCGAAAGAAGGAATTAAATAAGAATGATTAAAATATGAGAAAGAATTCTTGCCAATAGTAAGAAAAATGCGCCCATCCAGAAGGTATGCAAATGAATCCCATATGGGTGGAAATAAGGTGATAACAATGTTGTATCCTCGACACGTTGAACCCAAACATAGCACCCCGAATAACCCTATTCAACTTGCAGGGTAGCCAGCATGCCTGCTGCCAGAAACACGACTGCGAACAACACGGCAATGCCACCAACACCACAGAAACAACAGCCAGAGCCAGAGCCAGAGCCACAGCCACATCCAACATTCAACATCCAACATCCAGAGTGTGCCCAGTGGGCAACAACGACAATTGTCAGGCTTGTAGCGCAAATTATGAAAAAATGTCAGTGGCGAGTGGGCGATGCGATAGAAACGAAACCAATGCCCGTGGTGGAGGGAACGGACAACGGACGATTGGCTGGGATGGTGAACCCCAGAACCTGGCCACGCGATCAGAGCAGTTGTTTAGTGCTGTGCTGTCGCCGCTAACTGCCATGCCAGATACTGCCAGCAACTGCCACTGCCATAGAAACAGATACTCGTATTTATACAAACAAATGCTCATTGCCAGCATTAGATTAGATAGTTTGTCTTCGATTGTGTCGAATGGCAGCCGCGGGGCCAATTGCCAATTGCCAATGTCTTTGGCTTTGGCTTTGGCTTTTGGCTGCTTTATATCCTACAACATTGACAACAACTTCATTGGCCAAGGCCCGCAGATCGAGAGGAGATTGAGACGGAGACGCAGATGGAGATGGAGATGCAGCAGCAGATGGAGATTAGAATCTAGATCGAAATGGTTGGCGAATCCATGTAGCAGATTCAAGATTTCCATTGATATGCGCGACTGATGTTGCCCTGTCCGAAGGTATTTATATTTATATTTCTCTTATTCCCATCTAATTGCCCCATTGGCTGATTTATTGTTATCGAGATGGGGAGGCGGCATTCCCCCCCCCCTCCATACACATACTCTCCGCACATCCTACTGCCTTCTGCCTCTCCAGCTTCTTTATGATATTGTTATGGGGCGCTGCATGGTCTCTCTGCTCCGCTAATTTGTGTTGAGACGTGCTGAAATTTCTCATAGGCGCCGCAATTGATAGAATGATCGCCTGGACATTAGTTGGCATCGCTTTTTCCCCCCTTTTTTTTCTGTTTCGATCCCCATTCTGCCATTCTCTCCCTCCATTCCCTCAATTTTATGGATTGTCTTACGCTTGGTATGTGGCTCCGCTGGTGCTGCTGCTTTAGTGGCGACGGCTTTTGCCTTTGAGCCAGATTGATGGGTTTTATGAGGCAGTCAAACGAATTGGCCAACTGGGAATTCCTATGCAATTGTCATTTCGCATGGCCCGAAGTGTATCGCCAGCATGAAAATATTTCACTCTGCTCAAACATAATCGTTAAAGGTTTTCGAGAGTCTACACTCTAGAGTCTGGAGCATATTTTTCAGATATTTAGCACAACACAACGGTTTTTAGAGAGCTGCTAAATTTGAGTTTAAATTATGACAGGAATAGAATGTCCACGGAAAGACATCATTTGTCACTAGCAGCAACAACTACGGGGCATCTATCTATCGATGGGGCATAAATTGGATAGAGAATTTTCTGTCATCAATGAATACTTTTTGAAAATAAGAAACTCCCACATAATGACACGCGAATGAAGTGCCACAGTGATGGATCAGGCACATTCCTTAATATGAGCCGATTAGGCATTATTTTATACGCATATCCCATCAGATTTATCTCGTTTTATGCTTAAGTTAAACTTAGAGCTGCATCTAAAGTTAATTCCAGTGATATTCCTAGCCAAAAACTCACCTCCTTTGCTGACAGAGGGTCGGATCCAAGTCCATTCTGCAAGAAACAAAAAGAAGTATTAAAAGTTGACCCTAAAAAGTGCAACAGGTTGGTGGCAGATATGTGTCCCTCTCTCTCTCTCTCTCTCTCTACAGTCTCTGTTTTTTCCCCTTGTGACTAAAACAAACTTTGAGGTGCCACAAACAGGGTTGTAGAGATGGCGATGGAGACAGAGGGGGGCATGGCATATGGCATATGGCGTTGGCGTCGGTGTTGGTGTACTGTTGTACTGTACTTACCATGAAAACCATTAAATTGTAAAACGTCTTACAAAATAATAATTGCCCGGCAACGTTCTGGCCACGTTACGGAAGACAGCAGCAACAACTACAACTACAGCTACAGCTACAGCTAGAGCGGTGGCAAGGAGCGGTGGCAGAGGAGTAGGAGTAGGTGGTGGCGGACGAGCAGCAGAGGAAGGCGGATGCTCGAAATAATCGCTGCAACTATTGTGGCTCGTCTGTAGTATTGTCGCAGCAGCTGTTGCCGTTTGCTGCCCCTGCCGCATGCTATCCGCGGAATCAATGACAACAAAAAGCAACGAGCGAGCGAGCGAGCGAGCGAGCGAGCGAGCGGGAGTGCAACGCACCTTTAAGACTGTCTCTGGTTCTTTTTGCTGGTAGGTTTCCCCCTTTTTTTCGATTCTTTCTCTCTATGTGTGTGTGTGTGTGTGTGTGTGTGTGTGTGTGTGTGGGATCCCCCTTTTATCAGCAGACGCAGGGGGGGTTGCCAAAAGTGCGGCTTGAGGGCAGCCAACGCAGCGCTGGCCACCAGTGCAGCAGTCGAAGAAGCACCAGCCTGTGCATTGTGCAACGGGGGGTGGAGTGAGAGGCGAAAAGTCAGTCAGGAAAGAGTGGCAGAAAGGGAGGCTCCGCTCCGATCCCTGTTCGCGGTGCGTGACGCGCAGTCAAGAGTTACTTGGAGTCAGTGTATTGCCAGATATAATGTTCGTACGTATTTTACGAGTTGCCTGGGCATGACACGACTGGGGCACAAAACAAAACCAACACACACATATATGTACGAGATTTTCGAGATTTTTTCCAATTGCAGAGAAATTGAAATTGGCAATTATTGCCCTACATCCGGGTGCCGCCTGGGTTTGGGTGTGGGCCTGTGCCTCTGCCTGGTCTGGTCTGGTCTGGTCTGGTCTGGGTTACTACTGATTAGCACTTATTGCTGCAGCTTCCTGGGCGGGGGTGTTACACTTTTTGTTTTTTTGTTTGTTGTTGTTTTCTCTCTCTCTATCTCTCTCTCTCGACGAACGTTGCGCCGCTTGCATATCCGGTGTGTGGCAGTCAATTGCAGTGCCGGGTCCCGGTCCCGCGGGCGCTACGAGCGCAGAACATTAGCTGGCACTTAATTCGATCAACTGGAGAGGCACATGCTACATGCTACAACAACACATGCCACACAAACAGCTTGTTATATTCTCTCTCTCTCACTCCCTCTCTATCTCTTTTTTATCTTCTATTTTTGTTGTATTTATTGACACTCTTGGTGTGTGTATGGGTGTGTGTGTGTGTATGTTATAGAGTGTGCAAATTACAGCACATCCGTCATTTTAATTTCACTTAAAACGCCATTCAAATCAGACACACAATACACGAACGAACGCACGCACGCAACATGCCACAAAATACAATGCAACGCTCGCCTCGCTCGCTTCGCAGGAAGAACAACAACCACGACCACGAACGGTTACGCATGCGCCAAAAGCCGGCGAACGTCAACACAAACCGTAACGTAACGTGTAACGAAATGCAACGCAACGCAACGCAACGTAACGAAACGAAACGAAAAACGAAAGAAAACTAAAACAAAACGGAACGGAACAAAACGGAACGCGGACACGAACACGTTTGAATGGGGCGCGCAGCAAAGTTGCACTGAATCGGGCGCTGAGCGCCAGGTGGGGGCCTTGCGCCAAAGTTTCGTGCTGTGGTGGCTTTCAGTTCAACACACTTCAGTGAGGTGGATTGGGTGCGTGTGTGTGTGTGTGTGTGTGTGTGTGTGTGTGCCACACTTTGGTTTGTTTGTTGGTTTTAGGTTAAGGTGGAGCTAGGCTTAAATGACAAGTTGGGGCTCATGTTATTGGGTGGCCAAGCGGCTACTACTACTATTACTGCGTGTGTTTGTGTGTGTGTGTGTCTGCCGCCAAAGGGGGGGGGTGGGGGCAGATTGTACAAGTGTGAAACGCTAACGGTGGGTGTCTTCATATGTGTGTTCCACTGTGTCTAGCGGGGCACCTGTATACGTATTTGTGCTGCCCGCTGTCAGAGTGGGTATTGTTTGTGTCTGCACGCTCTCGAGCTCAATGTTTGTGTGTGTGTGAACCGTTAATTAACATGCACATACACAGAGACACGCCTTGTCCGCTGTACGTAGGTGTTTTGGCGCCACAGCTCCCCATTGGCTGTGTGGCGCTACTCATTTCTGATGGGTGGGTGGGGAGTGTGGTGTGTGTGTGGCAATTAAAACAAAAAGAGAAAACCCAAAATCTCTTCAGGTCTCTCGCTGACAGCTGCGGAAAATGCTGCAGCGTCCATCATCTGCTGATGTTGCCGCTGCTGCTGCTGCTGTTGCTGCTGCTGCTGCTGCTGCTAGATGCCTAATCTCGGAGGCTGCATCGCACACCACACGTTTCTCTATGGCAAAAACGAGGCGCAAAAGCTGTGGGAGTCCCCCATCCAATAGACTCTGGCTGACCCGATCAGCGGCTGGCTGGCTGGCTGGCTGGCTGGCTGCCTGCCTGCCTGCAGACGACGACTACCTGATCCACTTTTCCACGCGCTTTGACGACCATTTTTGGTAACAATAAATCGTGATACATCATCAAAAGTCAATTCGAATATGTAGACTGCTTCGCTCTGCCAGCCAGCCAGCCAGGCAGCCAGCCAGCCTCTGCTGCTCCAAACATTGGGGCATACAAAAAATATTTTAATTTTAATTGATTGTCGAGCGAGATTTACGTGCACCAAATGTTTCTTCTCACGCTCCACACTCAAAGGCTCAGAGTCACAGTCACAGTTTTTGCGATGCATTCAGGATTAGAGCATTGTCAAAATGGAAAGTTGTCCGCTTGGAAAACCGTTTCGTTTTGTGCAATCCCCCACGCAAAACTCACACACACCGAAAATCATTAAGCAAAATAAGATAAGCAACTTCAGAAAAAAAACCAAGCAACAAACAAAGCAAAACAAAATAAAAACCTGGTACGCAAAATACCTTTTCAAGCTTCTCTCATTTCATTTCATTTCGGTTTTTCGTTTGATTTCTTTGCCATTTCGGTTTATAAACGGAATTGAAATCAATATACTACGTGACTGCAGCGTGTCCAATGCGTCACTGCTTGCAGATAAATTAATTTCCCTATTCGCACACGCGGAGTTTCTGTAGAATACTTTGGGGCGCGGATTAGCTGCCACCATCTGTGGCAGTTGGAACGAGCACTTCGAGCGATGCATCCGAAAAGTCGGCACTGAATGTTGAATGAGCGACCACATCGCATCTATGGTGTAAAGATCATGTAGATGCCATCGAGTTCTTACTTTGGAGGCGGTCCCCAAAATATTCATATTCAAGTTTCAGATTCAAATGCAGTCATAATTTATTCCAACAGCAGTTCAAAGATTGCCTTGCTGAGTAGAGTTTCAGCAACGAACAGCCGCAATTTTTAAATGTTACTTGCCGCCACACAGTTTGTGTCGCCAATTGATTCTACTACTTAGTATACGCTTATTTTATACATCTGTTTGGATATAATCTGGATCTTCAAGGCTACTTCAAGTTACTACAGCTTCCAGAAAACACAGAAGAATATGAATCTAATGACTTATTTAGCAAATAATCTTCCAATTTGAATTGAAAGTCTGCATATATATGCATATTATACATATTATTCATTCAAAATTGTGATTGATATGCATCCATTTACACCTATGTATCTTTTTAACATTTTCTCCAAAGCTATCCGCTTTTTGTATCTCCACAAAAGATAATCCTGAAGCTTCTTTTGTTTACATAAAACGTTATTCCTTTATACATATGTATAATTGATGTATCATATAAATAACAAACTATATACTTTATTAATAATATAATAAACATATTCAGGTACCTAATCGTTCAGGGGCAAAACCCTGCTGGCGGTTTTTCTACAAGGGTGCTTCTTTTCGTCCTGGGGTTTGGTTACCTAAGCCGGGGATCGTCTTTTCCAGCGGAAGTTCGCGCGCTCCGTATTAATCGGGTATTTTTGTTGATCGCCGCCATGGCAGGCAGGCAGATAATTATATCCGGAAATTTGACTTTCCGCTCGTACTCATATACTTTCGATTTTCAGTGCCTTGCGATGTGTTTTTCTCGGTACGTGTGCGTGTGGGAATTCACTAATTAGGCATAATGAACCTTTCCGTGGGGTTCCCATCGATCGCTAGGGTTGAAGGTCGACAACGAGGAAGCTTTACGATGATCTTCGACTGATGATTATATAATAGCTAAAAAAGACACAAACCCAAAGCCGTATAAATATTTCGTTGGGCTTTCTCGTAAGCCCCCGTTAACTATATTTTTGAAAATTTCTTAGCAAGAGGTGGGTGGGAATTTTGTCAATCAAATTGAATCTATATTTTTCATATCGACATCAGCTTGGATTGTAAAGAGGAATCGCTGCTTTTGAAGAGACATCTGCTCTCCTCAATGAAGTCTTAATCACACTCAATCCAGAGTGATTCAGCCAAGTGTTTATAAGCTAAAAGAATATCCCCAGTATTTGATAACTAATTCTTTATAACCCAGAGAGTATTTTAATTGAATAAATGACATCTTGGTGGAGTAACATTAACATTTGATGCATCAGTGCAATATATAATCAATAAATTGTGTATATATGTATATTTGTTCGGATCCAGAATTTTCCCCGCGGAATCAAAATCCCAAAGGGACAAAAAGAATAACCCACACGAAAATCTCTCTGGGCGGCAATGCAGAAATTTCGCAGCCGCTGCCGTTGAGAAAATCCAAAGAGCGCAGCGGGCTTCATAGCTGACGTCATACCTGCGTCGGCCATAGCCAGCGAGGGAGAGCCAGTGCGAGAGCGAGAGCGAGCTCGAGCTAGAGAGCCCCGTCTCGTGTGTGTAAGCGCTTTGTGTGCGCAAGTGTGCGAGTGGGACAACTGGTGAGGCAGCGGCGCGCAGCGAATGGCCGTCGAGCAGCAGCAAAATGTCAATTTGAGCAATGGCCGGAAGGATCGTGCGTCAGAAGCGTTTCGTCGTCGAGTGCGTGAAGATCTACCAAGAGAAGCGAGCGCGTAAAACTCTTAGAGATCGACCGAACGTCCGATTCAAAGACAAAGTGCAAATCTCGGCAAGAAACTGCAGAATCTGTGACGACTGAAAGTTAGAAATTGTTGATCAAAAGTATAGGCGAGAGTTTTGCCACAAAGAAAGCCCCACAAATGATGAGCACTCGCTCCGTGTCGCCCAAAGTGCTGCTGGACATTAGCTACAAGCCCACGCTGCCGAACATAATGGAGCTGCAGCACAATGTGATCAAACTGATCCAAGTGGAGCAGCAGGCCTATGTGCACTCCAGCCACTACATCCATCAATCGCCCCTGCAACAGCAGCAACAACAACAGCAGCAGCAGCAGCATCCCCAGTACGCGCCTCTGCCATCGGAGTACGCGGCCTATGGCATTACGGAGCTGGAGGACACCGACTACAATATACCCAGCAACGAGATCCTGAGCACCAGCAGCAGCACGCACAGCAACCACAGTGCCCAAAGCGCCAGCCTGGAGCTGAACAACAACCACACGGCCAGCAACAGCAATGGCAGCAGCAACAATCAGAACGGATTCGATCAGCAGTCGTTGGCTGGGTCCGGTTCCGCCTGGAACGAGCACGGAAAGCGGCCCAGGAGCACCGGCGACTATGACTGCCAGTCGGGGGGAACTCTGGCAATGCAACCGGACCACAAGAAGCTGCTCCATCAGCAGCAGCACCAACAGCAGCAGCAGCAACATCAGCAACAGCAACAAATCTATGTGGACTATCTTCCCACCACCGTGGATGAGGTGGCCTCCGCCCAGACCTGTGCGGCGCCCCAGAGCACCTGCACCTCCCCCCACTCCCACTTTGACTTCCCCGAGGAGGAGCTGCCGGAGCACAAGGCTCAGGTTTTCCTGCCCCTCTACACAAATCAGCAGCAGCAGGCAACACATCAGCAGCAGCAACAGCAGCAGCAACAACAACAGAATCCACAGCTCCACTTCCAGAACAGCTACCGGCAGAGCTTCGATGGCTACGAGCCGTCCAATTCCCTGAACGGCAGCGCCTACTCAAGCTCGGACCGGGACGACATGGAGTACGTCAGGCACACGGCCCTCAGTTCGGTCAGCGATCTGGCCGCTGGAGTAGGAATCAACGGCGGTGGTTTGTCGCCCGCCTGCCTGGCGGATGACGGCAGCTCCGGTAGCCTCTTGGACGGAGTCGATGGCGGCGGCAAGGCCTTTCGCAAGCCCCGGAGACGCCTCAAGCGAAAGCCCAGCAAAACGGAGGAGACGGACGAGTTCAGCAACCAGCGGGTGATGGCCAACGTGAGGGAGCGCCAGCGCACCCAGAGCCTCAACGATGCCTTCAAGTCGCTGCAGCAGATTATACCGACGCTGCCCAGCGATAAGCTGAGCAAGATCCAGACCCTGAAACTGGCCACAAGGTAAGCACTCCACACCCAGTCCCACCCATTACAGCATCTCTCCTGCTTTACCTTCGCTCTCGGCTAATTCCAAGCTTGTTTCTATCTTGCAGATACATCGATTTCCTCTGTCGCATGCTCAGCTCCAGCGACATCTCACTGCTGAAAGCCTTGGAGGCACAGGTCTCGCCCATGGGCTCCTCCTCCCCGTATGGGGTGGCCAGCACACTGCTGAGCGCCGCGGCCAATGGAGCCGATGCCGATCTCAAGTGCCTGCGGAAGGCAAACGGAGCGCCCATCATCCCGCCCGAGAAGCTGAGTTATCTGTTTGGGGTGTGGCGCATGGAAGGCGATGTGCAGCACCAGAAGGCATAGCACCAGATCTGTATATCGAGATCGAATATATTGTATCCTATTTGTGCGCAGTTCCAGGGAGGGCTTCCAGCAACAACAATCGTGTGAATTCCAGAGCCCCAGCCGCTCTCACTCTTCAATTCTCTATCACTCTTTCCATATGCTATATACTATATATATTACATGTCTAATAGATCGTAGATGTCTAAGCCTAAACTTATTCTTATTTAATTTTATAGTCTAAACTAAATTAATTGTAAAGAAAGCGAGCGAAACCAAGAGAGACGAAAACCAATGAAAAAAACAAAGGGAAAACCCAAATACAAAAAAAAAACGCCATTTTGTTGATAATTATTTCTCTTTCCGTTCGGTGTGCTGTCCGCCCCTCCTTCGCCATTAAATTGGGCGCGAAAATGTCTCTTCGTTGGGGGGGGTCCGCAGTCCCCAGTCTCCAGTCCCCAGTTCCCCATTGGATTTCTTTATAAGCGAAGACAATCGAAAAAGCGACAGCGAATGTCGACATACTTAGAGCGTAACGTCATTCCAGAGACGGACGGACGTACAGCTGTATGTACATATGTATCTTCGAGATACATATGCATCTCCTATAGATACTTGTGTGTGTGTGTGTGTGTGTGTGCGTGGCAGCCTTTATTCATGGGAAGCCAACCCCTGGCATGGAGCAGCAACACATCCACATCCGGTTGATTTATGTTCAAAAACATAAAAACTGTTTACAAAGTAGTATACCGAAAAAACCCCCAAACAGCACTGAACACAGCCAAGTATTTATGTCGCCAAAATGCGTATTTAAAATGCTCATAATTAGCCCAGTCAGATAATTTAGTCGCTCTACCCAATATAGGGGTGCGGGAGGCATGGGATGGGCATGCAAATGGAACTACAACTGGACGCATCAAAGGCAGAGGAAGAGGCATCGCTAGCGATCGCTCTCGTTCATAGTTGTTGACTTAATTGCTTTTTAAATGACAGCTCTCGACACGGAGAACTCTTTGCCAAAGTATTATTTGCTCTATATACAAAGTAGAATGCTTATTTTGGATCTTCTGAGAGATCTGCACTCGGAGTACTCGTATTTACATATGTACGAGTGTATGCATGTAGATATGTGTATGCATGTGTTTTTGTGGATAAATTGGCATATTGCATGCATGTTGACAGGTTGTCGTGTTTTTGGGGTGCGATTGGGGCTGGTGGAGAGTCTTTGAGTGTAAAGTGTTAGATCATCATAGAGAGCAAGGCGTTACAAGAGATTATAATATTAAACCCACTTGAGAAGTTCAGAGTTTCGGGGAAATTCCACTTGAGAGCTCCCCATCAGTTTTATTACTTCACACATCAGTAGATTATCTCTTTTCTTTTCTTTCAGTTGTATGCCAATCAATCAGTTGGCTTACTTTATCCTGCAGCTAATCATTAATTTATTCCAAGTACGATGATGATTTTCACTTTATTTAGAAGAAAGTCGAAAAGATTCAACTGTTGACTCTGTCAATTTGTTGCTTATAGCTGGCACTCGATTACCTGCAGACATCTATTAATCTTTCCGCTTAGCAGTCTGTTTACGATCTAGTTAATTGCAATTAGAAACATATTCCATCTAAAAGAAAATCAAATCTAACATAATTTATATATGACAGCCAACCGCAGCAGAATATTAGAATTAAAAAACGTCTCAATGAAATTTCTTGCTCTTCTTTTACTTATTTGAATACCAAGAAGACCCAGCTACCCAACAGCAACGCTTCCAAATCAATAACCAACAAAACTTCACCATTTTTTTGTTGTATTTTTTCCAATATTCCATGAAATTTCCCTAGAATTTCCACATCTAATTAAGCAACCAAGGCGGCAAACTGAGCAGCAATGAGACAGGAGTCATAAGATCCATAGAATGTGAAGGGAAGGAGTGGAAGAACAATTGATTTATACGAGTATTGCTCGCTTGAACGACCCGAATTGCTGCCTGGCTGATGAATGAACCATAGCCCGAGGCATTTTAGATCGTAGATCACACATTCCATGAGCAGGAGGATGGCGGCGGCGGCGCCTAGGTCGGAGAGTCAGCGAGGGCCGAGCAGAAAAACATGGATAAAGGACCCGCTGCCTGGGCATATCCTGGCATTGTTTTCATTTCATTTACGAGTCGAATCGTTCGCCCACACCGCACATATGTTGGGAATGAGCAGGGTTTGTCCCCTGGCATGAGGTCCTTCTTGGTGCTTGGTGCGCAGCGAGATTTGCAGTCCTTAGGAGTGTCCTCAGGCGCATAGCACATGCCATTGATTACCATGTGTGAGAGCGTCCTCCATGTGAATTAGCCTTGCGAAAAAAAAGTCTAGTTAAATCCTATAAAGAAACATTTCTGGCCCCTGTCCTTGCGTGGTTATCGATTGTCCTGCGGTGTGCCTGCCGTCCGCCTGCCTGCCTGCCTGCCATCTCATCCCCTCCGCTCTTTCTATATTTAGATGCCGAATTTATGGCCGATCGTCATTTGAGCCGCTCTTCCAGTACTTTTTACGGAACCCCTAGGACAACATTGATTTTAAAATGGAGATGGGGGCGTTGACAGTTCTGTGTCCCGCCTGAGTGCGGGAGCAATCTCCCATTTTTAGGTAGCATTGAATGACATTGAATCCCCCTCCATCTCAAGGTGGTTCTGTGTGCTCTTCCCCCCCCCCCCCTCCGTTTTCTTCTGGGGGGCAGGGCAGTACCCAAACAGAAACTCTATGCTGTAATTGCAGCGACTGAAACTAATATGCCTTGAGCACAGTGGATAAAGCGACTTGTCCTGACTTTCCCCTTAGTTTTTCTTGGGTTTTCCCTTGTATTTTTTTAGTGGATAACATTTGAATTTGGGGTTGTCTTTTACGGGGTAAGGCGAGTTCAAGTGCATTAGGAGCACAAATATTTACCAAAGACTTTGCTCTTTTGGGTTTTTAATATTTTAACAATAAATAAAGAGACTTCAGACTTAAATCACACGTATTTACATTTATATAGATATGTATGTATGTACATAGTTAAAATTTAACATTAGTTTTGCTGTGTCAATACTCAGGACAATCCCATAATTTAATAATCAATTCAAAATTATATAAAAACAAAGCCAATCAAGAACCAAGAAAATGGGAAGAATATTAAAAAATATTAACTGATTCTGATATATGATGAAACTCCCGAACCCATTTCCTTAGTAATTCCCCTGCCACTGAAGCAGATGACCGTGTCCGTGTCCATGTTAAAGTCAAAACGCTGTGTCCAAAAATTATACGAAGCGTTTCCGATTTCAAAGTAAAGACAGCCAGACAGCCAGACAGATGGACAGACGGGGAACGGAAGCGTTTGGCCACTTGGAGATTGCATTGTTGTGACCCATTCGCAGACTCATTTGTGCCCCGCTGATTGATTGCCAGTGGGAAGCACATACCCCATTGTACCAGTACCAGTACCCCCAGCCCCTATTCCTGGGGCCAACGCCAACATCTGGTTCACGCAACGCTGCCACCGACAGCGAAATATGCAAACTGCTCGAGTAATTAAAATCATCGATACTCGTACGAGTGTACACTGTGTACAGTATGCTAAACATAGAGGTGCCGCCTGCATATTTCGAGTGCATTTTGGCCAAATCAATCAGCGATCAAAGTTCATATATGTTTTGCTTGTGGAAAGAGGGGGCGGGTGGCACTCCGCGTCTGTATAGGGAGGCTGTCCCCCCAGTGCTGACTAATGGCCACCGATGATGAAGTCGGCCGATCTGTCCATCAGCAACAATAACAAAAGGCTCAGCTAATGTACCGACATCACACACCAGAGATCCGTACGATCCATGGCTATATATTTACTATTTTCTATATGATCGTTTTATATGCATACAAATATGTACATATGTATGTATATGTGTGTATCTATGCGCGTGTGTCAGTGGAAGTTCATAAAAAAGACAAGTGAAATATGGTTTTTAGCTAAGTTGCGTCGACTATAAGTTGCTCTGTAAATTATTCCCATTTTATATCAATTTTTTTTGCAATTTTAACAAAGAGAACAGTGTCAAAGTCCAAAAGAACCTGTAATCTACAAATACCTATAATCTATAAACACTGATAGAAAAAACCAAAGTAAAATTAACTACAATCATATTTGAATTTAAAATTAAATAGAATTAACTTTGTTTCAAATATAAATGTATTAAAATGGCATTTTTAATACAGTCATATTTAATACAAAAAACCAAAAAACTTTAAAATAAATATAAAATATTAAAATTTAATACAAAAAACTTTAAAATAAATATAATATATTCAATTTAAATATGAAATATATTAAATTTAAATATGAAATATATTTAAAATAAATATAAAATATATTAAATTTAAATATTTTCATATTTATATCAAAATGTAAGTGAAAAATATTCAATATTAATACAACCACTCTTGGATGAAAATCAATGGCATAAATGAGTGAATATATAAAAAATTTCAGGGCTTTTTTCTATGAATGATAGGTAGATAATTCCGATTCGTTTCAATGCTAATATCACAATGATTAATTTCATATGGAGTCCTGTATTCTTTGATGTACTTATGACCGATTGAAAACTGCCATTTCGCTGCCGTAGAGCGCATATGTATACCCCATTGACTTTAACCGCACTTGCAGGGTATTCGAATCCGAGTAATTGCTCAGAGGCGCGAAAAAGGGGCAGCAGCAAAACGATCGCTACCAGCTCCAGCTCCATCTCTGTCCCACCCTCTGTGGCCGTTGCTGTCTCCTTCTGTTGGTGCTGCCAGACCATACCCCTGTATGGAGCCCCTCGTCGGTGGCATAAATATTTTCCTTTTATATTTTTTCAGCCGAAGATGCGCGAGGCACATAAAAAGCAAACTCACATACAGACACACACAATCACTACAGTTTACTGGTACATGGTATGCGTATATAGATGACGGAAAGACCGACGATCCAGCGTCGGGTGTACCGTACCCGTAGTTGTCTATAAACAAAAAACAATCCATAAAAAAAAGCCCCATCGATGGCGATGCTGCGACGTTGCGCCTCAGCGTTGGCGGTCGACATCCAAAAAGGAAAATCAGTGGAGAACTAAAGGAAAACCAAACCGAACCAAACTTTTGTTTATTTACACAAAAACATTTTAGTGACTTGGCCCGAAGGCAAAAACTGTTGACTTCCTCCCACTCTCGCCAGGAAGTAGCTGAAAATGGTTCCCCAATCCACCTGCTGCAAAGAAAGCCTTTAAGGCCAGATAATCAAAAAGAAAGTTAAGAAAGGAACCCATGCAAAATGGCGAGTTTCCTTGTTCTTAGAAGGAATCGTGAGGATCTTGCTCGATTTTGATGTAAACGCTTGACACTTTGCGCCAAGATCTCATCTTTCTCCACATCCATGCTGCTGCCACCTCACATCCCTCCGCTCCCTTTGCCAACCGCAGCCGGCGGCATTCAACATCTGGCGAAAGGCAAAAGATTAATTTCTGACAGCGCGGGAGCGTCCCCAAAGGCGTAGATACAAAGAAGAAGAGGAAGATCTGGTGGCGGCAAAAAGACAAAAACAAAACCTTCCATTGGAGTTTTAATAAGTCGACCAGAGATTTACCCTGCAGCAAAAGTGGGGCACG
The DNA here is from genome assembly GCA_035043285.1 of Drosophila subsilvestris. Taxonomy (NCBI): domain Eukaryota; kingdom Metazoa; phylum Arthropoda; class Insecta; order Diptera; family Drosophilidae; genus Drosophila; species Drosophila subsilvestris. Next base: position 514,752 of record JAWNNB010001795.1, read on the forward strand.
ATCACTCAGAGATACTCCAACTATGAAATAATTTACATGAAAAAGTAACAAGAAATGTGTTCCGAGCTGGAATAAATTAAATCTTGTCCCGGACACGGCCTAATTTACCCTTGAAACCATAGGAAATGAAAAAGCAAAAATTATTTATGCCCCCGCTGATGGATGTGTAGGAACATCGATGTGGATGTCGATGCTGATATTACAGGGAGAGTTTTCCACGCCGCGCTTTTCACGGTCGCATCCATCAATCCAGAACACAGACCGAAGCGTAATACAATATCCCATATATAGTCGGTATGGCAGAATCTATCATTCACTCGGATCTAAGGATTTCAAATAGACTCGGCCTTCGGTGGAGAGGCGTCAGCACGTCTCTAGAACTAATCATGTGCCAAGAGCAGAGGACACATAAAATATCGACTTGAAATTGAATTCCTTCAATTTGGGACTCTCTTCACTCTCTCTCTCTCTTTGTTTCTCGCTTTTAGTTTCGCTTCTCGGGGATCGCTTCTTGGGGTTCCTCTTTAGTACTTCATTATGGACGCACTAACGATGTTGTTTTAATGATCTCAAAACTCGACAAAAATCCACTTGACAAAATCCACAAGAAGCATCGCAGGCAGGCAGCTATGTAGCTTCGTTCTTTCCCTTCCCATTCGTTCCTCAAGTGCCGCAAGGGCGAAGGGCCCGATCCCCTAAGGAGGGGATCGAAACTATATACAAGGGAGAGGGTACCTTGTACATAAACACACATATGTATATGTACATATGTATGTACATATTTATTGTGTGTATTTTGTATATGCATTTTTGCACAGACACTTTATGTCTGGTGGGCTTCGAGTATGTGTGAAAAAGACCATTGAATGTCGGGCATATCTTTGGAGCCTTATTATTGGTGCGAGGCGTGAGTCGAGCTGTTGATGGGCAGGGACTATAAAAATTTTTAGAGCAGAAACAGCCATGAAATGCCATTGAAAGTTTCTGCTGAAAGATGTGAAATACGATGAGCAGGTAAATAAATAAACACACACAAATTATGACCACCATGAGGGGGAGGTGACAAATTGTACAAATTTATTTTATAGCTTCCCCTTTTACAGTGGGGATATAATCATATCATCAATCTCCCAGAATCTCCTTCCCCTTTCTCTCCTATCATCCCGAAAGCCCCTACTTATCATGATTTTCTGATTAAAGTTCATTTCGTAATAATTAGCATGCAATTGCTCTGCTATGCAATTCAAGTTGTTGTCTGATTGATTTTTTAATTTCTGGCTAAGCTAAAGCTCACTTAATAATAGAAGAGCTTTTGTTAACCTGATTGAGCCTCTTGTTAACGGGGCTTCCAGGCCACAGTACGTAATAGCACTCGCATCAACAATCATGACTCAATGCTAAGTTGATTGTTGGACGACAAATGATTTGCTATGGAAAGCTTGTAGTTTTATATGACTGGTATTAAGATTAGAGTCAGTCATAGCGTGCACGATCAGTTTTCTATCTATTCGTTTTCATTCCTAAAAGTTCTCAAAGATACGTAGACGTTTTCTATATCACTTAAATCTCAAAGTAAAACACTTCTATTTCATGTTGGTAAATGTTGAACCGCTTTAGAGTGCCTTAGATTTGTAAAACATTCACCACAACGAGCCTCAAATTGTGGTGCAACTCCCAATTGACCCAGTTCACCCGCCCGCCCGCTTAAATCCAACTGCTTTGCTGCCTCTCTCTGATACAGACGTATGAGACCCTTCCTATCGCTCTCTTTCGTGGCTGTTTAAAACAATTTAGCTTAGTCATGGCAAACGATCTGAGCTGGGAAAATCATCATGCAAAACGACATGTAATAAACAGTCTGTGCTGCACTTGTTGCAGGGGGGTGCAGAATGAGGACAGGGCAGTGGTAACGCATCAATTCCTCAGACTTCTATAGAGGGGAATAAATGTAAAGGCAGAGACAGAAAAAGAATCAGAGACAGAAGCAAAGACAGAAGCAAAGACAGCAGCAAAGACAGCAGCATATTCAAACAAGAAAGGAAGCCCGGCCAATGCCCATCAAGTCGAAGCTTTAAATACTCTCCCAACAGGCAGAGAACTTCATATGTGAAAACAACCGCAAAGAAGGTCTAAGAAAGGTGAAATACCGCTGTATACCCCCCCCCCTTGGGAAAGGGTATACAAAAGAGAGTCGAAAGCGAAACACGTGTTTTGAATTAAATGCCTGTCCTCATTCCTCGCTCTTTGGACCCCTTTTCACAGCGCTTGCCATTCCTTCATCTGCCGAACGGTTGGAGTACGTACTCCTCCGTCGCCCATTAGAATCGCATTCTTGACGCACAGCGACGCTGTGTGGTTGTTGACATGTTGATGGCCAAAAGGGAAACCCGCATAAAAGAGCAAATTCCATGTTGCATGCGGAATAATCACGTGCAAACCACAATCTCAGAATCACAACCGACAATTTCAGCTTAATAACAATGCAAACGAAAAAACACACCACACACACACACACACACACGCTCAGAGACACCTGCCTCACCTGGTTTAGCTGTGTGGCTCTGATGCAGAGCTTATTGCCCCGACCCGAAGCGAGCTTCGTGCGCTGCTGGTGCGACCTGTTGACGCTGGCAGAGCTTCAGCTTCAGCTACAGCTACAGGCTGCGGGGACCGGCTGCTGTCAGGTTTTTTGGGGCGCAGTTGATGAACGAAGCTGCTGGCCGAAAGACGCGACCGGCTTTAAGCTCCCATAACTCCACACAACTCCGACTTCAATCCGAACGAGCGCTCTGCCCTGGCTGTTGTTCTACCAAGTGCGTGCCGTAAATCAATGAAGCGTAATCAAGTGCTTAACAATTTCATACGCAATTTCCATCACATCTCTCTCATCTTATACTCGGACTCGGATACGCGATACCCCCAGATCAATGATAACTTAATCCCCAGAGCAGTACGAGAAGCAACGATATACATACATACATGCATGCATACTTATGTACATATGTATGTATGTATGCACAACAAAAGAAAGGAGAAGAAGATTTTTTAGTGAAAGTGATGAAGCGTCGCACAGCTTCAACCGCATCCGCGTCTCAGGCGCTTGATGAGGTTGCTCGCTTAATGATGTCTGCCGATGTGTGCCACCAAGAAACAAAAAAAAGCAGAGACAAACAACAGCCACAACACTTAACTTTTGCATACGCCAAATGTTGTTAAAGAAAAACCCAAAACTAATTTACAATCCGAGGACTGAAATTGAAGTTTTGAGTCCAACAGAAAGTGAGAGAGTGTTGTTAATGCGGTGGTGCGAAATGCTCAAGGTGGACAAAGCAAACAGGAGAGGTTAACAATACTTATTGCAATCAATCAGAGAGCAATCCAACTAGCCCATTTAAAATCCAGGTTTTTGTAGAGTTTTGCCATCTCTTTTACTCACTGAAGAATTCAGCATTATTTTTTAGAATCTTCTAATCATCTGTAAACCTTTAATTCGTCCTAAATATCTTTCTTTAAACTTCAACTTCCTCTTTGAGTGCAACCGCCTGCTGCGGACAATCGTTTTTACTTCCTAAATAATAAACGTGGTTTAATTGTCGCTGACATTAAACATGGCTTTATCACCCATTAACGGGTTTTATTAGACAGCTTAAGCGTAAGTTTTAGCTGACTCTGCAATTGGACGCACATAAGCAAGCAGAGCAGACCCCAAAACTCACCTTGAAAGCACTTACGCGCACACAGATACTCCACACACGTACACACACACACACACACACACACACACCAAACAGAGAAGTAGATACACTCAAAACAAAAGCGCCACAGCATCAGTCTTGAGGCTTCAAACCACACAAAAAAAGCCAATTTTTCTTCATCTTCTTTCTTTTGTGTCACAGTTGCACTACAATTGTGAATTCCCTCTACATCTCCGCCCTCTCCCCATTTCGCCATTGCCAGCTATCGCTCACCTCTTTTCTCTTTTTGTCTCCCTGCCCCTTCCGACTGTGTCTGTGTCTGTCTGTGTCGCCTAATTACCTATAATTTCGCTGCGAAAGTAACCAACAGCAGCGATAGAAACAACAACAGAGCGTAACTCCAAAGCTGTTAATCTTATCCACATACTGGCAACAGCCACTGTAAATGTGCTGCTAAAATCGAGACCATGTGCACCGCTCCCGCAGATGATGGAGCTGCCACAGCTACTATTGATGCTGCTGGCCCCAGTCATGGATCGACGGCCTTGAACTCCACCCAGGTAAATACCACTTACAAAAGATACAAACGCACCACACACACACACACACACACACACACACACACACACACACACACACACGCACAGGTGGCGGCTATCCATACTAGTATTTATGGTAGTTAAAATAGTGGCTCACATATTTTCGGTTTTCGCTTGATTTGTTTTGTGATTCAGTTGGCTTGGGGCCGCCACCTTATCTGACGACAACAATACTCGCGTTGCCATTAAAAAAAAAACCCAAAACGGTGACCGAATTATTAGATACCCTTGCATAAATAATATGCGTATCGTTTATCAATCGAATTTCACATGAGTTTAAGTACCTCCCAGAAAAGCACGACCTGTAAAGATGGTTCATCCATATCTCACAGTATGGTCAAACATGTGATCAAAATTATAGTCCCCTAATGCAAAGAGTACAACAAGATCTTAAACTGAAACTGAAACCAGTTTATTTGTGGCTGCTGCTGCTGGTCATAACCGGGACTAGGTCTGGGTCTTGTCGTCTGTTTGGGGTCTCTTTTTTATCAGGTTTAAGTGTAAATATTATTGCATCTTGATGAAGTCGTATTCGTGTGTCTTTTTGGCGCTTAAACGAACTTGAAAGTCAAGATCACGGCAACTGAAAGTCGCAGTAGGTATAGAAAGGCGTACAAAAAGAACCTTTTCCCGGTGACATCAGAACCAGACTCCCTTGAAAAAACTGCCAAACCCCCCATCGATGCTGAACTGAACAAATCAAACGAACAATTCAAGCGTACGAAGAGTCGAAAAAGTTTAGCAAAGATTTGCCCAAAATGATGACAGGCACCGACAGCGGAAGAGTGCGGTCTGGCCGCCGCTCAACACCGCCTGACCATCTGGCACAAGGTAAGGGGAATTACCTTACAAGCATCCCCGCTATAAGAACCACCCATAGATGCTATTCTTTATGCTGGGCCTGATCTCCGCTCTGACTATTTGCGTTTTGATACGGCTATCCAACAAATTGACTGCCGAAGCGGAGCACAAAGCTGTGATGCACTTCAGGGAGTTATCCTCGGGTCGTAATGGTCATTATATCGGATACTAATAACCACACATCACTATGCACACATACATACACACACTCGTGTATATTGTTTCAGTGTTTATAATTCGTTTGTCTTGTTTGCAAATTGCTTAAATAAAGTGCTAAATGATGGATGCGGACTACCTGTCCCATAGTGAAGAGCAAACAAAACAGCAAGCAATTAGCAGAAGATCAGGAAAAGCTTTAAAGAAACTCCACATGGAGGGGGGAGGGATGGATCAGTAGTTGTGGTGGCAGCGTATACGCGTCGTATGAGTAATATATTTAGAGTCTTTCGTCTGCTGCTTTAGGTCTCCATAGCCATAGATCCCAGTCAGAGTCCGGCGGAAGAAAAGAAGTGCAACTGGCGATGCTGCCTTCAGTGGATAATGGTTCCCGTTTTCTCGGTGGGAACAGCGCTGGTCTGGTATTACCTAGGAGCTTGGTGGGGACTGGCGGCTCTCTATGGCAGCGTGATAGCAACACTCTTGGTGCGGCCTGGCTTTAGATGGTTCTACATAGCGGCGGTGACAGGTCCCCGCGACACTGTGTAAGCTCTGCACGGCAAATACCCCCCGCCAAACGAATCTCAATCCAGACTGTTTTCCATTTAGCGCTGTCATTGCGTACATTCGAGTGCTGATGTTTGTGAAGCGACAGGAGCGCAAGAACCTCAACATTGGCGACATTTTCGAGGCAAGTGTGGCACGGCACCCGGACAAGCTGGCAATCGTGAGCGAGTCCCAGCAGTGGACATTCCGCCAGCTGAACGAGCACTCGAACCGCGTGGCCAACGTCTTCCACAGTCACGGCTACAAAAAGGGCGATGTGGTGGGCCTGCTGCTCGAGAATCGGGCCGAGTTTGTGGCCACCTGGCTGGGTCTCTCAAAGATAGGCGTTATTACGCCACTCATCAACACGAATCTGCGCGGAGCCTCGCTCCAGCACAGCATCACTGTGGGCCAGTGCACGGCCTTGATTTACGGCGCCAGCTTCCGAGCGGCCGTGATGGACATTGCGAAGGACCTGCCCGCCCATGTGGGACTCTATCAGTTCAACGATGAGGGCAGCCATTCCCATGCGACTGACGAGTGCCTGAGTCAGGGTCTGGCCCAGCAACTAAACGGACTGCTGGACACGGCCGCCAAAGACAAAGTGGCCGCAGGCGCCACTCGAGCGGATCACCACGACAAACTGGTCTACATCTACACCTCTGGCACCACGGGTCTGCCCAAGGCAGCGGTAATCACACACTCGCGGTGAGTACACAATTCGTTCTCCCGATCATCCAAGGCTGCTTAACATTTCTCGTTTATTCTTGTAATCGTTTTAGCTACTTCTTCATTGCCGCCGGCATCCACTATGCCCTCGGTTTTAGAGACCAGGATGTGTTCTATACACCCCTTCCGCTCTATCACACGGCTGGCGGAGTGATGAGCATGGGCCAGGCCCTGCTGTTTGGCTCCACGGTGGTCATACGCAGGAAATTCAGTGCCTCTGGCTACTTTGCCGACTGCGCACGCTTCCAGTGCACCGTAAGAACTCTGATTCACATTCACATAGCCCCTTCGCTTCTCACCCATTCCATCTCCCACAGATTGGCCAGTACATTGGTGAGATGGCCCGCTACATATTGTCCACACCAGCGGCAGCACACGACCGAAAGCATCAGGTACGCATGGTCTTTGGTAACGGCCTGCGTCCACAGATCTGGCCGCATTTCGTCGAGCGCTTTGGCATCCAGAGCGTCGGTGAGTTCTATGGCGCCACCGAGGGCAACGCCAATATCATGAACAACGACAGCACTGTCGGTGCCATTGGCTTCGTATCGCGAATACTGCCGCAGATCTATCCCATATCCATCATACGAGCCGATCCCCACACGGGCGAGCCGCTGAGAAACAAGAAGGGTCTCTGCGAGCGCTGCAAGCCGAACGAGACGGGCGTCTTCATTGGGAAAATTGTGAAGGGCAATCCCTGCCGGGAGTTCCTCGGCTATGTGGACACGAGGGCCTCCTCCAAAAAGGTGGTGCACGATGTCTTTGCCAAGGGCGATATGGCCTTTATCTCTGGCGACCTGCTGGTGTCCGATGAGCGGGGCTATCTCTACTTCAAGGATCGCACCGGCGACACCTTCCGCTGGAAGGGAGAGAATGTCTCAACTAGCGAGGTGGAGGCACAGCTCAGCAACCTGGCCGGATACAAGGATGTCATCGTTTACGGGGTCAGCATACCCCAAACCGAGGGCCGGGCCGGCATGGCCGCCATTTACGATCCCACGCGTGAGGTTAAGGTGGAGATGCTCGGCGAGGAGCTCACCAAAGCACTGCCCAACTATGCACGTCCTCAGTTCCTGCGATTCCTTCGGAAGATCGACCTGACGGGCACGTTCAAGCTGCGAAAGGTGGAGCTACAGCAGCAGGGCTTCGATCCGGCGGCCATCGAGGATGAGTTGTTCTACGCAGGATCCGATGGTGTCTACGCCCCGCTTACACAGTCCGTCTACGAGCGGATTCAGCGCAACGAGATGCGCTTCTAGGTACTGGAGATGGTTAATATTCCATGGTTGAGCTAAGACTGTGCCCCCACATAATCGAAGTTAGGGCCAATACCGCCACTTTCGATGCGAAAGGGAACGGGTATTACCCGAGCTATAATCTTTGTCTATCTGTTAGGTTTAATTTGGTAGAATTGTTTATTGTGCTAGCATTAAATAATGATAAAAGGAAACTTACAATGGAAAGAGCATCTTGCATCCACTCTCCCCCCAGGGAATCCGAGCAGTTTCAATCGAACGGAAATGTGTATAGACGGAGAGTAGATCGGAAATCGGAAATCGTAAATACTTTCAGCAGTCTCGCATGGATGTGCTCAGTCATCAGTCTGTGGGCGGCACATCTTTGTTGAGATCGCTCTTCTTCTTCTGCTCCATGCGCTGCTCCACCTGATCCAAGCGCTCGCTCATGGCGTCCAGCGAGGTGAGCAGACCCTCTTGGATCTCCCCGTACCGCTTCATGGCCAATATGAGGCTCTCCTCGATCAGTTCGCTCTGCTGTGCGTACTCCCCGTTGTTCTGAGTGACCTGCTTCAGCTGATCCAGGCACTCGCTGGGTATGCTGCGGAAGTATTCCGCGCCCAGGGCTGGCTCCAGCTGCTTTATCCGCTCCAGCTGTTCGGCCTGGGTGTGCAGCTCGGGCGCTACCGCATTGAGGTAAACCTCTTTGGAGCGCACCTGCTGGTGCTCGTCCAGAAAGTTGGGGTCCATATACTTCTCCAGCTCAGCAGCCCGACCCACGACCTGCTGCAGTTGTGCGCGTCCTGTGGTCGCCTCACTGAGCAGCGCGTTGGCAGAACAAAGAGAGTCCACCACGCCCTCGTCGGTGTCCGCTTCGCGCACAGGCCCCAGGACTCGGGTCAGGGCATCGATGCGCTTCTCCAGTATGTCCAGTGCGTCCATTTTCAGTGTTTTCTTTATTGTTTTCCCTTTGATATGATGTCACTTGTGCTAGAGATGTTCATATATTGATATACATTTCATTTTACATGCAACGAAATATCGATACTTTTGTGCGATAGGCGGAACTATCTACTTTTAATTTAATTTAAAAACAAAATAAATCTTTTGTAAACTACTATTATTGTACAATTAAATTAACCATTCGGCTACCACTTGAAATTCTCTAAGGACAACGACTCCGCATCCTTGTTGATTTGCGCCAGACTGTCCTCGGATATGATGCGAACCACATCGGCATCGGGCTCATCGCCCGTTGAATCGTCCAGCACACACAACAGGCCATCGTTTTCCATGTACGGAAAGAAGAACTCCGGCTTGTCCCAGCTGGATCGCTTGCCGATGCCGCAGTGCGACTCCTGAGCCATGTGCTCGGTTAGCAGGTCGAGCTCATCAAAGTGGAGGTCACAGCTAATGCAGCGCAGCATGCACAGCTGGCGGCGTACATAGTTGACCACCTTGACACGCTGATAGAAGTTCAGTGCGCTGGTAGCAGCATCGAAATCCAAGCTATGGGCATCGATCATGTGCTCTTTAAGGCCAGCAAAGTGTTCGCCGAGGTGCGGGCAGTAGAGACACTTGAGTGAATGTGGCTCGCCATCACCGGCCCAGTCCGCCCAGTCTGAATCCTGCTCCTCCTCCGAGTCTGGACGAGCAAAGTGCTTATCAAAATCGACGCTGACATTTTCCACTTCTTCGGGTACGGATCCGGTGGGCTGTCGTCGTTTCTGGTGCTGCTGCTTTCGAGATGTGGGCACCGGCGCGCGATTGTAATTGATTAGGAAGTACTTGTCGTACTCCTGGCGATTGGGATTGATGCGCTTGTGTCCCTTCTTGCGCATATGCTCCTTCAGCGTGGTTCGATCCTTGAAGATCTTCTCGCAGTACAGGCAAACCAATTGATTCAAATTGGCTTCCAGCTGGTTGAGCAGCTCATCGACGTAGACCAACTTCTCGGGCTTGCCCACCAGCAGAAAGTGCTTGTCAAACAAATGATCCAGATAGTCGGCCCTGAGGCCCTTGATCACGGTTCTGCAGAAAAGACACTCCTTGGAAAAGTTTCGGTCCGTCAGCTCAAAATGGTGGCGCTCCAGGGCGGTTTTCAGTCGTTGCTCCCGCAGTCGCTTGCGCAGCTCGTAGTCCTGCGGCAGTATGTCGCAGAGCAAATAGTATTTCTCATTTCTCGCATATGTTCCATCGGGCAGCTGATCCAGAAACATCGTCGTGCAGTATTGCTCGAATTCATGGCCTGCAAGAAACCAAATTGCATGAGGGGATCACTGAAACGCCATTGTAGGCGCTCACCATGAAACTCCTTTTCCCAGTATTGCAAGTAGTCCTCCAGCAGAGCGATGTCCTCCACATCAGCGATCACCAGGCGATGCTCAAGATACAGATGCGCCAGGCAGTCGTCTTTGTCGGCTGGGAAAATGTACACCTTGTCGCATTTCAGGCACTTTATAGCCGTGTTTGCCGAGGGTTTCAGCGCAGCGCTGCATTTGCTGTCCACTTGGGGTGCAACGTCTTCTGGAACGGTGTTCACCGCGTGCTCCATTTTTTAATTACACAAACAAAACAATAACAAAACATTGTATTTCGATATATCGATATAAAATATTTGTGGGGTGGCTACTTATCGGTATTTTTGTGCGATAAATGGAAATACGATAGATTTCTATTCATGTATAATTAATATATGTACAACTCATGTAGTTCATGTCAATACCACCAGAGGGCGGTTGATGGTGTATTATTTATTCAGTTTTTATTAGCCGTTTGCTATTTATACCCGTTTATTACGAGTATTTTTTTTGTTTCCTTGTTTGCTGGATTTGGATGGCTTCCCTTTTAGTTAAGTGGCCTCCACTTTGGGCTTCGCAGGAGCATCGTTCCAGGGCTGCACTTCGGCCTTGCCGAAAATCACAAACAACCCATTGCCCACCAGATAGAAGACAGCGGCCATGAAGAAGACGATACGCCACTGGTCTGGATCTTTCTGTGAGACAAAACGATTAAGCGAAATTATTAATTGGACGACGATTGACGGTTGCATAACCAATTAATCTCACCTCATTTGTGACAATAAAACCAACCACCAGCGGTGCGATTATGCTCATTACATTGGCCACAGAGTTTGTGATGCCCATCAGGATGCCGGCAAAGTTCGGCGACAGATCCAGGTGGTTCATGTTGAAGCCGAGGTAAGTTGCGCCGCTCATTCCGACGGTGTAGCAGAGCAGGACCACGGCCAGGGTGGACTGGTTGGGCGTCACATAGCCAAGACCGACGATTGTCATCATGGGAGTCCAGAGGTCAATCGTGTTGAACAGCTTGCGACTGGTGCCCGTGGAGATGCTTTTGCGTTTGTTCAACTGCGCGGATATGGCTGAAAAGACGAAGGACATGCCGAACATGCACACGTAGGGCAGGGACGAGAGCAGTGCATTCGACTTGATGTCCTTGTCCAGGATGTTCTTCATGTAGCTGGGAATCTGTGTCAGGAGTGTCGAGAAGCCCCAGTTGAAGACGCTGTGCGAAACCATTAGTACCAGAAACGGTGGCGAGGTGAAGAACCTGAGCCAAGGGGTCTTAAGCTGCTCACTGCTCACTTGGCCGCCCAGCCCAATTCGAATCAACGATCCCTCCTCCAGCGTAATTCTTTTGTACTGCGACGGAGAGCTGGCGCCACAAATGAAATACACGATCGCCCATACCAAACCGAATGCACCCGAGACGTAGAAGATGCTCGGCCAGCCAGCCGATGAGGCGGCCAGCAGTTCACTGGTGGCCAGCATGATGATCGTGCCGAATGTATTGCCTGCATAGGCGCACGTGCCGAGCGTGGCGCGCTCGCTGGGCAGCATCCACTTGGACAGGATCGTGTGCACGGACGGGAAGACCACGCCCTGGCATAGACCCTCGACCACACGCAGGGCGCACAGCCATTGCCAGCCACCCAGCTTGGCGCAAAGGGGCGTGAGGATGTTCAGCACCGAGCAGATGGTGAGTCCCCAAAGGAACATCACTTTGCCACCGAATCGCTTGGCCAGCTGTCCGCCCGGCACCTGGGTGACCACATAGCCCCAGAAGAAGCTGCTCAGCAGAAGGGCTTTCGACTTCTCCGACCAGTCATATTGATCCTATTGAGCAGATGGGGCATTGGCTAGCCAAATGGTCGCAGGAAGTAAGGGTTCACTTACTGGAAAGTTGGGATTCACGGCTGTCGAATCTGTCATGGCCACCACTGCCACGGATAGGTTGACACGCAGGCCATCGGTGGCTGATAGGCCCCAAAAGATCAGAACCACCTGCCAATGACGCACTCCTAGACCTGAAAAACAAAGGATTCAACAGATACACAAACAGCGTGTCAGGAGACATATAATAAAAAATGTAACCTGGCATATTTAAACGTTTTTTCGATAAGCTACGAGCATGTGTACTCGTAGATGTCAAGGCCCACTGGTCTCTCGGGTTGGGAATCAAACACTCTTGTGGTTTTCTTTTCACATTCTACAGCATGCATCTGCAGCTCCCATACAGATGCAGCACACAGACAATAGTACTATTTTTATTATTAATATTATTATTATTATTTTCGCTTCACTCTGTGGAGTGGCCCTACATAATTAGTCGCTACAACTAAGCCTAAGACGAGCGTAAACGTAACACGAATACAGAGTACAGAATACAGTAACGAATAGTCTACAAATACAAATACAAATACAAATACAAATATATATATACAATGTACACGGAGTGCCAATTCATTGGATTGCGCTCCGCTTCATTACATTACAGTTAGGATTGACAGTTGGCCAACCATCGGATCGGATCGGATCGGCTGGGGTTTTTTTTTTTGGTGGAAAACTGAACTAGCTGACTAGCGGTTTCTCTTCACATTTCACTAAATTCATCGGTAGTTAGTGCTGCGACTCCACCTGTGCCGTGGAGTTGCGCCTGGACTTCGCTGGGGGATCGTTCCAGGGCTGCACCTCGGCCTTGCCGAAGATCACAAACAGTCCATTGCCCACCAGATAGAAGCCGGCGGCAATGAAGAATACGATACGCCACAGATCTGGATCTTTCTGTAAAGCACAAAGTAAGAACCGAATGAGTAAGTGGTTACAGGTGTGTGGGAAGGGGGAAACTCACCTCATCGGTGACAATGACACCAACAAGCAGCGGTGCGATTATGCTCATTATATTGGCCACACAGTTGGTGATGCCCATCAGGATGCCGGCATAGTTCGGCGACAGATCAATGTGGTTCATGTTGAAGCCCAGGTAGGTGGCACCGTTGGTGCCGACGGTGAAGCAGAGCAGAACCACGGCCAAGGTGGCCTGGTCGGCGCGCGTATAGCCCAGACCGACGAGTGTGAGCATGGGGATCCAGGTGCCAATCGAGTTGAACAGCTTGCGGCTGGTGGCCGTGGAGACGCAGTTGCGGTTGTTCAGCTGCGCGGATATGGCTGAGAAGACGAAGGACATGCCGAACATGCAGACGTAGGGCAGGGCCGAGAGCAGGGCGTTCGACTTGATGTCCTTGCCCAGGATGTTCTTCATGTAGCTGGGAATCTCGGTGAGCAGGGTCCAGAAGCCCCAATTGTGAGTGGAGTGAGCCACGATCAGCACGAGGAATGCGGGCGATGTGAACATGCTCAGCCACGGTGTGGGGGGCTGCTCCTTGGGCTGCTCCTGTCCAGTGGCCACTTCGCCGGCCTGCGACATTTCAATCAGTTTCCGCTCCTCCGACGAGACGCTCTTGCACTGCGCCGGCGAGCTGGCACCCCACAGGAAGTACGTGACCGACCAGACACATCCGACTCCGCCGGAGATGTAGAAGATGCTGGGCCAGCCAGCCGATGAGGCGGCCAGCAGTCCACTGGTGGCCAGCATGATGATCGTGCCAAACTGATTTCCCGCATAGGCGCACGTGCCGAGCGTGGCGCGCTCGTTGGGCAGCATCCACTTGGAGAGGATCGTGTGCACGGACGGGAAGACCACGCCCTGGCACAGACCCTCGACCACACGCAGGGCGCACACCAATTGCCAGCCACCCAGCTTGGCGCAGAGGGGCGTGAGGATGTTCAGCACCGAGCAGATGGTGAGTCCCGAAAGGATCATCACTTTGCCACCGAATTTCTTGGCCAGCGCTCCGGCCGGCACCTGGGTGACCACATAGCCCCAGAAGAAACTGCTCAGCAGCAGGGATTTGATCTTATCCGACCAGCTGTACTCCTAGCAAACCAAAGCAAAACAGAGGCGTTAGATTGGGGCTCGGGGTTCGAGTTGGTTTACTTACGGGAAAGTCTGGATTGGCGGAGGCGGCATCGAGCATGGCCACCACGGCCACGGATAGGTTGACGCGCTGGGCATAGGCCACCGTCAGGGCGCAGAAGAGCAGAAACACCTGGAAGTGGCGTACTCCCAGTCCGGAATCTGCAATCAAACGTAATCGGTTAGTGGGTTGAGTTGGGCTGGGCTCAGTTGGGTTCGGTAATCTGAATCCAAATCGAGTGCGCACTCCACTCAGTTCAATCAATCGATTGGCTATCAGCAATTGACCGCGCTATCTGTGGAGTGGCTCTGGATGGGTTTGGTTTGTCATATTTCTGTAGAAGGCTGTAGGTCGCCTGTAGGTCGCCTGTAGGTCGCTTGCATGCTGAAGTCTGTCCAAGATTTGGAATCGCTTTTGCGTTTCCGACCCACCCAAAACTGCCTAAAGCTGGAAATTGATTTATGGCGGACACTGTGCACCCCCTCCTTTTTCGGGTTTATTTCTTCCTCCTGTGATTGCCGTAATTTAACTGAAATTTATCATTCCTTATCTGGCAGACATGTGTACATAGCTATTTGGGGATTTTGTTTTGCGATGCTTCTGGTTTCGGTTTCGGTTTCGGCTACAGATTACGCGCGCGGATTCTTGCGGAAAAATTCCATTCATGGGAATGGCGCCGAATCGGCGACGGCTGGGACCCCCATCCCACCCACACTCCCTATTTACTCTCCCAACTGTGGATTTTATCCGGCTACCCTTTGCCTTCATGTATTACTTTGTTTATCTATTACTTTGTTGGCTTAGTCTCAAGTGCGTTTGACTATGATTACTCTGACTATCAGTGGGCCGTAAGCCAGCAGTTACAAATGCTTTTGTGTACGGATTTTAGGTGTAAGCACCAGGATTTTCCCAGCACTAAAAAACACAACCACTTTTCGCTCTTTCGGTTGGATTGCGGGGGCTCGTCTTCTGTGGATATTCTTATCGTTGTTGATAAGACAACGTATCGAGACCCATCACATGGGGCTGCATCTAACGAGCTAAGACATGCAAAATCGTGAGCAAGCAGTGCGAAAATGTTGAGGTTCAACTGAGAACATCTTGAGGTTCAACTGAGAGCATCTTGAGGTTGCACTGAGAGCATGTTGAGGTTGCACTGAGAATTATGAATCAATCCAAGCTAAACTAGCCAAATGACAGTTTTATAGGGCCTATTCCAGTAATTAATTAATTAAATTGATAAAAAAGCAAAGATAACACGAACTTTAAGATACCCTTGAGAGCATTGAAAGGACACTGAAGGACAAGACCCACCTTCATTCTCGAAGCGACGATTCTTCAGGGTGGTAACCATAATGGGATTCGCGTTAACTCTCGGTACTCTCTGAATATCAATGGGTGGCTCTGTCTAGCTCTGGCACTTCTGTTCACCGCAAAGCCTGTTCACTAACTAACTGATGGATACTTGATAGAGCATCTAGCAGTGCTATACGCAAATAGTCAGATCATCTAACCAGCATCTAGGCATCGTTGTAGCTGTATCTGTTGCTGTGGCTGTGTCTATCTGTGTGTGTTTTGTTAGTTGTTATAAAAAGCGCGTGGCAGCTTCCCACACATACCCCCAGAGCCGTGCCACCCCCTACGAACGCTACGGGCTACGGTGTAATGCTTCCAATTTTTTTTTCCTTATCTTCTGTATGTCAGACACTGCACTTGAGGGGCCCCCCGAGTGCTGTAACCTGGCTGTAATTCTGGTTGTCTGGTATTCTCCCATTACGTATGCATATCGCTGATAACGGGTGAGGTGGCGGGTTGGGGGCTATCACTTGGTCAAGGCATGGCCGAGGGGGATCTACTTTGAGCTTCTGTCAGCTTTCAATCGCCCATCAAACTGGGGTTCGATTTATAGTCAGACAATTTTGAATCGCTGTTGCCGTTAGCTTTGAACTTGAAATGAGTGTTCATAGGGGAAGCTTTTGGCACGCAAAAAGCCCGCTGAAAGCTTCATTTGTTTTGCTTTACTACGGTGTGCACCCGCTAATGGCGAAGGTGGATTGAGCAACCGCAAGTCACGCAATTACAAATGCAATTATAACTCTCAACTAATTCTGAATTGAAATTCAAATTGTAATTTGAATTTGTGTCAGTGCTTCACATTCCCACACCCACCCATTGGGGGGCGCGCTATATCGATGAATGGATGGCATGGACGAATGATGGACGAGTGTCGAAGCTGTACGTCATATATTGACACGCCTATTGTATAAATTCATCAGAGCTTAGCCGACTTATCATCGAACACCGCTGCCTGATAACGATATTGGCCATTGGACCAAGTGGGGCAGAGGTAGAGTTTCCCCAAACGACTTTCAAATGTTCAGCCAGCAGATAGCCAGGCCACTCCACCTGTCAGGGGATCGGGGGACGGGTGGGACGGGTAGGGTAGGTCCTGTTCCCCTTTCAAGTGGGTGTAGCAGTCAAAAATCGATGTCCCAATAACCTTAGACAAGAGCCAATCACTTTGACGCCGTGTGCGTTGGAGTGCTTATCAGGTGAATTCTTTGGCCGACAACAAAACAACAACAACAACAACAACAGACGAAGCAGGTTTGGTTAGATCCTCCTCCCGATATATGTATGTACATATATGTATGGCTCAGCGGGGTGAGGATAACCTTACCTTCTAGCTGATTTGTGACCCGACTGCGTGCTGCCTGGAGCCGGCCCGGGTGTCAGCCTCGTCTCGGCTAGGCGCCTACCATGGCGCCTGCCTACCTTGCCAATTTGAATATTTAGTGAAAATTATTTAAATATTGCATAACACGCCAGAGTGCCACAGTTAGTTGTTTTATTTTGAGCGCACTCGATTAATTTATGCTCTGACGGAAGATTTTCCCCGTTTTGTCAAGTGTTAATGAAATTTGAATGCAAACACCCGATGCAGGCAGTTGGCTCTAAATAAGATTTTTGCGTTTCATCAGTTATAAGGATATCCGTATGCATATTTAATTAGCATTACGTTTGTCCCTTTCGATTGCTAAAAAAGGTTTCATTCAGATTCGGCTTCTGTTGTTTGAATTTCGAGCAACTCAATTCAGCAGCCTCAACTCAATCCACACTGCAGTGGGGGAAAGTGGAAAGTGGTTTAGTCAAAGCAGGAACATAATAGAAATATGCGAGAGTTGTGTTTTCGCATTTTCTGCATACGCAGCCTGCTATCGAGCCGACGACTTAATTGTTCAAAGAACGTATCTCCTATCTAAATCTCTAGCCGATGTTGCCGTTGTTTTAGCTGCTCATTAGCCGCCGTCGCACAGTGGGGCCTCAGCCGCAAAGGGTGGCAAAAGTCAATGCATTTTTTGAACGCTTTGGATAAATCCAATACACGAATTCGATAGAGTATTTTCCAAAGCTTTCAAAAATAAAATTTAAAAAGAATCGGACTTTTAGTTTAGGAGATATGAGCAATCAAAGTTGAAATTATTTCCGCGTGCAACAATTTATTCAACTTTTATTGACATACTGCATCTTTCAGGTAGAATAAAAATTGAACTGTGTGAGATATCATTTTGTTTTTGGTATCATTTACTAGGTGTATTCATTTTTATCAATATTCAATGAAAACTGCTTTGTTGCACAGACAGTTCTAGAGAAAAACGTACTTTCCAAACCATCTAAATTTTTCTTTGTTTTTCAACTTTGACTTGAATTTAAAAAAAACTACATTTTTGCTTTTCCGAAATATTTTGTATACGGGCTCTTTGCATATTTCTTTACCTAAATCAAAGGTCGATACGCTCGATTTTGGGTTTTGTGGCTTCTACATCGATAACAGTGACGCTCCTCTTCAGAAAAACGGCCAAAAAAGGGCTGTCGCAGCTCAAATTCCCATACAAAATCCAAAATTTGACGTTTTTCGTGCGAGGTAGCGTCACTGTTATCAATGTAGAAGCCAAAAAACCCAAGACTGCACGTATCGACCTTTGATTTAGGTAAAGAAATATGCAATGATCCGGTATACAAAATATTTCGGTAATACAAAAATGAGTTTTTTAAATTCAGGTCAAAGTTGAAAAACCAAAAAAATCAGGTACTAATGTACTAATGAAACTATATACTCAGGTACGCTCAATAATTTAACCATTTTTAAGTTTTCGCTACCTAAATTATGTAGTTAGCTATTAATCCATTTGCAGGTAAGTCTTTTTAACTTGACCTACCTTTTTCAAAAGTTTTTGTGGCATTGCATATGCAGGTTGGCCGTTACAATTGACCTGAATTTGACCAAGTTTTTTAACCTGCTTTTTATTTTGGCAAAGGGTGGTATATGCATATGTATATATATTGCAGTCCTTTTTTGTATAGGTCCATAGTTATATTTTGACTTCTAATCCATTAAGTTGTGTATAAACAGTGAAAATGGCGATGGAAAATATAAAATTGTTTGAGATATTTAGAACTTCAAACAACTTCAACGAATTTAAGGAAGCTGTTCTCGTTGAATTAAATATAGAATCGGACAACCCGGAGAAGCATACAAGTATAATACATAATATTAATCTTGTATATGCTAGAATTGACGCTAAATGGAAGATCTCACATCGTAATACTACAGTGTTCAATAGCAAAAACGAATCCTGGTTAGTTGGAAAGCAGATGCTAGATGATGGACCCTCCACGTCCACAGGACGATGCTCAGGAAGACCAATTAAAACCCTGGAAGAGTGTTCAGCTTATACAAGAAAGAGAAAACTTTCGATGCAACATGTCATATAGCTACGTATCACTTATCGGAGGCGCTGTCAATCAAAAATATGAACGACAAGGAAAACAGAGGTCACATATCACAAAAGATTTTTCGAAGGCAAGCCCATTAGACTTGAAAGCATAAACAAGAGCATCGTCACTCCGCCAAATTCACAACCAAGGCCGTACACCGTTGTAGAAGCTTTGGCATTGTTTATGGATTTGGGAATGTCTAAGGACAAATATTCAATATTGTGACATTCCTTGAAGCAGCATAATGTCGACGTTCTGCTAGGATATAAACAAACGCTTCATAAAATGGCACACGGTCAAATTTTAATAGAACATTAGAGCCTTCCAATTGGAGAGATGTCAGAGGAGGTCCAGGAAACGAGAAACAAGGATTACAAGAAATTCAGGTACATGAATACTTGTAAAATATCACGAACAAGGCAAAACCAGGATCTTTTCAACATGTTGGCAGCCTCTTCAGATCCATTTATTTCATCTATTAGACATGTGAAATCCAAAAAAGAATTTGAAAGTATTTATTTTTCAGAAATGTTAGGATTATTGGATATTCCTAACGATCCATCGGATCCATTCTGTTTAAGCTAAAAATTAAATGTTAAATAACTTTTTATAGTATAATAGGCCATTAAAAATTCTTTATCGATCCGAAAAACTTGGAATTCATCATTTTACATAGGAAAATATGCACTGGTAACAAAGTTCAACGTTGGCTATTTATTGTAAAGCTTCTAGATATTGTAGCACAATGTACTTTTGCAGACTAAATTTTGAAGTTTTTCCTTTCAAACGCAATTTATTTCATGAAGATATCTTGATTCGTTCGGAAGTTATTAATTTAGCAAGCTGAAATGGCCAAAGGCCCACTGTCGTCGTCGTCGCCCCGCGTTCGCCGGTACGCGTACTAAACTCGGATTCACGTTAGACTGTCTGTCTGTCGCGTATTGGAGCCATTTCTTTGTGTGTTTGTTTCTGACTGACTGACTGTCTGATATATGTACACGTACTGCGTAGACACCCAAACAAACTCTGAATAACCGCGAGAGAGAGAGAGAGAGAGAGAGACAGTGAGAGAGATTGCCGCTGCTTGGGTATCGCAGTATCTGTGTGTACTGACATTTTGTCGGCTTTGCCACTGGACTCAAATTTGCATACGAACTTTGATGATTTATATTTATGGGCAGTGCGAGCGCAAACAAAATGTTAGCTTCCTGTCTGAGGCGCCACTGCAGTTCCAGTTATTGATAGGTCACCTTTACTTCTGGCACACCTTCGATTAAGGGACCTTAAAGCATATGCCCATTTCGGTGCTGGCACCGGCAGCTGCTTCACATTTAATCACCATTTTGAGCACTTAACAATCAAATTTTTTAGTGTACTCCAATAGCACTTAAAGTCGAATAAGACTTTGCACTTATTAGAATTTAATTTCCCTTTAATCAACTGTGCGAGTAATCTTGCAGAAAGTCAAAAATCCCATTTTAAAATCGAAACTACTTTTTTTAATCTATGTTAAGTAGTTATTTGTTATCATTAAGGATGCATTTAAAATTGGAGCGATTTGAGCGCTATCTAATACCCATTGCCTGATCTTATCGAACTACGTGTATTTGCTGTTCCACTTACGTTTGCCCTCGGCCTCATGCTCCTTCTTGGGGTCCTTCAGGTCCATGGAGTCATTGCTCCCACCACAGCACAACAGCTTCATATTTAATGTACTATTTAATTTAACTAGATCCTACTATTGGAGGTGAGTTATGTTCTCTGGTGCGTGGAGCACGTTGAGGAGGACTGGGCTGTTGGGTTGGAGGCTGTGGGTGTTATTTTAGCACTTTTATGGTTCGTTTCTTTTTTCTTCTTAATGTGGCGTGGCAATTCAGATTCAGTCTCTCCGCCCGCTCACTGCTGGCCAGCAATTCGAAATGATTCGATCTCGATGGAGGAAAATGTGAGCATATTAGCTACTGTGCCCGGTTCCAGTTTGCTGTTTCCAGGTTCCAGTTTGCAGTTTCCAGGTGTCACAACAAAGCACAAACAAAATTGTTACTGTTATTTTTTTTTGCTCTGTTTCAGTTCGATTTCGGATACGATTCTCTACCGCTCGACGGATGCTACCGTTTATTAACAACGCGCTCTCGCCACATTTACAATTTCAGACCGACTGAACGCTGAGTCGCCGCTGGTACTCCATTTATACGGTGTGGCAGCGTCGGCGCCAGCGCGAGCCCCGAGCCGCTGACTGGCCAGCGATCGAGGCACTCAAACACGCTCCGCTCCGTGGGTCGGTGGGACATTTGGCGACGTCACTGAAGCAGAGCTCTCGACTCTGCCGAGAAATACCCAGGCCACTAGCGCGCCCCGTGGACAGTCCGTGAGGTGGCTAGGTGGGAGTACATATATGTATATGTACATATGTACATTTTCGTACATACATATATCCGACTCAAATCGAATCGAATCTTATCAGAATCATCTATAGATTACACCTAGCACAGGAGACATGCCCACGACGAGGTTGTCAGGGCCAGAAGATATATATGTAAGAGCCGTTCAAGTGGTACCGGAGCCTCGCACCCAGCCAAAGGAGTCTCATATGGATGCTCTTGACACAGTCATATATTTGTGTGTAAGAGCCCAGAAGTGATATGAAATCATGCCCCGAAGACGACACCCAAAGCCACATACATAAATGGGCCAATGGAAAATTTAGGGCTACGAGGTTTTTCGATTTTGATTTTTGAATGAATGAAACTTTTTGGTAAACAAATTGAATTATTGCTTGCGCGGGAGTTGCGCTCAGAGGGAACCCCGAAACAGAAATCAAACAGAGTGTGGCTGAAAGCAACAAAAAAAAGAAGAAAACAACCGACAAAAAACTGGTTAACCGATCAGCTGCCCTACTCGTGGGTGCCTGCCACCGAGTTCCGAGAGCTATGCTATGCTGGTCGAATAATAGATGGCATTCCGAGAAGGAGTGAGTGCTCTTGACATTACCCCGCACTGGCAGGGCAGGGCAGATCACTTTCACTTTTTCCCCCCTTGGCAGCATTAATGGGGCACCACTCTCTCCCCAAGGCCATTGCCTACCCCTACCCCTACCACTACCCCCACCCTCTGGGGTGGTTAACTAGTAACTATGTGTTATTTAAAATTCTTAGCTATGCATAGTTCATGCCTGGCTGATCCAATGGAATTCGTTTTGGTTCCGATTCCCTCGCCCTCTCTGTCTGTCTCTCTCTCACTCTCTGTGTGTTTTGTGACTATTGGCAACCTTTTTTTATTGTTGCTGCCAGCGTGTACTTTTGTTTAGAGAATAGCTGGAATTCTTGCAATTATCAATGGATAAACCACGTATGTATTTACGTGGCAAATCCAGCTTCTGTCCAATTATTTACCCACTCTCACCTCTCACTTTAGCACCATTTACTGCACCAAATGAAAGTTCGATCTGATCTGATATGAGGTGCAAACGAAGCATACAAATGCTGCCCTCCCTCCCCCCGCCAAAAGGTGACGCACTTTCAGACACCCTTCAGCCACACGACTTCGACTCATGTCGCGCCATCTAGAAAACAAGTGATAATCCCGGGTCGACTCTAAAGATGCTAAACAATGGGACACTAAAATCAAACATTGTGCTAAACGATCTTAAATCCTCCCTACTTGATGACCGGTCCGGACCGGCCCGCCACCGAGGGGTAGGAGGTACTCTCTAATCCAATTGTCATGAAGCTTCTGGCGTGAGGTCTTATCAAATGCTTCAAAGCTCATTGGGGCACAAGTCTCTCAGGATTTAATTGATGGATTTGTCACGAAAACAAACCTGGCTCAACGCTCAGTGTCGATTATATTTGATGTGTAAGTTTCGCTCGATGCTAAGTGGTTGTAAGGGCAGTGCAATACCCTTCTTATGGCGCATATTATATTTTGCAGCATACTTCTGGGGATCCAGTACACAAAAAGGATTAAGAATCAGCGCATTCAAATCAGATTAAATATCATTTAAATATCACGAATTGTAGCATTGCGCTTGCTACCCCTTAGGGTATCCGATGCTGTCCCACTGGCCGAATGTTGTTTCTGATTTACAGATCTCGTGCTTGGCACAACAAAATTCCAGCAGACTGGCCGCAAACGAAGTTTATTTGTGGATCAATTAATGTGTTAAGTATAGTCTCAAATCGATTGTAGATTTATGTAAATGGAAAAGTTTGCCAGATTTTGCGCTTCTTCCGCTGCCAAATGATGTGGCAGTTTTTATTTAACATTCTCCATGCCACCCTCGACTATATGTATATCGAGCCACAACCAACACGCTATGCTATGCTGGTACGAAAATTGTATATCTAACACAGATTGTTGATGCTAGTGTTTTTGTTTTTTCATGTGTCATGGTGGGCTGGCAGCGGGTGACGGGCGCTGAATTGGGGCACAAAATAATTGCCAGTCAATGCAATTACACATCCTCCAGTAGATATTACGGGGGAGCAGCTGTTTGCCGGACTAGCAATTACATTCTGGACATATTTTTTACAGCACAGCCACAACGGAATGAACAGTTGTTAATGCAATTCAGATTTATTTGTTTCTCCCTCCCTTCCCTCTTCCAACTTGCACTGTCTCACTCTCACTTGGACTGTCTTTATTTTTGTATCTGTTTTGGCTTTCCAATCGATTGCATAAGCTCCCCCACATTCGATCAATGATCGAGAGTTTTGTTCTAACATGCAAAACGTGCCGTTTCAGCTTGAACTTGACCATAGACAAGTTAGTCTCGACTTGAGTTCCTCAATTCCTAAGTACTCGCAAACATCCGCGCCGTCTCTCTTCCCCTCCCTCCCACCACCCACCACGCACCACTTGGTCACATGTAAATTCAAGTTCAAGTGACTGTGCCGCTAAATTGGCAAGCTTTGTTAGGACATGCCGAAAACTTAGCCAAGTGCGATGAGTAGTCGATGTTATGGTAGCCGGCCATATGCGATCAGTTCGAGCAGCGGGTCGTTGCGCATGCTAATTGCCGTCTGATAGCTGATATTGTCTGACGATTAACGCGCAAAGCGTTCAACCAGCAAGATGGCATTGATTGGGTCACAGTCACAGTCACAACCATCGACTTCCTCCTGTCGAACCCTCCCCCAGCCCCCTTAGAACTTAACTATTCCACTCTTGATTTTTTTGCGGTCTCCCAACCAGACTCGTTATAAATTTCCAACATTTGTGGGGGGGATTCTCGCTGGGATTTCTCCGAATGCAAAATTTATTACCAATGAAATTTATTTATATTTTCATACAGAATTCGGAGCTGAATTCTGGCTACGTTGCCATTAGTGCGTCGGCACCTTGTCGCAGTCAGAGCGAAAATTCGCATCCATTAAACAGCACTTGC
This sequence comes from Drosophila subsilvestris, assembly GCA_035043285.1. Lineage (NCBI taxonomy): Eukaryota > Metazoa > Arthropoda > Insecta > Diptera > Drosophilidae > Drosophila > Drosophila subsilvestris. The sequence goes on from JAWNNB010001795.1 coordinate 539,018, forward strand.
TAAAAGCTTTGGATCATATTTCAGGAGTGCCTGCTGGGCAATCCTAACTGGTGCTTTTGGCAAAACAGACTTACTAATTCAAAGAATTTTCCGAAACCCCTGAGATTTTTATAACGCAACGGAAGACCCCTTAAACTGTGGCAATAAAAAAGCCCCAACAACGTGCTATAATTAATAGCCCTAATCTAATCGTTGACAACAATACAATATTAATTACAAATCCATCAGTGAACAATTTAGGGCGAACGTCATAAACCCCATTGAACGTTTATCTGCTACTTTCGTATCAGGGCTAAGCAATAAATAAGTAAACAAAGAGAAAATCCTCAAATCGAAGCCGAAAGAAAAGATTGTTTTGCTTTGAAAGCAAGTCTTAGGAGTGTCGTGATAAGGTGGAACGGCAACAAGACGTAAAAACCTCCATAAATTCATGGAAATCTATACTGGAACTAAGTGCGATTTCCGCTGAAGCAATCCTGAAATATTAGATTAAATATATATTGAGAAAACCCAAAGAGGGGTTAAATTATGCAGTTTGTTGAGCTTATTTTTTACACAGTTTAGCTCAAGAAACCTTGAGCCTTTTTCCACCTTTCTAGGTCACGCACCTTGCAACTTCGGCAATGTTCGTAGTCATTTTCATATAATATTGTTAATTTGAAAATAAAACGCCGATAAGTTTGGCTAAAAAATATCGATATTTTTATGTTCATATCTAATTATATCACCCTACTATTAAGGTTGTTGCAATTATTCGAAATCACATATCAAAATCAATATATTCGCAATATTTTTATCAAATAAAAGTTTTCAAAAATAAACTTTAATAGAGTTAGCTCTCACTTTCTTCCGCTTTCCAGAATCTATTAATATTTTATGGTTATATTGGAGAACATAGGGTATCAAAAGCTCCATTGGCATGTATTTTTTCAAACAGAACACGATTAACCCATTGTAGGCCACATTATTTTCCTCAAGCACTCAACTGTTAATAGAGCGCTTACATGTTAGCTCTCACTTTCTTCCGCTTTCCAGAATCTATTAATATTTTATGGTTATATTGGAGAACATAGGGTATCAAAAGCTCCATACGCATGTATTTTTTCAAACAGAACACGATTAACCCATTGTAGGCCACATTATTTTCCTCAAGCACTCAACTGTTAATAGAGCGCTTACATGTTTGTTCAAGGTATATTTACGGTAGGTATACTAAAGTATATTTAATCAAGTTTCAATCTATTTTTTAAATTAAATTAAAGTAATTTTCAAAACAACCGCCAAACTCGGCAACATGGTTTATTTCTGAGGTGTATTTGGTATATTTACGGTGTATTTTAAAAATTATAAGGTATATTTTGGTATTTTGCGGTATATTTAACGGACGATTTGAATTGGTATTTTCCTGGTGGTGACACAATTTTTAATTAGCGATGACACCGTTCTCAATCTAACCTCACTGCCTCAATCTAACCTCAATCTAACAGCACAGCTGTTCTGCCCTTATCGGTACTGCCAGCTCGGTTGAAAATGGATTGGTCTCGGTGCTGCCAGCTAGGTTGAAAATGGATTGGACGCGATACACACAAACATTCTTTGAATTGAATTTGATTAGTTATTGCCCTAAAACAAAACTTAGGGGCTTTGTGTAGCATCCAGCTCCAGCATCATTTAAATGAAATTAATTAGCAGCATTGTTCTGCAAGTTTGGCACGGAATGCGCAACAATCTGCATACCTTGGGAAAATGGATATTATAGAATTGAGATATTGTTTGTAATTTCAGACTTCCATTAATGCATTAACTACTGAGTCTCTGTTTCAAAGTTATTAACAAAATTTTGCAGCTTATGCGTACCAAAAATGGGTATCGGAACATGGATAAATGTATGTACAGAACACAAATCATATGCATGAATAGGTAAGCAACAAATCTAGGAAAAATTTAATATTTATAACATACAGCAGCTTGGAACAACAATTTTAACCTATATGAAGGAAGTAAGGTATACAAATGTCCATACGCATGCATAAACTTTGTTGACCAGCAACAATGACGGAATGTGACCAGAGTTCACACTTTCGTTTTATGCTTTGGCCGCTTTTGTTTGAACACTATTATGTAAACAATTCAATGAAAAGGACTTCTGAGAACTAGCTAATTGTGTACAAAATTTATTGATGAATCGGATAAAATTACTTGTTTAGGACTAAGTAGTCAAACTAGCTAGTAATATTAAAGGGAATATAAAAATCGAGGAATATTAACGGATCTTGCCGTGTCCGTCAGTATATTTTCGGTTTATTATGAAAATGACAAGATATATTTCGTTATTTTTTCTGAAATGTACACATTCCCCGCTAGAGGTCTCTGTCGAATTTTACATAAATATGTAGTTAATTTGTAGCAAATGTGTAGTTAGCACTACACAGTTACCATGTAAAACATTAAATTTTTCATCAGAAGACCTCTCCTCTATCTGATTAAACCTTATTTATGAACAATTCAAATGAAAATGAGCACTTATAATTAACAACTTTTTCAGGAAATTGATTTTTTAATCGTCGAAAAATATTTGTTCAGCGCAGAGAGTCTTAGCTTGCTAGTAATATTAAGCCGAATATTAAAATCGACGAATATCAACGCATCAGACTTGCCGTGCCAGTAAGTATATTCACGGTATATTTTGATAGTGACAAAGTATATCTCGGTATATTTAATGAGGGTCAGGCGGTATATTTGATCGGCAAATCCACGGTCACACTCTGGTAAATAGTGCGGTTTTTCCATTTTTCCGATTAAATTTCATAATATTCGTTTTATTAAATCACACCGTGCCCAGAGATACTTGCTGAAACATAATTTTATTAACAAATTCTCCATTTAGAATACAGACAACATGGCACAGAGCAAATTGAATGATCTTGCGGGCAAGCTGGGCAAAGGTGGCCCACCTGGACTTGGTATTGGATTGAAGCTCCTGGCGGCCGCTGGAGCTGTGGCCTATGGTGTTAGCCAGTCCTTTTACACAGGTAAGCAAATGGGATCGAAAAATGCCGAAAATTGATGGATAACAGCAGAAACATGAAAGCCGAAGCGGCATGTGCACATAACCTCAACGCAGATGAGTGCAAATGTGTGAGTGTATGGGTGCGAGGGCCTGCGCTATCTCCAAATTTCATAACTATTAAAAGGCCTTGCACAATCAATCTTCGCTTAAATCGAATCTCCAATTATATTGGTTGCTTTGTAGACCCATTCTTGATGCACGCTTCTGCCAACTTTCTATAATTCCATTTCATCTGAAGACGATTGCATAACAAACTCCACATTTTTTACTTGCAGTCGACGGCGGTCACCGCGCCATCATTTTCAACCGCGTTGGCGGCATTCAGAATGATATATTCTCCGAGGGTCTGCACGTCCGCATTCCATGGTTCCAGTATCCCATTATCTATGATATTCGCTCCCGTCCCCGTAAAATTGCCTCGCCTACCGGCTCCAAGGACTTGCAGATGATCAACATTTCGCTGCGTGTGCTGTCCCGTCCCGACTCCCTGAACCTTCCCTCCCTGCACAAGCAGCTGGGCGTGGACTACGACGAGAAGGTGCTGCCCTCACTCTGCAATGAGGTGCTGAAGAGCGTGATTGCCAAGTTCAATGCCTCACAGCTGATTACACAGCGTCAACAGGTGAGTGAATTGACCACAATCGGATGTGATTTGATTATAAATAATGAGAATTACTTGTGTCAAGGTATCGCTCCTGATTCGCAAGGAGCTGGTCGAGCGTGCCCGCGACTTCAACATCATTCTGGACGATGTCTCCCTCACCGAGCTGAGCTTCGGGAAGGAATACACTGCCGCCATTGAGGCCAAACAGGTTGCCCAACAGGAGGCGCAGCGCGCCGTCTTCTTTGTGGAGCGCGCCAAGCAGGAGAAGCAACAGAAGATTGTCCAGGCTGAGGGTGAAGCCGAGGCAGCGAAAATGATATCCTTTTACAAGCACACACAAACTTATCTTTCGATTTAGCTATTGCCATGTGATTTGCCTCTTGGTGTTTTCCCTTAACCGATATGTTTACTTAGGTCTGGCCGTGAAGCAGAATCCAGCCTATCTGAAGCTGCGCAAGCTGCGTGCCGCGCAAAGCATTGCCCGCACGGTATGATTATCGCCTGGCCAATGTGCATTTCAATGCGAATCTCAACATTTGCATTTTCTTCTTCCACAGATTGCCACCTCACAGAACAAGGTCTACCTGTCGTCGGACAGCTTGATGTTGAACATTCAGGACTCTGCCTTCGATGACATGACCGAGAAGGTTTACAAAAGTAAATAGCTCTCGTTTTGATTAACAAAAAGAGTTTACTTTTAAGTTGAACAGTTTCTGATTTTGGTTCCAATCATTGGCCAAAACTTGGACATAGCCTTAATAATTGAGTAACTTCTAACGCGTTCTTCGTACTCTCTCTCTCTTTTGCCACATCAATTTCGTTCTGTTTACGTTTTCTCTGCTCCTTCCGCGCAACACAGTAGCTGGCGACTTGGACTAAAAAGCGACCACAATATTCCTTGTTGTTAATTAATTCTTATCCCATATTTTCGAGGTAGTGCCTAAGTACCGTTTAGTTTTAACCACTCTCAAGCGGCTAGTCATCCTCATTTTTTCACAAACTGTCTGCGGCGCAGCTCGCGCTGTCTGTGTGCGCTAGCCTTGCCATTCGGAGACAGCTTCATCCCACATAATCTTCGAGTCGCAAGCGCCAAGGCACAGCAGCAGCACAACGGCGGGCCAAGCGCTCTCAGTTTGTGAGAGCTTGAGTGCCGACGCAGGCAAATGGCCGCATCAGCATTTAACGTTCCTTGTCCCATCATCGAGAATCACGTGAAACGGAAACATATAATAAATGCGTACTGAGAACTGTCGATCTGTACTTGTCGATTGCTTGGTCCAGTGGTCATGGCCGATTGTTAATATTGATTCTAGCTCTCACCGGTTGCTGCACACACCCTCGACGCGTCCACCAGCACTTATCCACTCTTCAATAATCACCATCCCCGTCATTCTTACAGTTGGCACGGGCTTGCCCAAGGATTGGATGAATCCAGGAAAAATGGTCGCCGCATCGGTCAATCAGTCGGACGGCAACAACGTGGGCAATGTGGCACGCAAGACAGCGGGACGGCTGCTATGAGTCGGGCACTGATTTGGGGCCACGATCCTAGTACAAATATCAAGATATATCAGACAATGAGGACGCTGTCTCACTCTGACTCTGACCGTCTCTTCAAATACGAAACATTTACTTATCCTTATAATTGCGTGTATAAAATACATACGAATAGTACATAAGAGTGTATATAGTATATAATTTATGTGTATAGAGATTTATGTATGTAAATTGTAGGCAGATTAGGTTGCTTCTCCATCTTTGTTTGGTTTGATGTCCTTGCTAGCAGACTGCTTGTCCTCCAGGCCCCTGCGGCATTCCCATGTACATAATGTGAATGTGAATGTGTGTCTAATGTGAGAGATCTTGACTAGATATATGTGGTTGTAGCTGTGTGTTAAGGGGAACCCCGTTTTGTCCGTCCATTGTTGAGCAATTGAACAACCGCCAGGGACCTGTCCTCAGTGGCATGCTGCTGCGTGCATCTCCGTCGTCGTGTGGAATAGTCGCACATATACGAGTATCTATTCCTATATATATATATATCTATCATTTATAACGAACTGAACAATCAATCAAATTCCTGCATTAGGCGTGGGGTTAGCTTTGTATGTAAGTGTTTTTGTAGTTGGCCTAAAAACGACGCGACATAGACCAGGATCAGGCTGTCGCCGGTGGCTTTACTCCTCCTCCTCCTCCTACTCCTGCTCCTGCTCCGCTGGTGACACTGCTGCCACTCTCACTGCCGCTGCCACTTCCACTGCTGCTGCTCGCGTTGCTGTTCGTTCTCCGGGTCTCGGCCAGGCCGGGAGTATCGCGTCGATGGCGTCGCAATGTGGAACTGGCTGAGGGCGCCGAGCTGCTCAGTGCAATGTTGGCCGTGAAGGCAGCCGCCTCCGCCCGACTGGGAACGGTCAGAGTTCCTCCGGTCACAGATGCTGCCACTGCCACTGATGATCCGCCCGTTCCGTTGGTGCTGCTAGCGGCGCTCGCTGACGCAGCGGCGAAGGACTCGCTGATGCTGGCCAAGGGTCATAAGTTCGTCGTCTGTACCAGTCCGCGCTCCAGATGGAAGCACTCCAGAACTGCAGCGCCCACGGAGCTGCGTCGAGCCACCATGGCATTGACCACGCTCCACTTGTTGAGCCGCGGATCGTAGCGCTCCACGGAGTTCAGCGAGGAGCTGCCATCATTGCCGCCCAGCGCGAACAAAGCGCCCTCCACCTCGACCACTTCGTGGGTGGATCTGCAAGGAAAACGAATCGTCCGTTCGCATTGGATCAGTGGCCCAGCCCAAGCCACGATTAACCGCAATTTCCACTCACCTGCGCGAATGCATGGCTGCAATTGGCTCCCAAGTGTTCCGCCTGAGATTGTAGCGCTCGCCGCTGGACATGCACATGGTGCCATCGTTGCCGCCAATGCAGTACAGATGGCCATCGGTGGAGGCCACTCCACAGCTGCTGCGACGGGCCGTCATGCTGGGAACGGGCTGCCAGCGGCCCACGCGTGGATCAAAGCGTTCGACACTCGACTGATAGTTGGTGGAGTCGAAGCCGCCGAGGCTGTAGATGCAGTTCTCCAGCACGGCCAGGCGGCAGTAGCGACGCCGCGTGCTCATGGCCGGACAGGAGCTCCAGATGCCGGTGAGCGGATCATAGCGCTCCATGCTGCTCAGACAGGAGGCACCGTCGTAGCCGCCGCACACGTAGATGAGGGCGTCGTAGGAGCAAATGCCCAGGCAGCTGCGCTTGGTGCCCATCGGGGTGATGTTGCTCCACTTGTTGGTCAGCGGATTGTAGCTCTCGGCCGTGGCCAGATCGCTGACCCCGTCGTAGCCGCCCACCACGTACAGCTGCTTGTGCAGGGACGTGACCCCCGAGCGGGAGCGACGCCACAGCATGGGGGCCACCGGACTCCAGCTGTTGCTCCGCGGATTGTACACCTCGCACTCGTTGTGGATGGCGAAGAGGCTGCCCCCACCGACGGCGAACACATACGGCTTCATGCCCTCTGGCCGCCGCTCCTGCGTACGCTGACTGCCCATCACGCTGCGCTGCTCCGGCAGCAGATGGTACTTCATGGCCTCCAGCAGCAACTCCTTGCACTCGGAGTCGTCGCGCATCAGCGTCTCCCCCTCCACGCAGGTCATGAGGAAGTCGCGGCTGACGAGGGGCAGGCGCACATGGGACATCAGCTCGGACGTGTGCAGCCGCCGCTTGGCCAGATCGTGCTTCACCCAGTTGACCACCGCCACGAAGACCTTCTCTTCGGAGCTGATGTTCAGCTGGCTGTTCGATATCAGCTCCCTGACCTCCTCAAAGGGCAGCAGCAGGAACTCCTCCGTGCCCACCACCTGCTGGAAGTTCTGCAGCGCGTACTTGTGGGATCGGGTGTGCAGCTCCTTGCACGAGTGTGCGTCCGCAAAGCTGCGGATGCCCAGACAATTGGAGGGATGCAGCTGTCGCAGCAGAAACTTGCAGCACGCGTCGCGCACCGAATGCATCTGCAGCAGTCCCGAGGCGGGCAGCAGCACCTGCACGTTCTGCTCCGTGATTGTGATCTCTCCGGTGTAGGTGTAGTCGATCAGCTGGCGCAACGCGCTGCTGTCCACGTCATGGAGTCGCACCAGACCCTGAGTGCGTTCGAGCATGTCATCTGGAATCGGAAGAGAGAATCGGGTGAGTATTGGACAGCTCCCATTTACCCCACTTTCCTGGCGAACTCCACTCACCGTTGAACATTGCATAGAAATAGGGCGAGACAGAGGCCAGCACCACTCGATGGGCATTGATGGTGTCGCCGCCCACCTCCAGACGAACGTCGCAGAGCTGAAATAATAGACGAAGAGCCATTAGCACACGCTGTTGACACATGGAGTACCCGTAGCAGCCGTTCGATGGGGCCCAGACACAGTGTCGCTTTACAAATCCGATTAATTCCTGGCTACGTGCGCCCCCCTGCTCCCCCTTGAATCCTTACAACACCCCAGACACGTGTTCCTATTCCATTAATAACATGCGAAAGATTCCCGCCCGTCTCGGCAGTCAATGCCCGCCCCTCCGATTGAGACCCATCTCTGCTGGCAAAGTGTCGCTTACATCATGACTCGATTCGGGCTAAGGCCAAGCCAGCCGCCTGCTGGGGCTCTAAAACGGCAATTTGCTTGGATGATGGCCCCACCCCTGATGAACTCTGTGCCTGGGCGAGGGGGGCGGTGCTGGGTGACAATTAATTTTGCCGACTGACCAAATAAAGAGAAACGAAACGAAAGAAAGAAATTAAGTATGCGGCATGTGGGACCGCCGTCAACTAAAACTTGCGACGGCCTCAATCACGCGCCCATTCTAAATAAATATTTTAATTATGTTCACGCCTAATGCAATTAGTACAGCAATATCAAGATCTGTCAATTGATCGGAAAGTTTTCAATGCCCTTTCAAGTGAAGCTTCTTCGTTAGCTTTGAAGGCTTTGAAGGCCTAACCCATGGATATCCCCCACATCTGCTTAGATGGGCATACCTGGGCATTTGTTCTCATCTGATTGATGGCTGCAAAGGAGGCAATGCAATGTCCTGGATTTTGATGATGTGCCTGGGGCAAGACCTCCTCGTTGGGTCCCGGTGGGCTCAGATCGCTGGGCGTTTGTGTCGAATTGTTGCTGGTGGTGGTGACGTCCTCGTTGTTGCCACTCGCCTCCACCGAGCTGCAACAGAATCAAATTTTATAATCATAATGATGATGGTGTGTGGCGCCCGGATGTCGCAAGAAACATGAAAATTCCCCGGCATAGCTCGAGGGTTGTTTATGCTATGCAATGGGATGGGCGCTCTGTTACGGGGGTGGAATGGTGTCGACTCCAACTGGAGTCTCGCCACTCGAATTTCACTGTCTACTCACTGATTTGATTTCACAGGCAAAAACATTGCGGCCTCGTCGGTTGATGATGGTTTGGTTTATGTTTCTATTTATGTGATTGCTTATGTTGCTTTTTCCTTATCGCAAGGCAGCAGCTACTCCTCCTTCTAGCGCATCTTTCTCTGCTTTGGTCCTCGGTTTGTTCAGTCTTTTCATTGGCAGTTCAGTTCAACTCCAGCTCCAACTTCAGCTGAAATGAAGGGCAAAATCAATACCTGGGACAATTGTTGTGGCCACCCGCATGGAATAGAAACGAATTTAGGTCACTGGTGGTGGGGGGATTACTCGTAGAGCGTGGGCAGAGGTCTGACATGATATCATTCCGGCGTTTTTGGCATGTCAAAGTGAATGCGAAGCATCTGAATGAAACTAAAAACTGGGTTAAGTGTCCTCGCCATACTCTTGGCCATTGTTTGTTCTCCCGTTTGATGTCCTGATGTCAAGGCATTGTTAAGCCAGGCAGCGACTCACACGGGCACTGCGACTGCAAGAGGATCAGGAAATGAGGGCCAGGATGTGGCCTGGCCAAATTGCTTGTAGCATGCAATTTGCACATTTTGCCAGCCACATTTCCCCTGCTTTTGATGAATACTAAAATGGCCAGCGAGGCAGAGTTGAGTGGAGTGCAGAGTGGAGAGCTTTCGTATCGCGCTTGGAAAGTTCTCTTTGTGTGGGGAGGGGGTCAACAAAACGTGTGTCTGGGTCTGGAGCCAGCGAACGTCACGAATTTATTGCTGCATTAACAAAACGGGGCAACAGCTACAGAAATAACAGCCAGAGTACTCGCACAAAATTTCACTTTGCACACAAAACAAATTAACGACAATTTCAGTTTCGGTTTTTAGTTTTTAGTCTGCCAGGTGGGGGTGGGGGCAGAGGGCCGCCTCTGCTGTGCCATGCCATGCTTGAGGGCACAAATGTGTTGGAGGGCAATGTACTCTGCCCAACGACACCCTCTTAAAAAGAAGCCCCATTAGGCAAATGTTAACTGCCCAGCAGAAGGTAAAAAAAAAAGCAGAGCAAATTATATTAGGGTGGGGTGGGGGTGGAACTGGGCTGCAGTCGTGGGATAGCCCTCAATTCGCGTTGCATTCGCTGGCTACCCCACTGTACTCCTCTTCCATTTTTGGGCGGGGTCAGCACTCGTCACACTTGGCGTATGAGTAATTAAAGGCAAGCAGCCAGGGTCAGAATGGGTTGCGGTTGTTACTGAGAACACAGCACAGCACAGCTAACGGTGGCTTGTGTGGCCAACAGCAGCAATGGAAATTATGTTAAATATTAACTGGAAACACGATTAGTTCATTGGTTCGACACACACGCAAAGGAGGGAAAGGAAACGGAGGAACAGGAACAGGAAGTGGTTAATGGGGAGGTGCAGGTGGTTAGTGGCAGGAAGTGGAAGTGCCTTTCGTTAAGGTGTAACTCTGGCCTGACCTTCAGGTGTGGCAAACGCGGCGCGAGGGTGGCCAAAGCTTTTGCTTTAAATATAACTTAAAATATGTTTATCAGAAGGGGAGCAGAAAGAGCGTTGACAGGGAGAGCAGCTCTGTGTGTGTGTGTGAAATTCAAATTAACAAGCTAACAAGCTGGAGACGGAGCCAAATCGAGTGTATGCTCCACACGTAGACCCCCCTATAAATGTGGGCAAAACGTTGGGAGAGCCACACTCATTCAGTAATATTTAATGCTTGGCGACAGACCAAAAAGCAACGCAGAAAAAAACCAACACAAAAGAGAACCCAAACTCGACAAAAAATTGTGCAAACATTGAACCGGTTGTACAATAGTTGTGTGTGGGGCAGCAGCAGCAGCAGCAGAACTCTGCTGTTTCGGCACATTTACTTGGTGGCCAATGCCGTATTATGTTCTCCACGTGACTTGCTACTCTCCGTTTATTAAAGATTTCGATTCTTGTTGCACGCTTCATTGATGATTAGTGGGGCCGCTGATGCAGCACTGCATCATTGTCTCAGCGACTCCAAGGTTAACTGCTTTGGCATCGAACGGAAGTGAAGCGGTCGAGTCAGCCGTAATTACAGCTAAAAATCAATGACTAAGATGCAGATCTAACGAAGCTTTTGCTAAGCGGAGGCTGCCGTCGGATAGAGCATTCTATTGATAAACAACAATGCTGCAGGGCATCCAGGGATCGTTGACTTGAGCTCAGACCACAGCTATTACCATATTTAGCACATACTCGTTCGAGTATTTGCTTTCAGCCACAAGAGCATGAGGCTCTCTTGAAGCCGCCCCCAGAAATCAAGTGGCAGTGCGTGCCAGGCAAAGAGATTCCCACCATCCCCGAATATGGCTGAGGGTTAGCCCGGGATGTGGGCCAAGTAAACAGCGCACGGCCCACCAGCGAATGGGCAGCCGATGTCAGGCGTTCAGCCATTAAGCATACGCAGCGTAAGCCGACAGATTGTTCCATTTGGTAATCGTTGTGTGAATCGCTGCTAGGGGAGGAGGTGGTGGGACACAACACAACCACCGAGACGCGATGAACGAAAGTGAGCGTGGATGGCCCGGAATGGGCCCTGGCGATTGTCATAGCCGGCTTTTTCCGTACGGCGGCATACGGCGGGTCGTCAACCTGCTGGCAACGCGGGAAATGTGAAAACAGCCGTTTTCCCCCATGGCGTCTGCGCACTCATCCAGCAACTCCAGGGAATGGGAGTTGCCTTCTCTCCTGGCGAATGCAACGGCAAGTGCAGACCCTTCCACCCAGCGTTCAGTTCGGTTCTGTTCTGTTCTGTCCTTTCCGACCAACAAAGAAAGTTATTCTTGAATGCCGCACCTTGAATTGGAGTTTGTTTTTTTTTTGTTTTCCTTAGGTTTTCCTTGGCTGTAACGGCACTTGGCGCGAATCCTTTTCCCGGAATTCACTTTGCACCACGAATTTCGAATCGCTGCTAAGCCAATTATTCTGTCGCCTCCAACAACTGCGATGGATGCGCAGGCCACAACTTCACGGCGCGAAAGCTTGAATTCGAGTGAGGCCCACTAGCCATCGGTAGGTAGCCCCAAAGCCCCAGAGCAGAGCTTGGCACTGAGTGAAACGACATGGCAATGGAACGGCAAGAGAGCTTTTTGCGACAAGCGACGACTTATGAATGCGCTACAGACTGGCATGCCCATGTAGAATGTAGAATTTACGTAGTTTACAATTGGGCAAAAGTTTTATTATTATCCCCAGCAGTAGTACTATAAATTAGTTTCCACGCAAAACTAATCTGCCAGTTTTTAAGCTATTTCAATAGACAGATCCAAGGACGTATCCAGGGGTTGTCAGAGGGGGCAGCTTCCCCTTAAGCATACTTTTTAGTTGAATATACATTGAAAATGTTTTTGTTCAAGTGATTTTATATAATTCGCGTCCCCCCTGGGTACAACCTTGGTTCTGTCTATTGAAATTCACATGCCCTGGATATTATTTATAAATTTGCCTATGTACATGTACATTTGTATGTATGCTACGGCTATGTTAATGTACATACATAATGTACGTAGTATGTGTTAAGTAAAAAATTAAACTTTTAATTGAAACTGTTTGACCTGTTGATCGAAACTTTTTGAAATACGTTAGGAGAAAGTTGCCGCCTGAAAGCCTGGAAGCGTGGCAGACTGCCTGGCTGATGGCTAGTTTCTGGACTATTAAAACACGCCCAGAAGCTGTGCGAGCGTTGCACACAAATCCAATTACGTATGCAACTCAAAAAGGAGCACTGGTCAGGGCAGGGCAGGGCAGTGCAGGGCAAAGCGAGTCTGGCTGGACTAGCACAATGGATGGCTGGATGGCACAATGGCCAGTGGTGGAAAAACCACCAGCCAGCCACTGACCCAATTATGTTAATACAAAATACAAAATTGAAAAAGCGAAAGCCAAAGCCTTTTGACGTTGACGTCGCATCAGACATCAGGCTATTTGGCTTGCACGGGATATTGGCAAGGAGATGCAATACCAAAAACTAGGAATATTGCGCAATATGACAGGATAATTGCGTGCGTTGCCCGAATCTCGAGTCCCTTTGGCACACCTGAGCCTTATTGCCCCGTTAAAAAGTCAATAGGTAAAGGATTCAATGCAGCACTCGACAGCACAGACTCCTTGGACACTCGACTCCGCCTCCCATTCCCATCGTCATTCCCGTTCCCATTCCCATTCCGAGTGCCATTGTCGCTGCCATTGCTCTGCATATTAGAAAATATCCCGGCTCAGGTCGCACTTGAAAAACCCCAAACCAATGGTGAGAGGTCCGCGTTCAGAGCTGGTGCGCATGTCCCCAGTGTCGCAGTTGCTGTCGTTGTCGCTGTCGTGGGGCAACAGGTGCTCGCAGGTTGTGGGTGGGTGGCAAGGGATGGGTTCGGTTGCGCTCAGCTCGCATCCTGGTGGAGCTATAAAAACGCCAGAAGCTGCCGCCTTCATGGTCAGTCGCTTGCAGAAGCTTCGCCGTGGAATTCGATCCTTCAAGTGGGAGCAGCAGTTGTCCTTTGAAATTGTGTAAAATTAAGCTAGCTGAGATGTGTTTCGAAACTATTTAGCCCGAAAGGTCAGTCTTGGGGTTTCTGCTTCAAGACAACATGTAACAACGCTCCTCCACCAGGGCTCCACTTTGAAATATATTCACAACATGTTGCATCAATTGCTGAGGCGTTGGGTTCTGATGCTGTTGCTTCTATCGGCAGGTGAGTTGGTTCAAATATTCCCTTTATCCCATGCCAAAAATGTGCACCAATATTGCTTAGCTAAGAAATAGAAACTATGTAAATCCCATTTAAACATTTAAAAATGTTGCAAAAAATGTGTACCAGATGTGAGTAGATCGAACAAGATTCAGCAGACCTATGCAAGAGTGAAGGAAACTATAGTACAGCTCCATTGTACGAGTTAACTTGAGATAGATATCTTTATGGGATCGCAAATGATTCCTACTGAATGATACGAGTACAAAAATTATAATCTTTAAAGATTAGTTTTTCCCATTAATCTATATCGGTTTCAACAAATTTATTATTGATTCATTTGTAAAATTGATAATTGATAATAACAATTAACAGAAATTAATTTCTTGCTAATCAAAGGGTGTAAAATGTTTTCCAAACGCGGAGTACTCGAACTCGAAGAGAACTCGCAATGAGGGTCAGTACTCCGCGTGTATGGTAAGCTTATCTGTAGAAATGTTATCAGATAAAACAAAAGATACGAGTCAAGTAAATGAAGCGCAGCAGAGTCAATTTTTGCACATTCTCAAATTATTTGCATTACGTGGGCTTCAGTGATATATGTATGTATGTACAGATGTATGTACATATGTACATGCATTCATTCTGAGAAATTGAGCAGTTTGATTGTGGACTTATTATGCTGATGAATCAGAAAAAATGTTTACATTTACAGGCAGACACAGTTAAAGATTTTTAGCACAGACACACACAGAAGATTGCAGACTCTATAGCTGGGAGAGAGACAAAGAGAGAGAGATATATATACAAAAATATGCACAAATATATAGCTACATTTTGTGTTAAGTTGCACAATTCCAACGCTACCCCCCCCCCCCCCCATACAATAGGTACACAGCAGACACGGACACGTTCCTATGTACATACATATGTACATACATTCATATAGTTAGTTGAGATCGCATCTTGTGGGGAAACCCCAACAAATATTTTATTTCGTGCAAAATGAAGTTTTTGAGCGCTTGATGCGAAATTAAACATTGACCTTTGCTCGAGGGAAATGGCGCCTATCAGTAATTAACATCTGTAGCATTGCTACGGAAATTGGACAGCGCACCCTTTTCGAGGTCACGCCAGCGCTCATGTCCCCCGCGCCTGTTCGCTTTTGTACTGAAAATCTCTGGGGAACTCACTTTTAATGGCCCATCGTCCGTCGATTCCTTCCACAGCAGCGCCGATGCGTTCGGCACCCCTTATCCGAGCCGAGGGAAAAACAGTGCCCTGGGAATTTCTGCCGGGGAGCCGAGAACTTTCACCGGACAGCGATTGGGAATGGGTCCAGCCAGAGGCGACGACGTCATACCCATTCCAATTCCCATACAATGATTTTGTTGACAACGGAAGTCCTTTGCCAAAAACGAAGGCTGCGGAAATGGCAAACGAATTGGGCGATGCGACAATGGCGGACTATTTTCCGCCGTTTCCGGAGCTCCTGAGCCGAGAATGGCGTCAGCGCCAGGAGAACTATATCAAACAGTTGCTGGTGCTGCAGAAGTGGCAATCTCCGCCAAGAGCCAGAGCCAAGCCCAAGCGGTCGCCCATCCAATGGCCCATCGACACGGGCAGTCAGGAGGATGCGGAACAGCCGCCGGCAGGAGAACCACGCTATCCGTACGCCTACTTCTGGCCCAACGGACAGCGGCCCGGCAAGCGCAAGAACCTGTTGCAGATGCAGTCTCTCCGGTACATGCCCTCGATCAGTGCTGGTGGGTAGCTGGGGCTGGTCCCGTCTCGATGCCTCTGAGTGTTCTTTCCGTCTTCTTCTAGGAGCCATGACCAATCTGGGCAACTTCTTCCAACATCTTGAGGAGAACGTGCGCTTCGCGGAGCAGTCGCAGCTGGGGGAGTCGGAGGCCCGCCTGCTAGAAGGCAGGCATCCGCATCCGCTCCAAATGAAAACACCCCTCAATGCGACAGACGACGACGACCCAGTCCAGCAGCAGGAGCAGGACCAGAAGACCTCAAAGCTGCTGCATGCCATACGCACTTACCGACCCTCGCAGAAGATCCGCTCGCTGGTGTCGCGCAATCCGCAGGGCTATCGCGGCTCGCAGCTCATCGATCCCAGCTACATGTGGCTGGGTCTGGGCAAATAACAGTAAGCCCCGCCCAATGGTCGATGACTCGCCCAAGCTTAGAGCGAAGCCGATAAAAACAAACACACTTCACCAGTACAAGTGCTCAAATTTGCTGGTTTGCTGAGCTGATAGCTCGCCCATTGGTCAAGTATGTTTGTTTTTATAAGCTCCGCTTTTAGCTACTGTGTGTGCGGGAGCCCTTACAAAACTAACATTAAGTGTGCAGCTGCTATTTAGTTGTAGGCCCCAAAAATGCTTGTTTTTAGTCTGTGTAGAAAATATATTTAAATGTTATCAGCAAAAATGGCAAATATTCTGTTGGCATCTTAGCGATTCGATGAAGAATATTTATGCATTCGGGGTTTGGGTTTGTGGGTAAGTATATGCGGATATATGTATGTATGTGGGTAAATGTAGTTTGAAGGGAATTCGCTTTGTTCGGAGGACTTGCTCTTAGGCTGGCTTCGAAAGTATTTCGCTTCCATTTCCCATTTAGATCTTGGTGTAATTCGGATAGGTGGTGCCCGAATGGTCGCCCGCCCTTTGAGGTGGTCCCTGCATCAGCGGTTGCTGCTGATCCCTGGAAAGCTGGAGGTGCTTGAACAGCGAGTAGACGCCGTAGTAGAGGTACCACCAAAGCGCTGGAACGAAAAACAATACACAATTAAGGCAGTGTGCTTGGTTCTCTGTGTGTTCTCTGTTCAAATAGAAAGTGTATGTATGTACATACATATGTACATATAATCGTGTACAGACCGTACAGTATACAGAAAACAGACGAGCGATAAGCGTCTGCAATTTCACAACATTTGTTGTATAGCATTTCCAATTATAGCTAAAGCTATATGCATGTCAATAGATGTGCATGTGTGTGTGCATCCAGAGCATGATTCACGCTTTACATACCGAGAAGACTGCCAGAGACAACGACTGGTGGAAGAGCCTGGAGAAAAGGCGAGTAACCAAGGGATACCACCCATACGGCCACTGTGTAGATGATCGTGAAGAAAAGGGTTATGCCGGAGTTGATTAGCCAGGGCAGCAGGAGTAGGTGACGCTCCTGCAATACAGAGAGAGAGAGAGAAAACGTATAATATGCATTTTCCATCGGGCAGAGACTACGATGAAGATTACCTTAACAGTGCCCATAACCAGAAGAGACGAGGACAGCAGATTTATCAGTTTTAGAGCCAAAAAGACGCTGAGCACTATCACCAGCACTGCAAAAGAATAACGGATTCATATGTATATATGTAGGTACATATGTATGTAGAATCGTATTAGATGCACGCGGCTTATCACTTACAAGTACGAACTTGGCTGACACTCATTTTTTCATTGGACTTGGCCACCTCCTCGGCGATTTCATCCACAAATCCCAAGGCAGTGGATAGCAAGATCACTGCTAAAAACGACCAAATCACTCCCAGCCATCCCACAACCACACCGTAGGTGTTCAACCGCATGCCAAGCACCTTGGTAAGCATTTTCACTGGGTTTTTCCGATTCTTATTCGCACAAAAAGTCAACTAAACTGCAATCGTTCGCCGGCGCACTGTAAATGCGATTGCAAAAATTAAGTCGCAAAAGCTGACGTCCGAAAACAGGGCTGCCAGATCAATGCACTATGGAAAAAAGTCAACTACTGCAATCTTTAAATAGTGTGATCGCGAATTCATCGAAAAAATATACCAAACAACCATCAGAAATAGAGCTGGGAAAAAATCGATTTTCGCAGAATCGATTTTTTTTTATCTTTTAGCCAAAAACATCGATTTTAATCGATTAAATCGAATAAAAACACATATTTTTTGTTTATAGCCATATGACATTAGACTTTGCTAATAGCAATATGACGTTAGACTTTTCTAACTGACTAGCTAGAAAAATAGAGATGGCCTTATGGGAAATGCCTGCAGTCAGGGCGAGAGATCTATATGTGTCAAGCTGGCCGTACAGTTGAGCTGGGAGCAGCGCTGCGCCAGATTTGACTTTGCGGATACAATTTTGCTGGCTTGGTGGCTGTCTTTTGCTGGAAAACATCATTTTGTATCAAGTAGCGTCTCAGTAGTTCGACTGAAAGTCATTAGACGTGTCTAGAGATGGGTACGAACAAAAATTTTGCATTTTGTCTATAATGCTATCCCTCTCTACGCACCAAAATTGGTTAATTCTAATGTCATATGGCTAATAGAGATCCATTGTTTGCTTTTATTGGTCCAGAATCAGAAATTGTGGTAAATTGGTGAGGGAATGTTGCTCAACTGGTCGCAAAAAAACATCGATTTCCAAACAAAATAATCGACGTTTACCCAAAAACAAAGAATCGATTATATCGATGTTTGAATCGATTTTTCCCAGCTCTAATCAGAAATATACGGAAAATTACCTTATCAGTTTTAAAATATACCTTTAATATACTGACTGACACGACAAGATGCGTTGATATTCCATGATTTTGATATTCGGTTTAATATTACTAGCATGTTATTGCTCTCAGCCCCAGACAAATTATTTTATCCAATTCCTCAATCAATTTTGTACAAGATTGGCTGTTTTTAAGAAATCCTGATTAGTGGATTACTTACATAATAAGGTGCAAACAAAAACGGCCAAATCAAAAAATTGAAGTGTGAAACGGAATGTGACGTCATTGTTGACTGTCAACACAGTTTCTGCTATGCGTATGGACATTTGTACACCCTATTTCCCTTAATTGGTGTTACATTTGTTTTTCCAAGCTGCCATGAAACATTAATAATGAATTTGTATTAGATTGACATGCTATTTAACCATTAATGCATAAAATTGGTGTTTTATATATATATTTATCCCGGTCTCGATACCTATTATTGGTGCCCATATGCTTCGAAATTTCGTTCATTTCCTTCAAACATAGACTGATTAGTTTCTGCATTAATTGAAGCCTGAAATTACAAACAATATCTCAATTCTATATCCTTTCTCCCAAGGTAGCAGCCTTGTTGCGCATTCCGTGCAAAGTTGCAGAACAATGCTGCTAACTCATTTCCCATGTTGCCGAAAATTTTCCCATACGAATCAAATGCATCTTACGGGACATTTTTTGGAAAACCACCCCAATTTTTTACAGCAAATTTGGAACGATTTGATTGGTTGAGTTGAAAGTTGAAAACGCGTAGCAACTGTACTTTTGTAACGAAAACTATTATTTGGGTACAAAAACAAAATATGTATATATTATTGTGGAATAGGCCGTCCGGCGTAGATTTAATAGACATATATCTTCATTTCAAATAAGTCCGTATTTTTTAATAATATTTTTAAATTTCGACGATAATAATTTGTATCAGACTCGCCGTTTTACCCACTCTCCTCGAAAAAACAATTATATCTACCAGCGTGGCCGAGCACTACAAATGTCCTAACAACATTTAGTTCCCGCTGCAACATTTTGAATTCCCAAAAGAGCAGAATGTCCCAAAAACCAGCACAACCAATTAAAAATGATGGAGATCTTTGTACAGTTTCAGTATTTATTGGTAAAAGGGAATTATTTTCACTTCATACCAAGCCTATTAATTGAGGAGATCAACCCGTCGGAAAATGTCGCGTGCGTCGAAAATTTTGCCCAGATGATACCGTTCTGCCTGGAGCATGTCAACAGCTACAAGCTGGAGAGATTCGGAGAATTTCATCCCCCCAGGGACTGATCCTGACTTATTTATTTACTTTGACTATTTTACTGTTAGTTTAATTTTACTATTATTTTAAGCTACTGGCTTACGATTTACATGTATTTGATATACAATAATAAATATCTTTTTGTACCCAAAAAATACTATTCGACATAAAATCCGTTAAAAAAGTAACGGTTTGCCTTACGCGTTTATAACTTTCAACCAATCAAATCGTTTGAAATTTGCTGTAAAAAATTGGGGTGGTTTTCGGGCAAAGTAAAAAAACATGTTCCCGCGACCATGAAAAAACAAAATTTCCGAATATTTTTCTTCACAAGTCAGTTCCAAGTACCACAAAAATGGATCAATGGAAGTCGTAGGAGCAATATCGCAGAACACTGTCACCGCAATCACTACGAAAGAAACTTCACGGAATGGCAGTTAAGTGTTATTGGCCACTATGTATATCGAATCTACAATGAAGTAAGTACAGCATATTTTTCTAGCAGAGCTTTGAATATTCGTGACTGTGACTGATAGTGAAAAGCACAGTATCACTCGGACAGTCACGAGCTTTTTATATAAAACCGTTTTCATGCGTAAGTTTCGAAAGTGCGTAATATGCGTAGTAAATATATGCATCTTTTTATCGATTCCTTGTTTTGGGCAAACGCCTACACAGTCTGTTTGTCGCCAGCGCTACCAAATACATACACACTCACGCGCAGGCATCAGTGGCGTAGCTGTAGCCAGGTACCTGCTAATTTTTAGCGATATTCGAATACAGAGCCGCTAGACACACACAAAGATGTATTAAATTAATTTTAAATTTTATTCTAATAGCTTTGCGGGACCACCTGTTCCGCGCACTGTCTTTACCCCCTACGTAGCTAAGCCACTGGCTAACATTTCTCCACTTATCAACAACTGTTGCTGGCCGCAGACCTAGAGACGCGTCATTCTCGTTTTTATTCTCGTTCTCGCGCGTTGTGGTCTCTGCTGTTTGTGCTCCAAAGAATCTCGACCGGTTTTCACTTTTGTGGAAAATTGAAAAGACTACCGAAGCCAAAGAACCTCAAGATGAAAATCGATCTGACTGTCGACCAAGGGCCATGCAACACAGATCTCAGGAGCTGGTGTCTTGGCATAGCGATCTATTCGCTGGTGTCCATCATATTTAGTGTGCTCTACGCGCCATCGGGTATGTGAGGTGGAACTCAAGGCGTGGCATTTGTTTATTTGGACAAATTCGTTTGTCCGTTTGTGGCAATACAATTTCATTGTATGTTAGTGTGTCCCAAAAAGAGCTATGCTATAGATACACATGTAAAGTCTCCTGTATATATTTGAATAACTAAACGTATATATATGTACATGGTACATATATATATATATATATGTATATATGGTTATACAGCATGAGCTAATCATCTATCTCCCCTCACCGAAACACGTTCCCATAGCCATTTCTGTTTTTGAATAGAATAGCGTGAAACTTTTCTGATGATGACGACATGTCTTATGTGTGTCACCCAATCCAAACTGACTCTCCCATTCTATATTTTCCAGTGCTCAACTTTATTGGCTTTGCCCTTGCCGTAACGGGCAATATATTATTGCTGATCGGCTGCATTAAGGTGAGTAAAGTAACGATATATGCGCTTATATCTGATTTATAAATTTCTGTTTACCTTTGCAGTACAAGCGCCTGCTGCTCCTTGGTTGGCTTGTATACGCCGTATTCGTTGTCATCGGTTTCCCATTTGCCGTGTTCGGCGTTATCTTCCACTACGGAGGGTATCGTGAGTCCAGCGGATTCAATAATATATTTGGCGCCTTGATTGTGTATATTATAAACCTGGGTAAGTGCTATCAAGCTCCCCAAATGGCTGACAGAAAATACAGACCTCTCCTTTGTTGTAGTATTCACTGTCTTCTGCGCCCGTATCATCTACTCGTACTACGTACAGCTGAAGAACCGCGAGGGTACACCTCAGGCCGTGCCTGTGGTTTGAAACTCGAATTTGCCATAGATTGGGCCATCCCCTAGTTTTGTTTTACACCCATCACCATACGTTTTCTAGCTCTGTGTTGTTTTTGGAATAAAATGCGCTCATGTATTTGATTGCAACTTGTCGTAAACACGTCTCTTATTCACTTTGACTTCGGCGCAACTATCAACAGTTTAAATACATATTACATATACATTACATACAATACAGGGGGCTATATTAATATTAATATTATTGGGCTATAGGCTATGGGCTATGCGCATCCATCTCTCTTATACACTCAACAGTTAAAACAACTGATCACACTACAGATATCTATATTGGTATATACATATATACCTATATATATGTATACTATATGCTCGCTTCGCCTCGCCCCATACTTTTCTTGCTAGCTAGCTATCTATCGTATCATACTCAGCGTAAGCTTTACTTAGACATAAAATGGAAAGTTGGTCTTCTTATTGTTGTGGGTCTGCATCTGCATGAAGCTCGTCTCTGCGTTTTGGCTTGTGAGGGTTGCCTGCATGGCGGCGATTATGCGAGCTGCCTGGCCACGGCCGCCATGTGCCGCCGGTTCCATGGCAAACTCGCCCAGATTCACATTCAGTTTGAGCTCAAACTGCGACAGACGCGTCGTTTGCGTTTGCGTCAGCGTCAGGGTCTGCCTGTAGGGCGCAGCCAGTTTTCATCTGGGCGTTGTGAGACTGGGTAGCTTCTCCAGGAAATCATTGGCCAGCACATCCTCGATCTCCTCCAGGCAATTGGCCACATCCCGCTCCGTGTCCGCAAAGTTGCGCGGCTCTGGACAGCTGATGCCCAGGGTGGAGAAGAAGGCGTAGAGCTCCTGAAGCGATTGCAGCTGCTGGAAGTTCAGCATCAAATGACGATTGCTGGGACGCTGCAGCACCTACAAAAAAAATAACGATGTGGCGGCGATTAGTTGAGGCTAAGGTTATATGATATCTGCAGATAATGCCGTACCGGGGATTGGCTGGTGTACTTCATGTCCATCAGCCTAGCCACGCGTCTCACATGGGGCACATATAGCGCACTGGGTAGCGCGGCCAGGTTCTCCAGGCTGCCATTGGGCAGACCCACCTCCTCCTCGTGCACATCGAACTCTGTGCCCACGAAGGCCCACCGATACATCTGAAAGTGGGGAAGTTTGGTCGCCGGCAGCACACAGCCAAGTTCCAGCAGCTTGCAGGCCTCCAGCTGAACTGATCGCCAATGCTGCATCGGTGTCTGGGCACTGATGCCGTTGCTGGCACCAGAATTGTTTGACCACGACACATCTATGCTCGACGGCAGTCGCATTTGTTGGCTAAGGAGATGAGGAGATTGATTGAGTTGGATCACATCACACCTGTCACGACTGTTACGACTGCGACTCACCTGCGCTCTTCGCTCTCCGACTTGAGTTCCTGCTCCATCTGCAGGAACACCTGCACCATTTCGGCAATGATGATGGGCCACAGCGAGGTAACATGATCGGGCGACATGCGGAGTAGCAGCACCCTGAAGCACAGGAATACAGCCGCCTGCACAGACGGACCCATTGGCACCAGACGCAGGCTGTTTGCCAGTTGTTCTGCGTGCGAAAATAAGTGGATAAGTGGATACTTGGATATGTACATCTGCAGATTCGATTCGATTCGATTCACTCACCCTGAATGTCCGGCATATACTTGTTGTGCTGATCGAACTCGCTGCAGTAGATGACAAAGGCCAGGCGCTTCAGCAGCATGCCCCTCTGCTCGAACTCCTGCTCCCGCGACGTGAAGATGTTCAGACTGCCTGCCTGCGAGAGCGACACGCGGGTCATTAGTTCGCGAAAGGTGGTGTTGTCGTAGGTCATCAGGCTGTCCATGATCATGCGCCAGAAGGGCAGGCACGAGATGTGCATCTGGAAGAAGGAGTTGTCCAGGAGTAGGTCCAGCATGTCCTTGCGCCACGCCTTGCGCGTGTACTGGTAGCCACTGAGGCTGGCCAAGAGGGCCGAACAGGCATAGAAGAACGGCACATTGCGGGCCGTGTGGTTCTTCAGATAGGGCGTGATGTTGTACAGCAGGGGGGTTACAATGTTCACAACCTTGTCCTTCTCCTGCGATCCGTAGGCCACGTCGAGCAGGTTGGAGAGGATGGTGGCCAGCACGCTCTGGGCCTGCAGCGAGTACTGCTGGATGCCGCCGCCGCCGATGCTGTTGTCCTTGGCGAGGCCATCGGTGTCCTCCTTCACGGCCAGGTTGCGACGCAGCCAGGTGGTCTGCTCCAGGCAGGATCCGGCCACACCCGACAGCGAGTCCACCAGTCGCGAGGTGACATCGTGCAGCTCCCTCACCTCCTTCTTGTCCTGGAACGGCATCTGGGGACACCGCTGCACGAATTCGTTGAGCAGCATCAGCAACGCGAACTGCGCCGGCGGCGAGAGATGGAGACCATCTCGAATGAGGGCCAGCAGCGAGCTCCAGGCGTCCGCTAGCTGGGAGCCCGGCGCAGACTTCATGTAGAAGTAGAACAGCTCGAGGGCGCTCACCTCGATGCTTAGATGGGCGGGCGGGCGATGGATGGTCGGAGGAGACCTCACCACCTGGTGAAGGGTCATCACAAACGAGTCCATGGGCATCACCCGTATGCTGGACACCAGGGAGACCAGCGAGAGCTGGCCCGGACATGCCTGCAGGGTGGAGTTGCGCAGGAACTGGTCGGATATGCTCAGCCCACTGGCATTGGAGGCATTGCCGCTGCCCCTCTCCTGCCAGGTGACTGCCACAGCGGCCAGGAAGTTGCAGCCATGGTGCAGCGAGACGGGCGACAGGAACTCCATCAACTGCTGTCGCACGGGCCGCAGTTGCCCCAGCTCGCTGTCCCAAATGGCCGCCACACTGCTCATGATCTTCGGCAGGTGCGAAAGCACTGCGAAGCGGGCAGCCTGCAGCTGCGAATTTCGCGGTGCTGGCGCCGATGTGCCGGTCGTCAGTTCGCTGGCCGAGAGGAACGAGTGCACAATGCTGTTCAGCAGCTGTCCAGTGCTGGAACTCTGGGCCGAGGAGCTGGTCTGCGGATACGCCTGGTTGAACAGATGCGAGAGGGTCGTCTGCTGGGTGTTGTCCAGCAGGCAGTAGTGGCAGAGAATGGTCAGGGCCTCCAGTTGCGACAGGACGTAGTCGGGCGGAAAGTGACGCTGCTGCTGGAGGCCGAGTCGGGCCATGCGGTCCAGGTTGTTGCACAGCTGATGGACCACGCTAATCACGATGTTGGTCAGCGAGCCGAAGGTGAAACAGTTGAGCGAGGAGGTCACCAGGTCCGTCCAGTTGCGGTGTAGGTGACGCAGCCGCTCCTGCTGCAGTGCGCCCAAGACGGCGGCAAGGAACATGGGCTGCTGGCAAATCAGGCAATTGGGCAGATACTTGACATTGGCCGCCGCTCCCTCTGCCAGACGGGTGGGGGAGGCGTTGCCCGTCGAGTCCTCGCCCGCTGAGGGCGGCGTGTCCTGCCGCAACTGGTGCACCTCGTGCTCCAGCCGGATCACGGACAGGAGGAGGCGCAGCAGCTGCAACTGAAAGCAGTCAGCGTGCAGCTGATCGTCCTGCGGATCGTTGAAGCTGAGCACCTGCTCGGCATAGCTGCCGGTGGGCGCCCTGCGGCCGTAGCTGCACACGGAGCTGTTGAGGCAGTGCAGCATGACCTTCTGCAGCTTGGCGCGGGCCAACAGATCGGCGATGTAGCATGCCAGGCCTCTGCCCATTCCCTTTACGATTTCAATCAGCTCCGAGCAAATTAGGGTCAGCAGCTCAATGCTCTCCAACTGGATCCTCCGGTTATTGACAATATCCTGCAGCGTCGGCGGCTGCCGCTGGGCGTCCAGCGACTCGCGCTGGAAGTACCCGCGGGCATAGAAGAGACACAGCGTGACCAGCAGCTCCAGCTGCATGCATCCGCGATAGCCCTGGGCGTACTCGGAGTTGCCCACACTGCCGTCGAAGCCCTTGCCGGAGATGCTCTTGCGGTGTCGGACAAGCAGCTGCTTCAGGCTGGCGCTCGAAAAGGACGTGGTGATGGACAGACAGAGGAAGGTGCGCTTGTCGCAGCAGATGATGTTTCGCAGCGTCTGCAGGGCGTAGAGGGTCTGGCGCGTGTCGTAGATGGCCAGGTAGAGCAGCAAGTGGTTGTGGTACAGATGGGCCGCATCGACCAGTGAGCTGCTGCTCTTCATGGAGCTTCGCAGACTGGTTTGCTCCTCCGCGGCAGCTGCCGCCGCTGCATTCTGGCGAAGGATCTCCACGTTCTGCTTTCCCTTCTCCAGAGTCTTCTGCCAGTCGGGCTGCAGTTTGCTGGTCTCCAGGCTGAGATTTCGTCGCTTGTCCTCCACATTGATGGTGGAGTCTATGGCTGCTGTTGCCGCGGATGCTTCCCCCTCGCCCTGAGTCTCGCCCTCTGGCGGTGGCTCCACCTGGGAGCAGGAGCCACTGAGGTTGCTGTCCGTCGATGTCTTGGATATGCAGCTCAGCCTCTTTTTGTCGCTGCTCGTCAGCAGCTTCTTGCGCTTGCCCTTTTCCTGCTTCTTGTCCTCGCGGAAGTACTCATCCGCTGGCAGGGCATCCGCGTGCATGTCGGCCAGGCTGTGCTCCGTGTGGTCTGTGGCCACAGAGTTGAGACTGGTCTCGCCGGGCGTCTTCTCTCGGGTCAGGCGATACGTCTTGCGACTCTTGATCTTCTCGTGCTGGGTGAGGGCCTCAGTGACCCGCTCGCAGTCGCCCACGAATCGCTTGACATCATCGCTGGCCCCGGCACTGGAACTGACCGTGATGCTGTCCTCCTTCTCCAGACTTGTTTCGCGCAGTTCCGAGTCCGACTCAAAGTCGCTGCTCTCGGAGTGGTCGGTTATGTCCTGGTCAAGGTGCGACGACTGATCCAGCTGCTGCTGTGGTGGTGGCTGCTGCTCCTGGGATGTCTGATCGCTCTCGTCCATGGCACACGCGAGCTTCTGCTCCAGCGGTGTCTCTTTGTGGGGTATCTCGATGCGCGGCTCCTCCAGATCCGTTTCGTCGTCAAAGTCGGTGGTATTCTCCAGTGGATTGATGATCAGGCCAATGGTGCTCACATCCTGGGCTGCCTCCGTGGCCATGGCCGTCTTGTCGCTCACAAAATTGGATGTCTTGTTGGTCTTTCCACCGCTCAGAGTCACACCGAAGATTTTCTTGGGTAAATTTCTGATGGGACTCTTCTTCTTGGCCCCGCTGGTGGTCTCCATGTGGTGATATTTGACGTTACCCTGCTCCGAGCTGATGGCGTACACATCCCGCTCGAAGGCAGGCGCAGTGTCTCCCTCGGCCTCGGCAGACTCGCGGTACAGCTGCTGCATGTGGACGATGCCCACCCGCTTCGAGTTGGCCGAGAGGAGAATCTTGAAGAGCGGCTTGGTGAGACGCGCCAGATCTCCGCGCAGCAGCGACGCCTGCAGCCAGTTGGTCACGAATGTCCGCTCGGACATGTAGTGGGGCAGACCCAAAGTGTCCAGCACCTTTAGCAGGGTCTTTTCGAATCCCCGCGACGTCTGCTTGTCCCTGCCCAGATGCCACAGCAACTCGAACTTCTTGAAGCTGCGTGCTTGGCTCTCCCTCAGCCGCTCGGTGGACTCGGTGGGGCACAGCAGTTGGGCGTCGCCCAGCCGCTCCAGCTGGAAGCTCCGCAAAGCGGTTCTTCCGCATCCAGGTATAGGCTGCACCTGCAGCAGATGTTGCGCCTGCATTCGGTTGCCAATGACCGTCTCCACCAGGCCGCTCTCCAGGCAGCTGTGCAGTTGATGCAGCAGCGCCGCAGTTTGCGCGGGATCCGTGCAGGCGGCGCCCAGGTAGTCCCACAGAATGGAGCTCACCAGCTGAAAGACTCGCGTCTGCTGCTCCATGTAGCTGACGTGGCCGAACTTGAGCAGCGGCAGCATCACCACAAAGGTGACTCCCGGACTCGTCGTGTGCTCGATCTGGGAGCGCAATAAGCTGCGTGGAAAATGTGCATAAGTCGGGATTAAAGTACGCGGCGCATCCTGCTCGCTTACCTAATCAGATCGAAGAGCGTGGTGATGGCCGACACCTGCAGTTCCTTGTCGCTCTGGGCAAAGCAGGCCACCAGACATAGGACCTTCAGCCAATTCGGCAGCTCCGGCTCTAAAGGAGCATCAAAATTAAAGGAGATTGCTCTCTATACAACTGCTAGACCACTCACCGCTCTTGTCCAGCACAATGTGCTTGTTGCAGTTGGGGAACGTGGACATCTCCACCAGCAATGTGGCCGCCAGTTTGACGGCTCCGCGCATGCTCAGACTCAGCTGCAGTTCGGCCAGCTGCTGTACGCTGCGCTGCGTCTGGTCATCGATGAGCAGACTCTGCTGCTGCTGCCTCTTCGGTGCCTCTGTGGCTTCGCTGTCGCTGCTTAGCTCGCTGGCACTGGCCAGCAGTGGGAGGGAGTGATTGAGCAGTTGCTGCAGTTGCTTGGAGCGCGGCACTTTGTCCACGCGCAGCAGATTGAACAGACGCACGATTTGTGACTCGCGGATGGGGCACTCGTACTCCAGCACTTGCTCCACCATGAACAGGCTGGAGGTGTGGGAACTGTGGGAGCTGGTGCTGCGCTGCAGCTGAACCTTCACCGAGCACTCCGACGTGCCGTCCGATTCGATTTGTAGCAGTTTGCGGGCCACATAGACCTCGAAAAATATCTCATACTGCCGGATGCATTTCTCCAGTATGGAGAATCCTCGCTGCTGGGTGGCGCGGCTCTCCTCGTCCAAATAGAACTGCGGCGACTGGTCGGGTGGGGCGCTCTTTGGCTCATCGGCATCATGGCCAATCCCAGCGGCATCTGTGACGGCTGCGGACTGCACCAGCACAATGTCCTTGGGTCGCTGTTTCTTGGGACTGCGTATGAAGGGCACTTTTGCCTTGGCCTTGAGCTTCTTGATGCTCCGCGGAGTGTCTAGGTCCGAGGACGACTGCTGGCCCGTGTCCGAGGCGCTTATCTGCGGAGTAATTGTTTAGCTAGCAATTGTTTCAATAAATCTCGGAATGCGGGTTACTCACATCCTTGTCCAGCTCAGAGAGTCGCGAAATGGACTTGGCCTTTTTCTTGCTGGGACTCTGCCGTCCCACGCTCTGATTGGAGGCCGAGCGTCGTATGAGCTCCTCGTCGTTGGGATCTGCGCCTTGCAGCGAGTTCTCCGCAAACTGATTCAGGCGCGAGTCCGACTTGCTCTTCTCCAGGGAACTTCCCTGTGCATGCGTGCCCGGCACCCCCTTCTTGGCACTATCGATGGCCACCGCACTGTCGACTGTAATCTTCTCGTCCGATGAGGAGCCCGCGCACTGCTCCATGAGTTTGTTCAGTTTAATGGGACTTCTGGGGAGGGGAGGGCAGACAGATAGGAGGAATACGAATAGGTTACTAAAGATCAGACGTCATCATAATGTGTTTGCTCTTTTGTTTAGCTTACGTTATCATGGGCTGCACCCTAGAGACGATCTTCATGCAGAGCTTGAGGGAGGCGGTTATCTCGCTGCTGGTTACGCGGTCCATGTGCAGGGACATCAGCTGGGTGATGGCCAGGAATACTTTGGGCAGATAGACGCGCGTCGTCTCCGTGTACATTT
Organism: Drosophila subsilvestris; assembly: GCA_035043285.1. NCBI lineage: Eukaryota > Metazoa > Arthropoda > Insecta > Diptera > Drosophilidae > Drosophila > Drosophila subsilvestris. The sequence continues at coordinate 568,251 of JAWNNB010001795.1, forward strand.
CCAAAGAGACGGTCTCCAGCAGGAACTCCGTGAGCACGCAAATCTCCAGCACACACGGATCACCAGAGCCCACCTCGCAGGCAAATTTATCGACTTCAGGCGAGTGCGCCTGAAGCTTTTCCTGCGAGGAGTTCGCCTGCTGACAGGCCCGCTCAAACATGTTGGTCATGTAGCTCCAGATGTAGGCCGGATCGAAGGTGGCGAAGAGCAGGTTGGCGGACTTGAGAGCCTCCGGATTGCCGCTGGATATGTACATGGCACGTATGATGTCGTGCAGGACGTAGTCCAGGACAGCGCTGCCAATCTCTGCCTTGTCCAGCAGCGACAACATTATCCGATAGGGCTTCAGGTCCATGGGGGCACACTCCAGACTCAGTCGCAGTGTTGTGATCAGGGCCCGGATCAGTATGTGCCTCGAATGCTTCACAAAGTACGGCACTGGTTGCTCGTCCAGCGGCGCTGCTGAGGCGTCCAGCGAGAGGGTGTCATAGGTGGGCGAGTTCTTGGCCACCTCGCTGCCCAGCAGCCAGCTAAACAGTCGCCTGTTCAGCGACATATCGCGTCTCAGTATGGTGTTGAGGCCGTTGGTGACCAACTTGACCAGATCATCTTCGGCGAGGAGTGCCGTGTGCATGGGAAACCCGAGGAGCAGGAACTCCAGCGTATTGCGCTGCACCAGGATCAGGGAGTCGTTCAGACAGGCACACAGCGCCGACATCATTATCTCCCGATTGTGGCCCATGACATAGATCTGTTCCTGCATGTCCAGCCGCTTGTTGAAATGCTCCAGCAGATAGGTGATGGCTGGCAGACGGATCGCAGCATTGTTGGCCACCGACTCCCACAGCACCGTGTAGAAGTGCATGGGATTGACGGCATTGCACACTTGCTTCAGCAGCGCACTTATCCGCTCAAAGTGGTCCAGCCCGCAGTCGTAGCCGGGCAGGACGCCGTTCAGAAAGCCACTCAGAGCAGGCCGCAGCTTGTCGCCGAGTGGCACGAAATACGTTTCATAGATGGCCAGCAGAGCGGGCCGCACATTCATGGCGGCATAGCCCAGCAGGGGGAACAGGCCAGCGCTGGATGGGGAATACACAGGATAATTAGAGAATACTCTTCGGGCAGTGCTGTGCTGAATACTCACCTGTAAATAAACTCTGTGGCCAGACGCTCGGGTCCAGTCTTGCTGAATATCACCGAGTAGGTCTCAAGGGCTTTCAGATGCACCCCCGATGGCAGGGCGGGATGCATGCACTGGGCCAGACGCTTGGCAATCTTCAGGCGTCTGGGTATGACCTGATATTGTGTATTGCTTGATATTGCCTGCCAAAGTAATGAGCAAAATATAACAAATTACTCAGTGGAAAACAAGTCGAGAAGAGATAAGAATTGGTCTCGAGCCCGGAAAGCGTGGTGATTCAGCGCACCCAGCTCAGCTGCGACCCGCTCTTATCTCAGCTGCAACATTGGGTTATTCCATACCTTGCTAAGTTTGCCCAGCGCCGATATCAAATCCGCCCACTCGCTGGAGTATTCGAAATTGCGCAGCGCTTTGTCGATGTTCGTCATGTAGTTACGGTACTTGGCCTCGGCCATGAGCTTCTGCTCCTCCATGAGTGCGTCTGCAGACTCCATGGCGACGTCTTTGGCCAGTCTATTCGGCTATTCGGTTTTCAAGATACTTGCGCTCAAGATTGAGTCGTTGGCTTAGTCGGAGCACTGCAAAACAAAGGCACAAAAAGCGAATAATCAATAGCAATTAACAAAAATCAAACACAAACACTTGTTGCCATCGTCGGAGTCAGATTCGTCGTGATTGGTGGTCGTCATCGTGTCGCTTCGCTTCGCGTCACGTCGCGTGTCCTTGGGTTTGAATTCTTTATGGCCATACAGTTGTTTCAATTTTAAAACGCTCTCCCCCCAGCTCTGCATATTGGAAAAGTGTGGCATCCGGAGCACTTGCTTGCTTGGCCACACAAGGGGTGTGGGAAGGGGGATGGTCTATGAGCTAAATGCAGTTGTCGTAACTGCGAAAGGGAATTGAAACGGGATGGGGGCACGGGCACGGGTGGCTTCTTTGTTGGCCGATTATGCCTACCCCAGATGCACACACAGCGCCACATACCACACCACACACACGTTTCGCTTAATTGAGTTTCTAAACCAATTTTAAATTTCACCTTGTTAACCCCCGTTCCGTTCAGCGAAGAGAGTATTCAAATTTTCAATTTGTTATCAACAATTCTCGAGAATTAATTCGAGCCGACATAAATGTTGCCCTGGTGCGTGGCAGGATAAAGTGTATTCCTTCCTCTTCGATCCGAGTGAAATGCAGCCACTTTTGGTAGACTAGAGACCAGCTGATGACGAATTTTTGCTGTTTGATGGGGACAATGGGGAGGGACAGAGGCGGTGCGCGTGACGATGGCAAAGGGGAGTTCGTTCAGACAGACGGAGATAGACTTGTCTGTGTTTGTTTTCGCCTTCGTATATTACGGTTACATCCGTGTTGGTGCACATACCACAGCTTTCGTTGGCTGGTTTTAATACATTTCACATTATTTAATATCGCACTTCTTGTTGTTTTTTACATGGCAAACAGTGTGACCGCGAATTAATTAAAAAAATATACAAAAAAACCATCAGAAATATACCGAAAATTACCTTATCAGTTTTAAAATATACCTTTAATATACTGACGGACACGACAAGATGCGTTGATATTCCATGATTTTGATATTCGGTTTAATATTACTAGCATGTTATTGCTGTCAGCCCCAAACAAATAATTTTATCCGATTCATCAATAAATTTTGTACAACATTGGCTAGTTTTCAGAACTCCTTTTCATTGGATTGTTTACATAATAAGGTTTAAAAAAAAGCGGCCAAAGCAAGTTTCTACCGGAATGTGACGTCAATGTTGCTGGTCAACCTAGTTTCTGCATGCGTATGGACCATTTGTATACACTATTTCTTTTAATTAATGTTAAATTTGTTGTTCCAAGCTGCTTTAAAAGATTAATAATGAATTAGTATTAGATTGACATGTTATTTAACCATTAATGCATAAAATTTGTGTTTTATATATATATTTATCCAGGTCCCGCTACCTATTATTGGTGCCCATATGCTTCGAAATTTCGTTTATAGTTTTAAAACAGAGACTGATTAGTTTCTGCATTAATTGAAGCCTGAATTTACAAACAATATCTCAATTCTATAATATCCTTTATCCCAAGGTTTAGAATTAAATTTTTTTAGATTTTGTACCAAATATTAAGGTCCAAGCCAATTATTTTATGAAAGTCAATAGATTTAATGTTTCTTTCGCAAACTCAATAAATTACTAGCTGAATTCGGGGTACAATTCAAATAAATACATGCAAAGTTTGTTAAATGCAAACGAAATAAATTAAGCAACATGATTGGCGCGATTAGAAAGTTGAGGTAAAAATGTCCAGCATATTTATGGATTATTTCCATGCCTTACTTCTTCTTCTTGCCCTTGCTCTGTCCGCCATCGGCTGGTGCTCCAGTTAGAGCCGCCAGCTGGTTCTTCAGGGCCAAGAGAATATCAACTTCGGGCTTCCACACAGACGCATCCCCCTTGGCCTTTAAGGTTCGCACCTTTTCTGCTTGCTGAGTAAGTTTGTCCTCCAATGCTTTCACTTGGCCTGCATCTGCCGAGGCGGCAGAAGGAGCAGGAGCAGGCGCAGCAGGAGCCGCTTTGGCTGCCTTCTGAGCAGCCTCCAGCTGTTTCTTTAGATCGAGCAGCACATTCACCTCTGGCTGCCAAGCCGATTTGTCTTTTGTGCTGCCCTTTAGGTTTCGCACCTTCTCGCCCTGAGCCTGTACCGCCTTCTCCAGTTCCTGCACTGACTGTGCACCATTCGATGGCGCAGGAGCAGAGGATGGCGCAGGCGTTGCGGTTTTCTTAGCCTCCTCCAGCTGCTTCTTCAGGTCCAGCAGTTTGCTGACTTCTGGTTGCCACACTGTCTTGTCCTTGGTGCTCGTCTTAAGCTGTCGCACCTTATCGGCCTGAGCCTGCACGGCCTGCTCCAGGTCTGCGGTACTTGATTGGCTCTGCACGGCCGCAGCCTCCCTCGTGTCCTGGGATCCGCCATACTTGCCCTTCAGCTCATCAATGAAGGACTGTTCCAGTTTGGCAAAGAGAGGCGCGGGCTTTCCGATCTTGTGTCCAGCGGGGAGTAGCAAGGTGGCCAAGGGCTTCCTAAATAATGAGTGACAAACAGTTTAAGAAAGATCTTAGATGAGGCACTGGTCCATTCACTTACTCGGCATTGAGCGGCGTCTGTTTGGCGTTGAGCTGGGCAAAGAGGGTTCGTGCCGTGGACGGCATGTAGGGGAAGAGGAGGTTAGCCAACAGACAGGCAATGTTGGCGCACAGGGCAATGATGGTGGCGGCGCGCTGCTTTTGGTCATCGCTGCCCTTGAGGAGCACCCAGGGTTGCTGTGTCTGCATGTAGCCATTGCCATGCCGCGAAATAGCCAACAGATGGCGAATGCCATCGCGCAGCTTGGCCTTCTCCAGGGAGTTGATGTATCCACGCAGCTCGCGGTTCACAAGGGCCAGCAAAATGAGCTCTTCCTCCGTGGCGACCACTTCGGGAACGGTGCTGTTGAAGTTTTTCTCGCAGAAGACCAGCGCACGATTGACAAAGTTGCCCAAATTGTTGAGCAGCTCAGAGTTGTTGCGTGCGGCCAGATCGTTCCAACTGAAACTGGAGTCCTGGCCCTCTGGTCGAGCCGAGGCGAGATAGAAGCGCCAGACATCTGCCGGAATGCCCGTCTCCTGGGCATCGTTGCCAAAGACTCCGATGCCGCGACTCTTGCTGAACTTTCCGTCCTCGTAGTTCAGATACTCGGTGGCCATGATGTGCGACACGAGCGTGTGGCCCTTGTTGATGGCCAGCAGCACGCTGGGCCACACCACCGAATGGAAGGGCACATTGTCCTTGGCCATGAACTGGAAGAGCTCCACGTCAGTGCCCTTGGCCGGCTGCCACCATTGCTGATACTCTTTGGTGTAGCGCTTGGTCATCGACACATATCCGAAGGGCGCATCGAACCACACATAGAAGACCTTCTTCTCGAAGCCGCTGTGGGGCACAGGGATGCCCCATTTCAGATCTCGCGTGATGCAGCGCGGCTTGAGGCCCTCCCGCAGCCAGGCTCTCGTGATCACCTTGGCGTTGTGGGTCCAGCCGTTCTCCGCCTTGTCCACCCACTCACGGAGCCGGGGCTCAGCTTTGGGCAGATCGATGAACAATTGATCCGAGGAACGCAGGATGGGGGCAGTGTTGCACACTTTGCAACGTGGACGAATCAGTTCGGTGGCATTCACCAGCTTGCCGCACTTGTCGCATTGATCGCCACGGGCGTCTGCATAGCCGCAGCCAGGATGCGGACAGGTGCCCTCCACAAAGCTAAAGACAAACCGAAGCGAAGCTCAGTTAAGAGATCAAATTCAAAGGAGCTAAGTCATGGAAAACCCACCGATCGGCCAGGAAACGATCGCACTTCTGGCAGAGCAACTGCTCCACGCTCTCTGTGATGATGTAGCCAGCACTGTTGACATCCCTAAAGGCCTCCTGCACAATACTGAAAAATCATAAAAATCTTATTTAGCAATCAACAGCCACAGCGACAGCGACAGATTCACTCACTCTGTCTGCTCCTGGGTGGTGGTGCGGCCAAAGTAATCGAAACCAATGCCAAACCAGCGATAGATGGAATTGTGCAGCTCAAAGTACTTGTCGCAAATCTCCCGCGGCGTCAGGTTCTCGGCCAGGGCCTTGTTCTCGGTGGCGGTGCCGTATTCATCAGTGCCACAGATGAGCAGTGTGTTGTAGCCGGCGGAGCGGGAGTAGCGTGCGTAGATATCCGCGGACAGCACGCAGCCAATTATGTTGCCCAAGTGGGGGACATTGTTGACATACGGCAGGGCCGAAGTGATGAGCACGTTGCGTTCGCCCGCTTTTGGCAGCACTATGCGCTGCTGCTGGACATCCTTGGGGGCTGTGTACGTGAAGGCAGCGCCTGCTGCGGCCAATTCCTCATCTGTGACTGTGTCCCCGACTGTGGATGTTGTTTCGGCCAATAGTTTGCCCCCATCCGCCAGGCTAAGACGCTTCAGCGGCACATGATGTAGTCCGCCATAGCGATTCGACTGCTGCAGTGCATTGAAGCTAAGTCCCTTCAGCGGCTGCTCCGCCAGCACCTGCTGTACCTCGGGCAGCGACTTCACCCTGTTATACCAGCCGTGCAGGCTGTCCAAATTCTGCGCACCCTTGAGAGTGCCTTCCGGAGCGAGAAGCGCCCAGACGGCGATGTCAGCAGCGCTCAACTTGTCGCCGGCCAGGTAAGGCGAAGCTTTCAGGCTATCGTCCAGTTTCTTTACCAGGGCATTCAGCACCGGCAACGCGTTTGGGTCGACACGATGTCCCACGGCCATGTGATGGGCGAGGGCAGGAGCCAGCAACGTGGTCGCCCATTCCAGCCACTGTGGAGATGCCCATAAGATTGTTACTCGAATTGGTTTAACCTTGACGGGGGTCATTGCTTAAATTAGGCGCAATTATGCTTGCTTCCGTACCTCATCCCTCAGCTGGCCCTCATCCGCCAGCAGATACTTGGCGATGGCCGCGGCCGAGAACAGACGCAGTCCGTTATCCAGCTCCAGTGTGGGCAGAATCAGCAAGTCCTTGAACTTGGCATCTGCAACGGAAACCAGCTATTGCATCAGCCACCAGTCATAGCCAGTCATAGTGCACGCACTCTGCCGGAGTTCTTCCCCCGTGGAAGTTGTTCTGCACTTGACTTACCATTTAGGTTAACCAATTGCACCTGAACCGAGCGCTTGGCGAATTTGGCCAGAATCAGCAGCTGCAGTCCCAGGGGATTGCCTTCGTTCGTGTATATTATCATCTTGCCGAGATCCGACTACTTTTAATTCAATTTACGTGGCAAAGGCAAACAATTCTACGAATTTTAGATGCACGCACGCGAAATGTTCAACTACTTTATTAGTGTTGTGAAACAGTTTTGAACCGCTGTCACCACTGAACAAAAAACAGTGCTGCATAAGTCGCGTGGGAACAGCTGTAGCAGCCAGGTTTTTATTTACAAATTCGTGCGAAATGGGCGAACGCAAGGGACAAAATAAATATTATCCGCCCGACTATGACCCCAAGAAGGGCGGACTCAATAAATTCCAGGGCACCCATGCCCTGCGGGAGCGTGCCCGGAAGATTCACCTGGGCATCATCATCATCCGCTTTGAGATGCCCTACAATATCTGGTGCGACGGCTGCAAGAACCACATCGGGATGGGAGTGCGATACAATGCGGAGAAGACCAAGGAGGGCATGTACTACACCACACCGATCTACAAGTTCCGGATGAAGTGCCACCTGTGCGACAATCACTTCGAGATCCAAACGGATCCCGGAAACCTCGACTACACCATCCTTTCGGGGGCGCGACGGCAGGAGAACCGCTGGGATCCGCTGCAGAATGAGCAGGTTGTGCCGGAAACGAAGGAGGTGCAGAAGCGGCTCTTCGACGACGCCATGTACAAGCTGGAGCACCAGGCAAAGGATGCCAAAGCCGCCGCCGACGCCAAGCCTGTGCTACAGAAGCTGTTCGAGCGCAACCAAAGCGTCTGGGATGACACCTACGAGGCCAACTACCGCCTTCGGGCCGAATTCCGGCAGCAAAAGAAGGAGCTAAAGGGTCAGCAGGACCTGGATCGCCAGCTGCTGGCCAAGAGCAGTCTCGACGTCGCTCTGCTGCCGGAAACAGACCAGGACAGGCAAATGGCGGCACTGATGAAGCTTCAAACCAAATCTGCCATTGAGCGGGAATCAGAGCAGCGCCTGGATCTACTCATGCGACCGGCACTGCCAGGAGCCACAGCGACAACCTTCGGTGGCCTCAAGCGGCAAAAGATTCTCAACGCACAGCTGCAGCTGCAGGATTTGGGCATTCGGCGCAAGCAAGCGGACCAGTCCGACGAAGCCCCATCTCCCCCTGTAAAGTCGTTGAGTCTGGTGGGCGACTACTCCTCCTCGGATAATGACTCCAACAGTTAATGCACAATAACTTCAATACTTTAATACTACAAAATAAAATAAGAACAACAATGACACTCTAAAAAGCCTCAATCCTCTTCATTAGGCTCCAGCGTGACCAGTGCACTGTCGGAGACGGCGTTACCATTGGCATTTCCATTGCTTGCCTGAATCTCTGTAGCGGGCTGGCCATCCATGGTCTTGTACAGCACGGCACAGATGCGATTGCATAAATCCACGTGCTTATTGGCTGCTATCATGTCGTCCATCAGGCCTTCGAGTTGGAGCAGCTTGTTGTAGATATGGTCGCGTGACTCCATGGCGCTGCAGGTGTTCAAGTCCAAGGTATCTATCTCTCTTCTCAATTCGCTAATGGCTAGATCGTCCTCTGGCCCCATATCGCTAGATGGTGGCGAACCTGCTCTGACTTGTCCCTTGACGAAGACGCGCGGCTTGATTGGTTTCGGAATGGGCGCATTGGCCGCCGATTTGATGTTCTCCAAGCCAGGAGCCTGCGAGTCGAAGAACTTCTTGAACCACTGCAGGAACTCAAAGTTGTCCTGGAAGCGGCCCTTGATCAAGCGATCGATGGGCACAGTTTTGTCCAGCTTGAGCCGTGTAAAGGCGCCCTGGAACAGCTTGAGATTGTGCAGGCACTCGTGCTCCAGCTTGGCGGTCATCTTCACGCGCTTTAGGTTGATGCAGCTGGGGAAGATCAGCTCCATCATTTGGCAGTAGGCAACACCTGGAATGGTCTGGAACCTGAGTATGAAGATCGTCAGCGCGCTTGAAGGAGTATCTCACCTGAGCACAGCTCTTCGATCTTTTTGAATTTTCCCTGCACCATGGTATTGACCCACTGGAGCATGTCATGGCGCGACATGTTCTCTCCGTTCACGCTGGTCAGGGACACGGTCATTTTAAGGTCACTCATTGTTCGATTTTACCGTTTTTGATTGACTAAAAAATACGTTGTCTGGATCTACCTGGATCGTGTGTGTATCAAACGAGGAAAAACTGACTGAAGAAATGAAAGAACTTGTATGGAATGGGGCCTGCCTACTCCGCACATAAAATGGTTTCAATTTTCCCTTTGCACTTATTTAACTATTGTTGGTTTCCTTTGTCCTTACTTTCTGCCGCCACTTTTTCGATTGTCAGTGCCTTCCAATGCTTCCAGGATTCCAGGATTTTCGTGCTATCGATTGGCGCTATCGATATCAGCAAAGTGGCCCTTTTATTGATCTTTAAACAAATATAACTACAATGTCTTAATTTTAAACTTCTGTTCCACCTTTTTGACGAACTGTAGGAAATCCTTGTGCAGCACTTTGGGCACCTCGAGGGCGGCAAAGTGTCCGCCCTGCTTGTGATAGGTGCTGTGTATCAGGTTCGGGAATTTATCCTTCAGCTGAATATCCAGGAAGTGCATGATGTCGCTCTTGAAGCGGGCACACCCAGTGGGGACAAGAGTGGGAACGCGATCCAGCTGCAGCCCACGCTGCTCCTGGCTGTAAGCCTCGGCGTACAGGCGCTGCGAGGTGGTGATCGAGTTGGTTAGGTAGTAGATCATCACATTGTCCAGCAACGTGTCCATCGTGTAGCGCTTCGTGATGCCGCCATCGGCCAGGGAGCGGTAGCTGGGATTGGTCCACGTCGAGAACTTCTCCAGAATGTAGGCGGCCAGGCCGACGGGATTATCGGTGAGGGCTGCGCCAACTGTGTCCGGCTTGGTGGCCTGCAAGTGGAAGTAGCCGCTCTCCTCAATCAGATAGCTGAGGTAGCGCGACTTGGGGAAGAAGAAGTCCTCGAAGCCGCTGGGCACAAAGAGGCTAGGCAAAAGGCCGGCCAGTGCGCCCTTTACATGAGACTTGGGACTCATGGTGGCGCACAAATTGGAGTGGTAGCCGAGGACATTATCCGGGAAGAGGGTTGCCATGTGGCTGCCAATGACGCTGCCCCAATCGCCGCCCTGAATAAAGTACTTGTTGTACCCCAGGCGTGCCATAAGATTGCTCATTATCACGGCCACTTGGGCAGGTCCAAGCCCCGTACGGGAAGTTCCCTGTGGAAGGAGAAGCAGAGAGAGAGATAATTCGATGGAGCATATTAGAGTTTTTTTGACTGAAACCCACCTGTGACCAGCCATAGCCTGGCAAACTGGGTACAATCACATCGAATATGTACTTGTTGTTCTTATCAAGATTGGACTGATGGAGCAGGTGAATCAGTTCGTAGAACTCGCGCACCGATCCTGGCCAGCCGTGCAGCAGGAGCACCGGATAGTGCTGCTTGCCCACCTTGTTGTCGTCGTAGACCATCAGGTGGAGGAAGTGCATGCGTAGCCTGAAATTGTCAATCAAAATTATCGTTGGACTCGTCGCTGTGGCGATAAGGGCTTATCTCCTCACCCCTGAATATCGGTGGTGAAGTGATTGAATTGCCAAAGGAAGACTTCACGTTCGCGCCAACGCGGCAGGTAATCGTCTCTCCAGTACTCCACCACTTCCTTCAGATAGTTCGTGTTGAATCCGTACTCAAAGGCCACGCCCTCCAGTGGGGGAGTCAGACGGAGAGTGCGATTGAGGCGCGTTAGCAAATCCTTGATGGTCTAGGAAAGGGATTGTTAGAATATAGTTTTACACTCTTTCCTCGCAGCTTACCTTCTCCGGATAGCTAAGCCGATTGCCAATCACTTCCGAACTGTTGGCCAGATAGGCAGCATAGTCCTTGGGCTGTGCCTCATCGCCCCACCATTGCTGCGCATCCAGTTTAGGGGCCGGCAAATCTCCCCAGCGTTGGCTGACATTCTTATAGACCAGCGCGCCGCCAATGGCCAGCACCAGCACCAGAATTTTCCCAGTGACGGACATAACGAAGCGACAACCTGATACCTCCACAGTTCCACACACAATGACCGCTCCCGCCGTCGCCTAATCAGACTAAACCAAATGGACGGACTATAGAGTAGCGTGCTGACTGTCAATTCTCCCAGGCTGCAGCTCTAACGTGAGTATCATTGTGGTGGGCGCAGCTCTCGAACTTTTAACTCATGATGATAAGCATTTTTGTTTGCCAAACTATTCCTCTACGCCGGCGCACGAGCAGTTGATCAGTTAAGGCTTATAGTGGGGTTTACTTTAAAGCTACTTGAGACTCTGTAGCGGCTTTACGGGTCGTTAAAGCCTGGTGGGCATTTTCTTTGTTTGTTGATTTACGCTTGAGAGAGAGAGAGAGAGCGAAAGCTTTGAGAGAGTCGCCGCTTAATGATTATATTTTGCGACGCAGCTGGAACGGAGACGGACCCCCCTGTGCACAGGCAGAGGCTATATTGCTACCCCCCTATCTTTGATAGAGGGCATACAATTATCGACCATTTATAAAGTATTCTCATCTCCTCGCATACCTATTACGTAAGAGTTCCCTACAGACCCTTTGTGTGTATGCGTAGCTCTTCAACTTTCGGTTTTCAAATAAGATAAGGCAAATGCTATCTATATAGTTTGGGTTTAGTTTAAACAGATATCGCCATTCTCTTTTGGAGATTGTGTAAACCGGGAAAAACATAAGCGTATTTATTGCATTCCACGCGAATACGAAATTCGATCAGAGTTCGGCTTTCTGCACAAAGGCCGTGAAGTCTTCGTACAGCTGCTGCGGCAACTCGAAGGCCGGGAAGTGTCCGCCGTCCTGATAGTGGGTGCTGTGCACCAGATTGGGGAACTTGTTGGCCAGCACGCCGTTTGGAACGTGGACGATCTCATGGGCGAACCGAGTGCATCCAGTCTTGGCCGTAATGGGCAGTGCGTCGACAGCCAGCGCGAATTGTGCCTTGTTCATCGACTCGGAGTACAGGCGCACGGAGGTGGTGATGGAGTTGGTCACATAGTAGATCATGACGTTGTCCAGCAGCTGGTCGTAGGTGAAGCGCTTGGTAAGGCCGCCATCTGGCAGCGTCATGAACGCGGCATTCGTCCACGTGGAGAACTTTTCCAGGATGTAGGAGGCCAGGCCAATGGGATTATCGATTAAAGCGTTGCCAATTGTGTCCGGCTTGCTGGCCTGGATGTGGGCATAGCCCATCTCCTCCATCATGATGGAGAAGATTCCACCGAAGCCCTTGTAAAAATGCGCAAACTGGTTGTCGACGAACCAGCTGGGAAAGGCCAAGGATAGCATCAGTTTCAGGCTGCCCATGGGACTGTTGTTGCCGCACATGTTCGAGTGATAGCCGAGCACATTCTCCGGGAAGAGCGAGGCCAAATTGGAGCCTATCAGCGAGCCCCAGTCACCGCCCTGCACAACGAACTTCTCAAAGCCCAGGCGTAGCATCAGATTACGCATCACCACAGCCATCTGGGCCACGCCAAAGCCAGTCTTTGATGATCCCTAATAGCAGGAGGAGAGTTAATCATGCAGTGGAATGTGTTGGCCTCTTACACGTACCTGAGACCAGCCATAGCCCGGCAAGCTGGGCGCAATCACCTCGAAGACGTAGTCGCTCTTGTCGCTGCCTGTGGTCAGCAGTGGAATGAAATCGTAAAACTCGCGCACGGTGCCCGGCCAGCCGTGCATCAAGAGGAGGGGCAGCACCTTCTTGCCCTTCGTTACGGCCTCCTTGTTCGGTTTGGCATGAATAAAGTGAATTTTCAATCTGCAAAAATGTGCCACAGAGGTTAGCAGGAGGTTAGCAATGTCAATTGCTTAATGCGTTCCAAATTCCACACTAAATATGCATGAACCGAGCCACTCGCAACATTCGTTAGAGCTCCACGAACAGCGCGATCAAGGCAGCTGCTGCGTTGCTTCATTTACTCACCCCTGTATCTTGGTCTGGAAGTGATCCAGTTGCTTCAGATACTGCTCTCGCTCACTCCAGTTGGTCAGGTAGGTGTCTCGCCAGTATTTCACCACCTTTTGCAGCTCGTTCGCATTGAATCCGTACTCAAAGCCCACACCCTCCAGCGGTGCCTGTAGCTTCAGCGGACGACTCAGTTGGCTCTTCAGATCGGCTATTACCTGGGCATCAAAGCAACCACAAACAGCTCAGACAGAAGTAGACAAAAATCAATGGACCCTTACCTCTGGATTGACGGTGATGTCATACGGCAAGACGGCCCTGTTCTCCTTGCCGCTCTGCTTGCCCAGCTCTGGTCCCCAGTAGGCATTGTTGTCGAGATCGGGCCGCTTTCCGGGCGCCGACAGATCGCGGTAGTTCTTGTATCCTACGGCGGCCAGCATGGCCAGGCCTCCGATCAGGAATCGCACAAATACATTCGACATACTTTCAATTTCACAGCCGATCGTCGCGGATCGCCACACAGAAATAATTTTAGTTTGCCAAGCAGAGTGCGCACGAAAGCTTTGACCGGCCGGCTTGTAGCTTCTGTTTTGAGCTTTGCAATCACAGCTGCGCGCCTGCAATACGAGCATGAGGAGGCGCTATTATTCCAAAAGCTTGGACACATGCAGGCGATTCATGCTTAGAATGTTAATGGATAACGAAAAATAAAAGTGATTCACATGACGGTACAGAATTTCAAACATCAATTGGCTGTGTATTTGTTCATGTGTATGCAGTGGACCAAAACTTCGTAAACGATATCGCAAACGTAAGTTACGCGAAACTTAAACGGGTAAAACTATCGAATTGAGGTCCAAAAACGATACAAAAATGAATCACTAGTCGCTCAGTTTGTGGCAGAGAAAGTTTCGTTTTCGGTAGCTGGCAGAGGTATCGTTTGCGGATCTTTTATGATATATTTTGCGAGCCTTTTATGCTATCTTATAGGATACGGTTTAAATATAATAAACGAGCCGAGAGTAATATTAAAAGTGACCCACTATTAATATTAAAAGTAAATTAATATTGATATGATAGGTATATATTAAACAAAAAAATATTAAAAATAAATGGGCATATTTCAATATGAAAAATACTTAATACCTAAACAAACACTTAAATCTAAATATTCATTAGTTTTTGAGCCTTTGAAAATCGGTCCTGTGCGTATTGGAAGAACTGTTTGATCATCCTATCAAAATCGGCATTCTCAAGCGCAAATCTTTGTTTAAATCCCACTGTAAGAAACAAATTAGATGTTAGTATATTGTAATATAAATATACATTTTAAAATAAAACTTACTACGGATTGCTAGGGTCACACGCAAGCCCCAAATGCACTTATTAGCATCTGTCCAACGCCAAGAGCACTGACGTGCGACCCTTTGTGTACAAAAATGGAGCACACAGTCAATTCCAGTAAAAATTGGCTGAAAATTCCAGAAAGATGGCTGGAAAACAAAATGTGTGCACATACATTTGTGTGTAGATTGTTTTATTTGTATTGTTGTTAGTCTGCTCCCATACTTAAATTTTGTCAACAGCATTAAACTAGACAAAATATTAGATTTTACTTACCGATTTTATATTTTTGCACACTTTTTGTCTTCAAAACGTCTGTCTGCGGAAGGTTTCCAATCATAAAAGAACGAACAAACGAAAAAAGGATGAAACCAAACACGCGACGCGTGCCGAAACATATGTACAACTTCGGCGATTGTCGTGTGCCATGCGACAAAATCAGTAAAAACTGCTCTACGATGACGTCATCCAGTATTTCTTGCGCATCGTACTCGTTTTTAAGTCCGTTTGCGATCCTCCGACCGTAGGTACCTATTTTTCCGTTACCTTTTTGTTGCTATCCACACTCAATGTCCGCAAACGGACTCAAAAAAGAGCATTGAGCGAACACATCCGCGAGCTGCGGCTAAACTATCGCAAGCGGACTTAAAAATGAGTGAAAACTGGACATGAAAAGGGAAATATATGCCGCTCGTTTTTTGTCCACATGTGGACTTCACTCACACACACAATTTTAATTATCAACAGACGGCGAAAGCTCCATTTCGAGACAGCTGAAACTTGTACACAAAGCGATCGATCGCAGCTTTTATTTTGATACTATCAACGATTCTACGATTGTTTTGCTTTTGTTTTGACCGTAAATACATACATACGTATATGTAAATATGTACTTAGTGATATTTTTTCGTTTGGTTTAAGAACTTTGCTTAGGATCGAACCAATTGACTCAATGATTGTGATGCGATTCTATGATCAATGAACTTTGATTTCTTCGTGTAATGAACCCCCTTACAGCTTACAATCCATTCCAATATACAAATTCATTTCCATCTTTACTAATCATAGGTACAAAAAACTACTTCATCTTGGCTTCTCACCGTGGAGCCCGATCTTGCCAACGAAGGCCGTGAAGTCCTGGTACAGCATGGATGGCATCTCCATGGCGGCAAAGTGGCTGCCCTGCTGGAAGTACATGGAGTGCTTCAGGTTGGGGAACTTGTCGCGCAGCTGCCAGTCCGTGACGGAGGGCAGGTCGAAGCGGAAACGGGAACAGCCCATGGGCACGGGCGAGGGCACTCGGTCGAGCTGCAGATCGCGGTACGCCTTGGACACGTTCTCCGCGTAGAAACGGACCGAAGTGGTGATCGAGTTGGTCAGGTAGTAGACCATGAGGTTGTCCAGCACCGGCTCGAGCCCAAAGACGGTGACGATGGCCCCAAAGTCCTGCTGCATGCCCGGATTGGTGCAGTACTGGAACTTCTCGAGAATGTAGGCGGCCAGGCCCACCGGACTGGTGGTGAGTGCAGCACCAATGGTGTCCGGCTTGGTGGCCTGAATGTGGAAGTAGCCGCTCTCCCGCAGCAGGTCCGCATACTTGTCCCACACGGGGAAGTGGTGGTCGTAGAAGAAGCGCGAGGGTATAATCTTTTCCGAGAAGTAGGTGCCATAGATGCCCTTGAGGATGGCCAGTGGCGAGTTGAGGACGCACATGTTGGAGTGGTAGCCGATAACGTTATCCGGATAAAGGGTGGCCAGGTTGCTGCCGATAATGCTGCCCCAGTCGCCGCCCTGAATGAAGAACTTCTTGTGGCCCAGACGCAGCATCAGATTCCTCATGACGGTGGCCATTTCGGCGGCATTGAAGCCGGGCCGACTGGCAGCCTATGTATGGGAATAGAGTAAAAAGGATCAGCAAAGATATATCGCTGCTTGGGCGGACAAAGAACTCACATCAGACCATCCATAGCCCACCAGGGAGGGAGCTACCACCTCGAAGGCATAATCCGTCACGTTCTGGTCGTTGGTCAGCATGGGAATAATGTCGTAGAACTCGCGCACCGATCCTGGCCAGCCGTGGAGCAGCAGCAGAGGGTAGACATGCTTCCGGGCGGCTGCCTCCTCGCTGGCCTTCGCGCGGATAAAGTGAATGTTCAGCCCCTGGATCTCGGTGGTGTACTGCTTGAATGTGTTGAACACCTCCTGGCGCTCATCCCATTTGGTCAGATACTGGTCCCGCCAGTACTCCACAAACTGGTCCAAGGCATTGGCGTTGAACCCATACTCGAATGCAATCCCATCGAGTGGATCGGCGAGGCGCAAGGTGCGATTCAGCTGCTGGCGCAGATCCTCAATCTCCGCCTGTGGAACATTCAGTCGGAACTCGTTGATCCTCTTGTCGGGCACATAGTCCTTGCCGTCACCGGGACCCCAGTACGTGTTGTCGCTGATCTCCGGCTTCGGCAGCGGACGTGTCAGCTCGGAGAACACCAAGTAGCCGTAGCCGACAAAGGCTCCGAACACGGCCACAATCAGCCCGAACACTATCAGGCACTTCATTGCTGCCCACTGCCGCAATTAGCTCTTGGCTTGAATTCAAATGAGCTTCGCACACCTCAAAGATAACACCGTAGATCAAATCGTCGCAGATCCCCGTCTCAGATGACACAACCGAACGCCCAGCGAGCCGTTAATGAACTGACTAGCGACCACCGACTCGATTCGGTTCCATTCCTCGTCGATGTCTAAAGCTCTATCAAAATTTAATGTCTCTCTGCTTATACTGTAAACTAATAATAATTTTTGATAAATTCGTATGCTACGCGACCGAAAGCTATCTCGTACAGTGGTACAAAGCGCGCACATTTTAACTGATCTTTGATCTCTCTGAGATCCGAAGTTTTTGACTCGTTGCACTGACTATTTGTCAGTTATGAGATTGAGTGGCTGGCCTATGAATTGGCACTGTCCATAAGCAAAGTCTCAGCAACGCTTGGAATGCTTCTCTACTTATATCTTCTTATTCAAGAATATCTAATGTTGTATTTCAATAGCTTCATACCAAGGTGCGACTTGGGGCTCGTCTGCCACATTCACACGTCTGCACCTTGAATGGGCCATTGATTTGGCAGCGAGATACGGCGGACACACACACATTTATAGGTACCGTGTTTATCTGTGCGAGAGTTGGGAGTACTAAGAGTAGCCCCAGCTACTTATAAGCACAAGTCATATCTTATCAGAGGAGAGCTCACTTATTTATTGGTGAGCGCTGTGCCCACAAATGATCATAAATCTCAGCACTGCTGCCGCCGCTGATGTGGCGAATACTGAATGAATTCGGGTGTAGCGCAGATCAGTGGGCCACGTGGATATTACTCGTACTACTAATGGTTAGGAGGCACTTGAGGCAACTCTCTTATGGCAGCCTTCCTACCTTCTTATTGCTGACCCTTCTTGGAGAAGGACTTTTCATGTCACTGGCGCCGCAGTGAGGGTCAAGCACGTTGGTCGAAACGGTGCATTGTGTGTAATTACTGGAGCTGAGTCAATGTACTCCGATGAGGGTCGGTAGTGGGTGGTTGGGAGGGTGGCTGAGTCAGTGGGTGGTTGGGAGGGTGGCTGAGTCAGTGGCTGGTGGTTGCTTGACTGGAGCGACTGGAACTTGTCGGTTGACATGCACTTGTCATATCAAAGGAAAGACGCAAGCCTGCTTTAATTTGTATAAAATTGTAAGCCGAAACAATTATGTTGTCGACATGCAACTGCCGCACAGGGCAACCCCCCGGTGGCAGAGTGGGGGCAAGTGGTTAGAGCAGGCCGGGCACAGATCCTCAAAAGTGCCGCCAAACATGCAAACCCAATAGAGACCGAGACACTTACACGGATAGAAACAGCAACAGCAGGGGGCGTGGCTAGTGGCAGAAACAATTTGATGATGTGAAACGTAATTCGAGCAAAATTAACGCAATTACAATGCCGCAGCCAAAGGACTCGATGCATTGCAGCGGAAAAGTTTCCTCGCGTGCCTGGGCCAAATCGCATTGATGGCGCTTAGGCAGAGGCAGAACGAACGGCACTTGGAAGCGTGTCAAAGCTGGCACCGCCTCGATGCCAGCTCGAGGCATAGCCCCGATTCCAGGGACTCAATCGGAGGCCATTAATGCGAGCGCAGTTCCTGGCTAATTCCCATTTCATTGAGTGCCTAGCACTGGGATTGGAACTGGGATTCGAAACGGAACAGAAAACTGGTGACTGCGGAATGGGTGTGATCCAGTTACCGGACAGAGGCATGGGCATGGCTACCCGGGGCAACCTCACCTTGATTGCGGGCTGGGCTGGCTTTTAATGGTCGCAATTATTTTTTCATTCAACTGACACGCACTTGTCGTAAAAGTCCATTGAACTGTGGCAAAATTGATTTTCATTTGCTGCCCCCAAACGATTCAGTTTTCCAGAGTAAAGTTCCACAAGTTTGTATGTAGATTTTGAGGGATAAATCCCTCACCCAGCGTTCCCCTCTTCGTGAACGAATTCCGTAAAGGATTTGCCATTTATTTGCTGACCATTTCGAGGGGCTCGACAATTCTTTCCATGCCAAATAGCATGAAGCTAAAAAAGGAGAGAAACGAAGCATTTAAGCCGGACAACCACTTTTCTCTAATTGGGGGATTGGCAGGAAATTGAACTTCAAATTGGCTCTCATTCCCTTTTTTCACAGGTAAAAGTACATATGTATATACTGGCCAAAAAAAGGGTCAGCACTGCATGTGAACAAGAATTTCATTTATATACTCGTACTAGCAAGGGGTAAAATTATACAGTGGCGGTGCTTGCGTTCCAGTTGATGGATTTACTGTTGCTGCAGATGCATAGCAGCCAGCTTATCGTTTTATAGCAGCTAACTTTAATAGTTGAAGAGCATCCATCTTCCATTGCATTTTTAATGAACATATAATTTTATCTCATTAAAGTGCAAGCTATCCCTTTGCTTCGATCGGGCTTCTGGTTTTTAAATAAAAAACCATCCGTCACTCCTTTCCGCACCGATAGAAAAAAGCCCTGAAATTGTAATATTTTCACTCATTGATGCCATTGATTTTCATCCAAGAGTGGTTGTATTAATATTGAATATTTTTTACTTACATTTTCATATAAATATGAAAATATTTAAATTTAATATATTTTATATTTAATTTAAATATATTTCATATTTAATTTAAATATATTTCATATTTAATTTAAATATATTTCATATTTAAATTGAATATATTATATTTATTTTAAAGTTTTTTTTGATAAGATTAAATATGAACGTATTAAAAAAGCCATTTTAATACATTTCTATTTGAATCAAAGTGAATTCTATTTAATTTTACTATGTTTGTATTTAAAAATCGCATTTTAAATTTAAATATGATTTTGGTTAATTTTACTATGGTTTTTTTCTATCAGTGTGTGCATCTCTTTACTTCGCAGCCCCACAAATGGATTCACTTGCACTTGGGATATGTATTTCGTCCCAGTGCCATAGCTATGCATAGTCCTCTTGTTTTATTGTGTGTGTTTCTGGCTGGGAGTAGCACGTTTATTTGGCTGATTTTATTTTTTTAATAATTATGCTATGAAATTCTGTAACGACTTGAAATGGCCCAAAAGTGTTGCATACTTTTATGCTGTACAATAAATACGTTGCAAAATTGGAAAAATGTGTATGTCATATACTCGTAGAAATTGCTTCCCAGAATTTTGTTAGAATCATCCGCAAGTAACACTCACCAATCCGCCCGGTCCGACCACTCGCCCTGTGCATCATCCCAGACGGGAAACTCGGTTTTGGCCGGCGGTCCCTCGCCTGTCTGTCCAAAAGCCAGCAGATGATAGTCATCATCAGACTGGCAGATGACGTGTCCCAGCTGCAAATCGAAAGTGTTTGTATAGAGATCTGTCGCTGTGCAGTGGCTGTCTGACTCGGCTTACCCAACCGACCAATAATATGGTCAATGTACGCAGGAATATCGATTGTATCCACATGATGTGCAGTCCAGTCCGGTCCAGTCCCTCCCTGTCTCTGCCTCACGAGGTGGCTGTTGAGCAACTGTTTTCCTGTTGACGTTGGCGCTACACTTTTAATCATTTAAAAAAATACGAATAATTTATATTTACATACATATTTACATACATATATCGCGCTCTATCTGATGCTGCGGTTTGCCGGAGAGCGAGAAATTTAAATGAATAATATGAGGAATGAGGAAAATGAGAGGATGACGAGATGAGGGCATAATAATTTAAAGTGCTTTGGGTCTGACAGAAAAACATAATATCATTCCATTAAATGGGTTTAAAGATGATATCTTGAAATGACTTTTAGATCAATTATTATATACTCTCCAAGCTGAGCCATTCAGGTACTACTCTTCTTCTGTAAGGGTTGCATTGCTTTAGATACTACTAAGACCAACGATTACGAAGTGCTGCCATTGCGCTTATCGTCAAGTCAAATAAAATACGCAAAATTCCCCCTTGGGGATGCACACGGCAGATTGCAGTGGGGATTGACCTGATCTTTGTGTGGCATTAACATCCAGACTATATAAAGGACTAGTGGGTCGGCAGTAAAGGTATCAGTTAACGCATTGAGCTACTCCTATCAAGATGCAGCCTACAATCATCTTCGCTCTGCTCTGCTGCATTGTCGGTGCTGTGGTGGCATATCCGGCGCCCGAAGACATGACAATGCCTTCGACGCCACGGCCTCAGTATCCGCTCAATCTGCAGGGCGGCGGCGGTGCCCAGGAGCGCGAAGGACTCACTTTTGGGGTGCGTGGCAGCGAGAATGTGTGGCGCAGCGACAACGGGCGGCACGAGATCGATGTGAACGGCGGATATGCCCAGCGTTTGGGCGGACAATGGGGCAGCTCGCAGCCCAGCTACAACGTTGGCACCAACTATCGCTACAGATGGTAGACTAACTACTACTACTCTCTCTCCCTATATATATCTTTACCCTACTATTTGTGAAATATTAAAAAAAAAACATACATGTATTTATCCATAAATTCTTTATCATAAATTTGTGTGTTTATGGCATCTGAGTCCTTGGCGATGTTCGTCTACCCCGGAACATTTTTGGCCAGAGTTTGAGGCGGAGACAGGGTTTGGGTCGCAGACACGAGATGATCTTGCAGTTTAACTAATTGTAGATACATCTTTTTTTGCTAAATTCTGGTGGGTAATAACCAATTAAGCGATGCCAATGACGATGACAGGCGTCTTAATGAAACCTGCCAAGACAAAATGTTTTTTTGCTAATTGGATTTATTGCGTAAACTGTCAAAAGAACCTTCAATGGAAATTTATCATGCCACAGCTCAATCCAAAAACTCTTGGGTTGAATATATTACGCCATCTTCAACGAAAGCGAAGCAGATTCATTTTTCTCTAACAAAAATGATTCATGGTGAGGGGCTTGCTCAAAGCGCTCTTTAAATTCTTGGCCATGTTTGGGGATTAGCCAGAGATTTTCACATCATTAATCGGAAGCCCAAGTTGACCTTGGCCCATGATGTATCGATTGGGGAAGTATATTTCGTGGGTGGTTTAGTTACGATGGAAGGAAATCCTCTTGGGAAAAATATGACAAATAGCGAAACGGAAGAAGCTTGAGTTAAAAACGAAGTGGAGTGGCCAAAGAAGCTGCTAATGGTACAGCATCTTCAGTATCTGAGTGATGAATAGGTTTGCAAGAAGTAACTGAATGGGCTTCCTCCTCCATGTCATTCTAGGTGCTTTTCCCTTTGTCTTTAATGTAAGCATTTATACCTGAAGATTTATTATTCATGAATAATTCTGTAAACTTTGAGTGTCTCATTTGTTCACCTCATTTACGAGTATTTTTTCAGTTTTGGGATTCACTTTTCATTTCATACAGCGACTCTGGCTGATGGATCATATTTCTTATCAATCAGCGGCTGGCAGACGCGGGGATCTACTTGTGAACTACTGAGCCAGGTTGTTCTGCCACTCCGATGGGATTCCCTGATGGGGAATAAATCCCAATAGTTGATAAGACACTGATCCGAGGTATAAAAGAAGGGAACTTGTGTCTATCAGCATTCAGTTCTCAAATCGAAGTCCACAATATGAAATTCAGCTCAAGTTTCCTGCTGATGAGCCTGGCCTGTGCCTGTCTCTGTGCCGCCGCCGTTGCCTATCCCGATCCTAGGGCCTATCCTATGGCGGATGAACCGCACTTGGTCTATGTGGAACCTTCGGAGGTAAGTAACCAAAGAGAGAACTAAATAGATGCAGCACCTAATGGATCCATAATTTACAGCTCTTTCCCGATTTCATTAATGTGGATGTGGATCATCCGCGAGTGCGTCGCCAGTTTCAACTTCAGTGTGGCGGCGGTGGCGGCCGCGCCAGGGCTTCGACCTCAGCCTGAACGGTCGTGCACCCGTGTGGCAGAGCCAAAACGGACGCCACTCCTTCGATGCCACGGGCCAGTACAGCCAACATCTGGGCGGACCCTACGGCAACAGTCGTCCCCAGTTCGGAGCCGGAGGACAGTACACCTTTAGATTCTAGGCAATCTGAATGCTACAGCACTTATTTTAAACAGACCAATCCCTAGAAATTTATTTAATTTAATTTGAATTTACATTACAACATATTCATCACAGCATCATCGGATAAGATATCATGCCATACAGTCGGATGTTCAAAGATTGTGGGATCTGGTCGAGGGTACGGCAACTGAGAAATAAACATTGAAAACGAGAATACAAATTTAAAAGCAGCCCCTAACTCACCTCCTGGCTTACGTCGATAATGGGGCGGCCTTGAATCGAGGCCAATCCAATAAAAAATAAACCAGAGACTCAAAGCGGCGAACATTTCTCTGAGAGATGCTTAACTCAACTGAAACTGCGCCCTGACATTGATTGCTGCCTAGGGTGTCGCTCTGTCTTGTTGCCTGTCTGTGTTTTAGGTTCTCCAGCCGCCAGCTGATAAGACCCTGATAAGGCTATGTGCAGTTGCTCAGAGATGTGTGTCAAGAGCTCACAGTTGGCGGAATAGAGCAGAGCCGACCAGCTCGAGCCATGCCAAAGCCAAAGCCAAAGCCAGAGCCAAACCCACTTGAACTGTATTAAATTTGTTGAACGTGCAACTGGCAGCCAAAATTTTTGGCACGTTTTCTGTTGAAATCGAAAGAAACCAAACCAAACCAAACTCAACCGACACAAAAGCGGCACAAAGATGAAAAAAAAATAGAAGAAAAACAAATTTGAATGTTAGAAGCAGCACAACAATGAAGGTCAGGCTATGATGACTTTTTTCCTTATACCCCAAATACCCCATCCCCCCTCCGTTCCCCACCGTTCTCCACCCAGAAACAAAGCAGCACAATCGAAACAGAAATTTCGCTCTGCTCTGTCTTTGGCTCTACCTTGGAGCTTGGGTAAATGTGGAAGTTGCCTTTTGATAGCTCCAATTTCAGGCCAATTTTCCTCGTTATACACTATGCATGGAGAGTGCTCCAAATATATAGAGAGAGATGTGTGGCAGCCACAGATGGCCACCGACAGGCACAAGTAGGACTCATAAAAGTCATATCCATAGAGTATCGGAAAACTTTCATGTGACATTGCGATGAACTTTTCATCATTCTGTGTGCTGCTGCGCTTTTCTCTTTTGTTTCTCCGTTTTCCATGTCATTTTCATATGCAGAGAGAGCAGCGATTCAGTGGAAGAGAGCTATTTTCTGAATCAATGCACAAATTGTCAAAGTCAAAGCGAGAGAGTTTTTGCCTTTGTTTTATTTTTGCACTGCTCTGCTCTGCTCTGCAACGGATGAAAATTGGCTCCACTTGAAAATTGTGCGCTGCATGGGTGCTGGTGCTGTGCGGCTGGTGGGTGGTTGGATTGTTTTCCAAATTGCACATGTGGCAGTCAACTCATTTGTCAAGTGGCAAATCAGTTTAGGCCAGAGACAGACACAACAGACACAGAGACAGCCACAGCGACAGCGACGACATAGAGCCTGAAAGCAGAGTTAGAGTCAACGATAAAATCAACTTTGCATTTTCCCCCTGTAGCCAAAAGTTGACGGTGAAGTTTTCCTTGTCTGTCTGTTGGCTCTGATCGTGACGATCGACGGCATTTCCCACGCAAACTTGCCTTTGGGGGCCCGCTTCGAGGACAGAGGTCCGAGGACCGAGGACCGTGGACCGACGACTCTCAAGATTGCCGCAAGTTAAATTGTTTGACACACTCAACACTCAGAGTCTTGTCTTCGATTGTATCGGGCAGCGAACAAACATGCCTGAGATTTATGCTCTCCATAATAGAAGTTTCTAATGAGAGGTTTGGGCCCAATGGACGGTGGAGAAAGAAAGATGGGGGCGGCAGAGATGAATATGTACCCCATCTAATGGCTTTTAATGAAGCCCAAGAGAAGTGGGACATTTTGTCAGCTTAAAGTGAGGCTAAGTAACTCAAGTTAAGCGTATTAATTATGATTGGCAGCCGGAAAAGAAAAGAACTCAGCTGAGCAGAGAGAGAGAGAGAGAGAGAAGAGATGAGATGAGAGAGAGTGAGAGCTGTCCGGACCATAAAAGAAATGGCCAAAATGAAAAGTGCAAAAGTTAGCAGGTGGCAGACAGACTTTTGGCTTTTCGCATTTGCATTTGACATTTGGGCAAGATGCGCTTAACTGCAACTGCAACTACAGCAACAGCCACAGCAACAGCCACAGCAACATCCCTCGCCTCCACTTTACTCCATTCCGTCTCCTCCTACTCCTCCACTCCCAATAGACAAAGCGGGATCGCGGCATTTTGGCCTGCTTACTGGATTTGGCCAAAATGTCTATAGTTCAATTGCTGATATTTTGGCCAGACACACGACGAAACACGTGACCTATGCAATGGAGCAGACGGAGCAGCAGCAGTCAGAGCAGCAGCAGCAGAAGCAACAGCATAGTAGAACGTGCGCGGTATGGGAAGTGCTGGAGATGGCAGTGTGACACGAAATGCGAGTAGTGAATGGGTTTGGAGACAACAAAAGAGGAGAAGTAATGAAACGGAAACATGGCTTACAGATGAACCGCAACTGAAAAAATTTCCGATTCCAATGAGCGAGTAGGATGGATATGGAATCAATTCATGCGACTCCTAGGAGGTTGAAAGAGAAGGATAGTTGGATTGGATATCAAAAAGATATACAGATCGATACGAGAATAAATAGAAAGATAGATAAAGGAAATATATAAGATTAACATTCAAACACGGACAGAAAAAAAAACCAAAGTAAAATTAACTACTTACAATCATATTTGAATTTAAATTGCGATTTTTAAATACAAACATAGTAAAATTAAATAGAATTCACTTTGATTCAAATAGAAATGTATTAAAATGGCTTTTTTAATACGTTCATATTTAATCTTAATACAAAACACTTTAAAATTAATAAAATATATTAAATTTAAATATGAAATATATTTAAATTAAATATAAAATTTATTAAATTAAAATATTTTCATATTTATATCAAAATGTAAGTGAAAAATATTCAATATTAATACAACCACTCTTGGATGAGAATAAATGGCATAAATGAGTGAAAATATTAAAATTTCAGTGCTTTTTCTATCGGTGAAGTGTAAAGAAAATATGCAATCTATGCATATAGATATCAAAAAGGAAGATGAGATGTGATAGTGCTGTTCTCTCGCGTTCCTTTCGTTTCTTTTCATCATCGGAGAATTAGTCCACTCACGACCCAAAATCACGCACCCATTGCTATGGCTCTGCGCACTTTGCTATGCAAAAAAAACTGTAATAAATTGTTGCACTTTGATTTAAAACACATCGACATCGAATGCTGGAAAAATCATTCAACAAAGAGTACTACTGGCGGAGTACTTATTCTTTTTCGTTCCTAATGAAGGCTGTCTTGTTGGTCGCTTGTTGCTGTTGGCTCTTGACTGTTGTCATGCAAATTGGCCTCACGTTTTGCACATTAGGAAACCGTCAATTGTTCCTAAATCCAACAAAATCCAATGATTGAGTTCTTGGCACCTGGCCAAGCCTCCTCCACCATCCCCACACACACACACACACACACACTCCGTCACTCCTTGTATTCCCTCCCCATTCAGAGAGCCCGCATGCTGAAGAGTGTGCTGCATGAGTAGTTCTTTTGGCTAATTGGAGTCGAGGTCCGGCTGCCCAACAGGCAGGAATGATGCCTCAACTTCATCTCGATCTTAACTGGAAAAAATGAAGACAAAAATATTTACCGTAACGCATTAAGAGAACAAGAACAAAAGTGGAGTTGTTCCTGCTGCTGCTGCTGCTTCTGCTGTTGTTGCAAGCTGCAATTGCAGTTGCCGGTTGCAGCATCAGCAGTTGCTATCAGTATCAATAGTAATTTGAAGCCGCTTTTGGGGGAGGAGGCTGCCTGATGGTGTCGTAGGTCAGGCGGCAGCAGCAGCAGCAGCAGCAGCAGCAACAACGAAAGAAACGGCAGCTACGATTGCGGCGGTTTAAGCCAACTGCAATTTGTGGCCTAGGACATGGCATCGATGCAGCAGGCCCCTCAGCTTCCAGCTTCAGCTTCAGCTCCAGCTTCAGTCTCAACTGCAACTGCAGCAAACAGCATTGTAATGACGATTTGTAGCCAATTATTTCAAATATTGTATTGAAATTGTATGCCAGTGTGTGTGTATCTGTGTGTGTGTGTGTGTGTGTGTGTGTGTGTGTGTGTGTGGTTGGTTATCTTTCGATTGGCATCTGTTCGTACTCCAGGCCCAGGCACTGGTCTGCGGGCAGACTAAGCCTCACATAGACCCGTCCGTGTGTGTCACAAGTGGCCACAAGTGGACTTCATGTACGTTCGTACCAGTCGTAGCGTTGCCAATCGATGCTGTTGCCACCACATCTCCACAGTTCCATTCTGACATTGCCCAGACTCTTGGCTAAGGTCAGAGTCTCTCTTCGATTCCCATAACCTGACGCATCTTTGTCATGTGTCTGATTAATCACCGAAACCCCAGCCAGAGTCAACCTCAACTTGCAGCATTGTTGGCCAGCGGGTCACGTCAACTTTCAACCAGCCATCATCAGCACGCGCTGCCTGACCTTTGTTGCAGCACCAGCAGAAGCAGCAGGCACCATCAGCAGAGGCAACTGTCTGACATTCATACGTTAATTTTAGCTTGTTGCATCAGTCAGTGGTTGTGTTGCATGTGTCATTGTCTTTTGCCTACACTAATCAACAAAGTGCTGAGAGAAAGAGCTCTTGGCATTTAAAGTGCTCTTTAAATGTGCATCAATGAGAAGAGACTCTTGAAATTGTCTGCAAATTCCTCTCCCTAAATGGAAAGCTGCAAAAGGGAGTTCAGGGCAGAAAGTTGATGTTGTGAAAAGAGCTAAAACCTTTGCCATAATCAAAAATCGATGTCTCAGCGCTTTGACAAGAATTTAGAGGAGTTGCAATTCCGTTTATATTATTGGAGTTGCCCACCCAAGAAGTCATAGCCCTAACTACAGATAAACTACTCATATCCATGCAAGAGCAATATTTTTCCATATTTTCCCATATTTCGAATGCTAATCAAAGCCATATGCCAACGCAATTCCGATGTCTAGTGTGGATTGTTAATCATGCATTTGAAATTCAGCAGCACGATCGACAAGAACAACAGCAGCGAGAATCAGCTAACAGCCAACAGGCAACAGCCAACAAAGAGGCCCCAAGAATGCAACGGCAATTGTCTGGTCTTGGCCAAGGCAAAAACTTATTAATACCTTATTAGACAAGGGTCGTCGTCACAGCGACAGAAGACAGCGACGGACCACAAGGCAGACATCGAGACATCGGACCAACAGAATCCGTCTCTATGGAATATCAATGAGAATGAAACCGACTACTGTGGCATTTCCGTTGTAAGTACGTTGATCGGCGGGTCCCACCATGGTGCCACCATGGGCGACAAAGCAACGGTGATCAACCGATCAATTCTCGGTTCGGTTTTTGGCCTCACGTCACAGGAAATGCAATCATAAATCGCCCATGATGACGATGGCCATGGCCATGGCTGTGCCGAGTTTATGTTTATGTCTGGGCAATTAGCCTGGTCAAGAACTGGGATGACCAGGAAACGATTCTGTTTCCCTCCTCTCTCGCTCATCCCTCGGTTGGACGAAACACTTGTCAGATTGCATGTTTAATTCTAATAATATAATCTCTTCCCCTCTTGTTTTTGCGGTGCTGCTGCAGAAATATTTGCGTGCCTGGGCATTGTCTAAACGGTTCGGCCCTCGCCGGGCCATACCATTTGGAGCACTAGCTTCGCGGGGTGTCTGCATTACAACATCATTAGAATTTGATTTGCATTTCCTTGGGAGGCGGCTGATGCTTGGTCCTGCTGCCAACATGCCATTAAAGTCCATTTAGCTGTCGTGTGGCAATTATTGATCAACAAGGTGCCACAATCGGCCATGGTCAGTGAAGGCCCTGCCATCATGACAAAGACTTTTGCATCTTCTTTGCACCCTGACACCCTCGGTATGACTGGTATTTGTGGGGTATATGGGGGCTAGCGAAATCGTAAAAAGAGTCTTGTAAATTCCGATAGTGCTCCCGAAAAGTTCGAGTAGAACTCTCGCGTAAAATTCTTAGCAATCTTAGCAGAGGGTATTCTTTAGTTTATAGTTCTGGCAATTATTCGTCTTCTGGTTGGGTTGGTCAGGCATTTGCATAAAGTTGTTTAACCGTTGTGCCAGCTAAAAGCAATTTTATGCCTTGACTCTGTACGCCCCCCGCCCCATCTGGGGCCCCTCCTTTGCTGCACCCCTGGACCGCACTTAACACGCTTCATTTGGCCGGGGACGGGAGTCGACTGACTGCTGTGTGTCGACTGTTGCTTTCGACGTGAGTCCATCCGTCCGTCTACACATCCATCTGTCCAGTGCCGCAAGCGTTTAAATATTTATGTCTTGTGTACTTAAGTTAATCACATCCAAATGATGAGCTTCAACTACTGTGCTGCCGCTGGAATCTTTTTCCTCCTCCTGTGGATGATTCCTCTTCTACTTGCAGGTCCACCTCTTCGTCTTTGGGGTGAACATTCTAATGATTCGCATGGCTCAGCAAAGGAGGAAGTGAAGAGGGACATGGTGGGCCGGGCCGGGACGGCCACAGGTGTCATTTGTTTGCATCTCTTTATTGAGTCGTTAAAATTCCTTTGTCGCCCTCCCTTTGCCCGCTTGCGCATTCGTTTGGGGGATATTTTAATTGTTTAAGTACCGCAAAAAGCAGAACACAAAAATTCCCTCACATTAAATGGGAGAATTCAACAAATTACCCAAAAATGGCCACACAAAATGTCCCCCTAACAAGGTGACACAGAGATAGAGGCAGAGGCAGAGTCGCTTCATGTGCAAGAGGGAGAGAGAGAGAGGGTGAAGAAAGCATCGCAGAAGTTCCCATAAACATGTCCCCGCTCTTTCGAATGCGGTGCCGCCAGAGCATTTCATTAATTTATGTTTATTGTTGGAGTAACAAAAAATTTGCAATTGGCTTTGCTGACTATTTTTGGACCTGGGACCTGGACCTGGACATGGATGTTGCCTGTTGCCTGTTGGCTGGGGACATGCAGTTGGGCCTGGGACAGATTAGGCTCTGCCAATTTGGTGTGAAGTTTTGCATTTGGCCGACGACTAACGGCAGCTGGCAGAGCATCAATCAATGGCAATGGCAACGAAGGAGAGGCAGAGCGACAGTGAGTGGGAGCGCGGGAGTGAGTGTGGGAGAACTGGAATTTGGAGTGAGGAAGAGCAATCAGAATGAGAGGTGCTCCCACACGATGCACTTTTCGCCGACACTTTTTACACGGTCGGTACACATCGATTTCACTGTTCACTCTTTGCACTCTTTTGGTGTAAATCCGTCGGTGAATAACATATCGTGTGCCAGACAGCTGCTTTAGCCGCCGACAGCTGACCTTGCAATAAGGAAGTGGCATTCGTCAATGTCGAAAACACAGCAGCGGCTCGGCTCGCCTCTCTTCATTCGTGTGAATTCTTCTAGTTTTCCTTCCTTCTTCTCCTCCATTTATTTATGCTGAGCAATTAGTCTGGACAGGGACGTAGCCTAACTGCTCTGTTCTGCTCCCGCTCCGCTCTGCTCTGTTCCTTCTCCTTCAGCTTCCTTCTAATGAGCACTGCTCCTCTCACAAAGCCTCTCTTTAATTTATTTATTTTTAATACGTTGCCGTGGTGGAGTCCTCTCCCCCGCCCCGCCCGTCCAGCAACCGTTTTACAACTCAATAAATTGGCAAAAGCTCTCCTCCTATCGCCTATCTTTTTGTTCCAATCATATGTTTCCAGTGTATGCATGGGTGTGTGTGTGTGTGTTGGTGTGCGCGCAATTATTGTTCTAACGGCATTTCAAAGCAATTTAGTGCCGCCTTTTTGGGTGGGCAGTGCAGTCCATTGACCGCGGTCCGAGGCCACAGCCGCTGCAGCAGTCACTGCATTGTCTGGCCTCTGCCTCCCTGCCACCACCTCTTCACCCGACGCCAACTCCAATTTGAGTCTCGCGAAGCCTGCGTGCGCCGCCAGCTAGCTTTAGGGGGTGGGCAGAGAGCCTCTAGCCCCGACTGCGACGATGGCTTTGCCCAAGGTACATTTTTAAAGGGTTCGGCTAACTCCGAGTGCACTCTCGAACACGAGAGAGTGCCAAAAATAATAAGCCACTATACTCAAAGAGTCTCACCTACATTACAACTTGGCTCTGGCTCTGACTGTGACGATGGCTCCGTGTCTGCAGTCTCTGCGACTGCGACTGCCTCGTGACTATGGCAATAGGCCGCACACAAAAAATCATCAACATAAATTCTCTTTTAGTGCGTTGGGGGTCGGGGGCCTGAAGGCTGCTCGAAGAGAGTGCTCGAGGGGGTATACTGTGTGTGTGGAATGGGTGTTGAAACTCGTAAAGAGAAGCGCCGTTTTTGGCCATAAAATTGACAGCTTATGGCTAGGAAATTGAAAAAAGTACAAGAGCACCAACAGCCACACGAAACAGCACAAAAGCCAAGCAAATTCCATAG
The DNA here is from genome assembly GCA_035043285.1 of Drosophila subsilvestris. Lineage (NCBI taxonomy): Eukaryota > Metazoa > Arthropoda > Insecta > Diptera > Drosophilidae > Drosophila > Drosophila subsilvestris. Next base: position 599,616 of record JAWNNB010001795.1, read on the forward strand.
ACAGCCAAACCGATTCATAATCATCGATAAATTGGATAGCATCATGAAATATATCAGATCGCGTCGTTAGATATAAATTAGTTGGATATTTCGAGTAATCAAAGTAAATAAAGGGGATGGCAAACATACATATGTATGTATGTTTTTATGCAAATTTAGGGGCTATTATATATTGAGGTGAATTTAAATCAAAGACTATTTAGCAGGATGCAAAGACAATATAATATATTTATATGTCTTTGGTTAACGGAAGGCCTAAACTGAGATACTTCTAACCTCTAACTTCTACACTGATAGAATAAAAAGCCAAAGTAAAATTAACTACAATCATATTTGAATTTAAAATGCGATTTTTAAATACAAACATAGTAAAATTAAATAGAATTCCTTTTGATTCGAATATAAATGTATTAAAATGGCTTTTTGAATACGTTCATATTTAATCTTAATACAAAAAACTTTAAAATAAATATAAAAAATATATTAAATTTAAATATATTTAAATTAAATATAAAATATATTAAATTCAAATATTCAATATTAATACAACCACTCTTGGATGAAAATCAATGGCATAAAATATTAAAATTTCAGGGCTTTTTTCTATCGGTGTAAAGTTTGTTCTATGTACATTCTCCTTCAAATCTAGATTACTTTATTTACTTTATTTCGTGCTCCATTTAATATGGATTAAATGTTACAACAAAATTATTTTGTTTTATGGTCGTTCAAATTATGTAAATATTTAAGTAATGATTATCTCATCTTTCCACAACCAAATTGAGCCAATCTTCCTAATAGGTATTATATTTACTTTTCATGGACAATTAATGCATTTTTGTGGGGTCCGAATATCCATTTGTGGTCATAATTATTCTGTGTTGTGTTGGTTTTTTTTCAGGCCACTTATCAAGGCTTGGGCTAATTTGTTAGGCGCTTGGCCAACGAAATTTTAATGAATTTCTTTATTCTTGTTCTCTCCAAGCCATGAACACAAAAAGTAAAGTCAGCAGCGGCGTTAAATGTTTTCACTGGCTGTTGGCACTGGGAGCCGCCCGAGTACCGTTGGCTTGTTGTGCGTTATGGTTTGTTGATTTGCCGGCGACAACTTCCGACGCACTGCAGCCACATCTACAAAAACAACAACGACAACCAGACCGGGCCACACTGGACGCTCCAATGCGGGTGGAGCCCCGTTCTGGTTCTGGTTGTGGTCTCTTTGGGGAACCGCAAAAAAACAGCAGCCAAAGCAGCAGCAGAACACGAAACAGAACCAGAGGTAGAACAGAACAAAGTTGAGAGCCGAAAAGTGTATTTAATTTGGCAGTTAATTAAATTTTCTATAGTTTCAGACCCCCTTAACAGACGAAAAAAAAAAACAAACCAGACCCGCTGCTGCTTCTCTTTAGTTTTAGTAACTTTGATTAGCTGCGCCCCACCAAAATGAAGGGGGCCAAGTGAAAAAAAAGGAAGACAACAGAAGGAATAGGCTGTTGGATACTCATGGTCCGCTGTTGGGGTTATATGATTGAAATTGCTGATGTCTAGTAGAATTATCCTTAAGATCAAGCAATGTATTACACCAGAAATATGTGGTGCAGTGGTAGAAATGGTAGTCTATACGCAGCTATGTCATCTAGCTATACATATCCAAGTCATGGAGTACAAGTCATGGAGTACAGCAAGGGATCTGTGGAAAGTTTGCTGATTGCTAATCAAAAATTCTTCTAGCCAACCCGTTTTCCCTTCTTAAATATTAGAATACTCTCTTCTAGGGTATACACAAAACACCTCCAAAACAAAAAGGAGAAGCGAGGACAACACCTGCTAATGACCCAAATTGGTGACTGCAGCAAAAGACTGGAAAACATAATGGGTAACACCTGCTGTTTGCATAATTTTATTGCCTGTTTCCCGTCATCTCCGTCCGCTATTCCAGCCCCTCGCCTGGTTATAATCATTTTCATTAATTGGAATTTCTTTGGTCCGCACCCGACTCCCGGGGCTTGTGGCAGCCGCAACCTGAAATGGAATTGGAATTGTAGCTTGGGCTGGGGTTCGGGATTCGGGGTTGGCGCTGGCTTCTTGTCTTTTGTCGCGCTTGAATTGGCACCCGTAAACAACGACACAACTACAACAACAACAACAACAACAAAAGAAAACAACGACCCTCCACAGATCCACAAGAGAAACAATGAACAAATGAATTAATAAAGTTATGAAATCACCAAAATGGCTAAGAAAAAGGTTCACAATTGATTTTGTGGCCAAGTGTACAGGTGAGGAGGGAGGGGCCATGGGGATAGGTTAGAAGGTGGGGGCCACTGTCTTATGTTCGCGCAGCATTTCTGGGTGTGGAGTGTTGAGTGGGGGCCAAACAGTAGTCGGAAAACAATTCAATTGTATCGATGAAGTAATTACAATTTGTGGATATAATTGAGGTTAACGATTCCACAGAGAGATAGAAAAAGAGAGGGGGAGGTGGACTGGGGTACTGTGGGAGGGGCAGATAAAAGATAAATATATGTTTGTCATAGTGTTAGTGGGTCATGCTACAATCAATGGATCTCATATGGTAAGTGTTTCTTTGCTATCTGATTAACTTTAACCTGATTTACGTACCCTAAAAATGTCTTCTTCTGCAGGCTACGAATTCCCAATGGATCTATACTAAATGTTGACATAGTCAATTTCTAGAGTTATCCCAGCACCATTTTAGTCAATAATTTTGTGGACAATGGGCTAATCAATACTTAAACATTCTCGAAATGCCACAACACACAACAAAACACTCGAATCCAATCAGAATCATGCTATTGGTAGTGTCACATTTGGCCAAAACTTTGGGTTAATTGTTGCACTTGCACTTAATGAAGCCATCAATCTGGCTAAAAGTATTTCAATTTATTTCACTGCAGCCCAACAACAACAAAGAAACCAAAAACACTCACAGGCAACATTGGCTGGCACCACATAATGGGGAAGAGTGAAAATTTGACTCAATTTGGGAAAACACTTGAAACTGTTTATTTATTTATTTGCTTATTTATCAACACGCCATGGCAACAGCAACAGCAACCCACACCCACACCCACTAGCCGAAAAAGAAGTAAGGGAACTATTGGGAGTCGTGTAATTCGACAATGAGATACCCTCTACTAAGACTGAAGCGTCGATTATAATCTGAAGAGCAGAGAGAGGGTGGTACACCGATAGAAAAAGCTCTGAAATTTTAATATTTTCACTAATTTATGCCATTGATTTTCATCCAAGAGTGGGTTGTATTAATATTGAATATTTTTTACTTACTGAATATATTATATTTATTATAGTGTTTTATATGAAGATTAAATATGAACGTATTAAAAAAGCCATTTTAATACATTTATATTTGAATCAAAGTGAATTCAATTTCATTTTACTATGTTTGTACTCGTAAAAATCGCATTCTAAATTCAAATATGATTTTAGTTAATTTTACTTTGGTTTTTTTCTATCAGTGTAGCTACCTACTGTTAAAGAAAGGTTTCTTATCAGCTGGAAAACCTTGAATAAACCAAAACATATATGTATATGAGAGACTTCTCAGTTTTCTTGTCTCCACTCTACAACATACCCAGCCAATCTACGATTACAGGGTACACCAAGAGCTACAACAAACACAGCAGCCCACGGAAGTGCTTCGATTGTGTGTGTGTTTGCCATCGCCACAGCTGTTCAGCTGGTATAACAGTATAACAGCTGAGCAGCGTGCATACATATAACAGCCACAGAAAAAAGGTAAACAAACCGGCTGGTCGCCCAAAACAGTGTTGCTGTTGTTGTTTGCCGCTTTACTTCCGTTAAATGCGGAGCACCGAAGGCGCTCTCTTGCGGCAGCAGCTAAGAGAGGCTTAGACCGGGGCAAAAAGAGCCAAGTCATCTGATGGGAGGTGGGTGGGGGGAGAAGTGGGATGGACTTACAACCATTTGGTTTGTCCGTAACACTACGGCTACGTAATTGCCTTCATTTATTTAAATGTTGGCCACAAATGAATTCCTGTCATGGCAATGGCCTTCTTCCTGCCCGGGCAGGCCCTGTTCCTGCCTAACTCTGTTCCGTCCTGACTGTGCTTCTGCCCCGTTCTTTTGTTAGCCCGGCCGTTCCTATCCCTCTGCCCACCACATGGCTCCTTCCACTATCCATCAATCTACTACTATTTTCTACTACTATTTCAAGAGCAGTGCCAAAGTACGACCCGTTGGCAGAAGCAGAAGCCGAAGCCAAAGCCGAGGCCGAAAACCAGTTCGTTGCTTGCTCTTCCTCTTGTTCGGCACCCAGCCAGCCCCCATCATCATCATCATCGTCATCGGCGTTGGGTCTGCTCCATGGCTTCGCCTGTGTCTAGCATGCGTTCAGTTGAGCTTTGCCAGCCAAGCCGATAACGACGACGACGTGCGCCCCCCGTCCGAACTGTTGCCAGAGTTGTAGTGTCCGTCAGAAGTGGTTCGTGTCCGCGGTAGTACGGAAAGCAAAAGAAGCAACAGCCACAGAAGCCACAACCGCCGCAAGCCGCAGCCAAAACAAAAATCAAGAAAACACGTTTTTAACTCCCGCACATTGAAAAACGGTAATTTGACAAAAACCACTAACAACAACAAAAAAAAAAATAAAAAAAAATAGAGACTACAAAAACAAGCCGAAAAGGCAAAGAAAAACTTTAAGAACACCCAGAGAAAAAAAAAAACAAAACATAAAATATTTGTTCAAATTAATTATATTAAGGTCGTAGCAGCCATGCCATCCATGCCTTCGTTTGAGTAAATATTCGAAATTAAAGCTGGAAGGGAACATGGTTAAAATATGTACAGGAAAAGTGCTTGAGTGCTTGAGATAGCGTCTGGTCTGTGTGGTTGGTTGGGGGCTCTGGCTCGGGCTCGGTCTCTGCCTTCTAAACAGCCTTGAAAGCTGTCGCACAACCTCTGCTGCCGCTAGTGATGCTGCCCCTGCCACTGCTGCACTGTCAACCGAATAGTTGCTGTTGCCACAACAAAAGGAAAACAGAAGCGGCAGCTGACTTTATGACGTCGCCAGGTTTTGGCGTGTTAACCTGGCCAAGAGCAACAGCAGCAGCAGCTAGACTTGAAAGCTTGTGGTGGTATCTATCTGTTGCAATTGCAACTTAAGCGCTTCCACACACAAACACACACTCGGAGAGAGAGAGAGCTATGCACACACACACTCACTCATACATACGCTCATGTGAAATGAAATTCGCTTTTGTTTTATGATTTTCATAAATTCTTCAACGGCTAAACAAAAAAAAAGTTTATATTAAAAAGAAGAAAACAAAAAGAAAAATAGCTAAAAGCGCGCAAAAAAAAACCCTATTCATGCATGTGTGTGTGTGTGAGTGGAAAAACCGGTTGCAGTTTGTCTTTCTTTGTGTGAGTGTGTGTGTGTGTATGACAGTGTGTGCTAGTGTGTTTGGCTTGGAACAGGGCGAAAATAAATAAAAGCGATTAACTTGAGACAGTTTTAGTAGTAGCCACTGTCCGCCCCTCTTCCTCGACACAGACCCTTGTCTAAGCCCTGAACTTCAGCCCAAAAGCCAGAAGCAGCAACAGCAGCAGACGGGGGCTAAAAAAGAGTAAGAGGAATGGCCAGTGGGCGAGGGAAATTCACAGACATTTGTTTGCCGGCAAATGTTTGCCATGTTTCCGCTTCTACTTTTGCATACCATACGAAGAGTATTTCCCAAATAAACAAGTCCCCAAAAAGTTGCACATTTTCATATTTGAGTTGTAATGCTACCCTAAAACTAGAGGGGTACCATTATGTTGGCCAGAAGCCAGCGATTCTTATACTATATGTACATATACTAGAAAGTGTACATATGTATATAAATTTTAATAATGAGCATTAAAGAACGAATCAACATCAACACAGATCCCAAATGTTTCATAGAATTTTTGTAGCAAGATCGTGGCTTTATTTATGTAGTATTATATATACCAAATGTATCATATGTAGCTTCCATAAGAAAAATGTATCTGTAAGGGTATTCTAAAGCTTCGACCAACAAATAAGCGTTCCTTTGACTATTGTTTCTGTTATTATTTGTTCACTTTTTTCTATTTACTTTAGTTTACTTCACAGCCCTCTCACATATGTATTTCTATCCTTTCTTCTTACATTTATTTGTCTTGTTTATTTAATTAATTTGCATCGTTTTTTTCCATTTCTTTACAGCATTTTTTGCCCATAACTTGTTGGAAAAATAGAAAGCAAAAAGTTCATAAATCAAGAATTTCACAATATTCACAAAATTTAAATTCATATAATTTCCACATCAATTTCTTGTTTGTGTTTCATAAATGAATGTGAAAAAATAGTGGAAAAGGCTTATAAATATTGATGTGTTTTTGGTTTGAGTAGTGTCTCTCTTTACTTTTGAAGTTTGTTTCGTTTTTGTGTTAATTTTTGTGCATAATTAATGAATGAATTACAATTTATGAGAAGCAACAATTTCAAAAATGTTATCTTACCCAATGAACGGGTGCAGATAAATAGCATTCATTTGAGATACAATCTAAAAGGTGAGATAATGTACTAAAAAATATAAATTTGTTATGAAAATAATGAAATGTTCTCTCAAGTTAATGACTAACTAAAATAAACAATTTTAAAAGCATACAAAAAATCTATAAAATATTAGAAAATGTTCTTACAACTATTCTAAAATTAAGCATGCACGATGTATTTCTTAAATGAAATTATTGTAAATTGTTTTGTCCACATAAAACGTTTTCATAGCAGCGGAAATGCCTTCAATTAATTACTAATTTCGTATCCACTTTTGTCTGTTATGTGAGAAGTTCTCTCCCTGCCATGCCGCATTCCCTTATCCTTCTCTGCTTTATTAATAAATTCCTCATTAACAAATTAACATATTGATACGCATTCAGTACGCTTATTTGTCCCTTGACAGCCGCCTGCCATAAAATTTCTCAAATTTCAATTTGCAATTAATTTGAATTGTTTTGCATCTAATTTCGAGGCCCCATTCCACCTTTCATTGGCTTACATTCTGTTGTGTCTAATGGTATCTACTCGCCATCTTTCAATTATGTGCTCAGATATATTTACATTTTGAAACACCCACTGCCCCTGCCACAGTCTCCAAAGTTATCTTGTAAATGTAATTAATATTACCCATACGCCAAGTGATCTCATTTAGTGCTGCTGGAGGAGTGTGTGGGGGGCAGCGAATCAATTTAAGTTTCAGCCATTTTACGATCCATTAAATGTTGCTGGTTTTAACTGTTTTTTTTTTAAGCATTCCAGCACATCTCTCTCTCTCTCACTCTTACTCGTAAAATAAATGTCAACAATCGTGTGGCAGCATTTGCATAAACTGCGGCAAGTGGCGCCTCTTCTCGCCGATATGGGGGGTTTTGCCATTTCATGTTTCGATTATTCAAAAAGCCAATTGGACAGCGATTTTTTCTCTTGTATGCATTTGGGCAATATGCAAATGGGGCCCAAACGAAACACACACAATTTTTGCTTGAACATTTTATCTGTTTTTGTCGCATTTTGTGGCAATTAAATGACAGCGAATTAATCATAAAAAGGGAGTTAAATTTTATTCATTCGGCAGCTGTCGATACAATATACAATATGTAAATTGCGTGCCATCCGTGTGGTATCAGTTGTGTGGCCAACACTTTCATCGAGGTATTTCGATTTCTGAGCAGGAATCACCTTTAAATATATTTAATTTCCGCCTTCATCTACCAAACTCCCCATACGAGTAGTATTCAATTTGTAGTTTAGATGGATTGAATGGCCTTCTGGACTGACAGAATGCCATGCACTACCTGACCCACACATACCCACACTCGAACAAATAATGCAGCACGTGGGCGCAGGGCATACACGTATTTATTGCGGCTAAAAACAAAATCAAATTTTGATTTATGCAAATTGAAAACGTTTCGCACAGCAGCAGCAGCAACAAAACCACTGTAATAATCGAGTATACAGATTAAAATGCAGTTTGTGATTGCCAGCTGACGGTGCGGGGAGAGGGTTATAAATAAATCATTTATATAACAATTTCAAATTAATTTGGAGAAGTAAATCTGTTGAAGAAATATTTACCTCTATTGGCAAGCTTTTCCCGCTGCAGTTGGCGACAAACAAAAAATACTGACATAATCCTGCTGTAATCCCCAACGGAGACAGACTTTAGGGAGACCAAAAACATTTTCCAGTTGAGTGCAGCAGCCAAAATTCAATTAAAATCCACTAAATGTTGCTGAAGCCCTCGGTAAAGGGATGTCACTGTTCCATTTATTTCACATCCCTCCCATTTTATGCAGCTAATTAATTTGGCATTAATTGTAAAGCAATTTGTCCGCTTATCCAACATTGCGTTGCGCCAATAAATCAACAGTGAAATTTGTATTTTTTTGGTAAAATATAACTACCAAATGCAATACATAAATCATACGAATATTTGTGCTCTGTGTGGGTCTTCACTTAATTAACTTTTGTAACAATAAAAGCAACAAGAAACGAGAAAATAAATAAATTGCGTAGATCACGTAGAAAAATTGAAGTATTTCCAGCCATATCGAGTGTTAAATTGAAGATAATTTTTAATTATGGCCACAATCGCGGACCAAACGCGCACTTTAAATTGCCTTTTAAAATTCAATTTACATTTTGGTTTCGCTTTTTTTTTATTACTAATTTTTTTTTTTTGGCTTCGTTAAGGGTTTACACTGGGTTGGGTTTTGGGTTGGGGTTCGGATCGGATTCGGGTCCAAGCTGAGGCTTGTACACATAATTAACTTGGTGCGAGGGTGCTGCGAGGACTTTACTTTAATGTTTTAATAAAGAAATGAAGGCGCAGATTTTTCTTGGAAATCTTTTTTTTTTTTGCGTTGCGAAAATGTTAAAAAAATGTTCAGTTTTAGTTAAGCTTTTGATGAGGAATTTTGTTGTGTGTTTGCCTCAAGTAAATACTGTGCCTAAATTATTTCTTAGTGAATCTCTGATTTTATAAACCACAAAGCTTTTGGCAATTAGTTTTTTAAGACTTTTATTCCTTAAGGCAGGGCTTTGATGAGTGTCCTTTGGATAAGCAAAAAACAATATATGTAGATTCGCTCTGCAGAACTTCTCTTACCACCCTCGCCAAAAACTGATGGAAACCGGAGTCCGGGGGCTCAGAATGAAAAACAATTACACGCATGTGCGTAAGACTTTGGCAACATCAGAGCCAACACACACACACACACAGGAAGATCGCTGAAGCTGTTCAGCACTCTGAGGTCTCTACCTTTAGATCGCTCCATCTCTTTCGGTGTCTCTCTGTGCTTCTCCCTCTCTACAGGAAGCTGCGTGGCTTTGGCATTTAAAAACGTATTAATTTTGACGCGCCTGCCCCATGTTGCTCCACGTTGTTGTAGTTGTTGTTTATGGATGTTGCGTGAGCCGACACTGATGATGGTATCTGTATCTGTATCTTTTGCCCCGACCGTCGCTGTGTGCTGTTACTGTGGCTCTTTTCGATGCTCTCCCGATGAGAGGAGTGATATAAATGCGAATAAGTTACGTCAATTTTCGATGTACGTCTGTTCTGGCCTTTGGAACACTTTATCATTTTTTGTTGTTTTGTTTTTATTGTTTCTTGTTGTGTCTTTCTACTCCTCCATTTTCATCTCCATCTCCTATATCTCCACCATTCCGTACTCCGATTCCCCTTCCTGTTCGTTGGGCTCAGTTTTTTTTTTCGTTTTTTTTTTTCTGGCATTTCGGTGCTGCGAAGGTCTACAACCTTGGGCCAAGAGCTTTGCTTGGCTTTCTGGCTGGCTGTCACTTCAACTTTTGTGATATGGATGATTTTTCTTGTCTGCCCCATACCCTTAACGAAGGTATAGAAGAACTTTAGTAAGAAGTTTGCCAGAGGGAAGAGAAAATGTGATTTTAGAATGCATCAAAGTGTTCCATTTCAATTCAAAATTCATAATTTCTCATACGTAAACAAATTAATATCGTTATAATAAAGTAATTCCCTTTCGGTGCCGCTTATCACACATAGAACTTTCTCTTGCAACATCTGAAAGATCATTAAAGAGTATCCATAGCTGAGTTTCCTCTGATTTCTACTCTTTCTGTTTGGTTTTACTCTCTCACTTTGATTATTGGCTGTAATTACGAGTAGCTGTAGCTATAAACTGATTGGTTTCCCTGATGACAAATGATGAGAACCAACAGAAGTTTGGCCCAACAGTCCACTGTATTTGTGTCTGTAGCTGCATGAGTATCTGTATCTGTATCTATCTGTGAATGTAAATATTAGCATAAATATTACATATATTCATGCTAATGAGGCATCAAATCACTGACGATTAAGGGCCAGAGAAGCCAATGACCCAAACAGTGAAATGAAATGTCGAATTGATAGAATCTCCAGAAGGCCAACATCCGAAATGGAACCCCGTACCGCACTCCAGTGAGTGTTGCTTGGTTGCTTGGTTGGTGTCTGTTGTCTGTTGTTTGGTGTTATAAAACATTTCATTACACCATACAATTGAGTGAACGCCTTGAACTTCCGCTTCAAGAAGTTCAGCGCCAATGAAGTCAGAGTTGGCCAGAAAAGATTGAAGAAACCGAGGAGCAGGAGGAGGGGAAAAAGAAGGAGATGGAGGAATGACAGGCCAAGACTTAGACGTCGACTCGTCCGCAGTACATTTTGTGCTGAGTTGTATCTGTATCTGAATCAGTGCCTCTAAAAACTCTACTTTACTCTGGCTCTGGCTCTGGTCTGGTCTGCTCTGCTCGGTGTGTCTCGGAGTTGAAGGCATGTTTCACACTTCAGAGAGCCCTATCGGCGGCCGCAGAAAGCCAAACAAATTGTTAAGTCATAGGCAAAAAGACGAGTCTCTCCCTCTCTCTCTCTCTCTTTCTGAGACACCAGAACCCAGGTCGAGTCCAACTTCGAGTGGCTGCAGCAAAAGGAGGCACAGCAAAAATAAACTTAAGCAGTACAAAAAGGCTTTTAATTTTAATTTGCATATGGCAGAAAGCGCTCGAGCAGAGCCATAGCTCTAGAACTGGAGTCGGAGGAATCAGAAACGGAATCGGAGTATGAGTAGGTGTCTTGAGGGCTACGCCAAGAAGTATCTAAGAGATACATACATACATACATACATATGTATGCAATGGCCAAGCTGAGGGCCCTTTGTATGGCTGTGTGTGTGTGGGAGGGGAGTGGGGAAAATGCAAGTTAAATTTAATTTATTTCTACAGACATTTGCTGGGGCCTGCGGAGGAGTTCTTGCCGTAGTTGTTGCTTTTGTTGTTGCTGTGTGAAAATGGCCAAAAGAGGAGTTGCAGCCCCCAGTCTTCCAGTCTCCCAGTCTCGCAGTCTCCAGTCTCACTCTCTTCTTAAGTGGGTTCAACTCTAATGACCGCGTGTGAAAATGAAAATGGAAAATCTTCTTACCATGAAGTTGTTGCTGTGGCGACGGCGGCAGCGTCAGCGTCGGCGGCGTTGGCGGCGTTGGCGGCTTCATCATCATCTGTGGCATGGTCTCGCTCCACTGGTTACCTCCTCCACTCCACTCCTTGCCGCGAACTCTGTGCGACTGCCTCTGCCACGGTCAAGGCGCAACGCACTCGAAGGCGGACTCGAATGAGGGGCGCAGAAACATGTGAACTTGTGAAAAATCGAAATTCCAATTCCAACTTGCAACAACGTTGTTGTTGCTGTTGCTGTTCTGTGGGCAACGTTGAGAAATGATTTACGCTTAAATAACATGTTGCATGTGGCAAGTATGTCGTTGTTGTTGTTGTTCTTGAAGATCGTGAAGTTCTTCGTCTTCGTCGTGGAATACAAAAAATAACTTGAACTTCCTTCAACCATTTGCCTCCCTCTGTTTCCCTCTTTCGAGTGGCCTACGGCAATGATAATGAATTTTCAGCTTTGGCCAGGAAATAATCCACAAAAGGCAGAGCCATAAGAGAGAGAAATACATAAGGGATTCGGAAACCGAATCCGATTCCGATTCGGTGGCTGGGGCCAAAAGTTGTGTCCGGGTATTAGATTCAGGTCATCGTCAATCGGCAATCGATGCCCACAAATTATATTCAATTACATGTTTCCATATCGAGATTTCAGCAAATCAATTATGGCCCACAAATTGGCACAGACACAGACACAGAACCCAATATCCACAGAGAAAGAGCAGAAGCAGTAAGAATAGAACTGAAAGAGGAGCCAGTGGAGAAAATATAAAGAAGTTTGAGCACAAATTAAAAGATACAATTACAATTGAAGCGATAAGAAATATAGAGAGAGTACAGCAAGGGTCCGCCTGAAGGGCAGACCTCATGAATAAATTCTGTAATTATGGAATCAGTGCGCAGACAGCGCACAGAAATTGCTGTGGAGAGTGGAAGCTCACACAAATCTATATCTTATCCTATTTTATACTATGGTCGATTAGGTGTTGTTTTATCCAAAGGAAATATGCAGCAGCCGAAGATTAAGAATGGAAAGGGCCATCTCTCAGTCTCAATGCAGTTCCAAAACATATCCTGCATTTTTTACATATCTAACGACAAGTTTTTTGCCATCGAATTGTAACAGATAATTGCCCGCATTTGGCGGCCACAGGCAATTGCTAAAAATAGTGGCCAAAGCTTCCAAACTTTATAAATAGTTTCAGCATTGACCAAAATTTCCTTAAAAATTTTCCAGCAAATCAACCGCATTCCAATTGGTCTTAAAGTTATGAAATGCAGCGTAGCGTACTGCCAAAAAAAAGGCAATAATAAAGTCATAAAGACAAAGACAAAAACCAATTGGTGACAGTCCTCGAAAGGGCTTGGGGGGTAAGCAGGAGGAAAAACCAACAGCTATATGAAAATGGGGATGAGTTGGTGGATGAGAGGTGCAGGGACAGAGCATCAACATCATCATTATCATCATCAGCAGCAGCAGCAACAACAAAAACTATCGATGAGAAGGGAGTTGGGGGAACCATCGAATGACTTGTGCACGAATTTCTGTTTATTTTAATACACTTTGCAGAGGGTACTGTAGGTTCTCCTGCCCCAAAAGTTAAAGGTAATTCATGGTAGACTTATCTGTGGGTATGTTTTTCTTAACTTTAAAATTATATCGTTGTCTGAGACAGACCATATTTAATTTATTTATATTTTTTCATTAAAATGCATCTAAAATTTGACATTTCCATTGCATTTCTTCTGTAAAAACACTCGAACTGAAAGAGTATCTCAGACTGCGGCCCTTAAAGTCCGACGTTTTTCTATTGTTTTTTTTTTGGGGGTTTTTCTATTGCATTTGGCAAATTTTACATAATTTTCCCCCTTCGACTCTCGTTTGTGTATATTGGCAAACAACTCAATTTGAAATTTCTTTAACCATCGAAATTATTTTGTAATATTACCGGATCACAATTTAAGCCCAAATCGTGGCTGTTTTCGGATTTCAAATCATGGTATACCCCTCCGATACGAACAGAGTGCAGTTTTTGGGTTAGGAAAACTTCAATTATTTTGCTGCTCATTTATGGGGTTTTTGTGTATGTTTTAAATGGACCCTACAACTTTTAGTCATCCACAGCATATGAAAAATTTAACATAAAATAAAATAAAAATTCTATGCCATTTTTCAGTCAAAAATTAGAGCTTTTAAAAGGTTTTCCTCGGGCGAAGTGAATAATTTAATTAGTTGCTGCAGCAAAAGTAAATAAAACCAAAAAAAATATATGGAAAATATTTGCCATTTTTTGTTTGTCCATAAATTGAGTTTAAATATGTGTGTAAAACCGGACACATGAGCTGCAATTTGGGGCACAGGCCCACAGGGCGACTGCCAAAGAGGTGGTGGAGGTGGAGGGACAGACTGAGTGGAGAGTGCAGTGGGATATACTCGCATGTGTACTGAAGTGCATATCGATATGTGTGAATAATGGCCAACTGCATTGGCAACGACACCAACAATTGGCCCAAACAGAGTGACAAATACCTCGATACAGAACCGACAGAAGGCAGACGGATTGGACGAGAGATACAGGTAAAGTTATCCATTCCTCACCATGAAGGAGGACGCCAAACAGGCTGTGTGCAGCAGCAGGCAGACCGAGGCGAGGGCTGTTGCAACATTGCAGTGCACTGCCACAATCGATGGACGAATGGACATATAGCCATGGCCAGACAGTGCCAGATACTGTGTAGACGCTGCCAGACATATGGGGCTCAAAAATGTCGGCTGGCACATGCCAAAATGGCAACCGCAGCGGAAAAATGCCAAAGCCAACGGCAAAAAAAGGGGGGAAAAAAGGCAACATTTGAAGAAAAAATCCAGCGCAGTCAAATGCCAAATGATTTGTCAGCAATTGCTGCAGGGAATAGACGCATAAAGGGCTATGGGAGAAAGGGTGAAAGATGAAAGGGAGAAACCAAAAAAGAAAAAAGGTATTAGAAAGAAACGCAAGTGCAGTGCCCTTAGGGAGGGCTTTCCGCGTCAGGCATTGCGGGGATTGGGGCACTGCGGAAGCCGTTGATGAAGGAAACCATCAAAATCGCATGAAAATAGCAATTGAATTGTGTCTATCGCAGGGGTGAGGAGCGACAATGGTGCATGGGCTATTATGGAGTAATGTTATCAATTTTCAACTAATTTCGATCCAGCGACACATAAAATGTGTCTTTGTTTTTACATTTTCTACGAATGGAAACTCCTTTACAGGAGTAAAGTACTCTTTCATCTCTCTCTCCTCTCTCTTTTTCTAATTGATCCACTCACCGACTTAAGATTTGCATAACTTTAATTGATTCCCGTCATTGGAGTGATTGATTTCGAGTTTCGTATTGAAATGCGATGCCAGCTGTTGGACAACTCAACCAAAAATAAAAACCAAATCCAAATTCAAATTCAAATCCACTCTCAGCTGTGTCTCTCAACGATTCGGAGTTATCTAATGGGTCTTTCGATCGTGATTGCCAGCCAAATGACATTTGACATGTTGTGCGGATTTTCAATGGGACAACAAATAAAACTTAATTGTTGTTGCGCGCGGGGGCCTCTCCATATGGAAGGAAACTTTATGCTTATCTCGGAAATAAAAGAAATAAGTTGCTCATAAATTTCTGTTGCCGGCCGAGAGACTGCAATTGTTTAATTGTTTGACTGGGGGTCCGGCCTAGACCGGGTCGGTTCGGTCCGGTCCGGTACGCTACGGTCCGGGCCTGGCCCATACCGGCTGTTGGAACTTTGTTTGTTTGAAAGCATTTTTGGTTTTGGTGCTGATAATCGGTTTAAAAGTGACTCAACTTTTTCGGCTGCATGTGGCAATTGTTTGCTGTTCGTTTTCGTTGCCCCTGCCCTGCCGTTAGAAATTATTGTCAATTGTGTGGAGCATAAGCTGAATTAATTTTCCAGTTTTAATTGCACCATGGAGAAGGAAAAGCCACACAAAAAGAGAGCTTATGTATGTGGTGGAATTTCCATTTGGGAATCTTATTATTATTTTTTTTTTTGGTGGCGCGGATAGGCCTTATGCAAGCGACCTTAGGGATCTCAGCCAAAGGTTGGGGCACAATCAAGAGGCGAATCAAAAATCAAATTGCCGCAAGGGTGATGTCAGTCAGTCTGTCAGTCAGTCAGCCCCGTCTGTCAGATCGTGATCGATGCCCACAATTTTCCATTGGAGTTTTTGTTATTGTTCTTCATGGAATGCGACCGCTGCCGGGGGCTAGAAATCGACTTCAATTTGGCTAAAACCGAAGCCAAAGCCAAAGCCGGGTCGATCTGGAGTTCGGAGTCCAGGCCAACTGTCAACGAGCCCAGCTGCAGCCTGAAGATATTATTCATAATTCCTTCTTGGCCCTTTTTGGCAGTCACTAAGTCGTGCTGTCAGGTTTTCCGATTGCCCAGTTCTCCGATTTCCCTGCCCTAATGCTCAGTTTTCAGTTCTCAGGTCTCAGTTTTCTAATTTCCCCATTAGTTCTAAGGTCGTGTCTAAATCTATTTAATTTGTGTTCCCGTTTAATCTTCAGGTTACTTCCTGGTCAAGTGATTAACATTCCCATTTACCAGAGGACGACATTTGTGCACTGCTGCTTCTGATTTTCTCAAATTAATTACAAATTCGACAGGGCCTTAATTGAATCTAATCTGAGCAAAATCCGACCCAAAACTTTACGCTGGTGAGCCCAGGACCACTGCTCATCTCTTTCCCTCTATCTCTCCCACTGTATCTTGGCCAAAATTGTCCTAAATGGAAGATATGTAAATATTCAAACACATGCTTGGAAGAAGGACGAAGCTGTGGGCTGGGGGCGTGGACTGTTGCCAGAACTTGTGACAAACTTGGCTAACCGCCATGACGGAGTTGCTACATTCGTTTTGGGGCGGGGGGCTGGGAGCTGGGGGTCGTGTTCGTGTTCCTGCTGGCATGCATGTCGTATACGCAATGTGCACAAATAAATGTCAACTTAGAAGCGTCCCTCTACACCCCTCTCTCTCTCTCTCTCTCTGTCTGCCCCTCGTTCCACCTCTTTCCGATATGGCTGCCGTTGAGCCCGCATTTAATAAAAACCAAATGAAATTAAATATTCTTCAACTGCTGACAAAATGTCAAGTGTAGTAGCAATAAACGAAAAGAGCACCAAAAAGATGGAACAAATCCAGAAAGAGAAAGAATGTAGGGGGGTTAGAAAGAAGAGTACTATAGATGGTGATGAAGAGAGTGGCAGTGGCTGTAAAGTTGAAACAATGAAGGAGAGAATAGAGTTGGAGGAGCGCGCTCCTAATGAATTACACCAAATGCGGGAGAGCGAAACGAATGAAAAATTATTTCAACTTGCAAAAAAGCCAGCGAAAAAAAAACACGTAATATTGCTGCAGTCGCGTATTACAGCTATTAGATACCCCTTAATTGGAGTTACATATGTACCTAAAGTTTAATGAGTAGATAATGCTATACTCAAGAGGAGTTTACAATTTTTGGAAGCTCTCCAACTGTTAGGAAAATGGTGTGGAGATGGGAAACGTCATTCCCAAAAATATAACACACCATTTCACTCTACAATTGCAGGGTATGGACAAAGACAAAGAGGAGGGCAAAAAAAAATTAATTTAGCAAATTTTTAATTGCTCATGTCGTTTGGCAAGGAGAGTTAGGGGTGTGCAGCGGAGAGGGGGGAGCCAACACCAGCCAACGATCGCATCAAGCTTGGCTGAAGCTGCCGGCTATTTGCCTTTGCCGCCTGACTTTGCCTGCCGTTGCCTGCCTTTGCGTGTCTCGTCTTGTCTCGACTTGTCTCTGGGCTCGCTCCCTCTCGCTCACGCTCGGAGGTGAAGTTTAAGGTCAAAGAGAGGTGCAGAGAGCGAGAGAGTTATTCGCACTGTCAACATGCCAGGCAACATTTGTAGTTTCCTTCTTCATCTTCATCTCCTACTTCGCCTGCTGCTTCTTCGCGGCTGCGACTGCGACAGCGGTTGCGGCCTGCTGCCGCCTTATCGCCTCAAGTTCATGAGCAGCAGCGCAGTAGCGTCGGATCGGCAAACATTTCTTGTGGTTTTTCATATTTCGCAGTGCAGAAATGAAAAGAGAGGAGATAACAACAACTAACTTGGCCGACAGACCATCAGTCTGTGCATCGCAGCTTAGCTGCAAAGCTCCAGCTGTCACTGGTCCGATGAAATTTTTGTTTCTCTTCTCGTCCCCAGACTCTTTGGTTTTGTAAAACTTTTCCATGCGGGTATTATGATTTTTAGCAGGTGTTTGCAATGCCACAGAAGGTGCAACTCCGACACAGTATTGCTTTTTTTTTTAATTACCTTTGGGACCCACATTTATACCCTTTATTTACATACATACGAGTATATTCGTACATGTGTATGTACATACATTTGTACATTTGTAGATGAAAGATGAAAGAGGAAGAAAGACCCTCATGGCTATCCTTACATTGTTGTTGCTCCTGCTACTGTCACCTGCGTGAGAGCGTGTGTGTGAGTGAGTTCAATTGAAAAATCATTTGAATGGAGAACACCTCAAGCGAAATTGATTCCCCTATCAAAAAATGGTGTGGAAGTGGCAGAGAGAAAGGATTACTGACAGTTCCATTGAAACATTTCAACATTTCTACAGTTTGACAGTTCTGTTTGCATAAATGAAAATATACTCGTGCATATGAAACTGTCATAAGAGAACAGCTTGGCTGGACATGACAGAATATATATTGAAGAATATTTGTACACAGTTTTCTTTAGTTATACGAGTAGCTTACTGTCCACAGTCTTTTCTTTGGATACCATTCTGGTATTCAGTCATGGATTATTATTTTATTTTTTGTCTCATATATAATAACAACGAATAATTTTAATTTATGGATTATGTTTTGTGACTAGTGCATTAATATACATATAAGAATCTTTCTTGTCGCAAGACAAATAAAAAAATAAAATAAAATTTAAAAAAATGTAAAAAAAAAAAAGCTATAAAATGTAGAAAATTTTTTCAATTCAGTTAAATAAAATTATAGCATAAATATGCTACATATCTATAAAAATCACTGCACAAACAATTGGCACTGTCGATTCCGTTGAGACTTAAATAAATACTCGTAAATTTCAATGAAATTGCCAGAAATTCCTGCAGCTCCAACTTCCTATTCATTTTGCAAGGCCAGGCCATGTTTGAATTTTCATCGATATTTGCCCCGAAAATACGAGCAGGCGGCGGCACGCTGCTACGCAAATGAGATTTAATCACTAATTGCCAATCGGGGGCATATTTTTCGCTGTGGTCTGCTACTATTGACTGTTTGATCTGCTCCCCAGTGGCCTAATTTGCAAATATTTATTGTCGCCGCAACAAATTGTGTGTGTGTGTCGCCAGGCGCATGGAAACTCAGTGCTGCTTTATCGGGGGAACCAGTACCCTCCATCGGCGGGGCATCTACTTTATTGGCAACACTGTTCGGTCGGAAACCCTTCTGCATCGTGGCCAATGGCCAAACTGCGTTTCAATGCAAGCTCTGTTCCATGGGAACCAACTATTCCATTGGAAACTCTGCTCTATCGGGCACCCCTCCCCTAATGGAACCCCCTACTCCAACCCCTTCTCATAAAATCGAAACCTATCTCCTGGGAGTCGAATCTGAGAGACAGAAATGGAAGCTGGTTGCAGCAGCAGCAACAGCACTTGGCCTGTTTGTCAGTTGGCTCATAATTTGTAAGCCATATGAGTGCAGTGCAGGAAGTTGGCAATTGGCCATCGGGCAGAAAGAGATACAAACAGAGAGAGAGAGAGGGTTAGCAAGAGGGAGCTCCAATTAATTATCTATGTATGTATGTAGCAGGATAGCAGAATGAAGTGGCATTGGCTATACCATGCCACTGCAACTGGTCATAATCAAGTCCAGGGCCAGCAGCTCAAGCTAATCAGCCATGGATATAGCCATTTATAAAAGCCAACAGAGAATCAAAGACTCTCTCCCTGTCTATCCAACCTGATCCCCACTGCCGACTGCCCACTGCCCACTGCTCCCCTGTCTCATTGTGCAGCTGATAAAATGCAAATTTGCATTTAGCCAAAGCGATTAGAAGCAGACAGACGGGCCAGCTACAGCAAAAGCATTCGAGAGCAATAAAAATATTTGCCATGGCAGTTGCAGCATTGGCTGAAAACAAAACTGAATTAATCAAGTGGGGTGGTGGTAGCGAGGGGTGAGAAAGAGAGGGAGGCGGTGTTCTTGTGGCAAGTGGCAAGTGACATCCGCTTGCTCGTCAGCTTCCGCAGGCAGGCAGGCAGGCAGGCAGCAACCAACAGTCGGCAGCTGTTCTGTTCTGTTCTGGTCTCCCCATAGACCTCCGAACAACGGAAATGTTAAATGCCGCCAAGAGGCAAAAATCCGAATCCTCCTGCCTCCTGCCTGTGCCTACCGCCGCTTCCCCTGTGACTGCCCCTGTGGCAGTAGTATCCGCTTCTGGCCCTTTTCACTGATCATTGATTGAGTTTCGTTACGTTCCATTTGGTTCTGGCCATGGACCAGGTTTTGCCTACATTTGCTACATCCCTGGCCTTCCCTTTGGACATTTTTTTTTGTGATTTTTGTGCGTCCTGCGCTTAATGCTGAATAGACATGTTGGCCATGTTTGTTGACCAGGCCAGCTGTCTGTCTCTCTCCTTCACTCTTAGCTACTTATCTCCCTCCCTCTGTGAGTAAGTATCTCTGCGAATGCATCTGTGTCTGTGTCTGTAAGTGACTTGCGACACAAAGTGCTTTTATTGATGTTCATTTGGTAAGGCAATTTGTAGCATTTTGTGACATTTATGCGTCTGGGCCATTTAAATGCCATTATGCAACTTGTTGTCAATCTATATTTGTGGCAAGAGAGAGAGAGAGAGAGGTGTGTGTGTGTGTGTGTGCTCCCAAAGAAACAGGAGACTAAAGTGGGAGCCATGTGCTGACTTTCATTGAGTGCAACTTCTTGTTTAATTGTCAGATATATGTACGAAGAGTGTTGCTTTCAATGAAATGTATAGTAGGTACACATGTACATGGCTTTTAGCTGATTGACTGCTAACATTCGTATGAAATAGTGGCCAAGAAATCAGGTTTATTTGTATCTCTATTGAATATTATTTGATTTCCAAATGAACTCAATTCCAACTGCATTAATCAATTAAAATCACTCTCTCTCTCTCTCTCTTTATTTGACTGCTCTGCTAACGAGTATTCCCCCAAAATCAAATCGAATCAATTACATTTTCCATTCATAGCACCCAAAACCAGATGCAGATACATTTATATATTGTATATGTATCTAAATATTTACTTGTCAACAATTTGGACTGCGAATTAAGTTCGGGTTTCAACAGCACTCAAATCTCCAATCGAAACAAATCCACTGACCTGCCGCAACTTGATTTTGATTTCATTTTTTTTCTCGAATCAAAAAAAGAAATATAAAAAAAAAAAATATGCCGCAAAACGTAAACGACACTTGGCTTCAAATATTCCGTTTTAAATTACTGAAATATTTCGTTTATTTTTTGTTGTTTTTGTTTAAATCTATGCGATATATTCAGCAGGGGGGGAAGGGGGTAACCCAAACAGGTTTGCTCTGGCTTAAAGTTGAGCAATCGGTGTTTTTTTTTTATTTTTGTTGGTTCTCTCCCACTCGGCCTGCAGTTCATATTCATTAATTTATCACTCGCTCTGAATTCGGGGTAACTCTATACACAGTTACTTGTATACCTCACACACACACACACACACACACACAAATATATGTTAATGTATTTATGTCGGTTTGTGTAACCAATTAAGTGTAAAAAACCTTTTTTTTTTTTAAATTTATAATTTTTTGTTTTCTGTGGCGGTGCGGCCTTGCCGCTGCTGGTGGCAGTAACGGTAACCAGTAGGAGTCAACTCTTGGTTTTGGATTACAATGAATAATGGGCTCGAAAGGCGTTGGCGGAAATGCCCGCGAAGATAATAATGAATGGGGTGTACTTGCAGGATAGCCGATCCTTGAGGGAAGTGAAAGGATGAGATAATGAAAAGTGAATGGGAAAGATGATTAAGGTTGCTGCCCATCTCTCTCTCTCTCACTCTCTATCTGCTCGGAGGAGATTTAACAATAGCTTTTAAGACTGGAAAAGTTTAAAGAGCAGCCTTAAGGGCAACCTGTTTATGTACCCCATTTATTTATGTAAATAGTTTTTGTTTCCTGATGATTTCCAGTCTCCTTATTTGTCCTAGACATGACTTTACATGTTAATCGCTTTACTGCAATTCATTTTGCATCACAATTCGTTGTAAATGCATTTTACTATCTCCCCATAAATTCCACATTCTTAAGCTTCCTTTTTTTTGGTTTATTTAATATCATTTCATATGCAGAGTCGTAAATTCTATTCAAAAGTTTTTGGCGCTCAAATCTGTGTGTGTTATTTGTGGAATATTTTTGTTGTTGTTGCTGCTGCTGCATGCACCTTTATCTTGGTGCATTACGTGAGCTGGCTGCCTCGGCGGCAGAGTCGAGTTCCAAGACTCGGGAGTGAGTCCCGCCAGGCGCGATGGAGAAACAAATCAATGTCTCTACGCCACCCATTCCCCTAACGCTCTCTCACTCACTCTCTCTCTTCTAATCCATCGATGAAATTGCATTCGCTTGGCATGTGTGGCGAAGTGTCTGTGTGTGTGTGTGTGTGTAGTGAGTATCTGTGTTTTAATATGCGTTAAGCGTTGCCGCTGCCGCTGCTGTTTGTCGATGCCTGTTCCCTGTTGCTTTCCAAACATGCCACACTTCGATCTCAACTCCCTGCCACCACCCTCTGCCCACCCCACTCATTCTGCTATTTGCAACACGCCCCGCAGCACTAAAACTTTTGCAAAATGCATTTGCGGTTGAAGTTTTTCCTTCTATTTTTTTGTTTGTTTTTTGTTGTTGTTGTTGTGGTTGAGTTGCATTTGTCACAAGTTGCTGTTGTTGCTGCTGCTGCTGCTGCAGCGGCAATGTTTGTGCAACGTGTTTGCGGCAGTGTTTGCCGAGCTTATGCCGTGCTCTTTTTTTTGTTTGGTGCGCCAAAGTTTGATTTTGGATTTCACGCAGAGAAAAATCAAATCATATGTTGAATAAATTGAAAAAGCTGCAAATAATTGCAGCTGAAAATTCCCAATAGAAAGCGAAGGACACTGGCACTTCGGCCACGAAGGGGGGCACCGCACACCGCACTGGAAATGTATCTTAAATTTACTAAAGTTTCCTTCTGCCCGTAAACGGACAAATTAGTCCACAGGATGGCAGCGTCTGGCTGCGAAACAGAAAAGGATGCCTGCTGTTGATTGAATTTCAAGAAAATCTACTTAGTGCAAAAACTTGAATCAAATTGCAATTTCCCCACTAAATGTGCTGTCGTAGCTCGAACGTACCACCAAAGGACACTTTGACCAGCGCAATTTATTGGCCATATTTATAATAAAACATGAAGGAGACACTGCAGCAAAGATGAATTTTCTTTGGGTAAGCGATGGGCAGGAGGAGGAAAGACGAGTTGCCTAGAGAAAATGAGAAATATTAAAAGCCAGAGTCTCGTTGATGCGGTTTTTTTGGTTCAAAGTTCTGCCTCACAGCAAAAGTTGCATCAATTTGTTGCCGCTGCCGCTGCCATGCCGCGTGGCTCTACTGCTGCTGCTGCTGTTGCTGTTGCTGCTGCTGTTGCACTAGTGCTTCTGTTTCTTCTGCGTCTTATTTTGTTTTCCTTTATTTTTCTTATACTCGCACAACTTCTACTTATTTCGTTTTCCTTCGCTTTTCTGTGGCTCTGGCGATTCATCTAAAAATAGCTTTTCCACACGCTTTCAGTGTGTTAAAAATAACATCATATTTTTCCCCCCCTAGTTCTGGTTGCACTTTGCGCTCAAATTGAAGAAATGTGTTGCAAGTTTGCGTGCACCCAGGGACGGGGGGAGCAGCGCTGTGTGGAGGGTGGGGGCCTGTAGCTAATAGTTAATAAAATGCCAGAACTTTAAGTGGCAGCCATAGAGCAGTTCTTCCTCCCTACCTACCTATGTATCTCTCTCTCTGTCTCTCTGTCTCTGCGCTCCGATCCCTAAGCGGGGTACTGTAATCAAAGTCAACAGCAAATGTACCTGTTAGCATGCTTCACGCTCACATATATACTACACACACACACACACACATATACATACGTGTACCGCACCTGCCTTTGACTATAGGTTGAGGTTTAGGTTGACTTTGCCTCACTGTCTGTCTCTCCGACTCTCTGTGGCTCCTTCTGTTGTCTGTTGTCTGTGGCAGAGAGTTTAATGCCTGCGTGTCATGAATGGCATCGCAATGTTTCCACTTTAGGGCTTCCTTGCCACAAGCTCACAAACACACACACGCAGCACACACAACACACACAGATACCGGCCACATCAGTTGGCTGATAAAATTATGACATATGAAACTTTGGCTGACATCAGGCTTAAGCCCTGGCAAAAACCAAAGCATGCAAAGTCACTTTTTTAGCCTTTTCTTTCGGCTTTTGACTCTCCTTTCTGCCCCACTCCTGTTGTGGCCATAAACATGCACACAACATGGATGACGCAGACCCCCGATAAAGCGACTCCTCCGGAGCACTACGGTGCTCCTCCTCCTCCTCCTCTTCAACGGGCACTTGATTAAAGTGGATACAAACCGAGCAGAGGACTGTAGTTTAGAGAGTGTGAAAGAGCTAGAGAAAGAGTGGCAAGAAAGCACAGGCGAATTTTGGAATTTAAGAAGTTTAAAAGGAGTTGCAAAACGGCGAAAATTTGGGTACCCAAAACGAACGAAATTGAGTTTAGTATTAGTTAGAGAAGGTTCTTAGAATGTTACAGACAGGGCGTCCCTAGAAAGGGCATCTGGGCGATTAAGAAAAGGAAAACTCGATTATCCCCGACCTTTTTCTTGCAGTGTCAGTAAACGAGCCATAGAAAAAGGTACCGAAACGAAGTAGCATAAGTTTTTGGTTACAAAAATTACGTAGGTAGTTCTGTGGCAACAAAGCTGTGCTCCGGTTAATGGCCAGCCCAGACACATTAAGTATGCGCCACCGGGGCCTCATTGCCACACACTCGACACTCGTGTGTCGCCTCAGCACAAAAGTTGTCGAGTAAAAGTCGAAGGACTCTCCCTGTACATTTGGTGTTTTAATTAAAATGAAATTAAGTATCCACTGGGAACACAAAGGCAGAGAGTCATTGGGGGCGGCATTGGAGTGAAGTTTGTGGCCGACCGAACTGTAGTACAACTGTACAGTGTCCACGGAATGTAAGCCACACATTTTTAATACGCAATTGTAATACTCGTAAGTGGAATATGGGTCCAGCGGGCGAAATGCAATTACAGGTCTGTGTGTGACAAAAAGCGAAACAAATGTGAGGGGAGCGAATTGAGAATGAGTTGTGTGAATAAGTATGGAAAACGTTGATTGGATGGTGTTGTCCTTTGAGTGGCTGAAGTTCTGTTGAAGGAAAAGTGGTCGATATAAGTGTACGAATGTCGTAGAATGGGAATGGATCGTAGGATATTTTTACATTATATGTATTTATTTTTCATATATATTTTTTTTAATTTTCTGAGTTTCCTTTCGGCTTTGTTCCCGTTTCTTCGTGTTTTATTTGGGGTTTACCCTTTTACCTTGGTGTATTCTTCATTCGCTTTTTTATGTACTCCGATTCCTGCTCCACATATTATTCTTCTTCCGTTTTTCACTCTTCATTTTTCTACCCAAAACGTATCCTGCCTCAACACTTGACTCCAGCTTGACGTTTCCTTTCATTTATCTCTTCGCTATGTTCTAATCAAACTGTTCCTCTTTTGATGCACTCTTTTTTTGCCCTAATCCTCTCGAGGGTGTCTGATTAAGAGAGCCAAAGCAACACGGAGAGAGCAAGCTGATGATGATCCGATTAAAGCTCTTATCGGTCACTCCTCCACTCTCTAGTCCGTTGCTTGGTGCAACTGAAACATGCAACTTGAATTACGCTTAAAGAGGGGGCGGTCACAAGGAGAGTAAAATAAATTCTGTTAAAAGCAGCGCCGCTGCCCCACAGAAAAGGGGGAAGCCAAGCGGCAACAAAAGTTTCAGTTACAGTTTTTTCCCCTGTTGTAAGCTCTTTCTCTTTATGCGAAACGGCAAGAATGAGGGAAGGTAAAGGGGAGGGCGAAAGAGCCGGAGCCCTGACCAGGGCTACAAATTTTGTTGGCTTTGAATAAGTTACCCTCCTTGTTTGGGGGAACGAAACCGGGCTGCCCCCACCCTGCACACCATCTTATAAATAAAAACATATTTATGCAAGGCTAAGACCAAGGATAAGGATGATCCTTTTCGAAGGCAATGAACGGGGTTGGAGAGGAGAGGGGCCCAGTGCTGCAGCAACTTGGCCAAGAACAAAGGGTACAGCGAGTGAGCGAAAACGGCTTGCACATCCAATGCGGCTCCGGGGCCAAGTGGAAGGGCATCTAAAGGGCCCTGCGGCCAGGAGCGAAACCAAATTTATTGCAGGTCGCGACGTATTTCCTTTATCTTTTTTGTTGCATTGTAATTAAATGTTTGGTCAAAAGCAAAACTTTAATTTTGTTGCACAGAAACAACAGCAGCGGCGGCAGCGACAACGTAAAAAAAACCCTGAAAACCAAATTGCAACATGCCGCATCAATTTCGTAATAAATTCTCAACGGAAAAAAAAGAGGGGAGATAAAAGGCAACCAAAAAATAAAAAAAATAGTATATAAATAAATAAAAAGGTATTTGGCCTTGATAGTGGGCGTGTCGCGGTTCGGGGTTTGTGGTTCTTACGGTTCGCCTTCAATGTTGTTCTTTTGAAAATATTTTCGAGCATAATTTATTTGTTTTGTTGTTGTTATTTTGCTGTGTGGCTGGGCTTTTGAGATTCTTTTGAAACGACGCCCTGGAAAAATGCAAATTAACTACAATTTTGATATCATTTTTGTTCATTTTTGTTCCAACTCTTTATTTTTTATTTACTTTATCATCGAATGCGAAATTTATGTTTGCGTTTGCATACCCTGTAATGGTGGAGTGATGGGGTATATAGATATTCGTGTGTGACAGGGAAGTACTGTAATTTATATACTTCATTTAAGGCCCACTCTATATTCTTCTCGATCAATTCCAATCAGCTATCCAAGCTAAATCTCACTTTTCGAGCAATCACTAAGCCCCCTTATTGTGAGTTGCAGCTAGAATCTGATTCGAGGGTCTGCCGCAGTCGTAACACACTTCAATTTAAGCCTTCTTTTTGTGTTGTTTTTTTTCTGCTGCTGCTCGCATCTTTTGTTTGTTGCTTGCTGTGTGTTTATTTGTTTTTGTTGTATTATGTTATAAGCCGCTAATTTTGTTTAATTATGGATCTTTTTGATTGTCATTCTCCGTATCGGTGGAATGGGGCGGACGCCAAAGAATCGCCAAGAATCTGCCTCTGATGTCATAATGTGAAGTCATGACTGGGACAAAGGGAGAGAGACAGTGAGAGAGATAGAGATTGAGTACGGGAAAGGTAGTGTGCTACAGTGCTTTGGACTTGCACTTAGAGATATGGGGATTACTGCATCTAAAAATTTTAAAAATCTTTTGCAGTTTTAAGGGGAATATAGGAATTTCAAGTATAAACCCCTTAAAAATTGACTGCCTCTTTGAATATAATTTTCGAGCACCTTATCGGGCTACGATTTTTGCATAGTTTTTTATTTTATCCCTCAAAGCACTTACACTTTAGCACCGCACTGTCTCCACATACATAATTTCCTTGCAAAATATTTTTTCGTTTACTTTCCGTGGCATCAACAAATGCTGCAACGACACTGAGCGTTTTTTTATATCTGTGAATTTTTTTTGCCGATTTCCCATTGTCCGTTGGGGTGTATGCTGGAAAAGGGAAATTGAAAATTTTAAAATGTTTTTGTTGTTGCAGCTGCAGTTTCAATTGTATTCAAATATTCGAGACATAAATTATAATTTTCTGAGCACAAAATTGTGCATAGAGGCCATAGACAGAGTGAGCACTTCCCCGTCATTGTTGCACCAAGCCCCCCTGCTGCCACCTTGCCCTCTGCCAACTCTCCTCTTTGTGTGTAGTTTGTGGCGTGGCCTTGTTACTAATAACCTCAATATGAGATCTACACAAAAACATATACAATACTGCAAGTACGTACATGTGTATCTGTGCCTCTTCCTCTGGCTATGCCTGTGCCACTGCCCTCTCACTCACCCACACATCTTAGCCATCTTCCATTTGTTGGTAGCCTCTCCCCAAGGGTAAAAGTCTTCAGGGGGTTCTCATGTTTCCTCAAGAGTTTTCCCTTTTCGGTTTCACTTTTCACCAGTTCCGTTCTCAGAGGCAAATGCATGACGAACGGCCCAGGGTAATAGACATGGAGTGTGTGTGGGTGGGTGGGGGGATAGGGTGTGTGGCCCTCGTCAGCGGGTAGTGTGATATATTAAACAGCTGCAGAGTGGCATCGTAAAGCTTATGAGGCCTGATAATTAGAGTACAAATCTGTTTGAAAAGCTCCAGCGAGCAGGCGAAAGTTGGGGCCAAACAAAGAGGGGGAGAGAGTCAACCGGAGAGTGAATGAAGGAAGGGAGGGGATATGGTGAGATGCGTGCCGTAACTGTAAATAGATAAATGCAAACAAATTGATGATCAGCCAACATGCTGCTGGAAAAACAAATTACTAACAATTTCAGCCAGAGAACACCGTTAAAGAGGAGCAGCAACAATGAAACGAAACGAGAACAAGAGCAAGAGCAAGAGCTAGAAAGTGGCCCGGATCACTGATCGAAGCTATAGATACCCCCTTGGAAAGCCATGGCACAGCTCCTGCTGCAACAACAGAAACAACGCTCCCCTCCGTTCAAGGGTACACAAAACGATGCCGGGCCAAAAGGCTGCTGTGCGTCCGCACAACGTTCATTAGCCGTGGCCCAGGCATCTCTCTCGCGGCATTTCCGTGGCCATCTATGCCATCTAGCCATCTAACCATCTATCCGTATGGCTAACTATCTGGCTGGCCCCCGTATCTATCAGCTACAAATTGTATCGAGTGCAATGCATAGAATTTATTGCTTCCTGTTCGCTCGAATGCCAAAACCCCAGCCAAAAACCGCCAACGACTGCAGCCAGCTGCTGCTGCTGGTAGCTGAAACTGGCACTGGCACTGGGACTGAGACTGAGGATTGAGGCTGATGCGGATGCCAAGGCACGGAGCAACAAGGGGCCAGGCAGAGGCAGAGGCAGGGTCTCTGTGGCAGCTTGGACTTGGCAATTATGCCATTTGACATAATTCATAACTGCTGCAAGCGCGCAACAGCGGCAGTGGCAACATCAGTTAGCTGCCACTGCAACCAGTTTTGGTAGCAACTTTGATTCCAGA
Organism: Drosophila subsilvestris; assembly: GCA_035043285.1. Classification (NCBI taxonomy): domain Eukaryota; kingdom Metazoa; phylum Arthropoda; class Insecta; order Diptera; family Drosophilidae; genus Drosophila; species Drosophila subsilvestris. The sequence continues at coordinate 628,607 of JAWNNB010001795.1, forward strand.
TGCCTTTGTTATCGTCAATTTATGCGAACGAAAGTTGTTTGAACTGCGAGTCGTCGTCGTTGTCGTTGTCTTCGTCGCTGGATGATGATGATGTGCATCATCTGCTGTTGATGGGTATCAGAGTGGTTCGAAGAGGAACACCACACGAGGGAATCCAGTTACGGGCGTCCAGTAGGAAACTCTGCCACCCGGCTGACCATGTTGACTGCCACACTGCCACAGCTATTCCTCCTGGGAATCAGGTTAACTTCGCTCCGTGGCAACTCTTTCCCTTTCCGCGTCCTCTGCTGCTTCTTAATAAATTGACAAAAGTTTGTCATATGCATTGTTAGCTCGAAGAGCCCCTTGGGTGCCCCAGAACCCCATTCCAGTAACCCCCTCGAGGCTGGCCTATTTACCCGCTTCAGCTAGAGCCACAACCACAGCGAGTGGGTGGGTGGCTGTTGCAGGCAAACTGCAACTGAAAAACTGCAGTTATGCCACTTTGATGAACTTTTGTGGCAACTGTGAAAATGCTTTCTGGTTGCTTTTCTATTTTCCTATTTTCACAATATTTTCCCCTCCATTTTTTTTCGACAGCATTGCCCTTTAGCCCGGGTTACTAGGCAGAATGAAATGAAGTTGGAGTGAGAGAGGGGGAGAAAATAGAGCCCGACGAATGGAAAATTCTCTGGAAAAGAACTGCAGATGAAAGAGAAAAAGTGTAAAGAAGAAACCAATTCCAGACCGAAAGTACTTGAATAAACTTGATCAAAGATGCAATAATCAAAAGAATGCAAGCATATTTCTATGACACTTGTACAGTGCGTGGCGGAACTATAAGGCAGAAAGTGAATGCCAAATGCAGGTTGAAATTTAATGGAAAATTCGCTTTCTATAAAAACTTTTCTGTGATGTGAAGTTGATGAAGCAATATGCATACACCGATAGAAAAAAGCCTTGAAATTTTTATATTTTCACTCATTTATGCCATTGATTTTCATCCAAGAGTGGTTGTATTAATATTGAATATTTTTCACTTACATTTTGATATAAATATGAAAATATTTAAATTTAATATATTTTATATTTAATATAAATATATTTCATATTTAAATTTAATATATTATATTTATTTTAAAGTGTTTTGTATAAAGATTAAACATGAACGTATTAAAAAAGCCATTTCAATACATTTATATTTGAATCAAAGTGAATTATATTTAATTTTACTATGTTTGTATTTAAAAAACCAAGTTTAAATTCAAAGATGTTTTTAGTTAATTTTACTTTGGTTTTTTTCTATCAGTGTATGGCATACATAGATGGAAATTTGTTGTAATTCTGCTAGAAACTATGACCATCAATCGTGTTAGCATTTGATTTATCTCATTTATAAAACGTTGAGAGAGTTTTTTCTAAGACATTTTATTCCTATGCCAATTTGATTTCTCAGTTTTAGTTCTACTTATTTTACATGCAATCTGCAATTTAATCAGCTAAACCTGTGCCAACACCGAAAAATCTTTCAAATTAAGGCGCTTCTTTGTCCAAAATTTATTCCAATTTATTTGCCAAGGCAAACATTTTATGACCAAGCCACTACCTCGCTTTGGCTGCCTTCCCACAGGAAAACACCCCAATGTAAGGGTATAAAAAAAATTATTTTATTTTATAGCCAGAACAAAGGCAAAGAAACTCCACAGAAATAAAAAATAAAACCAATTTTTCTATTTATGTTGTTGTTGTTTTGTTTACGTTGTTGCTGTTGAAAAATGGCTGCAACATAAAAATTGACCTCAGCGACAAAAGGCGGCCAAACGACGACGATGGCAACGGCAACGGCAAAATTTAGGAAGCAAATACAACATTCATGAGGGTAGGGGCAAAAGGCAGGGGCTAGGGGCAGCACACACTCAAAAGTGGAGCAGCAATTGCAAACTGGCCCCCAAGACCAAAGCAGCAGCAGCAACAAACGCGATCAACGACCAACGACACAGGAGAGGAAGGGGAAGGGGAAGAGATACATATATTTGGAGAGACTCTGGGGCATGGGGCATGCAACAAAGTTAGAGGAGAGAGAGAGAGAGAGAGACGAGTGTCGTCGTGTCTTTGGTGGGCAGACAAATTACAGTAGCCAGATTTTCTCGTCTTCAATGTTGTTTTGCATTTTGCACTCGAGCCACGCCTAATGCCCGCCCACTCTGCCTATTGTTGTTGTTTTCGTTGTTGCTGTTCTGGTTGTTGTTGTTGTTGTGGCATGCTTTTGTGGCTGTTGTTGTTGAAGATTTTGTAGTTTTAAATGCATTTGTTGTTGGTGTCGTTAAAGTTTCTGTTCGTTCTTGTTGCTTCCACTACACGCGCCAAACATGTTTTTGGTTTTTTGTTTTTTGTGCTCATGTCTGTAGCTTATATATCTTTTTTTCTTCTTTTTCTAATGCTCTCAAGAATGTGGTTTACTTTTGGATGAGTTAACAAGCTCTGGCCGCACTACATGTGCTGCCTGTGGCTTGTAGTTGTTTTTGTAGCTGTGGTTGTAGTTGCAGTTGTACTGGCTGTGCTCTCTCGTTGCCACAAATTTGTCATAGAAAGTGTTTGCACTAACAACCCATACATCAGATTCAAGTGATAATTAAAGTCAAAACATGTGACGCGACAGGTTGGTGTTGGAATTGATGGATTTTCAACACATATGTAAATGTGCCAGAATTATGTTTTTTGTTTGATTTAATACTTTTGAAAATTACTAACAATATATTTCACTTTTTTCACTCTCTTTATAGCTAAAAGCTTCTGTACAATTGGTTTGCCATTGACTCGTGACGTGTTTGTTTGGGTAAGTTTTGGCTTAAATAAGTTTTTATCATAATTATGTATACAGCTTTGTGTTAAAAATCACATGAAATTGTTGCTATTTAATCATGCGGAATTCTGTATATTTTTATGTCCCATTTCTGTTAAGTGCCAAGAGCCAATCGAATCATTTTCTGTGCCAATTGCAAGGAGTCCTCCTCCTTTGCTGGGGCCACTCAAATCCCTCTTGTCTTCCTCGCTCCCCTCTCTCCGTCGTTTGGTGTGAAGTGCGTTGGCTTAACGGCAACTTTCTGACATTTTTTTATTTATGTCTGCGCATTGGGCCCATATGGTAATGAGGCCTAGTTCTGTTGGCCATAAACAGATTATCAGCAATATTCCAGCGCTCACTTTTATTGGCTTCTTGGCAGGCCATTACCCAGAGACCAGCAAAGAAGGAAGCACAAGCACAAGCACAAGCACCAGCAGTCGATGCCGCATTCGTATTCGAACTGAAGTTGAGTCATAAGATGGCATTAGCTTGATTATTACTCTTGAGCGACTCTTTTTTTAATACGCACTTGATGCTGCACTCTGATGGAGCTCTCTTCTGACGCTGCTGCTCTATGCTGAAGCTGAAGCTGCTGCTGCACGATACGTTTTTCACCGATGGCGAAAGTAAACTTGTAAAACCATTTCTTTAGTGTCACATCTAATGATTCGTTTTTGAGTCTGCTATAAAATGAACTCACTGGATGATCCGATGATGGCTTGTTTGGTGGTTTAATTTTGGGTTTAATCATTTCAGTGTAAACAATAAAATATGTATGTAGCTTCGTTGAAAACCGTTGGGTGTATGAGCCAGCTTGATTAAGGCGTGGCCTTATTTTCCGCTGACGTCTGTCGCACGACGACTGCGGACGGGGGAGCCCACGCCTTTGGAGATTTATTGCCGCGCGTGTGTGTGTGTGTGTGTGTGTGTGGTGTGTGTGTGTGTGGTGTGTGTGTGTGTGTGAATAAGCTATGCTCATTCTCAATCTAAATCTGAATCTGACTCTGATGGTGACTTATTTATGTGAGTGGCGGCTGGCTGCTGCTGCTGCTGCTGCTGTTGCTGCTACTCTCGAGTGGCGTGGGCAGCGAGCGTTTGCTCTTTTGACTGTTGTTCCCGTTCCCATTCGCGTTCCATTTACATATACAACAGATACAAACATACATACATATATATTTCGGCAGCTAAAACGTTTGCAAAGTGGCTCCGGCTCCGCTCTTTCCCTTGGAGAAATTAGTCTGGCAATCTTTGATTTATTGCCAGAAATTCCCTTTTTGCCGCTTGCAATTCGGTAGCATTTTGTTGCTTTGACACCAATTGGTGTTTTCGGTTGTCTGTCCGTTGCACGCTATTGTGGCAGTGGCAGGGGCATGGTTGTTGTTGCTATATGCTGCTGCTGCTACTTTTGCTGTTGCATGTCAGTCACTCAAATGGCTGACAGCCAAACGAACAAAGTTCGTGTTCGGTTCGGGGCAGAAGCTGTGTGGCTGCTGCGGCAGCAGCAGCAGTTGCCTCTTGTTGTTGAAGTGCCCAAACTGAAGGTCAAACAATCGGTGGTGTTTGGCTGTTGGCTGGCTGCTGCATTTGCAAAGTGATCGAAACAATGTGTTGAGAGCCATCGAATTTGAGCACTTGAGTGGTCAATGTCGCCTCTGTGGTTGGTTGGGTGCTGTGTATACCCTGTACTTGCACAGGGTGCGCGGGTGTATTGTATTCGTGGATGTGTAGGGTAGTGGCAACCGTAACCATACCCTCCCATGGTTTACACAATTTTTGAAGCTAATATCAGGCAGAATTATGAAATCTTCGCTTTCTATTTGCAGCAGAAATTCAAGCGTGAAACTTCTTTTAAAACCAAAGAATATTTCTGCAGATTTATAATGTATTCTATGCATTTAAATATTGATTATTGATGTCCATGACTCAATCTTCAGAAATTTCGCTTGACAAAAAAAAAAACCAAAAACAAAACAAAAATGCAAAGTAAAGTGAAATAAAACAAAAAGATTTGGCATATCATGAATATTTTATGAACTGAGAAACTCGTTCCATTTGCTTCGTCTTACTCTGCCCTCTCTTTCACCCCGTCCCATCCCATCACACTCCACTCCACTTCATTCCATTCCATTCCATTCTCTGTTTCTGTCGCTGTCTCTGTCTGTGGCTTTCGCCCTCATTACAAAACACAAATCATGCATTGCGTTTACTTAACGGTTAACAAAAAGCTGACAAATTTATTGTCGCCGCTGACATAAATATCGGCATATCGGACTACTGCCACACTCACGGGAAATGTGTCAGCCGCACTTGGAACACAAATGTGCCAAAAGATCGTGCTGTAATTGACATACATATATACGGCGGGAGTATACATCACAGTATATAATATACAGTATATCAGGTTCACATTATGCAGAATGAGAGAACAAAAGACTAAGGGAAAGAGAAAATAATTTGCACAGCGTTCTCTGAGTAATTGAATGAGTGTGTTCTTCGATGTGTGTGTGTGTGTGGTCGTCGCTGGGAGATCAAAGGTGTATTTCTACATGGAACTCATTCTTAATGAGGATCACAGCTGTATGTATGTAGAGCTTTTATCATTTCGGGCTGCTCGATCTACTTTAGAGATTTAAATCTGTGAAATGTCACAGAAAAGAAACCATTTAACTCAATTAATTTATCGGAACGGTAACTGCTAAGCGTGTGATCTTTTTCTCATGCTCTCTTTGTTGGCTCGCTGTCTCACTCTCACCTGCACTTAACTGCACTCTGTGAGTGGCAGAATAAAGAGGTGTCAAGGATAGAGATATGCGAGGTCTGATGTACTCTAACTCTTCCCCATGCTCACTCAGTGATGCAAGCGATGCAAGAGAATGTTCAACTTTAACCCCAAAAGAATGCACAAATAAATTTCATAAATTTCTACACATATTTATGGTCTTTCACTTTCCGCCTCTGTGGTCCATATTTGGCATTATCTGATTAATTTTGCTTCTTGCTAATGAACTGCTAAATGCCAAAAATGGGTTCTCCCTGCCATCAACAGATGTTGATGTTGAAATTTCACTTTTCCCCCCACGAAGACAATGGCTCTGAAGTACGAGTGGATTGCTAATGCAAAATCCCCAACCGGTTATACACACAAACACACACACACACACACACACACACACAATATCTAGTTTAAATTAATTTCTTTTTCTTCATCTTCTAATTGGGATTTTGCTGTTGTTTTGTGCTGCAAATTTTTAATTAAAACATTTTGTTGAGTGAAAGTTTGTTCCCCCCTATTTTTTTTCGAACTTGTGAGATCTCTGACTTGTTTATTTTAATGGTCAATTGTCAGCTTCCGTTCTGCCTCAAGGAAAAGCAAGCAAAAAACAATACAAAACAAAAAAAAAGAGTGCAAAACAGAGATGGAAAAGAAGAGCACGATGACCAAGATGAACAAAAGATATTTCATTTTAATTAAAAGCTACAAATTACAAAAAAAATGCACAATTTGTGGCAAATTAAATGGCATTTTTCCACTTGGCAGCCAAAAGCGAAATAACCAAAGGCTGTGTGCAAAAGGCAACAACAGCAATAATTGTGTGAAAAAGTTAATTAATTTCCTTAAAACTTTACACATCTTTACAGACATAAATATGGTCTCTGTGTGATGTTTTCATCACTTTTTTGCATGACGTTGACTTCATTTAAATGAAGCTTCCATTGCCATTTCCATGTCCATGCCATCGCCTCTCTCTCTCTCTCTCTCCCACTGGCATTTGTGGCTGCGATGAGGGGCAAACACTTCAGAGTGCTTCAGAGTGCGAGTTGGGAGTCCAAGAGTCATCGTTGGGCAGCCGGAGAGATGTCCTTCTGCAGTACAAGCGAAATTCTTGAGCGTGCATTGACATTTGCTTTGGCTTTTGGAGTGGCTCGATTCTGCTGCTGCTGCTGCTATAGCTACTGCTGCTTCTGCTGCAGTGGAGAGGAGTTTGCCATGAGTTGAATTTAACACCTTTTTTGTTATGCCCCCGGCATGTAAAGGCCCAAAAGCAGAACTAGACAGAGTCGCAGTCCCAGTCGTAGTCCCTTGTCCCTGTGCCAACAATGGTTGATGTTGCTGCTGCAGCTGCTGCTGCTGCTGCTGCTGCTGTCATTGTTGCAACATAGAAGCCACTGCAACAGCAACAGCAACATCGAGTAGCAGCCCTTTAAAGGACAGCGGCAATGCACTCAAAAAATTGATGACCCAGCAGCAACGGCAACAGCAGCAGTGCAGACTGTGGAACGTGACGTGGATGCGACTGACAGGCGACAACCCAAAAGAATGAGGCAACCAAAAGGGAATCATCAACATTTAAGTTTCAAATTGAATCTCCCTCGGCGACAACGACAACGACAGCAGCAATGGACAATCAGCGACAACTTGACCTTGCTTTTCTTGCAGTGCACACGGTGCTGCAACTGTGGCTGTGGCTGGGCCTGGGCCTGTAATGGATGCAATCTGGTTACCCCTGGGAGACTTGACAATTGTTGGCCATAAAAGTGCTAAGCAGTTGGCCATTTGTGGGCCCAACATTAGAGCAACGCACAGCAACAGCAACAGCAACAGCTAAGAGCAACAGCAACAACGAAAGTATTAACAAAAGACTTAGGCAGCATACGCGAATCTCCACCCCACCCCCTCTCACAGTTTTTCCAGTGGCAAAGGCAGAGGCACAGACCCACAGACAACAGACAACAGACCCCACCCTACATTCCTCCTAAAGCACTGCACTGCAGAGCACCACCTAAACAATGGCGCGTGCTGCGGTTTAAAGTTATAGCCAGAGCCAAAGCCTGTTTTGGCCAAAGCTATTGCGTAGACTTGGCCTAAACCTGCTCTGGTCATGAAAATGCTGCATTACAGGCATTACATTGGGTTCTCTAGCGATACTCTACACGTATGTGGGGGCCTACTGCCAATATGGTAAGATATAGAAAAAGGAAAGAGCATTCAATATTACAGGGAATCTACTGGTATTTACTAGTCGTCTTTGAGTTCTAAAGATTTGAATTTAAATATCAAAAGAGTCAAAAAGAGTATCCTAAGGATGGTCTTTTGCTTTTAGTTTATGTGTGGTTCTTGCTGCTGCTCCTGCCGCTGCTGCTGCTGCTGCTGTTGTCTCTGAGATCTAATAAAGTCAAGTCAAGTCAGGCCATGTGGCTAACGAAAGTTATTTATGCACGAGCAAGTCTACTTAGGCCTGCATGCGTCATCGGTTGCTGTTCATAATTTATGCCAAGACTCTGGGCCCCGAAGCCACAGTCAGATCTGGAGCTGAAGCTATGGTTGTTGGGGGTTGGGGCTGGGGGATATGGCAACCAAAAGTTGTTGGCGTGGGTGTTAATGGCAAACAGAGCGAGCGGCAAAGCAACAAATACTCAGCTGTGTGTGGATAGAAAACAAGCTGAACAACTACGACAAGAACGAACGACAGCAGAAGGAACAGCAGCAGCAATACCAGAGTAAGAGTACGAGTACGAGTACGAGTACGTGTACGTAGTGCCACAAGAGAGCCCAGTGCCCAGAGACAACACACAGCACACAGCACAAAAGGGTCGACGACTCCAAAAGCGCCCGCATCGGAGGAAGCAAGCCTGCCACAGCAACAGCAGCAACAGCAGCAATAGCAACAGCAACAGCAACAGAGGCAACTGCAACAGCCGCAGAAACAGCGGTATTGGTTGTTGTAGTGGTGTAGTGGCGGCAGCTGGCAATGGCCGTCGTTTCATAGTTGGCATAAAGCAAACAAATGGAAATTGTTTAAAGTTAGCTTTGGTTTATGGCCTTTTGCATGGCATGGCATGGCCTGGCATGGAGAGCAGAGCCCAGGCCAATGCTAATTGCAATGGAATGTCCAGCGAGTGCCCCGCCTGCGTGGGATTACAGTTAATTGCAAAAAAAAATAAATAAAAGATATAGAGCCACAGCCACAAAGGATGATATCCCGAAATAAATATGTACCCCGTTTATTTAAGAGCAAACGAATGAGCAGCAACCTCCTAGCTCCTTTGACTGGAGAGCGCAAACTTGAAGGGGCGAAACGGTTCGCCGGAGCCGCTGTAGAACTTTGACTGAAACTCCACCCAGTGGAGACGTAGCGTGTGCAGGAAGGCGGATAGGCCCTCCATGCCCACCAGAATGGCCACCGTAAGAACGGCCCAGGCCATGAAGGAGAACGCCAGCACGGGCACGGACATAAAAAGGGGGCTGTTTGTGTTCAGACCCTTGGACAGAACCATGTGCCACAGCACATGGGACAACTGATCGTGGGCCAGGGAGAGGGCCCACAGGCGCAGATAGGAGGCGGTGTGCGAGACAGAGCCCAGGACCGTCTCTATGGTGTGTATGCCCGAGTGTATCCAGATCTCGGATAGGTCAAACTCCTCGGCATGGTCGGCACTGTGGGCCTTTGCCTTGGAGCCGCGCCTTTCGTTGACGGTGTCCTCCTGCGATTCGATGGAGTAGCGATGCGACGAGCGCATCTCTTTGAGCGTATCGCGCCCATTCTGCTTCAGCTCCTGAATGTCACGCTCCTGCCGCTGCTTCTTCAGCTTCTTCTGCCGCCGCTGCAGATAGATGGGCTTGCCGGCCAGCAGAATGGGCACCGCCAGGAAGGCGACAAACACCAGGACATACTCCAGCGTACGTTCACCCTTGAACATCTCCCTTTTGCACTCAGCATCGTCCAGCTCGGTGTTCTTCATCAGCATCATGTCGATGAAGGTGATCAGCACGGAGGGGGCGCAGGCCGAGTTGAAGGGCGATGACTTCAGGCCTCCATACAGCAGCCACTTGAGAAAAATGAGGAAAACCAGGTAGCAGAAGAGGCAGATCATGAAGACAAACTGCGGCACGACCACCAGAAAGAGATCAGCCTTTCGCTTCAGGATCACACAGTTGACAGCCGAGAGCGCGAGGCCGAACATCATCTGGGCAATGCCCAAAATAATGGCCAGCTTCATTTTCAGCGAGTTGAAGGTGGTTATCGAGTCCTCGCCGCACACCTTCCACACGGGATCGACGCCAAAGGGATAGGGATTGCCCGAGTAGAAGTGTATACTCGATGGATCCAGATTCAGCTGACTGGACATGTGGTCCAGCGTTGAGGAATTGTACCGGCAGCTCCAGCTGGAGCCGAAAATGTTAAAGGACTTGGACAGCACATCGTTGTAGATGAGACCCATGTAGATGGAGAAGAGACCCATCAGCAGCACTATGTAGCGTCCGGCGAACAGAATGTTGAGTATCTCGTTCTCCTCCTTGGCGGCCTGCTGACTCGACGCGATGCCCTTCTCCTTCCAGATCAGCAGCAGGGCGAAGAGGGTCACCAGTATGCCGTGGCCAAAGTCACCAAACATCACGGCAAACAAAAACGGAAACGTGATGATCGTGTAGGGTGCCGGATTGATCTCCCTGTAGTCCGCTATGCCGTACGAGTCGATCAGATTCTGGAAGCCCTGCGTGAACTTGTTCAGGCGAAAGTAGGTGGGTGGAATGTGACTGGTTTGGCGATTCTTCTTCAGCAGCAGTGGCGGCAGGGATTGCTCGTCGGTGCTTTGTCGCGCGGGCCCCAGCTTTGGCTCATCATCATCATCATCAGCCTCTTCATGCTGCTGCTGCTGCTGCTCCTCCTCCTGCTGCTCCTTCTCCGGCTTATCCGCGCCGCCCTTTATTCGCGTTCCCTTCTTCAGGGCCGTGCGGACACCCTCCATTTCGGAGACGGGAACAAAGCACTCGGCCTGCAGATACTTCTGATGCTCCAAGCCGCCCACTGTTCGCAGGCGATTCAGCAGATCGTAGACCCGCACGGCCTTGCTTAGATTCACCCGCACCAAATAAAGATCCCGGGCGGTCACCTCGAGGATCTGTACGCGTATGCGCTGTGACTCGTTCAGGATGCGCTCCAAGTTCTCGATCTCCTCGCTCAACTCATCGACCCTGGCCAGGCGCTGTGTCGACAGTTCGGGGCAATCGTAGATGGTCACATGGTAGGCGTGACAGAGCTTTTTGACCTTTGGCCAGATTGTTGTCGAATTTGTGAGCAGCAGCAGCGAGAACTTGCGCACCTTCTCCATCCTGTGGCCATGGAAGTCTATCATCGGCACGGGCATCTCCGCGAAGCGCACCACCAGATTGAAGCCGAACAGGCGGTAGCACAGCAGCTCGAAGCTCTCGAACTTATCCGCCCGTATGCTGCCGACAATGTAGTTGAGCTGTCGATGCACCGGACTCACCTCGGCCGCATCCCTGATCAGGGTCAGGAGCATGCTCTCCGAGTAGAGGAGCTCGCTGCCCATGTCGGCGGCAAAGAACTTGTCCGCCTTGTTGATGGCAAATCGATGCTCAATCATCGAATTACGGCGACGATCCAGGGCATGGTAATGCTCCATGACGGCCGTGGTCTCCACATGCAGCCGCCGCAGCCGTTCCCCGTACTCCTTCAGATCCCTCTCGATCAGCCGATTCTCCCAGTCCACATCCGGATAGAAGCACACCTTGATGCGCAGCTCATCCATCTGACGCTGCAGACCATCCGCAATGCGGTACAGCTCGCTGCACAGCGACACCTTCCTGGTGTACAGTCCGTTCATCTGGCGATCCTCCTCGTATACGTTGTTGAACTGCAGGCCTCCGTGGTGTCCCAGCTCCATGACGCAGTCGAAGGCGTTCTCCGTGTGCAGCAGCAGCTGGCACAGCTCCATTTCCTCGCTGCGAAAAAACGCTTTGGCCATGATCGCAACAAAAATTCCAACAAGATACAAAAATTACAAACAAACAAATATCTACATATAAATTTTTCTCTCTGGCTGCTGTTTCTCTGTACAGATCTGTCTTTGTCTCTATCTTTGTCTCTGTTTTCTGGACCTGCTCTGTTTTTATACCCGTACTCAAAAAGAGTTAAGGGGTATACTGTATTTGTGGTAAAAGTCGATGTGTGTAACGCAGAGAAGGAAAATTTTCCGACCCCATAAAGTATATATATTCTTGATCAGTATCAATAGCCGAGTCGATAGAGCCATGTCTGTCTGTCCGTCCGTCTGTCTGTCTGTCTGTCTGTCTGTCTGTCTGTCCGTCTTGATGAGCGCCTAGATCTCAGAGACTATAAAAGCTAGAGCAACGAAATTTTGTTTCCAGACTCATGTGATATCACACTGTTACAAGTGTATTTCAGAATTTCGCCCCGCCCCCTTCCGCCTTCACAAAAGACGAAAATCTGTGGCAGCCACAATTTTGAAGATACGATAAAACTAAAAACGCAGTATCGTAGAGAATGACCATATCTATTAGATTGCCGAATCTGAATCAGATCGGATCATTATTATAGCCAGAATAAAGAAATTAATTTTCAGTTGCTTCCCCACCTCCTCTGGCGCTGCTGACGATTTTCATTCTCTGTCTCGCTCGCACACACTCTGCCCTGTGCAATGCGCGAGCAACCCCTAGCGGAGGAGATGTAGAATCTAAATGGTATATGTAGAATATTTGTTCTAGATGTATAATCTACATTTTACATGTACATGTAGTTAACATATGTAGCAAAAAAATGTAAAATGTAAAAATTTTTTTTAAATTTCAATCATAAGCTCATAAATTTATATACTGACTGAGTACGGGTATAAAAGTAGAGTCGCGGCTAGAAGCGACTCACGTTCCTTCTCGTTTTATTTATTTTTTCTTCGGTTCGGGGGTTTGTCTCCTGCTAATTGATACGTTTGTTTTTCTCTCCCCCCATTGTTGCATCTATTTATTTTTCTTTGTCGTTTTGTGGCTTATTTAATTCGAGTAGCAAACATGTCCGAGCGACCGAACCCGGCAGCGGCCTAAGCTTCAGAGATCGCAATTGAAGATAATGCCATGCTTTGCATGCAAGCTCGTTGCAGTTGCAGCAGTCGTCGCTGCTGCCACGCCCACGCTGCCGCCGCCGCTGCCCCCGCCTCGCCACGCTACAGTGAACAATCCACATGGGAAATTGTGGGAACCATCGGACGTCCACATAAATTGTGGGAAGTCTTTCTCAAGAACCTACAAATGATTTCAAATAGTAATAAATATTTAATGCATCACAGATTCTCAGCCACAAACAACACAAACAACAAACAACTCACTCAGCCTAAAGCAAAATATTTTGAACATACTTTGATAGTACGCTCCACCCTTAAACTGTTAAACTTTGAAGGTATTTAAATATTCCAACGATTTGTTGACATAACACAAAGAATATCGTAAAAATTGATGATCCCATTTGATGATCATTTACTTTTATGGTTGGAATATCAATAGAAATTCAGGCATAAATTAGGCAGGGCCTTTGGGGGATCTTTTATTCTTTTATTTGCATGTAAATATACTAAATTGTATTTACATTTCAGCGGCAGCCATACACAAAAAATACATTAAAAATGAAGACAAAATATACACTGATAGAAAAAAAACCAAAGTAAAATTAACTACAATCATATTTGAATTTAAAATTCGATTTTTAAATACAAACATTAAATAGAATTCACTTTGATCCAAATATAAATGTATTAAAATGGTTTTTTTAATACGTTCATATTTAATCTTAATACAAAACACTTTAAAATAAATATAATATATTCAATTTAAATATAATATATTAAATTTAAATATGAAATATATTTAAATTAAATATAAAATATATTAAATTTTGATATTTTCATATTTATATCAAAATGTAAGTGAAAAATATTCAATATTAATACAAACACTCTTGGATGAAAATCAAAGGCATAAATGAGTGAAAATATTAAAATTTCATCGGTGTACATATGAAAGTATTTTTAAATTCTTCAGAACTTAAGTCATGTTTTCCAAGCTCTTTTTGCAAAGTTTTTCTGTGGAGTTGCGCTTTAAAAATCATGAACCAAACTCAGACAATTGCGAAATGCGTTGCATTAAAAACCAATTCGTTTTGGTTTGAATGAATTTTCACGTTTCTGCTTTGTTTTGCTTTGCATTTAATTTAGTTTTAATAAAGACAAACACCCTTTGATTTAGTTTGACAAGCATTATTGTTGGTCTTTGTTTTTGATGGCGCTTCTCTTTATATAAGCAGAAGAGTCGCAGCTAGTAAGAGTTTCGTTTCATTTCATTCGTAAACGAAACAATTTCCCATGAAAATCATAGTAAGGGGGGAAACGGGAGGGGCAGCCCATTTCAATGCCCAAATTGTTTGGTAATTTCCAACGAACTGACTGACTGACTGAAACTCTTTGTAAATGGAATTTTCGGCTCATTAGCCGTTGCTAAAAGGAAAATAACCGAAACTCAAGGGAAAATTGTATTCGAACGCGGCCATAAAATGTTCGTTAGCACTTCTCCACCTCCTCCTCCTCCAGCAACAATGAAAGTAAAAGTGCACTTGATAATTTCTTTGGCAAAGCGGCGACAAAGCGACTCTCCTGAAGCCGTCCATCGATTTGGCTTGGTTAAGTTGTCTGACAATGGGCGTTTTGGCCCGGCCAATTGCTATTGTGCGGGGCGGCGGCAGTTCGATTTCATTAGAGCACCCAAAGAAATTAAGTCACCAAATTGAAAGTTTCGAAAGCAAAAGTGTACAAAAGTGAGCCCCGCGGAGGAAAGTTTTCACTTTTACGAGTCCGAGTAGAGTAGAGTGTGCGACAATTGCAGGCAATAAATCACAGAAATATCAAAGTCAGTACAAGAACTGCAAAATGGTTGAACAAATGTCGAACACGTGTTCCAGTGTTCCATAATATAAATATCTATATATAATAAATTTACTCCTCTACTTTGGGAAACAATGTCAATTTGTTGCTGAAGGCAAAGGCAAACACAACGAATTTTGAAGAGTCTTTTCAAGATTTTTATTTTTTTATTTAAGTGCCATTTCTGGGGTTATTGTATTTTGGAGTATTTTCATAAACTAATTTGCATTTCTCTTTTGCCCACACACTCATTGTACCACCGTTTTCAACCTCTCCTTCTTTCTTTTACAGAGGTAATGTGATCAGCGATCTGGAAGCAATTAGAAGAAACGTATAACAAAAGGTAAGAGGACGAACAGCAGCAGCAGACTTTGATTTTTGGCATAACGCCCTCACTCGCATTCATTCAATTTCTTGCGACTCATTTCAACTCACTTTTTGAGCTGTGGCCGGCAAAGAGAAAGTGCATCTCATGAGGCGGCCTGTAATTTGCCAGAACCCATAATTAACGCCTAAACAGACGCGAGGCGGCCCGGCCCGGCCCGGCCGACCGACCGACCCCCGGGTCTCTAGCTCTTTTTTCATTATGGCAATCAAGTGCGCGTATTCCGAATCAAGTGGACTCCAGAAGACAAGATTTCATTTCATTTCATTTCATTTCGTTTCGTTACGTTTCTTTTTTAATTATAGAGAACACTAGACAACTCTCGGGTGTGGGTGTAGCCCCCCAGAAACGGGTCAAGAATTGCCACAGATGAAGGGAAAACTGGTAGCGAAAGTTGAAAAAAGTGACAAAAAAAAAGTTATGGCTTATTCTCCATCTAATGGTCTCTTTGGTCTTAGGTAATCTTAGCGTCTAAAGCTCTTCTCTTACGCATTAGTGAGGCTCATCAGGTTCGCCGCTTAAGTCATTCGTTGCGGCCGCAGACAGTGCGTGGACTTGGCACCGTTACACACAGGCCACAGAGACATGATGGCGAAGAGGAAGAGGCTGCCTGCCACAAATGCTGCCTGACGGCGGCTTCATTAAAATGTCTGCCTTGAAGATTGGTCTGGCCAAAACCGTTTTGTTTTTGTATGCACCCTGGGATTGCTGTAGGGCGGCGATGGGTATTTCGATTTTGTGAGGGAACTGCACACGGAACTGCACGCCATATGTATGGCTATCACCCTGCTACAGGGTAATCGTCTTGTCTTAATACCCTTCCATGCCGCTCTTGCTTGTTTGAAATTGAAACGTCTATGTCTGGTGTGCAGAGACTGCGGCTGAGACGGCCAAATGCATCATCGTCTGTGGCACGTTGTGGATGTCAGCTTATCTCGCCAGACGAACGCATCTTGGTGGTTTGGAGTGGGGGTGCAGAGGAAGGGGAGGCCATGGCTTTGGGCCTGCTCAGGGTCTGAAGCTTCCGCCTTGGCCAGGTTCAAGATACACCAGCTTCAGCTTCAGCTTGAGCTTCACCATAAGCTTCAATTCCAACGCCCGCTGCCACAGCCATCGCCATCGCCACCAGCGAGCAATTTTCAATTTGCCAATTGTAGCAGTAAACTTTTATAGCTGTTCTTTCTCTCTTTTGCTTCTGCTGCTGCTCTCTCTCTCTCTCTCTCTCTCTCTCTCTGTCTTGTCGTTCTTTGCTGTCTCTATCTCCCCCTCCTGCTTGCTCTTGGGGTGTTCTACTCTCTTGCTTCGCTTCTTTTTGATTCCCTTCTTTGATTTCTGGATTTCTGGATCTCTCTCTCTCTCTCTCTCTGGATCTTCTCTGCCTTCTTTGATTTGTGTGTGTGCTCGGAGTACCGTTAGCTTGTGTGCTCATGTGGATTGGCTTTAGGTGTTTGTCTTGTCCGTTCTTGTCTCGACCTGTCCGTTCTTGTCTCGACTTCACCTGCTCGCTCGCTGGCTCCGAATCTGCTGGGTCTTTCGTTGATCGGGGTTCGGGTTGTGTGTGTGTTCGTGTGCGTGTGGGTTTGGGTCTGGCCTCCACTAATTTGCGACAATTGGCCTGGCCGTTAGTCGACTCTGAATTGACGAACGAACTCACTGTGTCCGCATGGCCAAGGGAACGTGGCCTTTCTGCCCATGGTTCCGCTGCCCGCATATGTACATATGTACATACATACATACATATGTACATCAATTTATTGAGGAATTCTGCCATGAAATTACAAGAACACAAAGATCATTCTCTGCTAACCAGCAGCCTTGCGAGGGCTGTTACGGAAGTTTAGTTTGTATTCAAATTTTAATTATAATTATACTATAATTACATACATACATACATACATAAATTTTATTTGTATTTTATTGGGTGGAAACAAGAGATTCCAGGGTAGGGCAAAGGTCATTGATTGGACAGAGAGGCTCAGCGACGCAAAGAATGTGGCAGGGGAAAGAATAAATATGATTGGAAATAGCAAAGGAGAAGCTTAGCTCTAGCACTATGATTAGTTTTAAAAGGAAACAAATCAAGAATGAGAAATGCACAGAATCAGCTAAGAGAATCCACAGCTCAGGTCATATCTCCCTGCCGACTTTTAGCCATTGCTTCTTGGCTCTGACTCACCCACCATTAAAAAAAAACCTACATATGTATGCCCCAGAAGCACACAAACAACAACAACAAAAAATTCCCCCAATTAGCTGTGTGTCTGACCCTTCCAGGTTGGATTTATGCACCATAAATATCCAGAAATTGACAGACAGTCGATGGGCGCTTTGCGTAACTCCAGACTCCAGCAACGGCGGCAATTGGTCATTACAAAAGCTGCCCCACCGCGCTGCAGTGTTGGAAACTTGCAACATGAATGTATGGAGAGGGGGCGCCACACAGGGGGTGGTGGCAGCGACACACCACTACTATCCACATATGGGCGGATGGATGGATGTTTTGGATGGCAATTCATTAAACACACGCTGCTTTGCATGATTTCGGTTTAGGGTTTCTTGCCACGGCTTTTGGCAACATGGTCAAACATGACCCAAATTTAGATTATGACCGCACACACAGGCTGGGGCTGGAGCTGGGTCTGGGGCTGCATTACATATGTACGTCCCGGTGTTCAATGTTCCGCGTAGCACCACCACCACCCCCACAGCAGGGCGTCAGCACTAGCCCGCGCCCCGCACTCCACTGAGAGCGGCACGAGTTCAAAGTGAAATTCTGTATTTTCATTGTTGGTTCACATGACCGCGATGGAGGGGTTTGTCAGAACCTAATCAACACATCATCAATAACAGTGGGAAATCATTTCTATCTTTTTTTTTCGTTTTCGTTCTGTTTCGTGTTTTTTGCCGTATTTGTTTGTTTGGGTTTTACATTCCACGGGATGTGGCATGGTGGGAGATTAATCACACACTCCAGCTAGAGTTCGGGGACCACGCCACGCCACACACGACCGGACCACAGGGCAGGGCAGGGCAGGGCATGGCATGGTCAAAAGCGTGAAATGCAAACACACACAAAATGGGAAAATAACAAAGAAAATGACAAAGAACAAGCAATTTTGACGGGGTCGAAGCATTGTGTACCCTGGAAAAATAATTTTATATTTATGAGAGATATGTACACCGATAGAAAAATGTCCTGAAATTTTAATATTTTCACTGATTTATGCCTTTGATTTTCATCCAAGAGTGGTTGTATTCATATTGAATATTTTTCACTTACATTTTGATATAAATATGAAAATATTTAAATATATAATATATTTTATATTTAATTTAAATATATTTATATTTATATTATATTTATTTTAAATTGTTTTGTGTTTAAATTGAATATATTATATTTATTTGAAAGTGTTTTGTATTAAGATTAAATATGAACGTATTATAAAAGCCATTTTAATACATTTATATTTGAATCAAAGTGAATTCTATTCAATTTTACTATGTTTGTATTTAAAAATTGCATTTTAAATTCAAATATGATTTTAGCTAATTTTACTTTGGCTTTTTTTCTATCAGTGTATGTGTGAGATAATTATCTGGGTTGAAGTGTGGCAGGGATTAGTCTTTAATCGAAATATATCCACATGGCACAAACATCTTAATCTCGAATACCCCTTAGAAAGAGTATCAATAAACAAACAAAGCAACGTCCAACGCTGTTTGCTTTGAAATGTGGCTCGAAATTAGCTTAGATTATACAGTTGCCAATGAAAAGTAAACCCAAAAAAACGTAATGAAAGACAAGTGAACATTTTGTTGGACCCACTGGATTAAATGTGGATTCGCGTGGTCCAGGAGTCAGCTGTGGCAATCTGATTGCCACTGTCCAATGATGCAGCGCTCCTATTGCTGTTGCCGCTGCGGTTGGCGGTGGTGGTGGCAAGTTGATTGCCACTCACAGCCGCCGGAGTGTGTGTGTGTGGGTGGGTGCAATTGATGCCTGCAATTATACCCGAAAGCCGCACAAACAATGCGCAAATTAAACGCAATAAACAAAATCAGAGGCGTGGCTGATATGAGAGAAGGGGGCGGGGAGGGAGGGTACCAGAAGCAGAAGCAGTGGGTGGGACATGAGAATTGGGTAAAGAAAAATGCAGGAGATGTGCGGGATATAGCAGGCTAAAACAGCAGGAAGGATCTGTGTCGAGCTCTCTGGATATCTGGAATACAGATAAACAGCCAACGAAACCTTAATCGAATTTCCACCCAAAATTAAAGATTAAAGCGAGGAGCCACAGGTGCAAAACAGCTAAAGCTTTTCGCTTTAGGGAGTGGGACCTATGAAAAACCTCATGCGAGGGCGCAGGCCATAACACCTGGCCGGGGACTTAGTGCGGGGGGAGGGTTACAGCTGCCCCGCAGGCAGTGGCCAAATGTAAATATTTTATGCCACAATTTGCGCGTTGATTTGTTGCATATTAAACAACGACCGCAGGCCGCGTAGGCCGCACTCTGCAGCCATAAACCACCATCATCAGCCATCAGCCACTGCCACAGAGCATGGGGCAGGCAGGCTGGCAGGCAATAACCAGCTTTGTGGTGCAATTAGCTGTTTTTTTTTTATATTTCTTTTTTTTTGTTGTTGTTCAGACCATTCCGTCATAGATTTCTCTGTGGGGCATGGCATTGGCTATGGCGCTCCCGTAATTTGCTCATAACCCGGCTAATAGACAGCGTCAAAGGCCCCCAAAGCCAAATTGGGGTGTGTTTGCCGTTGCCGTGGCCATTGCCGTGTTGCGAGTAACGGGTTACGAGTGTGCTACAGCCTGGTGGCTGTGTTGATTGCTCCGTTGGCTGCTGCTGCTGCTGCTGACCAAACCACTAACCGATTTTGGACCACACTTAATCCCGACCAACGCCTCGCGCAACACGCGCCAAATGTGGCAGAGGATGAGGGGGAGTGGGAGCCTAGAGCCTGAGGATTTGTTTAGTTGAGTGACAAGTGTTGGGCAGCATCAACTGTGACCTTTTGTGTGTGTGTTGTGGCTACTTGAATATTTTCCACACATTAAAAAGGGTTTTTTGCCATTTCATTTCCTAATCTCGAATCTTTTGTTTCACTGCTTGGCATCTTTTTTGAGGTGTCTCCTCTCAATGGGTTAAGCTCTTTATCGAGCAATCAGGCTGCCCCCCCTGACTACCAACTAAAGTTGTAAGCAACCTTGACTGGCAACGCATATTTGTGGCTTAGAAGCACTTGGCACATGTTGATGTTGGCACTTTGTCATTGTGTCTTTTTTTTTTTTTTTGTATTTTTGGGTTTGTTTTTGTGGTTTGGATTTTGTGTGTGTAAACTCATGAATTTATTCAAGCGCTCATTGCCTCAATTAATGCGACATTGAGCGCAAATTGCTGTTTGTCATTAATCTTCATTTAATTTCGGGGTTGTGCCACAAGTGGGTTACGATTTGCCCCATCGCCATCCCCAGTGCACTCTCCAGTGCATGGGTACTTTGATGGATGGGGCAGGAAGTCGCCTGGATGGTTATGGTTGATGGTTTGCTGTTGGCAGGGTCTCAATCAATTGTTTGCTATCAAGGGTTTGCCACAAGGATATTTTGTGTAGTGGCATTTCTTTGTGCCCGACACACGTCCGTCCACTCGAACTTGGTTGCTGGTCTGGTTTTTTTGTTTTTTGGGGCGCTACAACGAGTACGAACGAGTACCAATTGTTGGCAATTCAAGTGGCAGTGCATTACGTGCATTAGTAGCCTGGCCATGGCTGGCAGCAGCAGCAGCAGCAGCCCTTTAGTGTGTGTGCATCCCTCTGTTTCTTTTTTGAGCTGTGTGGCAATTCTTCTTCTTCGTTGCGAGTGTGTCAAGATTTACGACACTTTTGTTGAAGCCCCCACCCTCCTCTCCAGACCTATGCAAAATCAATAAAGTGGGAAGTGCGGATGGGTTGATGCGATGACGGCGGGGTGCTGGGTGCTGGGTGCGCGATGCTTATCGCGGGTTATTGTTTGCCTGGTGGCTTGTCAAGAGCACAGAGGCTCTGCTCTTGGCTTAATTCGCCTAGAAAAATCCACAGCCTCTCGTATGCCTCCCTTATGCCTCCCTTTTTGGTGAGATTGAGATAAGTTGAATGATTTATGCCTGACACGCTTTATTGAAAAGCCATGAAAATCGAGGGGCACTCTCTCGCTGCCTGCCTGCCTGTGTGGATGTGTCTCCCTATGAAATGGGGTCATCAGCTGATAGCATTCTGATTTATATGAGCCAGAGAGTTTCGACATTCATATTTTCGTTCGTATGTAGTATGTATTTATCTGTGTGCGCCTGTGGCTGCTGGCAACGTGTCGTATGAGTGACATTAGCGGGAATCCCCTCGGCTAACAAGCTGCCATCTACAGAGAGGCAGCCAGCCCGGGAGAAACAGTTAGACCTCGTCCGTCTGGCGTCTCTCCCCATCTTGCCCCATTCCTTTTGCATGCACACTGATAAGGCCACAAACAATGACAGTAGTGCCAGTGGATGCCACATGGCGCAGCAATAGAGGAACGGAACACACATCAGTGGTAGAACTAGTGCCACAAACAGTGGCACTGCCAACCTGTCCCACAGTATCCCCCCCACTCCCCTCCCCATTCCGTTTGTGGCAACGCTGGGCACGGGCACGGGCACCCACCCCAAGAGATGCGACAAGTCATGTGTCTCTTCTGCTAGCCCCAGCCCCCCCTTGCGATCCCCTTGCTCCTTTTGACTCCCGACTGTGGCATATACTTAACAGTAAAAATAAATATTTTACTATAAATCATGCATTAGAGTCGCCTGCTGGCTCTGCCTCAGAGATCTGCCAGAGCCAGAGCTAGCTAGAGGCTGCCCCGCCGTCTGCCGTCTGCCGTCTGCCTCTGCCGCATGTCTTGTACCCTGTCACAGGGGGCCTCCGATGCTGTTGCTGTTGCTGTTTCTGTGGCCATGCCTCACGACACGACGCTCGGAAGTAACACACATTTAGCGCTTGGCAGTCACAGAAATAGCCCGAACAGGACCAGGGCTCCGGGATTGGCATGGCTTGGCATGGCCATAGCATGGCTGAGAGATACATATACCCGTTTTTGGCACTACTGCCAGCAGGAATGTGATTAGAGCCGACTACAGAGAATCCTAAGCAGAGAAAATACTTAAATAAATGTTTTAATAATTGAGGGAAATTCAAGCAGAAGAACAGCGAGAAATTTGAGCCTGTAAAATGGGTAAAGAAAACTTTAAGGAATCTCCGCAAATGAAACATTTTTGGCCAATAATTGGACACTAATTGGAGGGGAAAGGCAAACAAAAGAAATCCCGCTAAAACTAGCCTTAAACTCCGATTTCTGGCTACTTTCCGCCTGTGCTGGACACAGGCAACACTCGTGGAAAATGTTTTGCAGCAATCTTCAGTGTTTGCTTTTGGTGACTTTGAAGAGGGAAAATGTTTATAAATAAATTGCAACAGATATATTTGTGTACGAGTGGAGTTTCTGTGGCACACGCAACAACAGCAGCAGCCGCAACAACATATTACGTATACGAACGATATGTGTGTGCATCGATATGTTTCCCAAAACGGCAACACAGGCCGTATCGTCAGCGGCACCGGCACCGGCACCGGCACCAGCAGCGGGCTGCGCATGCGCTATGGTCAAGGCAGCCCTCGTCCCCTGCCCCGTCTCTTTGCCACTGGCCTCGTGTAATCGATGAGTATGTTGCACATTTGGTCAATAAACGCATTTCTGTCATTTTTCTCCTTTTAGCCGTTTGTTGCGCCTGCAAATTTATGGCGCGATTTGTGAACCGCAAAAAGTTAGCAAAGTTGCTAGCTGCCTTGGGCCTTCTGCCTCTAGCGCGCAGCCTCCACATTGCTTGCTTGCTTGCTTGCCACATGCCATTTTCATTTTGACTTTGACATTAATTTGTGTGGCTGCCAGTTGACTTGACCAGGAAGTGGCCAATAGCCAGAGCCACAGACACAGACACAGCCAGAGCCAGAGCCAGAGCCAGCGATAGCAAAAAGCATTCATCATACATCTTTCCATATGCAAAAGAGCATCCAGTGGCATCCTCTCTCTTCCCCCCCTGCCAACCTGTCCTTTGGGGACATTGCCATTGTCATTTTGGGGCACAGAACTAACAAGCTGCAATCGATTTATGCGTGCAAAAATGATGATGAGACTATAGGCCTTGCGTAGAGATTGCCCTGGAGTGCTGCTCCACCACTGTGTGTTGCACTGATGCACTACCGGGGTCCAGTCCACATGTCACATCATTATTTGTGCCACTGACTTCGGTTTTCGTTTTGGGTTTTGGTTATTTATGGGTCTTTGGGTGAGACAACGGAGGTTTCTTTCCTTTTGCAGTCTGCATACCCTTGACGGTAGAGTCTGCGGCATAGAGCAGTGCAGATGGGCAGCGGTAATGCGTGGATGCTCGATCTGTAGGTTCAGTCTCTTCACTTTAAAGCAGCTGCAGGCGCAAACTTGAAGCAGCAGCATAGAAGAAAAACGAATTTCATTGGCAGTGTATTTAAAAAGTTCTCGCTTAAGCCAGCAGCTTTTTTTTTTTTCTTTCCGGTTTTAGGTTTTTGTTTTGTGACAAACCGCTTCAACGGTTGTGGCTTATATCGGTAAATCACAGAATCTCCTTTCCTCTAACAAGTGCGCAGCAGAGCGGAGTCTCTCTCTCTCTCTCTCTCTCTCTACGTCTCTGCAGCTCTCTATCTCTGTGCCTTTTGTGGCCAAAACGTAGCCGGCGAGGGTTTATTAAATTTATGCAAATTTTATTTATAAAAGGCGAAGAGGCAGAGGCTGTATTCTCCTCTCCCCACACTCCCCACAGCCCGTCATCGATACAGTCGCTCCTTTAAACTCCTCCTCAGGCTGCTGTCAGCTGCAGTGGCTCCTACGCCTGCCACATGCCTCCTCATGTGTGTGTGTGTGTGTGTGTGTGTGTGTGTGCATTGAATGGAAGTCTCCTACCTCCTTTCATGCCTCTGGGCTCTACGAGTGCACCGCCTCTGCTGGAATATTTTATGATTTTTGATTTAGTTTGAGAGTTGATTGGTTTTTGGAGTCGTCAAAAACGTTGACATCGGACTGACATGGCGCGGGCGTTGCACGCTGATCGCCTGCCTGTTCACCGCTCGATTGCCATGTCTTTATTACAATCAGAGACGGGCCCTGATGCTTCAGAGGAGCAGTGGAGTTAAAAGACTGATTGACTAAGGAGCTTCTCGATTTATATGCTAAAGAGCAGCAGCCCCAAGCAGCAGCCCCAGCAGCACCAGCAGGAGGAGGAGTAGAAGCCACCGAAGTTGTCACTCGATGGCAGGAAGCTCCACGATGTATTGAGATGGCGGTAGTCTCCCCATCCACAATCCACATGACCTACTCTCAGGCAAAAATAATGGCGTCTAAATCAATTGTGTGCCATTAATCAAGCCCCAGAGCTGCCGGCTATAATTAGGCCAGAGCTTAACTAAAACGAAATATTCATTGGCCAACGCCCCGAACCGCACGGCTCGTTCATATATTAAATATTAATTTTTAATAGCATTTCATTAGTCGGGAGCCCCCAAAAACAGACACAAAATCGAAAGAAAAAAAATAAATACAGAGTCGAAGATTTAGATACACTTTCAGATCGATTGTTTGCAAGGAAAAAGGCATTAGATTTTAAAGAAATTTGGCAGCACTTTAACAGAAAATTATTGGAGTTTCTGCAGCTATTATTACCCTGGAGGAAAGAGCTATTATCTGATTCTATAATATATATCTGACACAATCATAATACCCTTTGACAGAGTATTTGCACACAACAAGAGCCACAACACGAGCGGAAACATCAAACAGGCGGATAGTGGGGCCTGTCATAATTTTAATTGTTAACTAGGTCGCGCGATAGACATACAGATCGAAGCAGCATTGATTAATGTGTGATTTACAATTGCAAAAAACATCAGAGAGAATGAGAGAGAGAGAGAGAGAGAGAGGGGCGGGGAGGCAACCACCCTTGCAATGTGTTAAAAATATATTCATTAAAAATACACGCAGCAATGGGCGAAAATTGTGGCCATTGAAGTTTGAGGGGGACAGGAATTGGGTGCTACATACATGTATGTACTACGTATTCCACACCCATAAAGGGATGCCACAAACAAACACGAGACAGCAACAATTCAACAACAACAAAAAAGGAAGGGCACGTGATTAAAAAATAACAGGCTTAAAATGCGCATAAATAACGATCGAAGAAAACAGAAAATAAAACCACACAACGAGCAAAACGAAACCAGAAAACAATTGAAAGAAACACACAAAATCCCCTGTGTATGAGAGAGGAGAGGTGCCACACCATTAATGCATACATATGTACATATGTGGGGCATGTGGCAAAATGGTAGCAATATGTATGTACATACATATGTATGCATTTACGTGTTTGCATACGGAATGGAAACGGAAGCGAAAGTCCGACTATTTATTTAAATGAAAATCTGCACATTTGGACAAAAGAAAGGAAATAAATCTAAAATAAAAGTAAATTAAAATACAAATACAAATAAAATAGACTATAAATAAATGATAAAAAAAAGGCAACTGAATAAATGATACAAAATCAAAATAGAGTCTAAAACTCAACAAGAAATCAAATAAAATACAAATCGGTGCCTCCAAACAAGTAGAATAAATGAATATTTAATAAACTTTAAACAAAATGAATGAAATTGAATCAATTTTAAAGAAATTTAAAGGCAAATGCAATTTATATAAATAAAAACAACTCTCAAATCAACAAAAAAAATCGAATCAATCAATCAATCAAAATATATAGAGTGGGAAAGTAGTTTAATAAATCTGATTTTGATTTATTGATAAATTCCAAGTGTCCGGCAGGCACTCCACCGATTGTTGCCACAATTAGTGCCCGTTGATCCACATGACACTTTCACTACACAATCAAATGACAGATGCAGAGATACAGCATAAAGAGAGATAGAGGTAGATAAATGTAAATGGATAAACAGAAGGAGACACATGGGCATTGATAGGGGATAGGGGACCGTTACAAATGGATTGACAGATGAACAAACAGAAGGGGCACTAGCAAACATATGTGGAGTAGAGTACAGCGAGACAAGCCAACGGATGGACAGATCCACATATCACATAAGCCAACAGACACCGAGGGGTCACTCATGGAGTGCCATGCGAAAGAGAGCGAAAGAATTTGACCACAAGTGAATGACCTTTCTGGAAAGTTTTTCTTTTTTATGTTTCGTTTTGTTTTGTTTTCAGGGAGTGAATGTCACGCCCCAGCTCTATCTCTACTGCTCTCTCTCTCTCTCTCTCTATATCCAATCTCCATCTGTAGAGCAACGCACACGCCCACTCCGAACGACCGTTTGGATGGGATTTTAGCCAATTTAACACCTTTCTATTCTGCCTTTTGCGTTTGTGTGTTTTCTACCTTTTACTCATGGCTCATAGCTCATGGATACTTTGAAATTGAAGCGTTACGGCGGCGTTACAATTCAATTGTTTAGCAAATAAAAAAGAGAAGAGAAGAAAAGAAAAGAAACGGCAAATTAACTTACACCATTAATGTGCTTCATGCCGCATTTGCATGTTCTTGTATCGGCTATCGGTTATCTGTATCTGTTAGTCATATCTGTATCTATCCATCTGACACACTGCCCTTTGGCTCATCTTTTGGGGTTTTTAGTTTCGGTTCAATTACTTCTCCCACTTTGTGGGTGTTGGGGATTCTCGTGAAGAGAAAGGCCTTCACACCAACAATTGCAAGTATTTCAATTTTTGATTTTCCGGCTAATTGCAAAAGTTAATCAGTCATCATCATGATAGCCATGTGCCCAAGAGAGAGCCTGAGTTGCACGACACACACCCTTTTTTTTTTTTTGGTGCTGACAATGGATGATTAATGTGCCACCAAGGACAGGCGGCAGGCTAGCAGACACACACGAGAGAGAGAGAGAGAGACAGATACCGATCCTGGGCTTTTTGGATCTTTCATTGGCTTAGTCACCTTGCCCAGGCCTGGCATTTTGTCGCATTGAAAATATATAAATTCAAATTGTGTCAATTACGTCGTCGCTGCAGTCGCCTGTCGCTTATCGTTGCCACAGCAGAGTCTCTGCCTGTCTGTCTGTCTGTCTGTGTGTCTGTCTGCCTGTCTGCCAGTATCTGTCCGTCTGACAAACTGCTGAACTGCTGCAGTCGGACGGACTTGTGCCTGTACTCGTACTGCAGTTGGATTCAGAGACTGACAAACCTGCAACGATTTTAGCCATGGCCAAAGCCACTCGCTCGCTCCGACAAGAGTCGCTGAGACATGTCTGCAAGTTGTCGTTGTGTGGCAGTGCCAAACGTGGGGGGGGGGGGGAGGGTCAATGGAAATATCCTGTTTTGGGCAGCATGCGAGGGTTGCCATCAATTTATTTGCATTGAAATTAATTGCCCAACTGCAGTCCTCTAATGATTCAGCTCCTAGAACTTAAAACTCTTCCATCCAACCTCTTTTCCAATCGGATGTATGTATATGTATATGTATGTCTATGAGTGTACCCCTGGGGTTACATTTCTGGTCTAATTGAGTTTCTAGATAGATTTCTCAGCTTGATTTTAGCCTCGATTAATACTCGATTCCTGGGTTAATGTCATCCGCTGCCGGAGGCTGCTCCAAGCCAGTCACAACTCTAGCAACCAAAGAGTAAAAGTTACAAAATAAAAAATATAAAAAAAAATGGGATCAAAGTATGTCACGGAAATGACTCGCTTAAAATGCGTGCCACAGAGAGTTGCCGCCACAGAGAGCTCCAGGGTGTGGATGTTATGGATCATGCATTAATAAAACCAAATAGAAATCGAAACGAAACGAGAGCCCCCAAGGAGAGAACTGAACACACACACACACACACACACACACAGACACAGACACAGACACACAGTCAAGACATCGGACATCGCCATCGACATCCTTTAATGGCCCAAGAGTCAGTCGAGTAGTCCGTCAGTTAGTGCTGCTCCCACTTGAACGTGTAGGGGCCGTCATCGTTGCGCCACAGCCAGAGCCAGAGTTCTGATTCTCTGGTTCTGTAGAACACCCTGACTAAATGCAACTTTCAGCAAGAACAGGGTAAGGACAGGACCAGGGCCAGGGGACTAGACAACACGACAGCAAATGAACGCATCGTCAAACATATAGACCAGGCCATGTGCTATAACTCATTAATATTAAATGCCTGTGCCCGAGACAAGCCCCTCCAGCCAAGAGATGCACTCGGAATGGCAATGGGTATTGGGGATCGGGGATTGGTTTAGTGTTTGGGTAAAGGGGAGAGGCACAGACACACACACACAGACACACACACACAGACACACACAGAGGAGTTGTACCTCCAGGATGCCATGGACTGACTGCCTTGCCTTGCCTTACCCTGAGACTTTGTCTTGACGTTCGCTTCATGGCAAAATTTATGCGCATTTTGTTTCAATTTCATACACACACGTGACTTGTAAATTATCCATTGATGTGGCAGAAGGAGCAGCAACAACAACAAACAAAAAACTTGAGGAATTTTCGCATTGAAAGAGACGGAGAGGAGATCCCGACACGGACACGGACTCTACATTTGCCAGATCTCTTGCCACAAATTATAATTCCTTTTGGCGACAAAGAAAAATAAAAGCAACGTAAAATATGCCTCAGAGAGAAATCAAGTGTTGGAAATATGCCCTTGACAGGAAATTATGCAGTAAACCGATTGAGGGGGCATAATGCATGGATTTATTATAGAAAATATCATGGAATTCAAAAGTTGTTCTTAGCTCTTAGGGCTCTAAACCAAACTGAGTGTGTAGTTCAGCCTCTAACCATATCCCCAACAAAGTTGTGGTTGCTGCTAAAGAATACGCTGCTCTCTGTGCGTGTCAGACAACTCATGGCAATTAGGAGACCCTTTGTGAAGAGAACACACAACATATTTCAAGGCTCGCCCACAGGCAGAAAACTTTCGAAGCGATACCCAGGAGACGTACAACAACTGCTGCAAGTCGGATAAATTCCAGCGTGCAACTGCAGCAGGCCACAAAATTATGTCATGAACAAAAGGAACAACAAGCCGAAGCCAAAGAAAGTAAAAGTTAAAACCCAAAGAACACGGTGACAGCACAGCAAAAAACGAAACAAAAACAAACACAAAAAGTGTGAAACGAATAAAAACAAAAAAAAAGTGAAAATGAGGCTATGGGGCTGGGCCTGGTACTGGGGCTGTTGCTGTGTGAAAGTGTGGATCATAAATACGCATATTAGCCTCATTTTATGTCCGGAATGGATCTTGTGACTAGTGTAACATGTACATACATATGACTGTATGTATTATGAGTATCTCCATGTAGGAGGTCGCTTATGCGCGTATTTTCGTTGTCAACGAAGCATAGTTCTCATAGTCGTCGTACTATAATTAGGCTTAATTACTCGTTTCAACAGAGCGTAGAGCTAGAGATTATTTTGACAGATTTCACTTTTCAGTCAGGGCAGTGCAGGGCAGGGCAGGGCAGGCAACAACACGCAGGAAATATTCAATCTGAGTGTCAGAGCAATTCCCTGCCATTGTGCTGCTGCTGCTTCGGCTGCGGCTGCTGTGCCCTCATCTGTATCTGTTACTGTGTTACTGTTTCTGTTTCCTTTTGGGTAATTATTTGCATGCAACTTCTTCTCGTGTAAGTCATTTTGTGGTCAATATTAAGCCCTGGCCTCTGTCTGGCCTCAAATTACACATACACATTCTGACCCGAACCGAGCAGAGGCCCCCCCCCCCTGGTAAGACACGTTAATAACAGCAACAAGATGAAAGAAATGCCAGCCATCAATGGCCGACATTTTAGATACTCTTTAAAAATGGAAAATCTTTGAAACTTTATGGAGAAAAATGCGAATAGAGCGTGTGAAACCATTTTCCTACCGTAATCTATATCGCAGTGATTCTGCTAAAATCATGATACCCTCTTTCAGGGTATACAAGACATGTACGGGCCTGTAAGTAGCAGCAGCAGCAACAGGCACAGGCACAGGCTCAGGGGCACAAGAGGCAGCAGAAGAGTTTCTCATCTCTTCGTTCCTCTCAGTCTGCGGTTGATTTTTATGGTTTCATTAGTAGCACACACACACACGCACACACACACACACACATGGATGCTCGTCTCCTCTTCTCGCTTTTACTTCATTGGCCTGGCTGCCGCGCATGCGTATTCCACTTGGGGCATGGATATGGAGCCGCTGGCCAGTCGGTCGGCTCAGTCGGCCACTTTTGCGCTGATTGCGGCCTGAGAAAATTCTACTGACCCACAGAACTTTAACTTTTTGAGTGGCATTGTTCAATTTAGCCGCAGACAGACAACAACGACGACGACGACGACGATGATGGCCTGGCCGCAACAACAGCGAAGAGTACCCCGTGTACAAGACATTGCAGCAGGAGGGGCAGGGGCAGGGGCAGGGGCAGAGCTAAGAAATTTCACAAGCCTGGCGGCCATTTTCTTTCAAAATATCAGCTCAGCCTTTTGTCAGTCTCACTCCTCCCCTCTCTTTCGCATCTCTCTCGTCTTGCTGTCTTTTGTGGTTTTTTAGGCTTTCCAGCAGATGAATGATGCCAATGGAATGGTTTTTGGATGGCAGCTTTGAATACTGTTTTTTTTTTGGTGTCTTGTTGTCGGAGTTGCTACATATGTAACGCTCATTAACTCTTGAGGGGCAACCGAGGACTTGACAAAGGCAGAGGAGAGGGCAAGTGGAGTGGGCATAAAAGTAACCAAGGTGAAGGCAGGTGGAGGAGCAGGAGAAAACCGCATTGAAGGAAGTCTAGCAGGCATTGGGGTAGAAATCGGAAGAGGCGTTTGTCACTAAACGTGGCAGCGTAGAATGCACCCAAGGATGCATAGGACGAAGGCATCACAACAGGCCAAGCCGCAAAAACGCATCAATACGATACGAGATGCCACACATGCCACGGGGCAAATTAATTAGAGCGTAAGAAATACTGAACTTGGCACCAAGAGGAAAACCACGAGAGAATGTACAGTAAACAAACACCACCCACGCCACCCCCCACCAGCAGTGGGTGGTGACACTCATTATATTCGCACCAGAAGCAAACCACAAAACGTAATTGCATTTCATATACTTACACAAAGGAGTGGTACGAGTATGGAAGTGACAGGAGCAAGCAGTCAGACAATCAGTGAGGCAAGCAGTCGTTTCTCTCAGAGGAGGGCAAAGCAGTTCTAAGCTGTTTAAATTCTAAAACTCATTGAGTCCACAAATGCTTGGCCCCCCCCTTTCATGTTATTTCCAATAACAACTTTCTTTGTACCATCACATACCGATATCGCAATTCTCATAGAAAATTCTTCGCCCTCAAAGCTGTTTCATTCATCCTCCAGACCAGCCCACAAATACGAGGTAGCAAATGAAATGAAATGGAAATTGTTTGAAGGGAGCAGCGACACAGTATATGGACGACCTGTGTGCGACATATTTGAGCAGTCAATTTTAATAATTTCATGCAACGCCACAGCAACCGCAGGAGCCAGAGGCAACAGCAGCTACAGCTACAGTGGCAGCAGCAGCTCCATTTGAAAATTGCGGAAATTGCCAATCGAAATGGAAAACATTTTCATTATTTGCTGGCTGCCTGCCTGGCAGTGCCTGCCTGACTAGTGGCTGGGCCTTCATCTGGTCATAAACATTTTGCACCCAGGTGGGTGTACAGAGTCCGTTCCATACAATAGTGCAAATATGTGGCCCATGTGCCCGTGTGTGTGTGTGTAGATTTATGACTGAAAAAAACATAAATTCGTACGGTTCGCTGGTTGAAACATACTCACACATACATGTTCATATTTTTGCTAGTTTTCGCGTGAATTGTCAACCCAGGAGGCAATCTATTCCTTCCACCTTCCTTCTGTCGACTGTTCCGACATTGCCATTGATTTATACAAAATTGGCCCCAAGACGACATATAGAAGTTGTCAATGTGCAATAAGCAGGTAAACAAATTTTTATTTTAAAATACCCTGTACTATAATGTTACCTTGGACAAGAGTTAGCATTCCTCAATCAATAAAATGTATTTATTTACAGATTAAAGAAATTTCTATCATTGCTGTTGGAGTAAAAGATTATGGCATTCACCATTTGGAGGATATGGTCGATATAAAGCCGAAATTCTCTTTAATTCTCTTTAAAATTCCTTTTTTCTGTCATTTTGATAGAGTTCCAAATAAATCACATTATCACGGATATCTTATGATTAAAATACACATTAATCCTCGTTATTAATTGTCTTCCTCCTTCCTTTAAAATGAATTGTGGGTGGTGCCAGGATTGAAGACAGACAGAGATTTAATTTATTTAAACATTTCGTGCAAGTGGTCAAGGGGTTCAGGACTAAGGTTCCTTGACATCCATTCATTATACCCAAAAATGGTCAAAAATGGTCAAAAAATGTGTTAAAAGGTGTGTTTCGGATGTGGTTCGGTCGGGGGGCCATGTGGGGAGCACCTCGTGATTTATGCTATGCATTCAAATGCAACTTTCGGGGTGCGACGAGGAGGAGGAGGCGGCGGTTGGAGTACGACTGGCCGATCCATATGGCAGCAGCCATAAATATGTCAATATAAACAGTCCGACAACCAGAGACCCAGCAAAAACCAGAG
The DNA here is from genome assembly GCA_035043285.1 of Drosophila subsilvestris. Lineage (NCBI taxonomy): Eukaryota > Metazoa > Arthropoda > Insecta > Diptera > Drosophilidae > Drosophila > Drosophila subsilvestris. Next base: position 661,320 of record JAWNNB010001795.1, read on the forward strand.
AACAACGAAAACATTTCAATAAAAATCAAAAATCAAAATCAACAGCAGGCAAAAAAATCTCCCAAAAAAAATATAAAAAAAAATAAACAAAAAAATCATTCACCGGACGCTATCAAATTTTATAAGCCTTTGTTTTTGGTTTTCCCTCACTGCTCTATGGGGGCAGGGGGGGGGGGGTTGGCGGAGTGGTGTTCGGGTTTGGGTGGCCTAGGGGAGGGGCGCTACGTGGATTGAGTAATCGGTTATCCAGGCTCTGGCATCGACCATGTCATTGCCAGCGAGTTTTTTTTTTTGTTTTTTTTTTCGGCCCAGGTGTGCTGCTGCTGCTGCACACATGGACACGACACAGAAAACGGAACAGACCCAATTTTGTTGCATGACTATGACACTGTTGAAGGTGCCCCAGCAGCAGCAGCGGCAGCAGCAACAGCAGCCGGAGGCAGCCACAGCCGTGGCGCATGACTCAGGTTCAAGTTGGGTCGCAATCAAAGCCGATAGACAGCCGAGGCCCTCATCGAGGGTATGTTTAATATTGCCGCATATTGCCACAAGATGAAATATTCAAAAGATTTCACCTTAAAAAAGGGGTTTCCAGTGGGGCGGGGAAGAGATATGGCAAGAGATTTGCCTGAAAGGTTGAACAAAGTAACCCAAAAATTCTTGATTGATTGAAGAAAAGTTTCTTGGCTTTGGAATGAAATTTGTAAAATGTATCTATACGAGTACATTATTTATCTTGATTTTCCATACAAATAACTTTGAGCGTGGCTCTTTAGGTCAAAAGTTGTTCCATTATTCAGTTGGCAAACTAATTTTTCAAGTGCCATCCATGGTTCTGGGCCTCTGCCATGCGATGCATGGCCATAAACTAAACAAACCTGACCCACATCTTATTAATACAGACAAAAAAAAAAAACTAAAAACAAAAACCAAATTGTGTGCATATCAAGGTAAATTGGCCAAAAACAAGAGCAAAGCTTTGGCCAACAGCCAGAGACAGAGGCACAGCTAGAGAGCCGGCCAGAGCCTGAGTCTGAGTCTGAGCCTGAGCTCTGTGTAACCTACATGGCCAACTGACTTGAATGAGTGTCAAAACTATTTGGCGCTAATTGCCTTTTACGATTATTTTCACATTTGGCCAGAGCCAACAGCCACGCGGTTCGACTGACTCCTCCACAGCCCCTCCCTCATCATACTCTCACCTCTTTGGAGGAGCTCCTCCTGGAGGCAGACACTTAGAGGCACGCATGACTACACAGAGAGAGAGACAAAAAAAAGGGAGTCCAAGAGAGTGGCAGCAGGCAGCTTGAGGTGAAGCATGCTCGAGTGCGTCGCATTACGTTCCATATACCACGATACATACATACATACATACATACATATGTATGCATATGTGTGTACTTATATGGAGGGGCAGGCAAGAGCAAAAGATAGACATATCTACATCTGCCCCGTGGCACGCAACATATTCGCTTATTAAATTGAATTAAATTTTTCGTACGTTTTATTTGCAGCTCTCTACGTGAGAGAGTTATGCGGGTGCACGTGAAGGTGGATGGGTGGAGAGTGGCAGGGCGGCAATGGGGCTGCTGCTATGGCTCTTGTGGGTTAATGTCAAAGATAGGGGGCACCAACTTTTGGTTATTATCCTCAATTATGGTTAACGGGTCAAAGCGACACATGACTGAAGCAGAAAGAGGCAGAGAGGAAGGGGGAATCATGCGACAATAGAAAAGCCATATATAAAAAAAAAACGTAATTCCAGTGGGTGCATGACCCATAAAACCAAAATAAATACCAATTAATTGTCCAGCAAGATTGTTTTCGGGGGCCACAAAGCGATGGCGGAACCCACATAAGTGGGTTATCCATAATTCAGATAGAATGCCCAATGGGAGAGGCATAGGTGATATGTAATACGATAGGCATAGCCATTATATTGTTTAGAAATTAATAAATAATTAGAGGTGGGTTGTTGGAAAGGTTTCTGGTCTGAGCAACGACTACTCCCTGCGGCAGCAAAGAGATATTATATAGCAGGGAATTTAGTTGAAGTCATTAAGACATCTATAGAATGTGCACATACCTTATCGATCAATTGATGGTATCTGAAAAATACAAAAAAAATTATTAAAACATAAAGAACAAAAATTCCATAATTAAATGATTTTCCAAGCAATTTCATGTGATGAAAGTGATTTTTAAGAATGCGTACACTGATAGAAAAAACCAAAGTAAAATTAACCACAATCACATTTGAATTTAAAATGCGATTTTTAAATACAAACATAGTAGAATTAAATAGAATTCACTTTGATTCAAATATAAATGTATTTAAATGGCTTTTTTAATACGTTTATATTTAATCTTAATAGAAAACACTTTAAAATAAATATAATATACTTAATTTATATATGAAATATATTTAAATTAAATATAAAATATATTATATTTAAATATTTTCATATTTATATCAAAATGTAAGTGAAAAATATTCAATATTAATTGGATGAAAATCAATGGCATAAATGAGTGAAAATGTTCAAATTTCAGGGCTTTTTTCTATGGGTGTAGGAATGAAAAATTTGCTTAAACATCATCAATGATAAACCATGAATATCATCGCATAATTTTCCCACAACAATAAATTAGGATATCTTTATAAAGCCTCAATTTGATGGCTCTTAAGATGAAAGTCTTCTACGAATATATTCCTATAAACGGATGAACACCTAAAGATGGACAAAGCTTTTAATTATATTGCAGCAAGCATCAGGTTAAAGGCATCCTTCAAGGCATAAACATCTGATCGTTGCAGCGTATTTCACTTTAGATTAATTAGCTTTTAATCAGCCAACATAAAAAACAAAACAAAAGAAAACAAGAGATTTTTCATTATTTACCTGTGGCGGCGCTGTGCGGCCTGGCCTGTGTGTGCAAATAGTTAATCATGCAACAGACAGTGCTGAGACATGGCTAAAAATAGTAAAAGACAACAACAACAATAATAGCAACAGCAACGGACTGATAGAATACGAATGAAGAAGAACAAAAGTTAAACATGTTTTTGGAAGGCAATTCACCCATCGGTAATTGTCTATCGGGGCACTTGGCACTTAATTGCCAGATGGTACGAGTCGAGACAAGACGAGACGAGGGAACTACGATTGCCACTGGATTGCTGGATGGCTGGATTGATGTAACTATTAAACAATAAAATAACTCTAAAGTTGGAGAATTTTCTAATGGGATATGGCAGTGGGGAGTGGGGGGGGGGGGGGGCAGGCCAATGTCAAGGCATGTTGATGGGAAATGATCATCACGATCATCGTCATCATTATTATTGTTATGGGCAGTCAGACAAGGTCAGTGAAGTCATCTTCAAGCGATCTAATGGATCTTAATGGTCTAAAGTCGAACATATGTATGTAGGTTTCCCCCTTGCCATCTCTTTTATTTTCCACATTCCAATTATCAGTTTGTTTCATTCCAGCATTCCTTTAAGGCAGCCGCCAATAGAGTTACAATCTTTGAAGCGTTCCATTTGAGGGGAAATCTAAGAGCAATTAAACTTCCCTTTGAAAGGAGCATTCCTGAGGGAACAGTTTAAAGGTTTATCCCACACTCATATATGGTTTGCTTCCGCCTCAAGGTGCCTTCAAAGCTTTCGGTAGCTTACTGTTCTAGTGGGGAAATCCGATCGCTATGGGAACCCCACGTCAAGGTCAGTTCTCAGAGCTGGCATCCCAACTACCATCGATTTTAATGGCCTATAGAGCTTAAAGATCTCCAAATAGGTTTCTCTTTTTCCGTGTGATTGCCGTGTCTTAAAGCCAGACAGACAGACAGACAGACAGACAGCTAATGGACATTTCAATTGCACTGTGGGGGCGTGGTCTGACCTCTGTCAAGGATGAAATGCAATCAAGATTGAGCATGCCATTTGATAATTGATTACAAATCTCAAGTAACGAACAAAAGGAGAAAATCCCCCACCAAATGGGGAAAGTTGTATTGTGTGCCCCATTCAAAATTGAGTAATTGCCTGGAAAAGAATGCAGCATCAGCTGCAGCAGCACGTGTGCCGAGTCTTTATATTGTACATAAGTACATTATCATTATCTTGATGTTTATCTGCAGAACATAAATCAAAAGATTGATTGAGCAAATAAAATATAAAAAAACATACATATGTACGAGTATTTGCTTTTGGTCGTGACGGTTTTAAGCCAATGCAATCAACATGTAAATTAGCTAATAATAAAAATAACAAACGATCATAAATACACACACACAGAAATCCATGGCCAGAACCGACTCGGGTGATATAATGATAATACATTGAGAATCGATCAACCAAAAGATAATCGCAATGATGAGCTTATCCCACGTTTTAGCAAGAACATAAAGCCAAAGCCTTAAGCTCTCTTGACCAAGTCAAGGCCGAAAGAGTGTTTTTTGTGTCCAACAATCCGCGCGCTTTGTTTGCCCACACGACGAAACGAAAAGAAAAAAGAAGCAAAACGAAGAAGCTGCAAACACAAACACAAACAAAACCAAATACAAAAACAAAAACAAAATATCAAATATTAGTGGATGTTAAATAACTCTTTGTTGTGGATATTTCACTTTCATCAGTGTTTACTTTTTAACGCTATAATTAAGCGAATGCGTAATATTCGTACGAGGTTTTTTTCTGGCCAATGATTTGCGCGAAAACGATCGCTTGAGGGTCAAGTGCATGAAATTTGTTATGCGATCAAGGTACGCTGTGTGTGTAGCTCCCTCCTCACCGATGATAGTCATCATGATAATGCAATGTAAATTGTAATTAAAATCAACAGCAAAAGCGCCTGGATAGGGGGTCGTGTCTGTGTCTGTGTCTGTCTGTTCTGTCCCTCTCTCTCTCTATCTCTCTGTTCTCTTGTGTTCTAGACCATGTTTTGTGTGCATTTGAGATTAATTTATGCCAACATTCGTTCCAAGACATGACGAGCACCAAAACCGACTCTTCGACTTCCACTTGGACTCCAGTTGGAGTCGAAAGTCTGACGACTGGAGTCGGCGTCGGAGTTGGAGCTGAAGTAAGAGTCGGAGTTGGAGTCGGGAGTTAGTTGGTCGCATACATAAATAAATTAAAATTGCTAATGGCTTGCGGGCATAAACTGCCCTTCACTGCCCCTTCTTTCTGGAACTCTCGCCCCGTGCAACGCCCATAATTAAAAGCAACAAGAACCACAACACCACCAACAAGGCACACAAAACAAGAAAAATATTGCAATACTTTCGACAGTCGCAGCTATAGATACCCTTAAAGAATCATTTAAGACATATAGGCATAGAAATAAGATCAGATTTCGATCCAAATACGAGCTTTAAAACTGCTGAAGAGTACTGCTTGTGTACTGCTTAGCTACTACTTTAGAACTCTCCATTGCACTGCTTTGACTGCAAGTGGTATGCGCAAAAGTTCGCTTGGAGGATCGCAAATGTTTTCTTCTTGTTGCAAACATCATGGATACCCTCTCAAAGAGCATACAACACACAATAAAACCATGACCAACTCAAGGAAGGAATACGGAGAGATATACAAGAGTGCCGAAGCAGGAAGACAGAGAGGGGTATAGCGATCGCTGGGTCTGTGGCATAAATCAATCAATTTATCGTCCCAAGGAGTAGCTGCCAGAAGGAGAAGAAGACTGCCACTTCTTCCTACAACCCAATCCTCTCTCCCCCTTTCCAAATGCTTGAAGTAGGAATCTCACTCTCTCATGCCGTCTCTTTCTGTGGGTGCAATGACCCAACTCTAAGCTCACCTCTGAGCCAGAACTTTGCTTGTGTCTGTGGCTGTGGCTGTGACTGTGGCTGTAGCTGTGTGGCAATTGTGCTCCCCCGCAACCCATCAGACTCCCATCATCATCATCGTGGCTTGTTTGCATACGAAGACGAAAGACGAAGAGACATTGCCGCAGAGAGTTCCTTGTGGAAAATTGCAACTTTGCCAACAAATAACCCAAGCCAAGCAAATCCCTGCCGCTTTAAGCCAAACTGTAATTTGCTGTCTCTGCAGTTAACTGGAACTTGCCTCGTAATGTTCTATAATTCATTGCCAACCGAAAGAAGTTTCGCTTAAATTGGAAAAATAAAAAAAACATCAACATAAGTCAGAGAGACGGCAGGTAGAATGGAGTCTGGCATAAAGAAAATTCAATTTTCATTTTCAAAAAAGAATCAGTTCTGGAATGCCAATCGGCTGCATGCCCATAGAGATCCAAACTTCAAACCAAACAATTTTTTTTTTTTGGGGGGAGCTGCGCGGACAATTGTCTTTCCATTGAAGTGGCAGACATGTAATTAACACTTGGCAGAATGACACTACACACTGGCTTTTAATGCGTTTGGCCTTCTCAGTGGCAATTTGACGAAAATTGTGGGGTTTCATTTTGGATTATATTTCAATGTGAGCACTGCTTGGTTACTGCTTAGCCATTGCTTAAGCTTGCGATTGCACAGCTTAGCTAGTGGTATTTATATTAAATTTGTTTGCGGTGTTCCACAGAAACTTGTAAACTGCTTTAACTTTCAATTGCACTGCTTAAGTATATTTTGAATTGTTGCTTCAGGGAGATCAAAAGCTCTCTCTCTTTCTGCAGATGTCATCACAAACACACACACACACGATGTGGGCAATGCATCAAGTTTAAGGCTTAATCGGTGCGACTATCCCCGCATCAACCCAGCACCCACCCCTCCTGTGCAGACCCCTCTCCATCACTCAGTTGCAGCCAAATTGCTGCCATTGCAATTCTCAATGCTCTTTTTTTTAGACTTCTTTTCCACGCTTCGTTTGTGTCGACAGCAGCTTTTCATTAGACAATTTCCCAAAAGGGGGGGGGGGGACAAACAGAGATAGATAGTGAGACAGAGAGAGGGGAGGCGGACGGGGGACAGGGAGCCCGGGGGATAAGTGCATGCGTTGTCTGGCATCGGTTCGAGGGTATCAAGAGACAAGAGGCAACAGATTTTCATTATGTCGAGTCGACACTAACAACTTTTACTTCTCTTTGCTTGCACATCCCTCGCGCTCTCTCTCTCCCTCTCTTTCTCTCTTTCTAACAGTAGCGTGTGGTACATTGTTAGCTTAATTGTTGTTGTTCTTGTTGTTGCTGCTGCTGCTGCTGTTAGAATGTGCGCATTATTGAGTTACGTGCTTGGCGGCACAAAAGCAACAACACAGCACACAATTGCAACAAGCAGTTGCAGCTTGGCACGTTTCTATTATTTAACTGTCAGCACAGAATCGCAGCTAAAAGCAACAGCAACAGCAGCAGCAACAGCAAGAACAACATCTCTGCTAATTGCCCGACAAAAATGTCTCGCACTTAACATTTGCCCAACACTTAATCGGAAAGAGTGGCAGAAGCAGCAGCAGCATCAGCAGGCGCTTCTGAGCGGAAATCTGTTACCAACAATTAAGCCAAAGCCACCAAAAGGCGAGACTATAGTCCCATAATTACTGATCCCTACACACAGACCAGACACACTCCTACGCGATGGACCCTGCCAGTGCTGCCCTGCTGCTGCATCAAAAAGAGTTGCCGCCGCTAAGCCCCCACGCTGCCAAAAATTGCTGGCGACAATGCTACGAGCACCCCTGCCATTGATGCTCTTTTTCGCCGATGCTCAAAGTACAAACTAGTTTCTGCCATTGAGGCCAGTCCTGGTTCATTATACCCGTTAGCAGAGTGTATTTATATGGGCGACAACAATCGCACCAAATCAACGCAACTGATATGCATATTAAGCACACGAAAACACCCTACAAATTAGAGTAAGGCTGGAACTTTGAATTATGCAACCAGTTGGAGTTTTGTGCACATAAGGGTACTGAAAATGGTAGGGTATTCCTCTGAATGCTAACAAAAAAAATGAATTTAAAGCTGTACTTCATTTTGTTCGCTATTCTGATGAAAAGGTAACGGACGCAAGTTTTATCCTCGCTCTCTCCCACGCTCATCCTGCTCCCCCCAGCTCAACGCTGTCTCTATCCCCCACTCATCCCTTGGGTCTCACCCACACTCATTTCAGTACCTCTCCTTCCTTTCAGACGGATTTTTGACGTTCAAGCTCTCATTAATTGAAAGTGCATATGCATAGAACAGTGTGGAACAACCGTATAAGACTACTGTGCAAGAGATTAGAGATAAAGGCACCAAAGGGCACTGAAATTTCCTCCTTAAAGGTAGGATGTTCCGCTCCAAGCTATAAAATAAATATAAACGAGAAGGAACGTGAGTCGCTTCTAGTCGCGACTCTACTTTTATACCCGTACTCAGTCAGTATATAAACTTGTGAGCTTATAATTGAAATTTTAAAAAAATTTTAAAACTTACATATTACATTTTTTTGCTACATTTGTTAACTACATCTACATGTAAAATGTAGATAATACATATAGAACAAATATTCTACATCTACCATTTAGATTCTACATCTCCTCCGCTAGGGGTTGCTCGCGCATTGCATTCGTCCTTTGTAGGGGCGGAAGGGGGCGGGGAGAAATTTTGAAATACACTTGTAACAGTGTGATATCACATTAGTCTGGAAACAAAATTTCGTTGCTCTAGCTTTTATAGTCTCTGAGATCCAGGCGCTCATCGGGACGGACAGACAGACAGACGGACAGACGGACGGACAGACAGACATGGCTCTATCGACTCGGCTATTGATGCTGATCAAGAATATATATACTTTATGGGGTCGGAAAAATTTCCTTCTCTGCGTTACACACATCCACTTTTAGCACAAATACAGTATACCCCTTAACTCTTTTTGAGTACGGGTATAAAAATGATTTAAGCTGCACTGTTCAGTTATTCTGATGAATTGATTTCTGTTGAAAATATTCATTAAAGGCCACTCCATGGAATAAACTCTTAAGCATAGAGTGCCAGCCTTAGCCTTATGGTGCCACACTGTAGTATATGCACATTTTGGCCATATCGTATGAATGGGTTAATATCTTGATGGCTTTTTCGACGACACATAACGGTAATTGCTTCCCGGTTGAAACAATCGCTGCTGCACGTGGGTCTCTTGCCTCTTGTCTCGCTTTTTGTTAAGTTTTTGTTGAAAAGAGAAAATTATTAATTATTTATTGCTGCAATCTGAGTGCGCCCGGTCGTCTGTCTTTCGTGTCTCGAAACACACGGCTCGGCTCGTCGTTCCGTTTTCATTGTTTGCCGACTATCAAAGAGATTTCTCTATGAACCAAGGCAAGGTCACATCGGTTGAGCTTTGAATTTAACGGTCCCCCAAATGTATTATTACTTACTATATATGTATGTATGTATATTGATATTATTTCGTTGTTCGTTGTCTGTGGCATTATATATAAGTCTATACAATAATACACAAGCACGAAGTCGGGGCGCACAAATCGATTCAAGGCTCTCCAACCAGAGCGAGCTCTATGCAAATAGAGCTGCCGAGCCCAATAAATGGGTTGGCGAGGGCCAGGTTTGACAGGGGCAGGGGCAGGGGCAGGGCGCCAACAGAGAGCACCCACCCACGCGCAATTATCAAAAGCTTTTCACGTTCCGTATTCCAATCGACTGTGACAACTTCTTTAATCGAAACTGATTTCAAAGACCTGGGCGTGGTCATCTCCAACATTCAACATCCCGCGCCCCTTCTATTCAAGGGTGGGTGGGGGCATAAAGCGTGTGTGGGCACACTTTTTGTCTTATTACAAATTTGACACTTTGCCTGACAACATTTTGATTTCTTGCCTATATCTCTTCGACTGCCTATATCTTTATGCTTATGTCATTTAGTTTAATGGGAATAGCAAATTATTCGACTCGTTGTCTGTCCATCATATACGAATATAATAGGCCTGCAGATAGTTTGGGGGCTGACAACTGTTGAGTATTTGATGGAAATTATTGATTTGAATAGGAAAACAGAGATAGAGGCCATCAGCATAATCAAATTCAGCAGGGAAATACTTTGGGATGTAAATCAGAGATTTGGGAAGACACAGGTAAAGACGGAACCTTCCGAAATACCCATACCTTAGGGAGGCTCCCTTATTTCCCTTAAATTACGTACGATAACTGTTTTCTTCCTATGGGAACATCAATTTCTTCTTTACTGCCCTTTCCTAGGCGATTTTATCTTGCTCCCGCATTGCTTACGCAGGGCATTCAACTCCTCATCTAGTATTAGCTTTAGTTAATCTCTTTCTCTCTCTCTACCACCCTCATATTTAGATCTGTATGCCACTCCTTTCACTCTTCCCCATGCTGTGGTCTTATGGCATTATTACATTTTTTGTTGCTTTCGGAATTTTCTTGCCATTTTTGTTGTTGTTGTTGTTGTTGTAGTGTGGCTTTTGACAAATTTGCTGCCCATAAGCGTGAACAGCAAATGTCGGTCCGAACTGGATCTGATGCTGGACGATTGTGGGGGACATTGACGTTGACGTTGACTCTGACGCGGACGCGAACGCGAACGCAGGGCGATTGTTTGGAATCAAAAAAGCGTGTGAATCAAAATAAAAGAAGAAAAATGTAAAAAATTATATCATTTGTTGTTTGCTATAGTTTGCCTTTGGAATGAACGGACTACAACAAAATTAAGCTTTTGTGACGGTCTGGTTTGCGGCTGGCTCTATGTATTTTTATTGACAGCGATTTGCGTTGATTTCTGTTGACCATGAAGAGTTGGTGTTGCTGTTGGCTGCTGCTGCTGCTGCTATGAGTGTACATTTTTGGGTTCAATAAGCTTTTGTTTTGGCTAATTTATGCAATGGACTGCGGTGCCGTCTCCTTTGCAAATGCCAAGCCCCCAACTGAAGCACTGATGAGCGGGGGGGGACTCCACTGGAGTTCAGGGGAAGTTCTTTAATTAAATTTTCAATTTAAAACACTTGACGCCTCCTCTGAGAGCACGGCTTTTGGGGGGGGTGTGGTGTAGTGGGGTGCGTTGTGCTTCGGGGGGCAGCAGCAGGCGCCAACTTTTCATTAAGGAATCTCTGGCGACGTCTAGACCTCATGAAGATGATCGAACAAGAAACCTGACCAGACTCAAAGTGGAAATTAATGCGGTAAACGTGTTTCGGTTGGTTTTGTTCTTTTACTTTATTTTCTTTTTGCTCCTTCTGCAGATACATATGCGCCACCTGTTGGTGGAAATGTGTGAAATTTATGTTAAGTTTGCGAAAAAAAGTTAAAGTTAAATAAAACTTCAAGGATATCGATTTTCCTGGTTCATTCCAGATATTTCACAATTTCGTTTGCTTTCTTACTTTTTTCCAATATCACATTGGAAACTTCATTCCAAAATCACTGCCGCTCTTTCAATTAAAATAGTTTTCAGCTTCGGATTTTGATTTATGCACTTCCATCAAAAAGTTTACATATTTTCCAATCTTCACTCACAAAAACTTAATTCGCCATCTGAAATTGCATTCGTTCCTTCCACATCCACATCCAAATCCAATTTCTTTCCATGTTCATTTTTACGACTTTCAATTTTATTCCTTGTTCTCTCGACTGTTTCTGGTAATTGGGACCTTTTTATGGTTTACTTTACGATTACCAATTCGATTCGAAGCTCCAGCTTTGGCCTCTTCCAAGCACCAGTTCCAGTTCACGTACTCTTCATGTACTCGAAAATTCTCCATTTATAAGCCATCAAAGCAAACAGACAAAATTAAAAAAACAAGTTATTAAAATTTTCACTTAATAAAAACATAAAACATTTAGTTCAACCATTATAAATCAGTTTCTTGTAGTTCTCTTTTGTTGTTCTTGTTGTTGTTGTTTTTGGGCAGTTGTTCAAAAAAAAAACAAATTACACATAAATGTTGCTTATGCTTATCTCGAATTTCTATCTATTATTTCAGGTAAGTGTGAGACGGAGAGCGGTGCCGCTGGGCGGTCTGACCCCATAAACCCAAATAGAATCATGGCACGCGTGAGTAAAAGCTCCAAAAATTACCCATCAAAGTAACCGAGAGATAAATCTCAAAGAGAGCACACAGCACTGTGCAGCCCGGGGACGGCGGCGGGGGTATTATTCACTTTCTTTCTTGCTTTTAATTGCGGAGCAGCTTAATTTTGATGCGTGCGCCATTTAAATGAAGGAAATAAGTCCTCCCCTCTGCCTCGCTTGCCTCCCTTTGTGTGGCTTCTTTTTCGCTCAGACATCACGTTGCACGTACGAAAAAGAGCTGAGAGAGAGAGAGAGAGAGATGGTGCAAGGTAGAAGGAGCTGGCAGCACATTTAAGCAGCTTAACCCACTTCCGCGCACCGCATTACCATCATCATCAACATTATCAACTTCATTGTCGTCGTCGTCGCTGCAGCTTTTGTGTGTTCCGTTTCATTCTATCTCTATCTCCGTCTGTTGTCTTTGTCGCTGGAGTTACCTTTTTAATTTCCTTCAATTAAGCCGCACTTGTCACACGCAGCGGGGCAAGATAGAAGTGAGAACATATAGAAGAGGGTACAGCTATCAAGCATATCATAAAGCAGTGTAGCTGAACAGTGGGCAGAATAGAGAGCAAAGGATCGACAGAGAGGGCAAGTAAGCAGTACAGCGAGTAGTACAAGCTTTAAAGTCAAGCAGGGAAGCTTGAGAAGAACCGAGTCAACATACCAAGCAGTGCACAGAAATTTAAGGCCATAAAGAAGCGCATTCAAAGAGCGGATTCAACGGATTCAACAGTAAAGACACCTCTGCCCTACTCCTCTCATTATCATTAAACTTGAAATCTCATTACACAGAAGCGTGTAAAAGTTTCATTCATTCATTCAGATTTCTAATTAAAAGGAGTAACGATATGAAATGAGAGTGAGAGAAGAGAAGAGCGCGAGAATCATACTACATATTTTTACGTGAAGTGCAACTGCTGCTGCTGCAAGTTAATTATGCAATGTGGCATGCAGCATGCAGCATCGTCATCATCATCACCTTCAATCAGCAAGCGAACGAAAGTTGCATCACAGCCAACGAAAGTTGTGCCTTTCTAAATGTTGCAAATGTTATGTAGAATAGACGGGGCAATGCCAGACGATGACGGCCGTTGCTATGGTAGCTTCTGCTTCTGCCTCTGCAATTGTTGCAGTTTCAATTGGAATTGATGCGCCACAAGCTTGGCAGACAAACCGAACACAAAACCAATTTAAAAGCCCCAAAACAGGCAAACATTCGTCTGATAAAGAAGGGGAAAACAAAGGCAACAGCAAGGCAACAAAGAGAGTATTAAGCAGCTAGCCAAACCGCAGCTAGACAGGCAGCAGGAAGAGGCAGTGCAGCAGGCAGTGCAGCAAAGAAAGAGGCAACAGGCAGTGCAGCAGGCAGCAGCAGCAGAATTAGAGGCAGTGCAACAGGCAGAAGGCAGCCTTTTTTAATGGACCTGACTACAAAATGCCAGGCAGTAAAAACAAATGAAGCCAAACCGAATGTGTCCAAAGCCAAGTGGAAGTCTGGCCAATGCAGCGACCGAGGCAGAAGCAGAGGCATGGACACAAACCCCATGTCCGTGCCATGGCTAATGCAATGGCAATGGCTAACTAAGACCCGTAACCCTCTCGCTGCTGGCTCGCTGGCCGGGCGCGCACTTTCAGTTTTCAAATGGCCAAGACAACAGCAGCAGCAGCAGCAGAAGATAACAAGAAAGTTCAGATAGAGTGGCGGCATAGGCGCACTTTGAATGCGCTTACCATTCAATCTGCAGCATAGATTTTCCTTTCTCTACATAATCCTTGCATATCTTTCGTGAAACGCATCCCCCCACAACAGCATCGAAAGGCAAACAACATTTGTTATCATATTTCATGGGTAAACATCATTAAACCCATCTCGAATGTGCCCCGTCATGGACCAATCAGTGTGGCATACCTTAAAATGCAAACCAATTTCGGAGCCCCACTGCTACTGACTCCTCCCTGCCCTTGGAGGGGTCTTCTGCCTTTGGTCAAACATCATGAGCAAGTCATAAATACCCTTTGCTGGTAGTTACGTTTTTCGCCAAGGATGGGGCCACAGCTCGATTCGCTTTTATGGCAAAGTCAAATAGGAAAACAAAATAGAAGTTAATCTAATAACAAAGATTGAGCGCAATAATTTTAGCGATTGGCAGCGCAGATTTACCATGCCACGGCATGCCATGGCCAAGAGCCCAAGAGCGTCCAGTCCGTCCGTGCCAGGCAAAAGTAAAACCGTCTCGCAGTAAAAGGGAGCGTCCTACCCACAGACCAGAGACCATAGACCGAACATCGAAGACCCTCAGACCTCAGACCTCAGACTGCAGAGCCCAGAGCCAAGACCAGGGACAGACTCCAAATGGATGTTGGGGCTTAGAGCAGAGCGTGGCCAAAGTCTCGTTAGCGTTTTTGGCCCCGGCAAGTGCAGCTGCTGGTGCTGCCGGAGACGCGCTGGCTGCCTCAGACGTTCGTTGCACTTGCCGCACTCTCGCGGCGGTGGCGGCGGCGGCAGCGGCAGCGGCAGCTGCTGTATCTGTATCTGTGCAAGACCAAGACGGTGCCTCGCCAGATAGCGTATCTAATGGATACATTTTAGTGCATACACCGAACGTATCTAATCGGCTAAACGTTTTGTTAAATTACGTTAGTCTAAGCTTTTGTTCGGGCTCCTCCAGCTGCTTGCTGCTCCCAATAGAGGGGCGGCTTCTGAGTGGGCTGCCGTCGCGCCACGACTGGTTTGGTTTAGTTTTATTTCAGCTGAAATTTGCCTGCTGACCTTGCCTAGTGCTGCTGCCACACCAGCTCCTCTCCTGCCGTGGCACACACAAGTTCAAGGTTAAGCGCTCTTTCTGTTTGTAATTACACTATAAAATTGGCTATAAATTATTGAAGATGCTGTAAGAGTGGCCAAGAAACCATCAACAAAGTTTCATCAAAGTTTGTTCAACTTAAACAAAGGGTAAAAGGCGCAGGCCCAGGGCCCAATCGATGACGAAACGTGGCTTATGTTGACAGAGCCCAAACCAACAAAAGGGTAGCAGCTGCGGACCAAGTACGGCGTACGGCACCCAAGACATGAAGACGAAGTTCTGATTCCAGCTATTTTCCAGCTACAACTATGGCTGGCCCCTATCCCTGGCCGATGTCGACTCTTGAGATCAAAGGAAACCAAAACAAATATTATTAAAACAATAAAAGCAAAAAGACGAAGCATAACAACGTTAAGACGACAGCCTGTCGAAGTCCTACAAATGAAATTGAAAACGAAATCAAAACATGCATATGGATATGTCCACAAACCATCGTCCAAAGTGGAATCCAATGTGGAACTGAAAATCTAAGGAAGCCACACATAAACAAGGGTAAACAGTGAGACGTGGCGAGAGGCAGCAGAAGAGCAGGAGAGGATGCTAAGACCAGGAGACAGAGTGGGAAAGAGAGAGAGAGAGAGACACACAGAGACACGACACTGCCAGCATCATGCAAATAAGCAAATGAGTAAACAAATAACAAAAAGAAATTGAACGAAGATCGCAGCTTTGAATACCCTGTAAAGAGAAAATATATATAGAACTTCAGATGGGATTATCTTGCTAGAGTATATCCTAATCCTTCCTTCTGATTGTTAAAAGCAGCTGCTGAAACTTTAATCCCGGTCTACCCACCCGTTTAAAGGGTATTAAAATAGGATAGAAAGGAAAAAGAGACAAAGAGGTAGATGGGTAGGTGGTAGGCAGTGGAGCTGTGGGCGTTCGTTTGGAATTATTATTGTAGCTGCTCCCCTGAAAAGGGGAGCAGAAGGAAGGCCTATGGGGAGCAAGCGAAGAGAGCAAGCGTGTGTGTGTGTTTGTATGAGAGTCTGGCTATAATTGCTTCTGTTTTTTGCCCCTATAAACCCCCGCCCCCATCCCTTGTGACCCAACAACAGAAGAAGCAGAAAAGGAGCAGCTGAAGAGAAGTGCAGCAGCAGCAACAGCAACAGCAGCAGCAGCAGAAGAGCAGCACCCGGAGAACAATTGAAGTCAAGCCCCATTTCATTTAAGCTGCAGGCTAAAAAGAGTCCACAGCTGGTGTCTCTGTCGCTCCCTGATTTGTTTGCTTAGACTTTAGAGCGGGAGCAATGTTTAGACAGAGAGAGAGAGAGAGAGTCAGGGTCTCTGTCGATTTGGGGCTGCCCTTTTTAGCCTGCAGCATGAATTTATTTGTTTTGAAATTGTAACTTTTGCACTCATCCGAATCCGCATCCGCAACTGCAACTGCAGCAACAACCAGAGAAGCAGCAGCAGCAGCAGCATCATCATCATTGCCAGTGATTGGCTTTTCCCCCGCAACAGAACCGCCACACCAGCCTGCCTGCCTCTCTGGCGACTGCTGATTGTGCGGTTTCGATAAGAATGCAACTGCAGTTGCAGTCAGTAGCTGCCACAAGAGAAGAGCAGCACCAGCAGAATCAAAGGAGAAGAAGTTGCAGCAGCAGCAGCAGCAGAGTCAAAGGAGAAGAAGCAGCAGCAAAGTCAAAGGACAGTGACAGAGAGAAAGAGAGACTGTGTAGTGTGTGTGTGTGTGTGTGTGTGTGTGTGTGTGTGTGTGTGTGTGTGTTGTCTACTTACTCCTTCGCAAACGATAAATTAGCAAAAAAGGAAAAGGAAGTGCATGACAGCCAAAATGTCAAATGAAAGGCGACAAAAAAAAAAAGTGAATACACACAAAAGGCAGCACACGAGAAGCAGTGTGGGGGAGAGGGTGGGTGGAAAAGAATGAACGGTAAAGCTAACGAATTTTCACTTTATCCAGCAGAGAAATTAGCTAGAGAAAAAGCAGGAGAAACGGACTGCAAAAAAGTCGCCGAGTGGATGTTCTTAAAAAATGCAACATAATTCGATTCATGCTGTGCCAACATATCCAGACAAATTTCTCTGTGTGACTTTTTTCTCATTCCCGCCATTGCCAGGGAAAGAGAGAGCACTCACAGTTCTGCGCTCTTCTTCAAAAGAACTTCTGGAACTTCTCTTCGCACATCCTCTTACTTTCCATTTGTTATACTCAGTGATTAATTGTCATACTGCATGCTGCTTTATTGAGTGCATTCTATTCCCACTACAAGAGCATTTAAAAGTCACTAAATAATCGTTTTTAAAGTTGTTCTTCTATTTTGACTAGTTCTGTTGTTGTTGTTGTTGTTGCTTGCAATTTTCTCTCAATATTTCTGTTTTATAGCTGCTCCCAAACGTGAGCGCGTGCAAAACTGCTGATCATGACAGGGGGAGGCGGGGGAGGCTTGGAGCCAGTGAAGCACGGAAGGGGGAAAGGGCTGCAGCAGAGTTTGAAGAAGAGTGGCACAGGAGCGAGAGCTGAAGCTGGAGCGGGAACGGGCAGTTGAACAATGAATCGCATCGAGGAGCATACATTACAGAGAGATGCTTCGCGGCAGCTTCTTCTTCGGGCTGCTTCCTCTTGTGTTTCTGGCAGCAACTTTTACTTATTGCTTTGGCTCTCTATTGCTCTCTCTCTCTTTCCCTCCCTTGCTGTGCTTCTTCTTTGGGTGTTTCTCGGCTTTTGTTTTCTTTTAATGTGCCAGCGCAAAGTCGAAATTGGAGTCGGAATAGGAGACGGAGTTGGAGATGGAGTCCGGGAATCGGAGTCAGAAGCGGCGTGTTCTGCTGCGAATTCGTGAAACGTGATGCCAAAAGTCGTTTCTTCGTTTCGTTTCGTTTGTTTATTTTTGCAGGGTTTACTTTGTGATACCTCTAAATACTAGACTCCAAAGGTAGTTTTATTCCTGATTAGAGTCGATTCAGCCTTAAAAGTAAAGATTAGTGATAACAACAGAAAGAAAGCAGAAATATCGAAACCGGCGTTTATTAACAATTTACAACCGAAAAATGAGATAATTATTTAAGACTTAAGACACAAAGAATAGTTTTTTCTAATACCAATAGATCTGTTATTTTTAATGGATATCCATTAAGTCGTGATGCTCCACTTCTGCCCTCTCAGTTTTATTGCGAATTTGTATTTGTTTTGTGGAGCCTGCCCTTGGTTTTTCCTTGTTTTTGTTGTTGTTGTTGTTGTTGTTGTTTCTGTTCCTGTGGAGGATGCGGATGCTGGTCATGTTTGCTCGCATTTGAATACGAAATCCACCTTTCTGCCTGCCAAGAGGGGCAGCCTCTAGCGGGAAGCCATCATCCTTGTTACCGGGAAACCATAACAGGGCATTGTTCCAGCCAGTTGGCAGAGCCCTATTAAGGCTCTCACATAGAGAGAGAGTTGGAAGTGGGAGAGGGTGAAATATGTCTAACGACTGTCGTAGAACCGAAAGTCACATGAGAACTTTTCACCCAATACAGCATGGCCATAAGTGAATCGAAAACGAAAGCCAAATTGGCAACTTTCAGATGTTCCTCCTCTCCCATTCCTCTCCCATTGCTCTCCTCATTCCTGTTCCATAGAGAATGAAAAATGTTCGCGTTTCTTGCCCTAATTGGAGGCGAAACGTTTGTCGCACCAAATAAATAATGATAATGGCACCTGGAGCGTGAAGTCGCAATCGGAGTCACTCCGCGGACTCTCCTATACCCCCATCCCCACCCCTAGTTTCAGCTTCAACTCCGAACAGAGGCCATTGACTGAGGCAAAATGTTGGCTGATTGATTGACGCCTGCTTTGGAGCTGTTAACAATTTCATTGTTGTTGTTGTTGTAGTCTACTGTACTGGGCCTCGAGTTGGGCCAGGGCCTGGGCCTGGGCCTGGGCTCGTTCGGGTTGTATGTAATGTAATTAATTGCTTTCCAACCTGTGTCCAAATCACAAAAGGGCAGTCAACAGTTCCAGCGGCAAAGTGGGTCAGCTGTTCGGTTGATAAATAAATGTGCGGCGACAGGTAGATGTGGAAATGGAGATATGTAGACAGACAGACATTCAGAACCGCTAAAGAATGCAAGTTGAGTTGTCAGCCGCAGTGTGTCCACAGTTATGAAAATAATGTGTGGATTGAGGGAGTCTCAGGTAAAAGTGAAGGGAAAAACTTTTCAAGCAACCCTCGCTGGACAGCTATCACTGCAGTGGCGCGCTCGAAAGTTCAGTGAACCGCCCCGCACTGACTAACTTTTCGTCCGAATCAAACACTAAAACATCAATCAAAGCCAAATTAAGCGTAAAACTCAAAGAGCCGAAACCACGCCGCAGTCAAATGTAAATCAAAGATAAAGAGTGGAGACAGTGAGAGAAAGAGAGAGATAGGAAAAGAGACGACAGAGCGAAAGAGAGAGGAAACAGAGTGCACAAAGGTTAGGCCCGCACCAGAGTTGCGTTCCGTTCAGGGAAGACCCAGCCCGCATCTGCAGTAGGCCCAAGACCAGGCCCACGGCCCGGGCAATCAATCAACAGGCGGGACGGACGGACGGAGAAGCTTTCCAAAGAAAGGCAAAACAAAATCCAGAAAAGATGGGAGGAGAGGAGAGGAGAAAAAGTGCAAGCAAAGTCGGTGAAGCCTAACAAAAGTTGCAGCTAATTTTAGATCGCAGTCTGCGTCTCTCTCCTCTCTATCTACCACTCCCACTCCTGTGCCTGCTCTCCTTTGCTCTGCCTCATTTGCATGTGTGCAGGAGAGTGGGGTTGCAGTAAATGGAGGAGAGGAGATGTTGGTGCTGCAGAGTGGAGTGATGCTGATTATGATCATCATCTGCACTGTGTGGGCGCACGCACAAAGACGCAAAATGCTTAAAGATTTATTTTCTTGCTTTTTCTCTTTGTATGTGTGTGTGTGCCGTGTGTGTTATGCAAATCTGCCGACAACAGCCGTTTCCTGATAAACCCCTCTTGCCCTCCCCTTAACCGTTATAAGCTCCAATGATTTCCACAAAATTGATAAGAACACAGTGGAAAGAGGAAAGACGAAAGACGAAAGACTGAGGCAACAAACTTTAATTTGATAAGAGAGTGCCAAGAACGAGTGCTTTGATTCAACATTTCATTCTCTTTCGCTCTGTGTGAGGGCCACGCCTTTTGACTGCAGCCCACTTTCCGTCTGCTTTTTCATGTTTCTTGGTTCGTGCTTTAGAAAAAAAAGACTGTAGGGTAATATAGTATGTGATCGGAACACTTTAAACAATATAAATGTGCATCAAAAAACTACCTACTAATTCTGCAAAAATTTGTCTGTAGCTCAGTACAATCCTTCTGCTTAAAATTCCCATTGGATCTCCAGGGTATTTCTATAGTTGTTCGCTCAACCAAAAGCCACCCTTCCTTTTCAATTTTATTTGTTTTTTTTTCTTCTTTTTTATTATCAAGCGTTACGTGCTCTGCATCCCCAAACGTTAAATCAAATCTTTTCCTATGCATTTCTCTCACACTGCCATGCATTTGCTATGCATTTAAAACAAAACAAAACGGCGCATAAAAGAAATTAAAAAGCAATATTTAATCAACGCACATCATCTGCATTTTAAAGAGGGCACTTCAAAGGGCCCTTTTGCCAACATTTCTGGGTGTTGACCATTTAACGCGCCCAGCAAAAGCGTAAGCCCAACTTTGTTAGATTTTTATCATGTGGCTGTTTTTATGGTCCGCAGCCAAAGCCAAAGCCGAAGCCGGACCCGGGCTCTGACACCGACTTGACTTCCTTGAAATCCCAGCAATATAAATTTAAACAAAGAAAAGAAGAAAGAAAAATCTTTGTGGTCTTGTTAATCCTTTGACGTGATGTCTGTTCATAATTTGTGCTCATATTTCATGGTTTGCCTTTTTTTTTACGAGTCTTTTGATGGCTCTGGCCTTGCGGCATTTTGAAAAAGGTTTCTGTTCGGGATATCCACAGCGTGGAATGGGGAGGAGTGTGGTGTGGTGTGGTGTGGTATGTGTGCTCTGTGATTGAATATTCTAGAGTTATGTTATCGTAAATCATGCCTGTGACAGTTTCTCTCTCTCTCTACTGCATCGCCCCCTCTATATTCTCTTTCTGGCAAGAAACTCTTCTACACTGAACAAAAATTGATATGCAAAAGCAAGCACCAGCAGTGGGAGCAAAATTTCTTTTTAATTTCATTCTAAAACATTTTATAACATGCCACCCAATGGATAAATCTCAGTAGTTACAGTTCTTAATATAATTTTCATGGGACAGCTGATGACTGCCGAATTCTTTCATCGCCTATAACTCATTGGAATTGTTTACATTTGGGGTTGAGGTTCATTGCCTTAACTAAGATTCGACCGAAGTCTCCCACAGTCAGACGAATTCGCCTCTCAAAATGCCAATCGGCCGCTATAAATAAACTGAGAGCAAAAAAAGGCAAAGTCAAAGGCAAAGGCAAAACTCTGCTTTTAATTTTAATGAGCCATAAAAAATTCACACGCACCACAAAGGAAGAGCTCAGAAAACGAAAGAGAATATGATATTACGATTCCCGAGTCAAATAAAGGTGACACACAGAAAGAAGAGACCTTTCTTCTTCCACTGGTACAAGGAGGAGGAGGAGGAGAAGGGGCAGCCAGGCAGAAATGTTAATGAAATTTAAATACCTGCTAACAAACAAAATCCACACCAAAAATAGAGATGGAGGAGGGTAGGGGAAGCCAGGGAACCAGCGAAAGAGTCACATTTCTCAGCAAACAAATCAAACGAGAAGCAGCAGCAGCAGCAGCCAGAAGAAACATTAAACAAAAAAAATGGTCAAAATTCAAAGAAAACTATTAAACAACTGTTTATCCGGGAGGGGAATATCTGTCTATGGGATCTCTTTGGGATCGGTAGAATCTCTTCTTCTCACAGAACAACATTTGCCTGGGCTCTGCAACAGAGTTCAGCTCTGTTAAACGACTCTGTCGGCAGGCAGGCAGCGCGCACGCAACAGCGAAGCCAGCTCAGACTGAGACTGAGGCAGCGGCAGCGGCAGCGACAGAAGCAGAGGCTTTTCGGCTTGAAGCTCTGGTTCTCGGCTCAGAGTCAGAACTTGGCGTTTTCATTAGCTTGGAGCACGTCGCTCCGACCGGTTCGGTTTCTTTAGCGTGTTCGGGACAGGGTTATCAGCGTGTGCTGCTCAAAGGCCAAGGCAACAACAGTAAAGAGATTTTTGTGCGCGTGCGCGTCGTCTGCCCACACAACGCGAGACCGATATACTCTTTCTCTTCTGAACAGAAATACGTTTCGTTTTTTTATGCAAATTTCCAACGTTTCGTCACAGTGTGAAAGTAAAAGAATTCTGCGCAGCAAAACAAAAGAAATTTCCAACCAATATTACGAAATACTTGTACAACGAATGAAAAAAAAAGAGTGTGTTCAAAAAGAGAGTTTGCTGCTATTCTTTCTCGCCTTCATCTAATAATTCTCACTCTTCAATATTGTTTGTGTTTGTGTGAGTGTGTGTTAATTGATAAATCTACAACAAAAGTGTACATTTGATGAGTGTCAAATTTAACGGCACATTTCGTGGATTTCGATTTTCTGGAACAGTGTACACTGTGTGCTGTCCAAAAGGTAAGCCATGTAGTGGCCAATAATATTTAAAATACAATTAGCGTCATGCTCTGAAAATTGGGTTAAATATGGGTTGGATATTAATAAAGTGATTTTTTTTGTTTGTTTGTTGGCTGAGAGAGAGGGAGAGATCAATTTCGTTTGGGTGTCGCATGGTTTACAGATCGGTGAATCGTTTTTGATGATGTGGGGCACTGATGTAATCGATTTGGTTGTAAAAAAAATTAGGTCAAATTTTGTCTGGGAGGGCACTTGATTGGATTTGGACAAGGGGAAAATTACTCAAAATATTTCGCCGGAAAGATTCGAGATGTGGGAACATGATGTGTTTATAGAATTTTGTATCGCTCTTTATATTCTTTGGAAAATTGAGATCCCAAGCATAAGTAATTCAGTTCTTAAGATCTTCTTTAAACAGAAGCAGAACAAATCAATAGAACTCCACAAAAAATAGCTGTAAATAACCTAATCGTATTACCTTCCAACAGCTATAAAATCTACTCTAAAATCTCAAAGCTTCATAGAACCAAAACCAATACTTTCCCACCAAAACAAAAATCTCTGCCACAAA
This sequence comes from Drosophila subsilvestris, assembly GCA_035043285.1. Taxonomy (NCBI): domain Eukaryota; kingdom Metazoa; phylum Arthropoda; class Insecta; order Diptera; family Drosophilidae; genus Drosophila; species Drosophila subsilvestris. Next base: position 684,365 of record JAWNNB010001795.1, read on the forward strand.
GTTTTCCCTCTATAGAATATATTTTTAGGGCCATTCATTATCGGTTTTATTAAATGAGGGCGCCCCACCCCATCCCTCCACTCAGGGCTGACAACTTAATGCAGATGCAATTCCCCATCACTCAAAGCCAAAGCCAAAGCCAACGCCAACGCATGGAAATCATCATATCTACAAGAGACATTTCAGCTGATGGCGTTATTCAAAATTTCACTTAAAAAACAAAACAAAACAAAACAGAAAGGCGGGCGCAACATTTTCTTATTGTATCTCATTTTCTGGGTCAATAGAGAGCCCATCCTCGCACTGGATGGATGGATGGATAGATGGTTGGATGTATGGATGGATGTATGGAGGGCCAAGCCCAAGTCCCAGTCGCAGTCCCAGTGTCAGTGTTAGAGTTAGAGTCAACAACAACAACAGGCGGCGGCCCAGCCCTAGAAAAGCTGCAACAAATGCCAAAACGGGGCTCTGGTCTATGGTCTCTGGCTCTCCCCAACCAAAAAGGGATTTCCCTTTTACAATAACCAACGAAACGAAAACTTTCATTGCCTATACAGAGAGCCATAAAAGACGAAGAAGAAGCAACGTACGACCCCTGGAAGAAGAAAAGTGTCGGCGGCACGAAAAGAATCACCAGAAAAAGAATATGCAAACAATAAACACTCGTAAGGCATAAATTAGAGAAGTCAACGATTGAATGCTCAATGAACTTTTTAGAGAACGAACCCGAGAACTTGTGTAGTGGAGGGGGGAGGGGGGGGGGGGGACACATAAAAAGGCCAAAGCCAACGGTTCTTTGACGATGCACACACAACACACACAACAGGAGGGGTTTTTATATGGGGTAAGCGGTTCTTTCGAACCAAATAAGTTTGAAGCCAACTGTCGCTGCATTTCGGTTTCGATTTCCTGTGTATGGGGGCATGCCACATATGTATGTACACACACACACACACACACACATATGTATATGAAGCTACCGCTACATGTTACCTCGTACCTCCTCTGCTCTGTCGCTTCTGTCATTCAGCGCATGATTAATCAAAGGAAAAAGAACCCCAAAAAGAATGAAATGTATGACAAGTTCTCCTCATACTTCTTGATTACATATTTCCCCACTCTTTGACCGTTTCGTTTCATTTTGTTGATTAGTAAGCATGTCGACATTTCAATAAGAAAAAACAAAAAAAACAACATATCATCCGCAAAGGCAGCTCCCCATCAACGTCATGCGAGGCACTGGCACTACTACAGCAACAACAACAACGATAATAATCATTTTTTGTTGTACCCTTTGAGAGGTTTTGTGGCTTTGCATTTTAATTGCCAGCCCCCGCTGCCAGTTTGCCAGCTGCCGCAACTTCTGTCGATGATTATGAATTGGGGAATTGGGCGCGTCTTCAGCGATTATTCATTCAATTTTGGCATGGAATCAAATATATACACACATATGTATGTACATATGTAGATGCAGATAATACATATGTACAGGACTCGTAGAAGTTTGAATTTCAACGGTGGATATCTTTGGCTGGAATATCCACCATGATCTTCGATTAAATCAAATTTAATCATCATTTTGATTTAGGTTGATAACAGATCTTATGCTAAGATTGCATTTATAGCAAGCGACTCACTGTACACATATTAATCAGGTGGCATTGCCACATTTACATACCCGTTTCGCATCTTATGAGTATTCTCCCAGAGTTTCGATTTTACGGCTATGAATGGGAATGGGATTGACCATGGAATACGCATTGTTTCGCATTGGATTTACCTTATCGAGGGCACTGCGATCATCACCTGGAATGGGAATGGGGAACGGAGAAGGGGAAGGGGTTTTTCATTTGGTTAATCATTCGAGTATTTTTGTATAAATGGCAATTCCTTAAGTGAATTCCCCATTCCAGCATACACACACTCACACTCACACATATGTATACCCGCCCGTATATCATTCACTTCATTTTTATTTCCCCCATCATTCCGTCATTCGATCCACATCTACGTCTGGGGAAAAATCTATTTATGGGCTATTTATCTTGTTTTTCGTCCAGTTAAAGCACTAGGATTTTTATGGGATGTTGGTGATTAATGCATTTCAAATACCAACTGTCGAGCACCCAAAGCCACAGAGAGACTTTTCCCCCACTAACCATTGGCCAACACACACACACACACACACACACTTAACACTTTTATATTCGCCCAGAATTGTGATAAAGCTAAAAACCATTCTCCCGAGGAAAACTATTTGTGGCTTGAGGCGAGACCGTAGCGGGTAATACTCTCAATGGGATAATTTACTGGATTTTTCTATTACCAATTTGAAAGGATCGTAGATCTGTCTGGTATGGAAAAACATCTTTGATATATTCCATTCCTCATCCTACTCCTACTCCTCCTCCTCCTTCAACCCAAGCAACAACAACGATTTCAACACTTGACAAATGAAAGCAAAAATCGCAACTGTCCGCAAAAACAAAAGAAGAAAAATAGAGGGGGAAAAAAAGGAGATAAAAGCGAAACAAAAAGAACCCAAGAATTGGACAGTCGGCGTTAATTTTCATGGCGGGACAACCAGCAAGAGAATATTATTTCATTTATTTACATCACGACGATGGACAAAGGCGGGAAGGGAGGGGTCCCAGTGCGGTCTGGAGATGGCGACTAAACAAACTCAAGCGTTGTCCAGCGTCCACCACGTCATTAGTCACGTCTAGAGGCGGATTTGGGGCAGGGGGACGTTGATAGGGGTATAGGGGATAATATAAGCCACAAAGCTGTAAGCTATGAAACCCGCGGCCAAAGCGGATAAAAAGTAATCAAAAGTGCTTGAAACGACATAATAAGGCAACTGAGAGCTGAGAGAGTGGAAGGAGTGGAGAGTTGGAAGGAGTACTGGAGGCTGTGGATGAACAAGGTGCTCCTTCTGCACCACAGAGAAATGCTTGACAAAAAGGAAATGAAATCAAATAAAGAAAAACGAAGAAAGAGAAGCATAAAAAGCGTCGCCAAGGCAGTGCAAGTAGTGCATTTATGTATGAGGATCAAAGAGCGATGGGAAAGGAGAGGGTGTAGTGTAGAGAGAGAGTGAAGGGGGGAGGATAATTGGAGAGCGTAGCAGGTAGCAAGGTGCATTGGAATACGGTGGGGTGTTTGCGGGATTCCTATTTTGATTACGCAACTGGATCAACGTAGGCACCTAAATGTAGGTATGTATCTTGAGAGCGCACTCTGGGGATGCCTCACCTTCCATCAGAAAACCCTGGGTGGTGTCTGGAGAGTGGCACGCTGGCAGCGGCGTCAAGTGTTGGCGTTGACGTAGGGCGACGCGATGCGGATTCTTAGCCGCCGCCGACTAAGCGGCTTTCCCGAGACGGTGTACGATTTTTTAAGCCGCAGCTTAAAGTGGTGACAACAGCAAAAGCAACAGCTACAGCTACAACTACAGCGGCCAAATCTTTGGGTTCTCCCCCTCTCGGGCGGGCAGTGCAGTCGGCAGCGGAGTTGGGTTGCATTTTGTAAAACTCTTTAGTGTGATTAATGTGCCACACGCACACGCACACATGCATGCACCCACGAACCCACACACGGTGCTAACGTGCATGTATGGGTGTTTCCTTTTGTGAGCTCTTTTGGCTTACAAGCAGGTCGTGCTCTTTACACTTTTCCTTTTCTACTTCAACTTCCTTTGCCACTCCTGGCACCCTCTGTACCTTTGTTCCCCCTTTTGCTAGTTCTTGCTTTTGTTCGAGACAAACAAAAGCCAAAGGCAACGCCAAGCCATGTCACGCTACCCACCCACCTATGTATGTATGTGCAGACATGTTCTGTTTGCACTCGAACACACACACACACAGAAAACGTACATACATGGATTTACAGCTGCACAGCCCTAATCCTTTTGACGTTGCTTTTATCGCACTTGCCTTCGACTCCTTTTATTTTGCCTGCAGCCAGTGCCCCTAGGGTAGCACCAGGAAGTTCTTTGCTATTTCGTTGGTGGCTTTGGACACAATTAAAAAAACAGTTTTCACTTTCACACACACACACACGGAACGGAACGGAGGAACGGTTGTTAAAAGCGCGCACAAATCAATAGTGTGACCGTTTTTGATCCCAGTAATTAGCCCAAAAGTAGTCGCGATATTCTACCGATGCATCGAAACGAAACGAATGAAGAGAATAAATGTTTTGATTGCCTTTGATTTGTTTAAATGATTTCACTCTTAGCAGAGAATACACTCCTTATTACACTCCTTAATGTAGATCCCACAATGATTGATGTGAATAATTAAACTACATCGATATGCTTTTAGTTACAGCGCATCGACTAGTCGATTAGTCTTTTCCTCCGCTTCCTTTTCTTTTCTTTCCTACTGCTTTCCGTTTCGTTCTCTTGGGTTTATTTTTTGAAGCTGTTGCGTATCTCATTATGTGCTCGGGCTGCGTCTTGGGTTACATATGTATGCATCTACATAAATATATACATACATATGTATGTAAGTATCTTTCATAAGCATAACTCTCCCTGGCGTTGCTTGCACATATTGACTCTTTGGGGGCTTCATTTGCTCGAGTGTTTCGCCTTGGGGCGACCCTATGTAGTTCCTCCAGGGACTTGATGGCAGGCAGTGCAACAGGCAGCAGACGACACTCGGGGCCATCAAACTGTGGCAGGATGTTGAAAAGGATTCCGCAAAGCAACAAAAAAAAGAAGAGACAGGAAAAAATTGTAAGCCTTTTGTGGGGCTTCATGCGAAGTCATCTTTCGAGTATGTGTCGTGCCAGTCATAAATTAAGTGTGTTTCTTCTTCTGCCGCCTGTATTTCCTCCTTTTTTTCTTTGCTTGGGATCTTCAGGTCGGCTGTGCTGTGGCTGGTGCTGGTGGCTGCTCTGTTGTGCCACTTTCCCGTTGGGGCGCCTCGCCGCACAAATTAATTAAGACATTTTCGATGAGATCAACGTAAATGCGAGACGAGGCCAAATACAAATTACGAGCACTCCGCACGTGAAACTGTGTCATTGTGTGACATCAAAAGTAACAAAAACAAAGCCAAACAAAAAAGAGAGTAAAGGAAAAAGAACAGCCAGATACAACGGTAGCAGCAGGCAACAATAAAACAGAAAAGAGCAGGAAAAAATCCAGACACGTACAAGCCAGGAAACAAGTCGGTCGTTCGGTCGATGGCTGGTTGCTGTTGCACTCTGGCAGACCCAATCCTCTCCTGCTCTGCAGCTACTCCATGACGTTGGCTGCGGCATCAATTTTTGTCCAGTAGCCGAGAAAATGTCACGTTTCCACATAAGTTACAAAAGGCTTTTGGCCACGTTGAGCGTGAGAATTGCCAAGTCTAAGACGCTCCTCTCTGTGTATGTATGTGCTTTCCTGTCCAGGAAAAGGTACTTTCCATGGTGAAAATTAATTGCCGACCGTGTTGGCGTCTCAGTCTTTGTCTGGCAATTAATTGGAAAGCAGATCCACTAAGCAGAAATAAAAAAACAAAACAAAAAGGAAACGAGCAACCGAAATGTGTAGCAAACATTTGAGGCTAGATTAGGCTTTGGGGGCACAGCAAGCCCACAGTTGTATGCGATAATCGCAAGACCCCCATTCCATGCCAGAGCAGTTAAAAAAAAAAAATCAATTAAATTTTCTGCTTTAAGGAAATTTGCGCGTTGCTTGTTAATGGTCGGGTTTGGGCTGTACGCCAAGGGCTAAAAAAGATTTAATAACTTTTGACGGACAAACTAAAAATTTTGCAGGTTATATGACCCAATATTAATTCCAGATGCATCTGGTTTTTGGGTAGTTTCGGCAAGTCGTACTGGGGAGGGAAACCAGCCCCAAGGGCTCGTTAAATGCTTTATGAGCAGACGTCGGTTTATGGGCACTACGGCTGCTGCTTGATGCCTGCTGCTGTAACTGCTCCCAATGTTACCATCGTACTCGGGTTAGTAGTGGCTACTGGCTACTGGCTATAGACGGCTCGGACGCACGACGCACGCGTTCAGTACAAATGGAAAAGCAATTAGAAGATGGATGCTCTTCCCAGGCCGAAAGCCAAAGAGTCAATTGGCCAGCAGATGCGGCCACTTTGCTAATTGCCAACTAATTTTCTGTAGTGAATCTGGCAGTATCCCTATAATGCCCAACCCCCACCCCACCACCTGTAAGCCATATGCAAATGGCGCAACATTGATGGGGTGGATGGGGGGAATACCATTCAGCCTGCCGCCCGCGCACACACATGATGCTGCTTCTATCCTTGGCATGGCATAGCATAGCAGCTGTCTGTCCACGTCTTGGGGACTCTTGTAATCAGCCACATTTATGTTTGGCCATAAAATATGCAAATATCCTTTAAGTACTTTTAATGTCTTGCCATTTGTTGGTCGGTCTTCGGTCTGCGGTCTCTGTTGGCCCATGGCCATATCGACTCCTGCCTTGTCCGGCGGCTCTGGCTCCTGCCACTCTCCACCGCCTGCCCTCCCTCTATAATGTTGTTAATGGGATGTTTGGGGCATTGTCGCAGTCGTCTTGTCTATTCTATATGTATGTATGCATTTTGCTGCTTGCGTTTTCATTTTGTGCACTTTGCCATCTTCTTCTTCTTCCGTCGTCGTCGTCGTCTCTTTACTTTATGGACCTCATAAATAACACCCTGTGTCCGCTGTGTGTGTGTGTGTGTGCGAGTGTGAGAACTTTATGCGGATTCTGGCCGATCAGCAGGAGACGTGGAAAATATTTTAAGTTCAAGCCAAAAGTGGAAATTTGTAACCAACATTTCATTTCAACTAATGTCCATTGGTGCAGCAGCAGCAGCAGCAGAAAAGGTGCAAGCAAGATTTCTGCTGGTTTTGTTAATGCAAAAAATTGAGAACTTGAGCATTGTGGTATTTGTGGTATTTTCAACGGTATTAAAATACCAGCTACCGTAGATCGATCGACATGTTTACCGTTGACTTGCTTTGCATATTTAACTAATTTCCTCTTTAAATTCTTCCATTGCAGAGCTCAAAAGTCAAGCAAAGGACGGTACTAAAGCAAAGCAAAGGCTCACAAAAGGAAGACGACATAGAAGCAGCTAGAAAGCTTGGAACAGCAGCAGCTTGAAGAAGAATTCGCACACTGTGGCCAGCGGGTGGAGAGTAAATCGAACCGAATGCAGTATCTCAGCTACGCTCTGCAGACATCCACGCGACTGCTGACGAACCAGAACCACCACAACCAGAATCAGTATCCGCATCCAACGGGGGCGCCAGCGACCACGTCCACGCCCACCGACGAAGACATCGCACACGCCTGCTGCAGCCGAGGGGCCCAATTGTTGAGACAGCGCCAACAGGAGCTGGCCAAGCGGCGCGCTCTCGAGGATCAGATCAACGCCAACGCACGCCAGTTGGAGGAAGAGGAGGACGAGAGCAAAGCGAGCGGCATCGGAAGCGAAAGCGAGGAGGGAGCCGTGGGTGGAGAGCAGCTACGTCAGCCAGTCCAATGAAATTTACTCTCATTTAATGTTCAACTGGCGCGCAGCAAACTGCTCTCGTTCTTCAACCGCGACATGGCCGCCACCGATGGCCAAATCATATTGGCCGCCTCCCGATTCGGCGATGCAACGCCCGTCTACTTGCGCGACTTCTCCAAGCAACCCCTGCCGGCGGTGGCCAAGATCCTCAAGGGCCAGCACCAGGCCCTCGGCGTGCCCACGCTCTCGGCCCCCTCGCTGCAGAGCACGGCGCTGTTCCTGAGCGCCGGCAAAAAGTATCAGATCCTCGCCCAGCCCATCAAGATCAAGGAGGGTCGCAAGCCCACCAATGTGGGCGCCAAGGTGCTCATACCGGAGACCTATGGCGGCTACTTTGAGCTGCTCAGCGAGGATGGGCGCTCCACGCGCTGCATTGACTCGGTCCTGGAGCTGTCGCGACGCCGCAATGCCCGCGTCCTTGTGCGGGAGACGTTCCGCTGCCAGCAGATGAACCGCACCATACACGCGGGCGAGCTGCTGACCACGATGAACGACAATGGCAAGTACCTGCAGTGCCGCAACATCAAGGACGAGATCATCAATCTGCCACTCGATACCAAAGCCAAGTTCTCTGCCATTGCGCGCGAGGACAGCATCAGCGGTGTGCACACCGTCAAGAATCTGCTCCTCAAGCGGATGCCAGTCATTGTGAGGTGAGTCGCAGATCTCTGTATAGGTTTCTCCTTCTTTGCAGGATAATCTAATCTAAACCCCCACCCCAACACACAGACTCGTTCATGGCAGTGCCCCCAAGGGACTGAAGCAACCCTTTGTGCCCGAACTGCGGCTGCTCGGATGCGTGGAAATCGATCGGATCTTTGCCCTGCCCCTGCAGAAGGACACCGATCTGGTGCCAGTGCCGCTGAACGCCAAGATTAAGCTGCAGCGGGTGAAGAACATGGAGCAGCTGGAGCACTTTATCGAGTACACGCGCTTCCTGGAGAAGGCGCAACGCCTGCTGGCGGATGCACGCGATCGCCTGCAGATCGTCGATCTCAAGCTGAGCGAGAAGGAGAAGAAGGACTCCAAGTTCCACAGTCGGAATGGCAGCGGCAACCGGCTGCCAGTGGTGATGCTGCCCTCGGCCGCGGGCATGGCCAGCGGACTGGCGGAGAGCGGCTATGTGCTGCGCAAGAGCGCCAGCTGCGACTCCTGGTCCAAGCAGCACCAGCAGGCGTTGAACAGCGAGATTGCCGAGGAGTACAACGAGATCGATCACATTTACGACTATGTGCGGGGCCTGACACCCCTCTCAAAGGGGCTGGCACGCTTCGAGCCCATCTGCGAGTCGCCCACACTGAAGTCGCACCACACGGACAGCGGCAGTGGCAACTACTGCAGCCTCATCCGTGCCCCCATAACCCATCAGCAGTCGAGTCAGCAAGCCGCCTCCTCCTCCGCGAACAACAACTACAGCAGCCTGGAGTCGAACAAGCACAGCAGCAGCAACGGTGGCGGTCATCAGCATCCCCATCCGCACCAGCACCAGCATCCGCATCCGCATCAGCATGGCCATGGCCATCACATGGTGAATCATTATCACCACAGCCATATACAGGAGGACATCAAGCCGGTGCCGCCGCCCATTGAGACGATACCCGGCAAGAAGCCGGCGGAGAAGCGTCAACGTCCCACACTACCAAAGCTTTACATCAAGAATGCCAATGCGCATAGTGCCGGCAGCAGCAGCAACGGCAACTCCACGGGCACCGGCACCGCCACCACTCACAGTCACAGCCACAGTCACAGCCATAGTCACAGTCACAGTCACAGCCATTCGCAGCAGCAGCAGCAACAACATCAGCAGTTGCAGATGCAACAGCAGGCAACGACCCCCAATGGAAATACGGCGAATGTTGTGGCCAATTCGGCTGCTGCTGCGGTGGCCGCTGCCCATCATCATGGCTCCATGCACAACCACTCGCATAGCTCCCATCCGCACGCGCATTCCCATCCGCATCCCCATCACGGCAAGGTGCTGACGCCACAGAATCATTTGCCAGCTAAGGAGTCGCTGGAGCCGCAATCGCCGCTGTTTCACATCAGGTAAGGATGCGCTTTTATCATACCAGATATCCCAGAGGGAGACATCCATCCGTCCATTCATTCCTCTCCGTAGGTACAAGAGCCTCAGTAGCCTGCAGTTGACGCCGGACAACAATAATACACCCATGACGCCGCCGACGATCTCAGCCCATGGCAAGGCGGCGGCAGTGCCGGTGTCCAACGCATCGCCAGGCACACCACCCGAAGTGGTGCTCAAGTGTGGCAGCATCCTCAATGCGCACGGCTATCTCTCGTCGGGGCCACCGGCCACGGCAGTGGGTATGCCGATGCCGCACAGTCGCAGCTCCAGCAGCAATAATCATCACAATCCGCGCGAGGGTACGCTGGACTCGTCGCGTAGCGGCGGCCGGACATCGGGGGACTCGAACAAGCTGCCGGAGAAGAAGACGCGACGCTTGTCAAGGCCCAGGAGCCTGTCGAATCTGGTGTGGGACTTGCGGCCATCCAAAGAGAAGTCGAAGAAGAAGCTCTATATACATCATTTCGATCAGAGGCAGCAGGCGACGTTGTATCTTTAGAGGATGTTCATGATGATGTTGATGATGATGATGATGATGAGGAAGTAGAGTAGCAGAAGATGATGTTAATGATGATGATTCGTTGCCAACTCGTTTCTAGCTGCCATCGACCCCCAACTACAACAAGCAACACAGCAAAAAGCAAAAAAAAAAAAAGAAAAACCGATCTACAAATACACAAATCCAAGCAACAATAAGATGGAAAACTACAAAACATTTGGGACGCTGTGTGTGTTCCTGCAGGTGGGTGCAAAAAAACGGGAAGGCTGCTGGGGAGGCGTGGCAATGCAAATCGTGCTGCGTTTTGATTGTTTTTTTCCTTATTAAATTCGTGCAAAAAACTTTGGAGACTTGAACTAAACAAATATTAAAAGCTAAGAAAACTAATATATTTCTCCCTCTTTCTCTCTCTCTCTCTCTGTGGCAGCTTTCACCAATTTAAATAGCTTGCAGCAGCAATTTTTAATTAACATTGAATTGTGCCTTTCCCTGCTATGCCCCCCACCCCCCAAGAATGACGAGTATGCTTTACAAAAACGAAATTCCAAGGAAATATTCAACAAGAATATATCTAAATGGAAACGAAAACGATTAAAGTTATGATTAAAGGAAGTCCCTAAAAGGAGGGAGATTGAAGGAAGTTCGCTCCACGGAAAAATCGTATAGAAATGCTGACAGAACACACAGCAAAAATATCAACACACACACACACACACAGAAAATACACCCCACACACACACACACATCAAGTCTATAAAATTGTGATTTTAATTTTATGTTTAATTTAATAATTACTTGAAAACCAATTTTATTAATTAAATGGAAAAGCCATTCATGCGGTTCAGTCAAATACGAGAAGAAAAAAAAAACACACACACACACAAGAAAAATTCACACATAAAAAAAGAAGCCACAAAATAAAGATTACAAAAATATATATGTACTGTAAACCATAAACTATATATGGATATATATATATATATATATAAAACCGAATGGCAATGTCAATGTGTAACTAAAAATTAAGAAATATTACCAACCAATATCCGTGTAATCATTTAGTGAATGTTATGCAAAAACATCTAAAGCTGTAGCTAAAATGAATTTATTAATTAATGCAATCGATTTCCTCCTCATAATTTAGATGTTGTGCAAACTGTTGATCGAATGCAATCCACAATTATAATCGAATAACTCTCGTTTAGCAATTAGTTTCATTATTTTACCACACAAATCGCAAATGCATTGTCTTAGTCGTTTAGTCTGTACATTTTAGTTGTATTCAAAACCCAGCTTACATGGCCTACAAATAGAGCGTATCGTATCCATACACATACCCTTACATACTACATACTACATATATATATAATATAGAAATAAAACTTGTATTTGTGTCTAAATAAATGTCTCAGATAAATAAATGTATATGCAAAGCAGCAAATCACGTTGAAAGTTGACTTGTCTCTGGATGCCTCTGGAGGCGTGTGGGCGGGCAAAACTATCCCCAATGTAAGGTAAATGGTCTGACAAACCATTTAAGTCGACAATTACCTGATCGGACCATAAGTGTGCGACGCAAGCAGCAGGTGAAAACGAATGAGAATGGGAATTTCTATAATTCACCGATGAAAAAGCAATGTAAGTGGTGCTCAAAGAGTGTTTAAAGAGCTGAAAACAAGTTGTTCTACTAATTTGCAGAGCTATAAATGGGGAATATAAAGGCACAAAGGAGTTTAAAATGTGGAAGAACTGGATGGAATTTAGTTCCTCTTTAACACTTCCTTGTGGAAGTCTTGTAGCCAAGACACAACATGCAAATTAATCGCTTAGTACAGACGAAACCATGTGGATTTCATCTAATCTATTTCTCTATATATTTCTACCGCATATAGAGGAATTTTTCAAGGCTACTTTACAAACAAAAAAGCTTATCCAACAGAATAATTAGCCTTTGCCCAATCAAAGCTATTAAACCCAAAAAATACGATAAGAATTTGTATAAATATTTCAAATCAAATGGATTTTCAGTTCTCCCTTGGCTACGTGTCCAGCCGTCCAAAGAATGTAAGCGAATGGAAATTATAAATTCCCCACACGAATTTCTATAATATACGATGTGATCTCACATGTCTCGTTTACTACTATTGTTGTGCTATGTACTGCTAAGCCGTAAACGATCCGAGCAACAAAAGCAGACCCCGCTCTGACCAAAATCAATGAAAATTGCGCAGTTTTCTGAAAAAAAAATAAAAGGAAAACCGAGCAAAGGAGAGAGATGAAAAAAAAATCAGTTTAAATAAATGAACGCATGCCAAATGCTTCCTGCCCGAGACAATGAGGCGAAACACCTGCCTCATAGACACCTGTCCGGGTTTGGGCAAAGAATCAAATTAAATCTCAATTGCTCGGGGGGCGGTTAGTTGGTACGGGGTGGGGAGGCCATGCGGGATGGGGGCAATGCGGAACCGAATGTTTTATGAAGACCAAATTGCGTTAATACTTGTAATTAGTTGCAATATCGAGAGACTCCGCTCCGGCAAGCGAGTTCGTTGTTCAAATCTTTCGTAATGCTATATGCAAATACATTGTTGTGCCCATTCGAAGCTGGTACCTGGAGCCGGTGCTGTTGCTGGTGCCTGTGCCTGTGTCTGTGTCTGTGGCAGGAACTGTATCTGGAGCTGGAGCTGGGGGCAACGAATTGAATAACATGAAAAATGCGCTTACATTGCGATATCATCACGTTTATGACGTTGCCACAATTAATCAGCCCAGCCTCATGCAACCGAGGAGTGAGACACCAAGTAGGGGGGACTCTACACAGTGTTGGAGATCGTCTCGCACAGCTGTGGGCCTGGGGTTTGTGCTTGATGGGGAGGGGAGGGGAGAACGAGAATAAAACCAACCCATAAACGATTCTCTGCTCATCAAATGTGCAATTTATAACAACAACAGACGCCTACGCCATAGACCTTTGGGTCCCAGAGTCTCAGGTTCTGAGATTCTGTGTGAGGTTCTGCAGGCACTGAAAGAGACCTGCATGTTGCCCAGCCATTTGCTACAGTTATGGCACCAGGAAGACTGGATATCTTGGCCCCGGACCTGCATCCAAACAACAGCTGCCCCACAGCTGCCTCCACCCAAGATCTCCTGTGAAAGATCTCTGCTGGGGCGATTTGTATCGGGATGTCTGTTTAAACTGTGTGTAAATCGCCCTAAACTACGCATCAGTTTCGGTTTCAATCTTGCCTCAGCTCTGCACTGTCTTTCTCTCTCTTCCTCTGCTCCTCTCTATTCATCTCTGTTTCCAGCTCTTTCTGTTGTGTAGTGAATGTTTATTTGAGGAAGTGGCTTCGCTTAGCGTGCAGCAGCTTTATCGCGATATACGGGATGCGTGGCGATATCGGTATAGCGGTAACAAATTGCCTTCCATTCTGCTGCAGCATTCGGCTTCTCTTAATCTTTGTGTTCGTTTTGATTCTGGGTAAATCCTGGCCCAGTTCTAAAAACGCTTCCGCCATACAATTAAAAGTTTGCCGCAGCTCAATTACGCATTCTATAGAGCAGGATATTGAGATGAGAGACATTTCTATGAATTTCCCATATTACATGTACATTACATGTAACTAAAATATTCAAAGATGTAATAAATGAAATTTTTAAATTAAAATTTTCTATAGGAAAACAACAATAAACAATAACGTACTGTACACACTCATATGTACATATGTATGTATGCAATTGTACCTTGCAATGATCTGTGTTGTAGGGTCTTTGATCCATCTGATCTGCAATTACGCGCGCGGAAGAGAGGGCAGGGCGGGGGTTTAACGACTTGTTTGGTTTACTTCTCTTCTGCGGCAATTGCGCAACTGCTGCAACAGGAACAGAAACAGGAACAACTGCAAAAGAAAACAAAACAACTGCTGCAACTGCCTCGATAATCATTCAAATTTACAAGAAAACAATCAAAAAACAAATTCCTAGAACACAAATCGACGAAACTCATTTCATTTCAATTAAAGTTGCACGCCGCTCGCTCCACGGACTACTACGGACTAGAGCAGACCAGAGAGCAGCAGCAGCAGCAGCAGCTTGAGAGAAGAGTCCATAAAGGAAACGTGAAATGCGGAAAGAACTCTGGCAGCCACAACGATCAGTGGATGCACTACGAAAGGGAGCTATCTGGATGGATTAATTAAATTAAATCAAATTAATTTTACGTAGAATGAGTGTCAAAAATTAAATAAATTATTTTAAAAATATTCCTCAATTTCCTTTTGGAAGCAGCATAATAAAATGCGTATGCTTGCATTTAAGGGGTAGGGTATCCAGTCATGAGAGCGTGCAAGAGCCAAGCGGGAGTTGAATCAGCGACAGCGACGTAGGGAAAAAAATCGCAAAGAAAACAAATTTAAATAAGACAAACGTCAACCAATTACCGTCAATCGCATTTCCCGCAGCAGCAACAACTGCAGCCAGCTTTGGCAGCAAGAGCGAGAAGGACGCGCTGCCAAAGCTGCAAAATTGCCAATTTGGGGGCGGAGGAAGAGCATCAACGGGAACAGAGGTAGCAGAAGGAATAGAGGAAGCAGAGGAACAAGGCGCGCGCATGTGCAGTTACAATTGTAGACGGCGACGGCGACGGAGACGGCGACTGCGTCCACGTCACACGGCACGCGAAAAGGTCAAGAAACTGTGCAGAGAGTATTTGAATAAGGCTAGTTATACAGGGAGGAGGGGGAGGTGAAGGAACAGAAGAAGCAGCAAGAACTGTTGCTGGCGAAATCAAATCAAATCCAAATCAAACAAACACAGAAACGGAGGAGAGAGAGAGAGTGCAAAGGGAGGAGCAAACACTAGCGAAGATTGATCAGGTGATCGGGAGGGGAAGTGCAAACAGTAGAAAAACAGCAGAGCGTAGTGTAGGTGAGGAGGGGCAGCAGGTGAGCAGGAGGAGAGCAACAAGGTATCGAACAAATTTCCATGCTCTGCTGTGAAATTCCACGATGGAACGACTGCGACGACAACGACGACGAACAGCATTGACGAAGTTCGATTCCAGGCTTGCCTTTACCTTCCCCTTCCGGCTCTCCCCGCTATCTACATAGGTGATCGCAATTATCTGTCGCGTGGTGCATACAGTGGGCACTCAATGGACACTCAGATTGCTCAGTCTTGCATTAGGTATTAAAAGTAGGGGTATTCGAATTGTTGTGTGCCTTTCCTATGCTTAGAGAATATTCTCTGTGCTGGGGGTACCACTGTACTTTAGCATGACAGGTCATGTGTGCAGATGTGTGTGTGTGTGTGTGGTATGCAAGGCCCAAAAAATAGCAGCACTTGAAGAACGAAAAAGAAGAAGAAGAAGAAGCATACGGGTACGTACTACTCGTACAAACAAACTTTCCTTCCACTTAAATTGCCCCATGACGCTGCTTGCACGTACTGACAGCTGAAGCTGTGTCTCTTTCTCTCCTTTTTATTCACCCAAGTCTGCTGCCTCTGCTATCTCTGTCCTCCCCCCCGTCTCTTCTGAGGTCCAGATCAAGTTGGCCTGCCAGTGCATCCATCATCGATGATTCTCATGCGAAAAGGTCAACTGAACCTCAAACCACTTTGGTCTTGGACTTGCTCTTCGACTTTGACTTTGACTTTGACTTGGTCTCCGCGTCACCGTCAGCGTCCCAGAGAATGAGAGGAGTACGTACCGAGTCCCTGGTCTTAGAATTTCAATCATCGGGACGGAGACCAAGTGAAATGTGGCAGCATCTCGGGCATCAGCGTCAGCTTCAGTTCAGTTCAGCGGCAGGCTGTTTGTTGCTTCTGTGCAACATTGTCGCTCCACTCCACTCCACTCCACTTCGCTTTTGCTACGATCGACTCGGGAACAGCATTTGCCCACTTTGTTCTCAAGTCGCTGAAATTGCAACCGATCACGTTCATTGCATGCATACAAAGCAGCAACATCAGTTGCAACAGCAACAACAACATCCACAGCTGCAGCAACATCCCAGCAATTGGCCAACTCTGTTGATTTCTCATTCGATCCATTTGAAATTGTTTGATGCCCGTTTGATATGGAGGCCATGTTCGTTGCTGCCTCGTTACCTTCGAGTACTTCAATTTCAATCATATCCAGGTGCTCGCAATTGCTGCACCCTAACGACGTGGCCGGCCAAAGGAATCTCTTGCTAGCCCTTTTTTGGGGCCACAGAATTGGGATAATGGATTCAATGGAGCAGCATCAACTTTCATGGAAATGCAATTGGAATTAAATATTTTTAGACAAATAAATAATGAGAAATATTATTTTAGAAACCTTCTTTTTATTCCAATTTCCAATTCTGATCTTGAGTGGGTTTCCCTTCTGCATTTATCCACTGTATACTCTACGCTCTGGATGATTCCTGCCGCACGAAAGTGAAACATGCATTTGGGGCATATGCGAAATGTGGTCTAAATGCAGCAGCAACATCACCTGGGGGCGACGGCGACTACCGGCAAGGTTTTGTTGCACGTACAGAGCATAAAATCAATAAACCAGCACACTCTTCGCCCGGCTACGTTTGCGTTTGGTTTTGGTTTGCGTTTGGTTTTGGCCCGGCTCGGCGTGTTGCACCACTGTCAACAGTCAAGTGGCAGTGCATTAAAATTGTAAACTTGAACAGCAAACAAAAGCCACAAACAGACGAAGAGACGATCCATGGCTGGATTGAACCCGGTACCTGGTTTCAGGAGGAGGCATTGAGGGAGGAGCTGCAGCAGCAGCAGATGTAGATGGAGAAGCAGCCAAAGCTTCAGGCAGGCAGCACTGAGGTGCAAGTCAATGTTGGAATTGTGTGCATTCGGTCGCTCGCTGGTATCCGGCTTATAAGCTCTGGCAATTTCAAATTGTGCGTCACGTACACGCATAATGGGCGGGGGGCAAAACAAAAAAAAGTAATGAAAACATATGAACCGAGGCGCAGGGCGGTGCCAGATATGCTCGTAGGGCAGGAGCCAGCGATGGGGCTCGATAGAGTTGGAGTGGAGTTCCAGTAGGCACTGCCAATCGCAAATGCACAAAATAATAATTTTGCAATACGCGCAGTTCAATTACAACCAGCAGCAGCAGCACTACAAGTACACTGAACAAAATTCATGTCAATTTTAAATAAAAGTAAATTCAAGCAGTCACACAGGGCCATCAGATTATACAGATTATTATTCATCTATAACCCTAAGCTTTGGCTCCGAGTCGAGTCTATTAAATGTTTTAATCTACAGTTAAACATTTTCTCTCTGTGGAACAACTAAAACCCCATGGGACTGGGCTCCTGCAGCCAGACTCGGGCTATCATTCTGGCCATTTATTTTACAATCCATTGCTGTAATATAATTGATACGAGTATGCTCTAAGTAATTGGCGCTGACCACGCGAGCTGTTTATTTTTTTCGCCCCGGTTTGCTGCTGCAAGTGAGAGATCAAGCAATCGATTTGTATATCAATGTATCCATCGATCGCCACGCTGGCGACACACAGGACCACCCCGCCTGGACAGAGCCAGAGCCAGACATTCATCTCGCGCCTAATTGCATGGCCAGAAGGAACATCAGCAACATTGGCGGAGAACAACAGCAGCAGCAGCCACAACGGTGGAGAGCAGCGACAGCAACATCACTTTTAATGCCCTCAACTCGTGTATTTTTGCTAAATTTTGTTTATAAATCAAAAGACCTAATGCCTGTTCAGTTCGGTCCGATGTCTCCCATGTGAGGCATAGATGCGGCTGCGGTGTCGCCAACATGTTGGCTTTTTTGTTGTTGATGTCGCTAATGTTCTGTTCTGTTGTTCTGTTTGATGTTGAAAGCTTTACGTTTGATGTCGCCACATTTTGTTGCCTGCTGCAACGAAAACTACCATTTATAGGCAATTAGGCTTCGATTTGAGTTGCTGTTGCTGCTGCTGCTGCTGTTGCTGCTGCCACTGCGGGTCCTGGGAGCGCCATTAATGCAGTGTGCAACAAATCATGGCTGCAATTAGTGCGTGTTTATGACTGCAGCTAGCTGGAGAGGGCGCCATTTCAACGCTCAATATTTTCTGCACTTTAGCTACGCTCCATTGCCCCCCTTATCGGCCTCTTGCCGCGCTGCAGCACAATTTGCATGCAACATCAGCCCCAACCACATCGAGCTGCAACCGATGATGGCCAGTGCGTCCCGTTTTGGCCTAGACCCATGGTCAGTGCCAGTGACTGGGCCTGTCCATCCACTTGGTCCATTCGAGTCCATTCGAGTGGCGTCAATAATAGCCTGTCGTTGGCCATAAACGCCCGCTGGCCATATTGTTTTAGCCGATAGTTCAGCTTGTTCCTCCACGCTGCACCCCACACCCCCCCTCCTGCTACTCCTGGTGGTACTCCTGCTGATGCACTAATTGCACTATATCGATGTGTATGTGCATAATGGCATAGATCATGCTAATATAATTACATGCTGGACAGCAGCAACATGACCAGCTCCAAAGCCGGGTCCCATCAAATATGATATGAGGAAGAGATTGCTGCAGTACCAGAGAGACAGAGAGATGAAGAGACAGAGAGACGAGAGAGAGAGAGAGAGAGAGAGAGAGAGATAGGTTGGGGCAATGGTAATTGATCGAAATTAAGCTTTTAAGCAAAAGCTCTTTAGATTTACGACTGCTGACAGCAAAAAGTGTACCTAAATGGTATATTTTCTGCTTTGGGGATATATTATCTTTTATAATAAGATTCTGATGTGTGGCATGGCACAAATCTCTTGGAATTTCACAGAATTTTATGGGGACCATCATCTTTAACTAACTCGTTGAGTCACCTTTAAAGCAAAGTCTGGAATTGATGGCGCGCTGTAGAGCAGTCAGTGGAAAAGTTAAGCAAAATATTAGAAATTTTATTCTGATTGGTAATTCTTGACATGAAAATAGAAATCAATTCAATCGATCACTTTCCCAGCCAAAGCCCTAAAACGTTGCAGTAATTTCTATATCAAAAGCATCCTGAGAACCGCACAGCAAAAGCCAATGAAGCCCCAGAGCTCTAACCTTGATTGGCCAAGCCACAGAAAGTGGGTTGGGGGAAGGGGGCTCTGTTCTGCTCTGTTCCGTTCCGTGTTGCACAAATGGGGTACAGGGCTCTCCCTCCGCGTCAGTGATATATCAAATGGCTTGACCACAAAGAAGCAATGCAGCTGAAGCTTTAACGCTTGCAGCAAAAGAAATGCAATTTTCGGCAGCAGCAAAAAAAAAACTGAAAAATATGGAGAAAAGCGAACTAGGGAATTTTCATCTATGACGAGAATGACGATGGCGATGCTGCTTAAAATTCCGAAGCAAATTGCGGGCAACAAACCACAATGTCTGCTGATGTGGCTGCATGTTGCTGTCGTTGCTGGCAGCGGACAGCAGACAGCAGACATCAGACAGCGTGCAACATCAGCTCAATTCAGCGTCATCACAAACATCAATTGACCCTTTGGTGCTTCAGGATCAAGCGTAATAATCGCCAGCATAAAAACGCTTTGCACTTTTGCGCCCCAACGAACCGAACCGAAACGAACCGTGGAGCGGAGCGGAGGCAGCCGCGGAGGAGAGTAAGAAGGTTGCCAGTTACCAGTTCCCAGACACCAACACATGTGTGCCGCCTTGACCATGGTCACATGGCGGGTCTCTAGTTTCTTAGTTGAACTTTAATATAATCGCAGCATTGAAAAATAAATAAATAAAAACTAAATAGCTTTAGTTTAGCCTACAGAGATCAGACATGGTGGCTCGAACGATTGCTTCATTCTGTATGGTGACATCTATGACGCTGTAGTTGCGTAGCGACAAGCTGCTCGCTGTGGCCTGGTCCTGGACCAGTACTCCTTTATGGCGAAAAATGAGGCGGCTCAGGCTCAGCATATGGATTTCAGCATAGACTTTCTTCAACTTAAGCAGCGGCGCCATTTTGAAGCAGTAGAAATCGGTTAGAGGTTTGCCCGGAGCTCGCATTTTGATATGAATTCGACTCATGGCTCTTGATTTTGTTTAGTTTACAAGTTTCAGTTCACAAATTGGGAAGGGGCAGCGGCTGTGTCACAACTGAAAGTGATAGACAGCGTATGGTGTACTACGATTAGTACTTGAAATGAATGCGGGTTAGGGCATTGATTTATTCCGTATACGAGTATGTGTGTACAATACCTGAGGACAGGGCACTGATGGGTTTTCTTTTAGTCTCTCTCGTTTCTTACAAACTTTTTTATCCCTTTAGGGGCATGATAATACTCAGCCATATCGATGAAAGCGCAGGGCAACGACTTTAAAGTATATTTCCACTTCTGTAAATCGAACAATTATTATAGATATTTTTATAAATATTTAAATTACTAAAAATTTAAATATTAAAAAATAAAAAAAATAAAAATATTGAGTTATATTTACGTAGTATATCAAGCCATTGTCTAAAAATGCACATAATATTAGCCACACAAAAATCACATTAAATTAAAGTTTCCTATTTTTTAAAAGTATTTTAATAAAAAATATTTCAAAATTTATAAATATCTTTTATATTGTACACTTAAGAGCCCTGTGTTCAATGCAGGGTATTTCTAGAATCGAGACTCCATAGCACGCCTTCGTTTCGAGCCTTTTTTTTGTTTTTTATTTTTATTTCTGGGTTTTTATAGCACCCGCCTATGGGGTCAATTCTGCACGCTGTCATGTGTGCCATACCCATACCCATAGCCATATCCAATGGACCCATAGTTGGGCTCCGCGAAACGAGTGCAACACGAACTATTTAATGGACTTGGCATGCACACTCTGCGCCCTGCCATGGCCACAGCCAGATTCCAGGTTCCAGGTTCAGATTCAGGCCCCAGCTTCAGTTCCAGCCGCATCGGTTTCATTGCCATGTGAGAAGAAGACATCTGTGGGCCCAGACAGGCAGACAGTCAGACAGACAGATGGGACTGAGTGTGTCTGCCTGTGTGATGGTACGTTAATCAGCTTTGCTGGCAGCCTTTTCATCAAAGAGCGAGCGGCACCCACACGCTGCACGCTGCACGGTGCCAGGCTGGGGCTGGCACCTGGTGAGACGGGGGAGACAGAGGTGCAGAAAGCAGAACAGATTAAGCATACGACGTGTTTGGCAGTTATCATCGACCCAAAATGCCAGCGACCAAGAGATGGCAATGATTCCTAACGGAACATCATGCGTCGTCGACTGTTGCAAGTACAAGTAAGAGCATTGGGACCTGCAACCTGGAATCTGCAACCTGGAACCTGGGTAGAGGTCTCCCAGTAATTTATGATTCGCAGCGCACGGCGTGCAAATGATCTATTGCCCATTGCAGTTATACCAAGAGGAGGCAGGGCAGGCTGAGGCTGGCTTTGGGATCGGATCGGCACTTGTTGCATCAGCAATATAACAGTTAAAAGTGATTTTCTTTCGCATCTCTCCACTGCCGCCCCCCAAGGCCCTGACAGTTACAAAGTGCGCCCACAAGTTCGCGGCCAGGGTTAAAAATGACCCAAAACCCCAAGCCCCCTCCCTAGAAGAGCAGCACAATGCAAGCGATGCGATGCGCTGCGTTTCGTTGCGTTGCATTGTCGACGCCATCCATTTTGAGACTCTAAAAATGATTAATGGACTTTTCGTGTTAGCATCGATTGGATAGCAGCGCAAGTTTTGCCAACAGAGTCATAAATAAACCAAAAAATACAAAAATGCAGCGGCAGATCAACATCGGGCGGTGTTCGGGATCTGCTCCCAAAACAAGCGACCCCAGGGGCGGCGGCTTACAAATACCATTGCGTATTTATCATTGGTAAACTTTATTCTTTACATTTACATACAACACGTTTAAAATTACTTTGTCCAATTAAGTTATTGCACGCCTCTTGTACTCATGTACTAGTCGTACCAGGAGGCATGCCACACCTATAGGGGGGTTTTTTTGAATTTATATAAAAGAGAAATATGATATTGTATATTTGCAATAGAAATCTCTATATTAATTTTAATCTAAAGTGGCTACTATAAGTTATGCTGTTCTCTCGCCGATTAGCAGAGCAGAGTGGGAGGAGAGATATCTACGCCGTTCGTGTGGACTCGACTCTACGCGCATGAGACTGTGTTGCAGCTGCCGTTTCGTTTGCTACTGCTGCTACTTTGTGGATTCCTGAGCCCTCACGGTCGCCTCCTGCATGAAGGACTATAAGGACGGCGGATTGTATTGGAAACCAGGATTATTGAACTTAAAGCGCGCGATCTCGAACTGCAGTGTTTCGTAGTTGATGTCGGCCAAACGCTTCAGCTGATGGGCTATCTGCTGGCCATCCTGGCTACTTAGGGCGGCGCTCAACGGTGTGGTATCTCTCTCCACCTTTGTACTGAGAAGTGGCGGAACGTCCTGTATGCTTGAAATGCATCGCGGCGCATTCTTGACTGAAAACGGAACGGACAGAAGTTATTCAAACTCTGAATTTTAAGGACTATTTATATTTACCGTGGTAGATGATCTGATCAGGTCGGGTCTGGGTGCGTAATCGCTTCACGGGCAGTTCGCCATTGATTAGCTTGGTTTCAACGACAGCGCCGGAATTAATGACTGCATGAACGCTGGAATTGCTGGAAGCAGGCGTACGACGGGCGGCCACAAACTCAACGGGATGCGGCTCTTCCACGTGCTCGAAGGATGTGTTGTCCACGACAATGGTGCGGTAGGTACCACCACCCGTATTTACAGCGGTTGTGGCAGCATTCGAGCCCTCAATGATGCCGCTGTTGTCGGCCATATTGTCATCGATAATTTCTTCCTGTTCGACGTGTTCTTCGAGCATCTCATCGTCATCTACCTCATCGTTGATGGCCTCCTCGACGGCGGCTTGCAGCTCCTTTTGGAACGCGGCCGATGTGCGCTGTCCGATATCCTCCAGGTCATCATCGCCGTCGTCCTTCTCAGACTTCAGATTCAGCAGCGTCTCACCCGTGGCGGTGGGCACCTTGCCGAACAGATCGAGGGCTCTGTTCTCGAGCGTCGTCATCGATATGTCCTTCTCGCTGGCCATCAGGCTGCGTCTGTACTTGCACCTTGTCGTGTTCTTCCAATCGTTCAGGCGCTGCCAAAAGGCGGGAAAAGTGTTAATGGAATGCCCAGCTCCACAAAATATAACCCCCGCTCACCTTTCGCCACTCCTCGGGCGTGAGTGTGGGACCCGAACTGCATTTGTTGAGCCTGTCGGAAAGCTCCTTCCATTTTTTCGTCAAATAGTTAAGATCATAATCGCGCGGCACCCGTCCGGTGGCGAAAATTGAGTCCGCCTCCATCATATCTATGTACATCTGGTACTGTTCGGAGGATGTGCGCTTCTTTCTTCGGTCCATTTTGCTCTCCATTAACGGTTAACACACGCCTAGGATAATGTATTTCTTTCCCAAATCTTAAATCAAAAAAATCCGACGCCACAAAGATGCGAAGTGTCCACAAACAATTTTAACGCGTTTGGGATTTTTCAGTGCAAGTTTTGCTGGCGATGCACAGGGTTGCACAGGGTCACAGCGACATCTGGCGGAAGCGAATTAATCCGAATTTTAATTTTTTTATTTTTTAATGAAGATATATATTTTTAAACTTAACTTAACAGTGCATTATACGATTCTAAAACATTTTACAAACAATACCGATATGCATTTGATTGTCATTAGTTTGCTCCATGGCCCTACAACTCTGGCTGAACGTACTCAAATCCGGGATTACTGTACTTGAAACTAGCTATCTTGAACTGCAGGCCGGCGCTGTGGATGTCCGCGATTCGTTGCAACTGATTCTCAATCTCCTGGGCGTACGAGCTTGTGTCTTGCTGCAGCGAACTCTTTACTAAATCCAGGATGAAATGGGGAATAAGTTATTTCAAAGGGGTCTGTTTGTATGTCTTCAATTCACCTTCATAGAGCTGTTCGGGGACTTGTACACGCACCCGCTTCACGGGAAGTGTTCCATTGATGATCTTGGTGGCTGGACGTTCGTTATACTTCACTGGCACCTGCTTAACTTTGCGTGGGCAACCGTTGCTAATACGTATATACTTTGGAGGCGGGCTGGCATCTTCGCCAGAGTCCACATAGCTCTCGACCAGTTCCTCTTGATCGATATCCTCATCTATGTATTCAGAACTTTCGTCGAGGACCACCACGTCCGCAATCTCACCAAAAATGCTCAGGGCTCTGGTCTCCACCGGCGTGAGGGATAACTTAGCTTCCGGGGAGCTCATGATGCGCCTATATTTACACCGTGTAGTGTTCTTCCAATCGTTCAGTCGCTGCAAAGGCGGGAAGAGTGTTAGTTGTGCCGCAGCCTCCCGAACATGAAACTCTGATTTACCTTTCGCCATTCCTCGGGTTCCAGACTCGGCCCCGTTCTGGATTTGTTTAGCTGATCGCTCAAATCTTTCCATTTGATAAGGTCGTCGTAGCGCGTCGTCCTGCCGCTTGTCAAAACTGGATTGGACTCAATCATGTCCAGGTAAATCTGGTACTGCTCGTAGGAGGTGCGCTTGTTTCGCCTGGCCATTTAGATTATTAAAATAAATTTAAATTAAAATTCCCAAATATAAACAAGCTAATAAATCAGTGTGACCGCGTTCAAATATACTGACTGACTTGCAGAAATATACCGAAATATTTCAAAATATACGAAGGAAAAAAATAAATTAACCCACTTAAGCCCGCTCCTGTGAATTTTTTTGACGCCCCTGGTTTGTTGAACCAGCTCAATAAAGTTTTTCCACTGTACCGGTTTCGTCGCCAGTGGCTCTGTAAGCAAATACGTCTCTGTGTAGTTGCCAATGTAGCAAAACTAATTCCATTTTGTGGAAATTTGGACAACAGGGTGACCGTTTACGGTATATTCTACTTTACGGGATATTTAGACGTCGAAATCAAGTTCAAAGTATAATTACGGTATATCGGTATATAAAAGTATATTTAATCAAGTTCCAATATATATTTTGAAGTAAATTAAAGTACTTTTCAAAATGACCGCCAATCTCCCGACATTTTTCGCTCTCAAATCGTGGTGGGTTCCCGTTAGATACATTTGATTCGTAGGATTTGAGGATTCGTACATTTGAGTTAGCAGGACTGTTCTGCAACTTTGCACGGAATGCGCAACAAGGCTGCTACCCTTGGGAGAAAGGATATTATAGAATTAAGATATTGTTTGTAATTTCAGGCTTCAATTAATGCAGAAACTAATCAGGTATCGGGTCCGGGATAAATATAGATATAAAACACCAATTTTATGCATTAATGGTTAAATAACATGTCAATCTAATACAAATTCATTATTAATGTATTAAAGCAGCTTGGAACAACAAATTTAACATTAATTGAAGGAAGTAAGGTATACAAATGTCCATACGCATGCAGAAACTTGGTTGACCAGCAACAATGACCAAGTGTAACCGGAGTTCACACTTTCGTTTAATGCTTTGGCCGTTTTTGTTTGCACCTTATTATGTAAGTAATCCACTAAACAGGATTTCTAAAAACTAGCCAATCTTGTACAAAATTGATTGAGGAATTGGATAAAATTATTTGTTTGGGCCTGAGAGCAATAACATGCTAGTAATATTAAACCGAATATCAAAATCATGGAATATTAACGCATCTTGTCGTGTCCGTCAGTATACTAAAGGTATATTTTAAAACTGATAAGGTAATTTTCGGTATATTTCTGACGGTTGTTTGGTATATTTTTTCGATAAGTCGCGGTCACAATTTTGGACAAACAATTTACTTTCCTTGGTATTGAATATTTAAAATATTAAAGCTTAAGTGCACTTGAAGAGCAAAGACCAGTGAAAAAAGCACCTTCAAACTTCTGGTTACCAGAAGCGACTTTCAGGGGATGTTGTAATGCGGCCGTTGGCCTGGTAAAGCTATGCAAAAAAAGACGCATGTGAATTTTTACTCTGTATTGTGAACGAGAACCAGATGATAGTAGTCTGTGTGCAAGCGAGATAGCAAGTGTCGAACACGGAGAGCAGAGTAGACACAAAGTTTGTGTCAGAAACTCGCATTTTAGAGCTCGGGCCCCGCATTCCGAACTAAATTGTGATTTGGGGAAAGCCCCCTAACCTTCCGCTCGTCATCCGGAACAAGTCACTACCTCGGCAGATAACAATTTTAATTGAACGCGCAACATGGCGGAGGTGGTAGAGGAGCTGCCAGCAGCAGCAGCGGCCTCGTATGCAGACGATGTCGGTGCTTCTGTTATTGTTGAGCCTGTCACAGGCCTACCGGGCGGATTGTCCCTCACCGCCAATGGCACTGGCAGAACACTAACCCTTCCACCGGCAGCCATGAAATTCGCCGATCTCACGGAGAGTGGCAGCGAAAGTGGCGACGGTGAAGGCGATGGCAGCGCCAACGCCAACAGCAACGGCAATGGGGAGCCGGGCACCAGTGCAGCGGGCAGTGGTCGGACCTCGCCGCCGCCCAACTGTGCCATCTGCCTGTCGCGCTGCAAGCGAAAATGCTTCACCGACTCGTGCATGCATCAGTTCTGCTTCAAGTGTCTCTGCGAGTGGAGCAAGGTGAGTATCGGAGAGTCTTGAGTCTACCGGACGAAGTTTGCTAACCATATTCGTTGACAGGTCAAAGCCGAGTGTCCGCTGTGCAAGCAGCCCTTCAAGACAATCATCCACAATGTCCGCACACTGGACGACTTCGACAGCTATCCGGTTCAGAACTCATCACCGCCCATACCAGATCACCATCCAGCGCTGCGTTTCCAAATTGTGCGACGTCCCAGGTTCATGCCGCTGGTGCAGAACCAGTCGTCGATGACGAACGACCTGGACGGCGCTGCGGCTGGTGATGGTTCACAGGATGGCCTGCCCACTGCTGAATCGTCGGGTGGCCGCCACTCATACAATCGCTTCGAGCCGTACCGCATGGAGTTGATGAACTTCTATCGGCACGACCAGGATCCCGCCATTTCGGGCAGCTCGCTGAGCCAGCTGTGGCGGCGCTATGTCTACGATCGCAAGCTGTACGCCCTGCCAGTCAGTGATAGCCTCACCGGCCACTTTCGCGAGTGGAGTGCTCGTTTCTACAGGTGAGAACAGACCGGGGACGAGACCCGTGGCAGTCCGGTTCGGCGTCGTTCAACTAGTGACACGTATCCTTTATCCATGTAGAAACAATCCTGCCCAGATGCATCGCCTGATGCCGTGGATACACCGCGACATTGTGTGCCTGCTGAGGAATGCCGCGCACAGTGTCAGCACCGTGATGCAGCTGATGCACGACATTCTGCCGATGACGAACATACTGGGACCCACATTCCGGCGCCGCCTGTCGCCGTTCTTGGGCGAGCGGACCAGTCACTTCATCCACGAGTTGTTCAACTTCGCCCGCTCGCCATTCGATATGATTGGCTACGACCATGTGGTCCAGTACTCGGCCCGTGTGGCGGAGGAGGTGGAAGTGGATCTGCTGGACATGGTCGAAACGCAGTCGTCCAACGAGAGCGACTTACATTTGGAGGTCGGCGATGGGGAGACGGCGAACGCAGAGTCCTCAAACGACTGGAATGCAGCCAACGATCGTCCGTCCACCAGTGTGATTGTGACCAATCCCGGGGCCACACATTCCTTCAGCGTGACAATGGACAGCGATGGCAGCGAGCTGCCAGGGATCTCAATACGACGTGCGACCACCTCAACCGTCGGCTCCCAGACGGTGGCCATAAACTTGAGCATGCGGCGTCCGGCCAGCGAGACGGAAGTGATCGAGATCGATGACGGCGATGCTGCTGCCAATGCTGAGGTGGCCGCCATCAATGATGGCAGCAACTCAAACAGGCGGCAGGCCGGCGCGAGCATACCGATTAGTGCCCACATTGAGCTGGAGAGCAGCAGCAGCTCCAGTGGGGATGATGAGTGTGTCTTTGTGTTGGAGCTGAAGCCGCCGCATTTGCGCACACCCGAGCAGGTGACGCTCGACTCCAACAGCGACTCGGACGTTGTCTTTGTGAATGAGGAGAATGAGAGTCCGGCGGCCACCCTTCGGCCATCGGCCACAACAGACGCCGTAAATGATGCGGAACAGAACGAGGCTCAAACGGCCAATCATGGCCTGTTCATGGGTCCCAGTACAAGCGCTGCCGCCAGCAAAGGCAAGAACTGGAAGCAGTGCTACGACTACACACGTCGTCAGGATCTGTTACGCCTCGCTGGCTCCACACGATCGAAACGCACCAGCCATCCTCGCCTCATTCCCCCAGTTAGCCAAAGCAGCAGTTCCAGCAGCAGCAGCAGCAGCAGTAGCAGCAGTGCCACACTCTTCCAAAAGAGCTCGAGCAGCGACGACAGCAGTGAGAGCAGCGGCAACAGCGAGGCCCTTTGGGCTTCATCCAAAAAAAGGCTTCGCAAATTGTTGGCACGCAAGCGTTCGGCTCCACAGAAGCTCAATAGATCAACACGAAAGCGCAGCAAGCGACAGTTGGGGCAGGCGCCAGAGCAAAGTCCCCCAAAGGAGGAAAACGATGAGGAAGAAAAGAAGCCGTCGGAGGCTGGGCCTGAGCCTGAGCCTGAAAGCAGTTCCGATGGTAGTTCGAGCGATGATGAGTCGGGAGGCGACAGTAGTGAAGCCAGTGGTATGTGCACCAAATTTTAACTCTCTTTACGTCTCTCATATACATGTGTTCAAAATCCTTTGCAGAACCCAAAAAAAGAGTAGAGTGACGACTCCGACGATGGTAGCCCTGAACTAAATCTTCAGCTTAGCGCATTGCGGGCCGTTTTGCGCTCGGAGGCAGTGTTGGAGGATCGAAAGCCGCTCAAGCTGGAGCTGCATATGCCGGATGAGGAGGAGCGAGAGCAGGCACAGCAGTCACAGCAGTCACAGGCTCCAGCGGGTGGCATTATGGATCAGCAGGCGGAGGAAACGCAGCCAGAGTGCAGTGCGCCGAAGCGTCGTCGCAGCTGCAGCAACAGTAATCTGTCCAGCCACAGTGCCAGCGTAGCGAGCAGCACAACAGCCACCTCAAGCTCGGCTCTGAGCTCATTCAACTGGCGGGCAACGAGCTATGCGAGTGATCCTCTTGTGCGGGGCAGTGGCACCACCGATGTGCATGACATAGCCCACTCACTGATTGAACTGTCCACACTGACGCATGGAAGAAACGCTGCTGACGGGGCAGACGTAGACGTGGACGTGGATGGAGGCGTCAGTGGAGGCTTGTTCAATGATCAATCGAGTGGAGTCGAGGAGGCGATTAGCTTTCTACGCCATGCTCTGCCTAACACTGCCAATAGCCTCGAGGACGATGTGCATCTGGGATTGTCTCGGACGTCGATGCAAAGTCAGCAACGAACAGAGTCAATATCGGATGGATTCGACCATCGATGTGGTTGGGGAACCTATGGTGGAAGCAGATGCGGATGCGGATGCGGATGCAGAGACTGCAGACGACACTGCCACAGCCACCGAAGATCAGGAGGAAGAAGAGGACGAAGATGATGATGATGAAAATGAAGATGAGGACGAAGATGACAACGAGAATGAAAATGACGATGACGATGACGAGAATGATAATGATGAAGATTAGGCAGAGCAGCGATGCTGCGCCTTGTCGTTGGCGTCTCTAGCATAAGCTTCGACCGGTTTATTACACTAAAAATGCTCTTCGAGATGTGTATTTAAAAGATTATGGTCTTGTCCTATTCTGGATTCTTAAATATGTTGCCCTTGTCCCCCATATAATAATACATTTTTATTTAACTTGTAATGTAAGTAAATAGTTTTATCCTAGGCCTAAGGTTGCCATGTTAAGTTGTACATATTCAGACCCCCTTAATATATTTTACATATATGTTTTTACTTCTACCTGTAGGCAACATTATTCAAAAATGTTCTCCCACACCCCCTAGTATCCAGTCCCCGAAACGGATCCCTTGAAGCTATGTCCACAATCCTTTCCCACACATGTTGTACATTTATTTATTTAAGCGGATCTAAAAATACCTATACACCTATACTTAAAGTTCATAGCTTGAACCATAGAACTAACGCCGCTTTGGCACACAGATCATTATATGGAGAGAGTGTTAAATGTTTTTGAAATTTAGTACTCAAAACGGAAAAGATCAAACATTAATTATAATACAAAATCAAATAATAAATGTAAAGATTTATTGTAAAAAAAAGAATGGATTTAATTTGTTTAATTTTCTTACAAAGGCAGGCCCGATTTAAATGGTCAAATTACTCACATGGCTTGACAATAGGCTGTTTCTCGAAGGACAAGTAAGTTGAAGGATTTTTCTATGGCGTATCTAGACCAGAGGTCGACACACTCACATGGTTTGCAATGCGTTTGTGTGCGTAGGCAGCGGACAAAACGGAACAATTTTATTGGGACCAACCACTGTAATACACGTGTACGTGAGCGGCATTGCAGCAGAGGCGCAGACCCTGCTCTAATGCAATTCTTTCCTTTCCGATCGGATCACATCACCAAAATTATGTAAATTTATGTCTGCTAATATCCATGGCAAAAATGGGTGCACACTGTTTTCTTCAGAACGTGGTATCTGGTATTTTCAGTGTGTGCACATCATCACGCAAACAGCTCCCGCACTATAATTGGAACTGTCCACGATCAGTAATAGATTCTACAGAAGTAAAGAAAACTCCTTTGCATTTTTTTGTGAAAGTATTATTTTGTTTGAGGATTTTGCACATTAAGTGGTATTTTCAGTGTGTACACATGCAAGGAAACACTAAAGAACACGCTGCTTTTTCAATGCCGCCTTTCTTCTGTGTCAACGAAAAAAAATCAGACGCTTGCAAAATTTGTTCTGTGAAAAGATTGAAGTAAATTGCTTATGTTTATTGTTCCGCGCTAGATAAACAAATAGATCGAACCCTTCCTGTGATTCAGCGGCTTGGACAACCTAAGCGAGGCATTTGGAAGCGCACACCTGCAGCGGCGGAAAAAAATTGTGCTTTTTTTGTTTGTTCGAATTGAGACGCGACTCTGTGCAGTTTGATTCAGTAGAGAGCAGCCATTTGCCACGAACATGTCTACGCGTCAAGTGATCTCGTGGCGCATCTACGTCTATGCCAATTCCTTGTACTCGCTGCCGCCCAGGGAGAAGCGCAGCTTCCGCGAGTGGAGCCCAAAGGCGCTCAGGTAAGTGCCAGCCCTGGCGACCAATGGAAAATTCTCCTTGATCAACTTTTGTGTGTGTACGTTTGTCCAACAGATACGATCCATGTGCGATTCATCGCATCATGGACTGGGTGAACCGCGACATCTCTGTGCTCGTACGCAGCTCCGAGGAGGAGATGGTCAAAGCTTACGATACGGTGTACGGAATGCTGTCGCATGTCAGCATGCGCAGCGTCGAGTTCCAGAACACGCTGTTAAGCTTCTTTGGGGCAAAGACAAATCACTTTGTCCACGAGCTGATCAACTTTTCCCGCTCGCCGTACGACGATCCGATCGCCTACGAGTTGAGCGTTCAGTACCGCGCTGTGCTCAATGTGCTGGATGACGATGTGGACATGCCGTGCACATCGGCGGAGGCTCTGAAAAAGCAGCAGGCCAAGGCAGAGCTGCACACCTTTGTGCAGTTTGCCAGTCGCATGGATAACGATGATTGCATCAGCTTCGACGCGGACATGGATCTCGAGGTGGAGGATAGCTGCGCTCTAGACGAGTTTATTTTGAACAAGCCATACGATTCTCCCGTGATCCTTGGCCTTTCGGATGCTATTGTTGCAGGATATGCCGGGGTTTCGCCACAGCAGCAGCCGCCACCACAGCAGCCTCCGGCACAGCAGCCGGCCCCACAGCAGCAGCAGCAGCAGCAGGAACAGCCTCGTCAAGGAAATTCGTATGCGGATCCTGCTTTGCAGGAGGCCATCGCAAGGAGCATGATGGATTTGGGCGTTGGCAATCAGCGTCCGCGTGTACGGACGCAGCGCAGATTCTCGACGCACACTGGGGATCCGACGATCCCTTCTACAGGATTCTCGCAGCCGGGAGTAAACTCGGCCTTGATGGCAGTTCGGGCTCACATTGAAGCTCGCAGGGCTTTGGCTTTGGTCAATGCTGGTACTCGTAATTCAACGGGTCCTAATAGACGCCGGTGCAGAAATGGCATTAACCTGGACCACGCTTTCAACACTTATGGTGCTCCCCCCTAGGCTCAAGGGGGACCATTCCCTTTA
Source organism: Drosophila subsilvestris (assembly GCA_035043285.1). Classification (NCBI taxonomy): domain Eukaryota; kingdom Metazoa; phylum Arthropoda; class Insecta; order Diptera; family Drosophilidae; genus Drosophila; species Drosophila subsilvestris. Next base: position 716,738 of record JAWNNB010001795.1, read on the forward strand.
GATATAATTACATTTCATAATCTCTTTTGCTTCTTTCATACTTACACATACTTACATACTTACACATACTTACATTATTCAGAATAACCCAATGGGACCCACGAATTCCTAATGATTAATGCGCACAAAGGGTTCGAATGGCATCAAAAATTGATAAAGTCCCTCCGAATGGCAACTGTAACGATGACGGTATTGGATAACTGATAAAACGGATTGCCCATCAATAAAAAAAGGAGGGCTCCATCGAAAACGGTGTGCCAAATATGCCTATAAACGCATATTTTTTGTGCTTTTCTACATGGAACACGGTCCTTTGTCTTAATTTTTCGAGAATAAAAAAAGGTAGCTCCTGCCACACTACGCCCTCGCCCCCGCCCGCCATCCACCTCCATCCCTTGTCACACGGGCGTCAAGTGCGGGTACCGGCTGGTTGGCAGCGCATGAAAAATTGAATTATACGCACTTTTGCGCATAAACGAGAGCAGAAATAAAAAAAATTTAAACAAAATAAAAATAAGAAGCGACGCCCATCGGTAGGTTAGATACCCTTTCAGATTGGGCCACAGAACACACACAGAACACATTGTACTTATATTTCAAATTTGTAAACTTTGAAGCAAAACATTGTAAACGAATCCATAGAGGCTTGAAACACAGCTAAAAAAAAGAAGAAACAATTATTGTAATTTGACAAATGATTATAAAGAAACGCGTATGAAATTGAAAGCAAAATAAACTAAAGCTAGTGAAGTTTTTTTAGTTTATATTGAAAGAGAAGAAAATTAAGTGAATGAATCATGAATTGAGCATTCGCACACAATTAAATGTATTTCCTTTTCGTTTGTAATCTACTGAAATCTGAGAATAAATGACATTTGTTTGAAATTTGCCAAGCTGCAAATCATTATTATGATTATAATTTAATACTATTAAAAGCTGTATCTATGCTTACGCGTGGTATTAAAATTATGTCGATTCCTGCAGGGCATATGTAGATGCAACTGAGCTCTGACAATCATGCTGTCACGGTGCTGTGAAAATATAATCTACCCTCTGTTTAGGGTGTGTAAAATGATGGCAGCAAAATGTTGAGTGAAAAATGCGGCCGATTTAGGGTTTGGTTGGGAATGGGACATGAGCTGGGGGCAGAGGTTCGACCGTGCAGCAGTGAGCAAGGGGCAGGTGGTACAGCTGCTTGTGGTACCAAATTTACGGCCAGCAAATTGAGTTAAATATTCCTTTTTTTTGTTTTTGTTTTTTTTTTTTCGTTTTTTTCTGTTTGGTTTCTGCTCCTTTTGGCAGAAGGTATAATATAATTGTCCTGCCGTACACGGTAATTCAATGCATATTTGATTTTATGATTTCGTCGGTACAAAGGAGCATTAATGCATATCGAATGAAGCACAGAAAACGTAACGTTCGACATTTCAAGGCTCTCACAATCAGGATTAGGCCCGGGGAAACTTCAGACATTAATGGAGACCACCGCACTGCAGACGGTGGCTGCAGATGGGACATTAGCTGAGAGAGGAACTCCATCATCGCTCACTGTGTAAGCTGGGTGGCTTCGGGCCTCGGCTTTCGACTTATCCCTTCCTTGAAAAGTTATCCTTTCGTCTAAATGTCATTAGGGTTTTGTCGGCTGCATTTGCTCTGCTCGGCTGACAAACTAATTTGCGTAATGTTGACGAAAAACTTTTTATTTGACTTGCTGACTTGACTCGGCTTGCCTTTCCCAAGCACAATCCCCAATCCCATTCCCATTGCCATTGCCATTGCCAGTTCGCTATTCCCAACCCGAGCACAGTTCCACTTCGCCATTGCTCCTCCATTTTCTGAGCCACTTGACAGACACCCGGCTAACGTATTCGTAAGTTGCACCAGCCCAAGAAAAGGAAAAGAGAAACGTTTCAAAACTTTTTCCCTCGGTTTGCATTGCATTTTAAGATGTTGCGTCAGAGCGGGGAGGTCGAGGCAATTGGCAAGTTGTGGCTAAATGGAGGCCCTACCAGAGAATAGTTTCCTTGCCACAATTTAAGTTTGAGTTGAAAATTACGCCGCCGACTTGAATTAAACGTTGCAGATATCAAATATACGCACCGTTACCTTCGCTGGCGCCCATCATCCTTGGCCTTTATGTGATTTTCATGAAAATGATTCGCGGTCCGCATAAATTATTCATATATTGGCATAGCGCCCCATGGCCCCATGGTCCCCTGCCACACGAACCCCCACCCTACGTCGAATTATCTCGCATAAATGTTGAGAGTTCCAGCTTGGATTCGTTTCGGGCTTATCTCAAATTATGCGCAAGGCGTTGGAAAATTAAAATAATTTCCACATTCGCCGCAGTGAGCAATTAATCAAGGGACGCATCCTCCTCTTTGGATACCGCTAAATAATATGCGGTGCCGGGAGTTATGAGAACGCATTTAACCCAAACGGTTTTGGGCCCTGATTTATGTGGGTGACCAGCGCCCTTCCATGTGCTTCTGGCCACCTGTCGCCCCGCCCATCATCAGCCTCACTGCCATCTACCCAAAAATCCCGGACAATCCATTCATCCTTCACTGAGCGTCGTATACCTTATCCCTTTCGATATCCAGCTGCACAATGTGTCACTTTCGTTTTTATTCCTGCCTTAGATTTCCGCACCCGACACTTTGCCAGCTCCCAGTTCCCAGCTTCAGCTCCTTTGGATTCTACCATCCTTCCTCTTTGAGGTTCCGGTTCTGTTTCACTGTTTCTGCTGCTGCTTTCGGCATTTTGCCAACTTTAATATGTTGGCACAGCATGGCGGCAAGGCTCTTTCTTGCCTTGAGTTTCCATTACATTGCAACGGAAGCCGGATGTTGAAATTGTTGAGGTTGCTTCTTCATCACGGCAAGGCGTAAGCAGCTTAGCAGCACACCCCTTCAGCTCTTCAGCTGCTGTTGTCGCTGGCATGAATGCCATCGCATTGAGAGACGAGAATGAAGCCTGATGCTAACCCGATACCCAACCGATACGCGCGGTCTCTGTAAATGTTCAATCAAAACTTTACTCAGCCCCGAAGCAGTGGCGCAATTTACGCACGGCACAATTGTCGAGTTTTAAATCTTATGGCCAACTTTTTTAAGTATTCACACACACATACTCGCACAAGATACATATATTTATGTGCAGAGAGTTTTTCGTTAACTGGTCTGCGATGGTAAAAGGCCATAAAATGGCAATGGCAATGGCATCTAGGAGTAGAAATAAGTGCTGATGCATCTATGGAGGATTGCCGCTCAATCAGGGCCATCAAATTGCTTAAGTAATAAAACGTGCTAGAGGAATTTATAGTTTAAAGTCATAAAAAGAGCGCCAATCGTGAGAGGTACTTAACGAATTATTTATAATTAAATTTGTATTGAAATTAGCATATGAAAATTGCATTGAAAACTTTAAAAGTCCCCAAATCGGACATTTAAATATTTTTCTTTAATTGGCATTCAAAGTTTGAAAGTTTTTAATGGAAATATATGCATGGAATGGTAATGGAAGTGAAATGGATATGGAAATGTGATTTACTTTGCTAATTACATTTAAAATTTATGATTAAATATACATATTAATTATGCACATGAAAGCAGTAACAATATGAATATGAAACAATATTTAATTGTTGGTTTTATGTTTCATTTGACTAAATTGAATATGATTTGATATCATTCTTTTCCCTCCAGCCTGTTGCATGACATTCGATGTTTCGTGTTTTCTTTTCAGATTTCTGATGCAGAGCTGACTTTTCACTTTCGTGCGGAGGAGCAGGGATACGAGTGCCAGAAAATGCGTGTGTCATAAATCTACTCCCGCGCCTTTCGCTTAAAATCAAGCTATTTATCACAAGGCGTCGACGACGACGACAAGGACAACCGACGTCATGCTGCGGTGCTGCCAGGATGCCACGACGCCAGGATGCCAGTATGCCACGCTGCTGCTGTTGCTGCTGCTCCAATGTTGCCACACTCTTATCATAACAGAAGTGGAGCGGCCTGGAGAACGCCTTCGGGATGGCGCATATGTTTCACAGCCGTTGATGCCTCTCCACAGGATATTTTTTATGGGTCCGCCTGCCAGCAGACTAGAGCGACGACTGCCTGCTGAGGTAGAAAGTTGTGGAAAACAAACTTTTCTTACTTCTTCTCCTGCTCCTCCTGCTCCTGCCGAACCTGCGTTGTGTTCTGTTCTGTTCTGTTTTGTGCGTACGAAGGTGACAAGAATCCGGTAATTTGTGCTTCAAGGTTAAATGTTAATGTCCGCCATTACAGAAACATTTGACGTTTTGTTTCATAAGCGACAACGGGTTATGAACACGTGCGACGGCCCCGTCCCAAAAGGCCGGGCTGCGTATGCGTAATTTTTTGTACGCTTGCTAATTTGACTGGCGCCAGGTAATAAAAGTGACTGCTCAAAGTGGCCCGTTCCCAAGTTAAGGTTGGAGTTAGTTTGCTTAGGTCTGTCCTTGACTCTACCCCCGGCTATCATTTAAAGGAGGGACCAGGACATTGTTTGTGCCTGCTCATTGAACGAAGTTCGCAGTGAGGCCAGCGCAAAGGGGATTCCGGCAAATGGCTGCCAGGCGACCGTCTTAATGGCAGCTCCAAATGTTGCTAATGTTAATTTAAGAAAATGTTCTGCGTGTGTGTGTGTGTGTGTGTGTGTGGGTGTGTTGCTGGGAAACACTTGCGGTGCGGTCTGGCAGCATTTGTGCATTATTATTTGCGGTCAAGTCTTTTGTGGCCTGGCCCTTTTCGCAATTCGGCAGGCAAATCCCTTTTGAGCCGCAGAAACGGCAGCAGTAGCAGCAACAACAGCAGCGAACTAATTAAAGATATATTCATTTAAAAATACTTGTAGCTCTGTATGACACACAAACACTGACTGATATGTTTACACATACAGCGACACATTGCTTTGGCTTTGGCTTGTGACGTGCATGAGGAGGCAATCAATTATGGCGGAACATTTTGGCCAAAAAAGCGTGTTGCCTACTTTGAGGCGCCCGCGTGTTTGCCAACACAGCAGCACAATTAATTATGTACATTCGGGGGCTGGATGGTGTGTGTTCCCCCCCCTCCCCCCTTCCCAGGATCCCTTTCGTTCTTTCGTCAGTGTTTGCCCCCGTCTGTGTTTGTATAGGAAACGGAGAGGAGGGCAGACGAAGAGTCATCCTTGAGCTTAGACGACAGCATATGCTCATGCATGCCTAATTACGATAAATCCTTGCCCCAGAACCTCGCTCTTGCTTTCACTTTAACGCTCTAACTTTCTGCTCTCCTCTCCAACCTCCCTACCACTGCCTCTCTGAAGGCCGACTGTGTTCGCGAGAACAAACGCGCCCAAATGAAGTAGCCAACAACAAGAACAAGAAAAACACTTACGAGGGACTGTATTTTGGTGTGAGTGCGGATGTGAGTGTGTGTGCTGGGTTGAGAGTGTGTGCCTTGTGTGTGTGTGTCTAAAGACGTTCATAATTATGGCCGTATTTAGAGAAATTGGTTATTATGTGCTTAACGCCATTTGTCAGACGGGCAATAGTTTCTCTTGCCCCCAATGGTGGGACTGTCTTTAGAGAGATGTTCTCAAGGAGTTCCCAAAACCAAAGCAGAGCATAGATAAGACTGTAAGTCAGGCTCTTCCCGAAAGCAATTGAGTGTAATATATATTCGTTGAATTTAATGAATATTCAAGCATGAACATTTACCGAGAAGAAGTTGTACAAATATAATTATATTCTTGATCATTTAATGAGGTATCTGTGGAACAAGGATTCTTTAAGATTTCCAACTTAAAGTTCCCTGCGTTCACTTTGTGTCCACGACCGACTTTTGTGGCCACCCTCTTAGTTAGTTGTGGCTGTCTAATACTTGAAATTGTTTGCTAATTCGTTATTATTGGCACTTTACCACGTTGCCCGAAACTTGTATTGGCCATCTGCGTCTCTCTCTGCCTCTGCTGGCTCTCCTTTAAGCTTCTTTGGGCAATTAGGCCAGGCGTGGCTGACAATGCCGAGTGTCTCCTTCTGAAGTGCCTCTCCAGCTCGGGCGGTGTATCTGGCTCTGGCTCTGGGCTCTAGGCTCTAGGCTCCACCCCTGTTTCCATGCATGTCCATCAATAAGGGGTCCTTGAGGCTGCTTGCTCGTTATGCCATCTGTCAATTGGCCATCCATCAATTGTAATTAATCGTGCTTCGGGCTAATGATTCCCTCTCAAATTTGCAATTCGAACAATCTCCTAATGGTGCCTGCCTTCGTTGAATTTGGGACAATTTTCGCGTGTGGTAAAGGCGGTTAAGGGAGTGCTTTGTTGCACTCATTCGATGCATTCCATCCAAAACGCAATTTCAATTCCTCAAAGAGCCTCCCCCAACTGTGCACAAAGAAACCGCTGAAAGCTGCGGATGGAAATGGGGGAAACAGAAATGGGAATGCTGTGAGGCTGATGCTGTTGATATTGGATGACCTAGAGTCCATCAACAGCTTCAGTTGTTGACATCTTACGGCTGCCTGGTCCACTCATAAATTGCAATTATATGACTTTTCGAATTGCGCTGCTCTGTTATTCCTGGCTGTTGGCGGAAAATCTTTGGACCACATACTCGATTCATCATGTTTGATTGACAGAGGACTGTCATGGGGGACATGCGAATGACCAGACAAAAGGCAGACCAGGCAGTCTGGCAAGAAAAGCAGCAGCAGAAAGTGCAGACCAATTAGAAAGAGTATGCTGCCAGATATAGCAGGGGGAATGGCAATTGAATGCAATCGAAAATAGAATATAAAAGCATTGCCTATTTTTCCCCTCCAATCAGCTGATACTTTCGTTTTTCATAAATTTCATTTTATATCCTATTATCCTTTACCTCTACCAATTAGCATTTAATTTCAGCATCGTTATAAGCCTCACAATATATTTGTTAGCACATTAATTTACCCAGCACCCGCACCCGGACCCCCGTATAAGTATCAATAAAAAGCCTTTCAGTTCTATAAATATTTATGAAAACTGCTAAAATGATTCATGCTTGAGGAGAGTGCGTGGGCTCCGACTCTGTGTGGCGGCTGGACACAAGAAAAGAGCAAATTTCCATGGGATGGTCGTCAGAAAAAGAAACTGCGGAATAAGCCAGAACAATAGCAAGTAATGAGCTCTGCATTCCATATAAGCCATATTTATACGTGCAGTATGTAGGTTTGTATTTATGTTCTTGGACTTTCTGCGCGACATTGTAAAACGATAAATTCTTACAGACAATTATTGTACGAGCATGGGCGCTGGCGTATCTGAAACAACAGCGAATTTATCTATGTAAATTTTCCACACAGGTTCGTTGGGGTCGGGTGAAGCTGAAATACAACAAAATGATCTGTGTGAAAGTGGGAAGAAGACACAGAAATATTTGCTGTTGCTCTGCAGGTTATATTTATAAAATTTCACCTCAAGAACGGCTGATCATCAACTGGCGGCTGAGAGTTTGCCATCGTAGAGGCAAAACATTCATTTTCATTTCTGGCACGCTCGCGAGTGGACGTGCGGACCAATACGCCGATAATAGATATACCCCCAATTCGATATACTGCATAAATATAGATATATATATATATATATATATCTAATACTATACATATAGAGTGGTGGTAAGATCTTTCCATAGATCTTTCACCTGTCGCACGGTGCGAAAGGTTGCAAGTGTTCAAAAGAAAGTTCGTAATCGAAGCGCGAGTGTTTTTCCAATCAATAATCGTTTCGAAGTGAAGCCAGTGAAGGAGAGTGCCGCCAAGGCATGCGAATAAATTTGCAAAAGTTACGAGAAACATCCTCAGATTGCAGTGCGAAACCCAAGTGAGTGTACGAGGCTGATGGCCTGGATGCCAGACCATTTTTGGAGAAAGCATTCAAATGGAGATGAGCTCAGCGCATTCAATGAGCGCTGATTATGTAAAAAAAACGAGTGCAAAAAGAGTGAAAATGAAACAGAGGGAAGAGAGAAGAGAGAGTGTGAATGAAAGAGAACGAACGACAGCCGTGAAAATGTCACCTGGTTGACACTTCGACTATGCGCCCACGTTCGTGAAAAGCTGTCACAATTATTTTCATATTTTTCATCACTACCGTTCTTTGCCATTTATATGGCCATCTATTGTGGCCGTTGAAATTTATTAAGTTCGACAAAATATCTATATATGTATGTATATATGGCTATAGGAGGATCTCCCTGTGTGTGTGTGCGTATGGTGTAGAGTGCTCATCAAAAAGCATGGCAATAATTTGCCCACAAAGATACGAGCACACACACACACACAGGCAGGGGCACCACATTGCTCATACGCCGCGTTGTTGCCTTATTTATAGTTCGATTCAATCAGAGACATTTTCAGAGCTTTTCTGATTCTATTTTGCGCTAGCTGTTTGCTGTTTTGTGTTTGTCTTTTGCTCTCCCCATCTCTTTCCCTCAATCTCTCTCTCCCTGTCTCTTATCATTGATTGTCTTGTTTTGCTTTTATTTTTTTGTTTCGCTTTTAACAACAACATTCCCTTTGTTTTCCCATTTCTCATTGGCTTGTGGCTTCATTTTCACCTTTTGTTTTTGTTGTCGCATATTTCAGTATATTTTTATACCAGAAAATACGTGCAGCAATCTGCCATTGCATTTCATTTTTCATTTCGAGATGCAAACACAAATGGAAAAGATGAAATGGCATTTGGCAATGTATTTTTTCCTCTTAGCCGAAAAGCAGGCAGCGTTTTTCGTTTTATTCTGCTTCAGTGTGACCAATCACTTTCGTCTTTCATTCCACTCTCTCTTTCTCTTTGGCGCTCGGTGGAAGTTCAAGGCCGCTGCTGGCTCCAGCATTCGGTTTAACTTATGCATTCAATTCGAAAAGTATACTCGTTTAATTTCCTTGAGCAACTGCTAGAGGAACTAAAACAAAACTTTTCTGAGCAACTAAATGCCATTTAATTGGTGCTGTGGAATTTGCCAATGAATTATAGTTCTCAAAATAGCCTGTTAATAATGTCTCTCTGTCTTGAACTGAGCACAACGTAACCTTTGTTTGTGGGCTTAATTAAACTTATCTCTGGCGCCGTGACACCTGCCATATGGGCATTGGGAGGTCGGAATTTGCTCATTAACCTGGACATGTTGAAGGTGCATTCAAGGCTCTTATCTGTCAGAGTGCACAATGCTTTGAGCACATCCACAACTTCATTATGCACCCAACCCCGCTGACAACTCCCTGCTGTTGCCGCATTTATCATCGCTTCGCTTTGACTGTGGCTGTGGCTACTTTTGTAGCAATGTAATTAAGTTGGCATCATGCGGCTTATTCCTATAGTATCAATGGGGCAGTTAAGCTTCTCTCGCTTTCTGTATTGAATGAAATTTACTACAGGATTGGCGGAGTGTAGCTGATCATTCAGAAAGAGCCTCTCGCTGCTGTTTCGTTTCCTGTTCAGCAGCGGCCAAGAACTCAGTCGATTAATCATCAAATTTGGCACTGTCAATCGCTTTAATTCGATTCTACTTCTCAATCACTCTCTCTCTCTCTCTTTTTTTCTCTCTTTTTTGGCAGGCAGCAGAGCTAACAGCCAAAACAGCAGGGCCCCGCCCAAGGGCGCCTCGGATACCTTTAGCCGGAAGCCGGAACCCCTTTCGAAGAAGAAGAAAAGCAGAACAAAAATGTAAGTAATTGTTTATGTGCATATCGATCCATTAAGACGTTGCTGATAACTAAAGTTCTCATTGGCGTTTAGATTTCACTCGATTCCTTCTCTTTTGATTGCATTTTGTGCTCTGTCTGCTCCGCTTATTTATAGCATGAAAATATTTTGCATTTCTATCTTTGGAATCCCCACTTCAGTCTGCAGTCAGTGAATTCCGGGCTAGCGGGCTTCTATTTTTAGGCAAACACATTTCCACTCCGAAAAGGGAGACGAGACTGTGCACTGAGAGCGGGAGTCGTGACAAAGTTTCGACCTTGAGGAGCAAACATTTGTGCCCCAAAGAAGGTTTTTCCACTCACACGAAATGGAGTACTGGGCAAGTGTCGGGGAAAGTGAAAACTTTTCAATTAGCCAACACGAGATTAGTATGTGGCACAAGTGGAATGCTGAGAGGAGAATGCTGCTGGTCCTCTCCTCTCCGACCAATGCTCGCTCCAATTTTCAATGAAGTTTATTTTTAGGGCCTGTTACAGCGATATACAGAGGCACACACAGAAATAGCCCGTTCCGCGCAGCCATGGGATAAATGGAAAATGCCGGCGTGTGGCCAAATTAATACACACTCGTTTGATGACGTCAACTAGCGGTGTGTACATAGATTTGTTCCATACATTTGTGTACGACAGATAAGCAAATAAGTTTGGAGCAATTAGAAAAATGCTTTCTTTGAGAGAACTTCAGCTCCAAGCCACACGTACAGAGGAGGCACTCTCGCATGTATCTTTGGTATCTCATTAATGGGCTGCAGCTAGAGCTACATATACTCGTATGTATGTATGCAGATACATACGCACACGAAGACATGCGGAGACTGCTGCCAAGTATATATTTATATATATATATTTTTGCGTTTCTCTGACGATCGCACATTTTGTTTTGCTTCTCTCTCTCTCGCATATCGCTCACACATAGGTGTCTGCAGATACACAGCGAGAAACACAGAGACAGAGAGAGAGAGAGTGAGAGAGAGAACGAGCGAGTGAGAGACGATTTGTATATATTTAAAATATTATAGACTTCTCCTGTTTTGCTTGGCTCATGTGCTTGGCAATTTTCACTTGCCTTCAGTCGCTTTTTAAATTTCCAATCGAATTCTACGAGGCGCGTTGCCCAAGAAAATTTAAACGAAACCAAAAAAAATAAATAAAACAAAACTTACATTAAACTTGGATACTTACATACATATAGATTTATTGAACAGTTAAGCAAATACAATTCAATCGGAAGTTGCACACTAATTTAATGAAAGTGCTCCGGGACCGAGAAACGAGAACCCCCGCAACGATTTTTAAGCGACTGAGTTTTTAAGGATTCGCACATTGCCGAAAACCAATTGCATTTTATGATTGCCTTCGAGTGCCGCTTTGACAGCATCAGCAGCAAACGCTTGCCCAACAGTTTTTTCATTTTCTATTGGTGAGTTTTCCCTGCTCTCTTCCGCTCTCTTCCCCGTATCTTTTTTTGGCTGGATTTTTAGACGAGTTGGCTGTTTCGCTGCGGTTTAGTGTGACCCAAATTTCATCGAATTCATTTCAATTTATTTGTGTTGATTTCAATGCTCAATGTTTTCTGCGTGCTGCCGCTGCTGATGATGATGGCTCTGTGTCCGCTGCCTGTCACTCGTCGCCAAAGAGTTTGACCCATTTCTGTGTCTGTGTCAGTTTGAGTTTGTTGTTTCTTTTTTTTTGCCAGCACATTGTGAGCCATGCCAATTTGTTGAGGGTCAAGTGTTTTCTGCATTTCCGTTTCCTGTCTACCGTTTATCGCTTTTCCATTTCCCGCTGACCGTGCGCACACACACACACACACTGCTCACATAACTCGACTTAATTTTAACCCACTCAAGGTTAATGAATCTGTTGCTGTTTTCTCTTGTGTGAACAGCTGTCGCCATCAATCTCGCAATGAAAACAAAGGAAAACCTGACCGATTAGCGGCAACAGTGATTAAAACTATTCGGTTTTGAAGAGCAATTCATTCATTGCGGTCATCCGCCCTCATCTTTCCGCTTAATTTGCTGCGTATTAAGAGCATTATAAATTTGCATGGAATTTTATCAGATATTTTATCCACTCATACGGACTGCGCTCAGGCACACGCACACACACACGAGCATCATGAGAGTCCATGGAGTCCGTTTTGCTTTTCAATGGCGAAATGACTTCCTCTTATTCCACTCCTTTGGATTCCCTTCATAGCTGCGGGATCCCCCTTAAATATTTAGCGGAGGGAGAAGAGTTTCCATTTCCAGCTGGTTTCTATTATGCTGGAGAGCGCAGCTCTGCTTTATTCATTTTAATCCTTTCAGGGGCCATTCACAAATGCAATTGCGAAATTAGTTTCGCCACACATCCCCCTCAGCCCCCACCACCAGTCCGCTCTCTATTCAGGAGCAGCTCTGGTGTACGCACAATTTGAGCGAGCGACAAAATTTCTATTCAATTTGAATTTAAGCGTGTTTTCCAGTTAATTGCACAGCTTTCGCATATGTGTCCGTGTGTCGTCCATATGCAAGCAAATATGTATGTACTATGTACGTATATATGTATTATTTTCGGGGCGGAGGCGTGTCACATACATTGTGAACTTTTGGCCGCATTAAATTGATGCTTTAAATATCCGTATCCCCCAAACATACAACAATAATGGCCAACAGACGCACGACAATTAGCGGTGGATGCCATGGACATGCACACGAATATGGAGAAGGAGATGCTTCCATAATAATGCCAGTATCTGGCCATACATACCATACATATTCGTACATATGTATATTTACGAGCAGGAAGTGCGCACTGGTTTGGGCACGACAACAGCGGGGCGTCGCGGCGCGGCGTATACGCGATGCATATCGCCCCGGCAGTCAGCGCGAAATCGCATTTATATTTATACATTATATATAAGAAGTATGAGCAGAATTTCGCTGCCTCTCCTAGGAAATGTGTGTCATTTTTATTATTAAAAAATATCAACGTAGGCAAGACGAATATTCCCTTTTTAATATAAAGTGCGAGGGAGTCAGACCAATTGACACGGCTTGAACGCACACGAGCTTATTAGGAGTTGCAGCTTAAGGAGAGCAAAAATCAAACGAGTGAAAATCATTTATTAAAGAGAAATTGTCCACAGAAATTTTCGCATTTAAGTGCTTACAAAATGAAAATTGGCTATGTGAATTCTAGATTAATGTGGAATCAATGCATTTAATACATTTTTGATGCTTGATTTTCCATGAAATTGGGGATCAAGAACTAAAGAGGATTTTCGCATTGATTGAGAAGAACCTGCGGAATTTCAAATTAAATTCAAAGGAAATGCATAAGCCGACGATAACGTTGAATAACTCATTAGCCGCAAAGTATTTTAACATCTCTCGTCATACAAATTTTAATGAGTGTTTTTGCATTCCTCATTATTTGTGGGAAAGCTGAATATAGAGTCTGCATTCATTAGCTGCATGTATTAAAGCTGCAGGGAAATGAGAGATACGAACAGAAATGGGAATTCCGTTACCATGGCAATGCCCGCTTTTCTGTTGATTTTCGCCAATGAAATTCGAATGGCATGGAATGGTGGCAGAGAGACGGTCCCAACCAACCCGAAACATCAGCAATATCTTGTAAATAAAATGGTCGGAGCCGCTTTTAATGAAGCAGCCATAAGCAGATTTGTGGCTTAGTGTATTTTGGCAGAGCCAAATGAAGCCCTCACCGGCAGAGAGGTGGGGGAGGGGCGAGCGAGCTTCGTTGTCAGCCCGCGACTTACGGCAACGAAATGGTCAATTTATTGTATGACTTTTAGGGGCTGCCACGGCTGTGTTCATTCAAATGAAAGAATTTCCTGCCAATCGGATTTTTTGTGTCGGGATTGTTTGGGGAGGGAGCTTACCGACTGACAGATAGACCATCTGACTGACTGACTGTCTGCCTGACTGACTGACTCTCTTTCGGTCTGTCTGTTGTCTTATGATGAGCTTAAGCAGGGAGCGAGAGCACGTGAATTTATAATGATATGAATATCAAATTGACAGCATCTTTGTGGTCTAATCGAATCAGGTCTAATGATTGTCTCTCCTTCTTTGTCTTTCTATGTGTGTGTTCGTTTTGGTCTTCCTTTGGTTTGGGGACACAGTGAGCCATGGAGCAATTTGAGCAGCTGTTGACGTGCTGCGTATGCCTGGACAGGTATCGCATACCGAAGCTGCTGCCATGTCAGCACTCCTTCTGCATGGAGCCCTGCATGGAGGGACTGGTGGACTATGTGCGACGTCAGGTAAGGATATTATCATCATCATTAATCATCATTCAAATCAGTATTTGTATGTGTGTGTGTAGCTGTGGCAATTTGGTTAATGCCTCGCCGACGTCACACATCGCTGTGTGGCCGCTTAACTACAAAATCTCATGAGGAAAATCATATGAAATGGGAATGAAAACAAAAAAAAAAAAACAACGCGCCCAACAAGACGCCCCCGAAAAATGTTTTTGAATATTTATCGCGTTGCCTGAGGCGCATTTGCGTAGATATCTTGTTGAAAAATTATACAGAAAGAAACGAGATTATATGTATGTACATACATATGTATATATGTATATCCGTGTACTGGGCTACTTATAGTCTCTGCAGATTCAAACGTCTCTGTCTGTGTGTATTTATAAATTCTGTTTTTGGCTCTCAGCCAGCGCCACGCAAATAATTGGTAAGCATTTTCATTGTGTTGGCCCTACTCGGGTAAATATACACACATAGAGAGCAACTACACATGTAAGCTCGTACATAGAGAGATAGGTAGGTGGAGAGAGACAGAGAGAGAAGGAGAGAGATAGCCAAAGAGTTGCAATAACTGTCATGCGAATCGCAAAAGCCGCAAAGAGAGATTGATTTTTGTGGTTGAAGGCTTGACAGGAGATGAAGAAACCCCCCTGGGAAGGACGCACTCAAGATGCCTTCACATGAATCTGCACCAATGTGAAAGGTTTTTAAAGTTGCGTACAACTACACGAAGTTGCAGGCCACTTAAAAATAAACAAGTTATTGTTGTTGGAGTTTTGGGAAAGAGTCAAGGAGTTGGTACAGTTAATTTGATAGCCTTAGGAGAGCTCAACGGATTATAAACCTAAGCAAAGAACCAATAAATGAAAATCTGATTTCTGACAATTTATTTAAGCTTTGAATTGATGCAATTAATTTGATCCGCACGAATAAGCAATTCTAATACAAACAATATTCTCCAATGTGCAGGTAAAATGCCCAGAATGCCGTGCCGAACATCGCATACCCTACAATGGCGTGCAGGCCTTTCCAACGAATGTGACGCTACAGCGTTTCCTGGAGCTGCACATCGAAATCACCGGCGAGCTGCCCGATCCGACATCAGGTAAGGAATGCAAGCAATTAAAATTGCATTTTTACTACAGCTTGTAGAGGTAGGAGAAAATCCTTTGAAGGGTCTCTCGCCTGATTTATTATATGTACGCATAAAAGGTCAAATTCCAAACTGCAATTTTCCACTTTTGCTTCATTTGAT
The DNA here is from genome assembly GCA_035043285.1 of Drosophila subsilvestris. Taxonomy (NCBI): domain Eukaryota; kingdom Metazoa; phylum Arthropoda; class Insecta; order Diptera; family Drosophilidae; genus Drosophila; species Drosophila subsilvestris. The sequence continues at coordinate 732,018 of JAWNNB010001795.1, forward strand.
TTGAGCAAAAATATTTGTGCAATAAAGCTGAATCCTTTGAGTGCAGCAAACGGAAATCAGTAATTAGAAATCAGAAATCAGAAAGCCGAGCGCCAAAGGAAAACAAGGAATGTTATTAATAAAAAATGCTGCCATGTAATCGTTTTTGTAACTTTAATTAAATTCCACTAAAGGAAGAAACAAAAGAAATGGAAAACAATAAATGGGGAAATGCCAGCCCAGCCCAGCCCAGCCCAAACCAGACCCAGTCGAATGTACGAGTGCGAGTGCGAGTGCGAGTATAAAACAAAAATTGCCATTCGCCATAATGTTTGGGTTTCCAATTAAAAAGTCAGACACTTTCCCCGGCCATCTGACAGCAATTAAAACTAAGCAAGGCCAAATTGATTTTGTTTGAGCAATTTGCATTTGCCCCGGTCACAAATTGCGGATCGCTTCTGTCAGCATGACTGTGCGTATCCATCCATCAGAATATATATTCCAAGTGGCAAGGTTGATAGTTGTCGAATTCGGTGAAATATGCAAATGGATTGCAACTTCTCAGCTGCAATCAGCATCAAGTCGGGGGCAGGAGGCTTGGGGCATGGGGCATGAGCCGAGAGTTAATAAGGCAGACAAAGACAAACATTTGGTTTCATTTGTATTTTTTTTTTGTGGCTCTTATTTTCTTTTTGGCTATGCAAATGTGTGAAACAAGAGAATAAATCCCTTTGACTTTTCGAGCTTCTCGTTTTGTGTTATGGATATGACTGGGGACAACGACAACGACAACGACTGCCACTTTCATGTGGAATTTGTGAATTCACTTTTCCATATGATTACACAGGAAAATACAGAAGCCAACTACTATTGGCAGACAGCATTCTTGCGTTCTGTACGAGCACGCCCCTGTGTCTACCCCGCTGTGGCCAGCTATTGTCAGGCAGGGAGTGAGGTGAGGAGTGTTCATCAGGCATTGCCAATGCCAGCAATTGATGCAGAAAAGTTTACGCTGCAGAGCTGAGAGTGCAGTCGTTGCGACATCTTAGCAATGTTTGCATTGTTGCCACACTGGGGCAACTGAGGCGGCTCGTTATTTGCATTGCAACAGTCGGGGCTTCGACAACGAGCCAGAGCTCTCTGTGGCACACAGACGCACGCTTTCCAGAGATAACAAGAATGGAAGTCTGACTATGACTCGGGCGCCGAAACTTCAAATACCCTTAGGCGCAGTATGGGGAATCCCCATCAATGACCCTTTCTATTTCCATACAAATTTGAAACTATAAATTCCTATTATTCTGGAAGAAATAATTGGCAAATAAAAAATGTACTCACCATCTTCAGTAGTGTATCAAAAATGTACACACACACATGCATAGCAGGCGCTTAGGTGCAGTTGATTTCTTGCTCTTGAAATCACATTAGTGAATGCAACAGACATCCAGCCCGGAGTGTGCTTCCTCCTGCTCCTCCCTACTGCATGGTAGACCCGGAATGTGGCAAGACTTTGTTGCCAAGAGTGCAAATTGATGAGCTGCTGCTGGCAGGACTGGCATTGCTGGCATTTTATTGTTGAACTCAAAGGAGCCAGGCAGGAAGTCATTTGTGGGCCCATTTGGGGGCGTATTTTTGGCAGAAATGATGGAAACGGAAGACAGATAGGCAGACGAAAGAGCTGATTAATAATTGTGTGTGTCTTTCCACTCACAGGTCAAATCATGGAACGTTGTGGCGTCTGCTCGGAGAAGGCCTATCTGTCCCATTGTGCGCACTGCGAGAAGAAGATATGCGAGGACTGCAAGAGCGCCCACATGGACATACTGCGGCGTGAGATAACGCGTTTCAACTCACAGGTGAGTTCGGAACTAATCTCTTTCCTTTGGCTATGGCTTACCCGTTTCATAACCTCTCCAGATCCGCCGCAGTTTGCATCGACTGCAGGACTCCCTGGCCATCATCGAGAAGAATACGCTGAGCCTGCAGACGAACGCGATCAGTGTGACGGAGGAGATCGACGAGATATATCGTCGTATCACCAAGGCCATCAAGGATCGCTCGGATCAGCTGAAGGGCGAGATCGACCGCTACCTGGCCGTGGAGCTGCGCAATCTCACAACGCTCAAGGAGAATCTCGATCTGGAGATCACCAACATCGGCAGCAACTGCGACATTGTCGACAAGTACATGAACGAAACCGTCGAATGGGACGACTGCGAGCTGATGGACACCAAGGAGATCTTCCTGAAGACCGTCGAATTCCTGCGGCACTTCGAGTACGAGAACAACGACTACAGCCGCCGCGTGCGGTTCCTCGTTTCCATCGATCCCAATCAGCTGGTGATGAACCTGGCCACCTTTGGCGACCTCAACATCGCGCCACACTCGACACCGGGCGGCTCGGTGAGCAGCTCTCACCTGGCCCCGCCCACCGGCCTCCAGCCTGGACTGATGCGCTCCAAGAGCGACCACCGCCTGGCCACCCAGTTCCGGCAGCAGGAGGAGCGTGGCGGCTACAACGACGAGCCCGTCCTCGGCGGCCGGAAGTTCGGTGAGCGTCCCCAGCGCAGTGCCACCAACAGCGATCGCTATGGCGAGAGCAGCCGCTACGGTCGCTCGGACTATGACTACGAGAACGATTACGAGAACGAGCCCACTGCCGGACGGACTGGCAAGTCCTCGCGCTTCCGGTCGCGCTTTGTGCGCTCGCACCAGAACGACGACTCGGACACCGAGCAGCAGCAGCAGCAGCGCCAGCAGGAGCTGAAGGAGCGCAAGGACCGTGTCCTCGACAGCGAGGATGTGTCGCGCGGCCAGCTGAGTGGTATTATTCGGCTCAGCGACTGCTCCCGTGTCGTTCAGCGCCTGGCCGACATTGGCAAGGAGAAGAAGTCGGACAAGAAGTCGGATGCAGCCTCCGCGGCCCAGGCCGCCGTTCAGGCAGCCATCCAGACCCAGAAGGCGGCCATGCAGCGCCAACAACAGAAGAGCCAGCAACCAGCGTCTACAGTGGACGAGGACGAGCTGGCGCGCCAGAAACGCAAGAGTGCGGCTTCCTCTGGAGCAGCCACCTCGGCTGCGACCAGTGAGGCTGGTCAGGATCAGCGAGTGGCGAGCCTCAAGGGGACACGCGGCGGCGAGGACAGCGATGGCAGTGGCTCCAATCAGGCGGCATCTCCAGTGCGTACAGCGACAGCAGCGACGCGAGCCGAGGTAAGTGTGAATGAGGCAAATACAGAAGAAGAGGGCGTGGCCAGTGGCAGTGACAGCGAGGAAGATGAAGAGAATGAGGAGGGTGTGGTAGAAGAGCAACAGGCAGTAGGGGTGGAAGCAGAAGACGAGTCCGAAGACTCTTCGGAATATGAAGAAGTAACAGTAACCGAGAGCAGCGACGAAGCGGAGGATGTGGTGGAGGGGGAGTCTGTGCCTGAGGCAGAGCCACAGGATGTGCCAGTGATCAATGTCCTGCCACCAGAGGCAGAGCTGTCCAACAAGGACCACGAAAGTCCTGCAGTGATCATCGGTCACCCCAATGAAGATCAGACAGAGAAAGCAGACGAGGATTTAGCATCCGAGAAGAGTGAAGAAGAAGAAGAAGAAGAAGACGAGGAGGAGTACACAGAAGAGGAGATAGAAGTGACCGATGACGAGGATGATGAAGCAGAAGCAGAGACATGAGACATGAGAATCGATAGAAAATCTCGCTGTCACTGTTTTCCGGCCCAGTATTTTCCCTGTTTGCACATCCCCCCCAAATGAAAAAAAAAGAAAAATTAAAACGAATTAATTGCGTATACGCCATGTGTGCTTCGTTCTTTATTTGTGCTCCATCGTTCACACTTCCCCTCCGCTCCGTAAGTGTTTGTCGAATCGTTCGAATAAGAGAGCAAACTTAAACTTGCCGTTAACCGTTAACTGTTACCGTTACTCTTACTGTTAATCTTACCACTTCCTTTAACAAAACATTTTCCTGGAACATTTTCCCTTCATTTCCTTTTTCTTTCTTGTGTATTTGTTATGTTTTTTATCTTCTGTTTTTTTTTTCGTTTGTTTGGTTTTTGTTTAAGTGTATTTTAAGTTGTGGTCTTCATTTATTTATATTTACTTCATTGTTTTCACATTTTTCGTTGTTTTTTGGTTTCACACATTTTACCCATTTTATTGTCTCGTGAGCGCCTTTCATTTAATGCTGTTTTGGGTCAGAACCTTTTGCTTGAAAGTCCCCAAAATGAAAACTGAGATGCTCTCTCTGGCAGAATGTTTCGGCCCAAAACCTCGGACATCAGAAATCGTCAATTGTAGAATATTGTAGACATTCATCATTATACATGTACATATGTATGTGTGCACATGTATCGTATGTGTATACTCGTATATAGAACAAAATATATATATATATTTTTTTTATTTTAGTAGATTAACATCTTTTACCTTATCGTTAGTTAGACTCTGGCAAAGGTTACAACAAATAAAACAACTAAATGAATATACAAAATTTTCTTTTTGAATGTAACAAATATTTTTCCACAATTCTGTTTCTCTCTCGCACTCCATTTATTTCTCTATCTCTATCTCTCTCACTCACTCTTTTCTCTGTTTTTTTTCTTCTTTTCTTTTTGCAAGTGGACAAGCGATGTGGTAGTGATGTTAATTTGCTTAAATCTTACTAAATATATTTGGTCATGGCTGTCGAAATGAATAAACCACAGACCCAAATCAACCAAAAAAGAGACATTTTTTCCTCTCTTCCTCTCGCTTTGCACCCAGTGTGTCGTCTCTCTATCATTATTCTGAATATTTATTCTTTGTTTCATTCCTTTTTTTTGTTGGCGTTGCTGTGTCGTTGTTTTGCAATTTCTGATGTCCGCTGTAAATATTTCTGTTGTACATGTATTTCTGTTTTTTCTGTTGTTTTCTATCCACTTGCCACCCGCATCCTCTGCTCTATCCGTATTCATTTTACCCATTCATTCACACATTGTTGCGCTGGCCCCACCCGAAACGCCCACAAAATGACAACCCTGAGTTGGGGTTCAATGGCGAATATTTCACAATCATTCGACTGTCAGCGATGCGGCTGCTTCCGTCAGTTTAACAATGTTTCCAGCTCTCTATTGTATACATATGCATAATGGTGTGTGGGTGTGACTGTGTATGGGTGCGAGTGTGAGAGCGATAAAGGGGACATATGCACAGTAGCTGCATATTTGTCTGGTTTTTGGCATTTACCGAAGGAAATAGGAAAAGGTTGTTCGATCAATTAGGAAAACATCAAAGAGAAATGACAAAATATCGAATGATGAGTGAGCGACGCAGTGAGGAGAGACATTGTTAGATGTTGATTGAGGGAAAAGTCATATCGAATGTTGCTCTGAGAATGGAATCCCTTCACAGTTGTACATTTGCTTGCCATCTTCCCAACTCCCCGCCCGACCATCCTGTCATTTGCATCCTGTCACTTGCACATACCAATCATCTTCATTTTCCATCATCTGCCTCAACGTCATGTTTCTCTCTCTCTCTCTATTTCTGCATCTGCATTGCGTTCGTTGCTTGACCCTTTCGACTAACAGACAGCCAGCGCCACAGACTCTGATGCAACTCCCACTCCTCCTACCACCCAACAGTCGAAGCCGCCCGTCTCGGCCCAAGTTGCGGCAGTGAAGAAGACCCAGCGATCGGGCAGCAGTGACAGCAGTGCCTCAACCGAAAGCTCTGCCAGCTCTGGGGCAGCAGCCACAGCAGCAGCAGCAGCAGCAGCAGCGGCAGCGGCAGCATCGGCGGCTCCCAGCAGCAGTCAGCAGAAGGCGCCCAGTACGGCGCGTCATTCGAGTGCCCGGGATTCGGTAGCCACCACCGCAGTGCCGGAGAAGAAGCCTTTTGTAAGCCGCTTCCTGCCGCAGCACAGCACACCGAGTGCCTCTAATGGAACGGCGGACAAGAAGAAGGCTGAATCCAGCTCGAGCAGCGAGGAGGAGACCAGTTCGGAGTCCGAGTCAGAGTCGGAGCCGGAGACGAAGCCCAAGGCGAGTGCGACCAGCAGCAGCAACAGTGCCAGCAAGTCCACGCCCAGCAGCGCCTCCAGCTCGACGACGGCGGCCACCGGCAGCTCGACCAGTGGCAGCTCTTACCGCGATCGCCTGGAGGCCAGACGGGCCTCCCGCGACGACAGTGCACTAACGGCGGCATCGCGCAGCAGTTATGCTACGCCCTCGAGCAGCGGCTATGGCAGCGGTAGCAGCAGCACCGCTCGCACACGCACCGTGCCCGCGCCACATCATTCGGGAGAGAGCGAGGACCGTTATGGCAGCAGCAGCGGCACTGGCAGCAGGTATTTCCTTCCCGGGGGCCATAGTTCCGCCATTTTGTAGTTTCTATAACCGGACTAATTTGCATGGCTAATGAAACGAGGACACGAACACAATACACACACACACACAAACATGCGAATCTGGACGCTTATTTGCTACTGATCCAAAGATAAACGCATCACCCAGATACGTACATATGTATCTGATGAGCACGGACTATACATACACCCATGCATAGATTGTGTGTCAAGTATTGCTGTTTGTTGTTCATTTGGTAATTTGTTTTACTCTTTTTTTTTGTGGGTCAAAACTAATTGAATTATATGTAAAAAAACTCTGCCTGCAATTAATTTTCATAATTTAAATTTTAATAAGTTATATATACAAATGTAAAAACAGTTGCAGATTGGCTTTAATTGAAATGCATAATGCATTTTATGTTCGTTTGGTTTTGCGATACATTGCCCTGATAAGTAGGCAACACTTTTTGTTATATTAAAAAAAAATCCCCTGAGTTTTCCCCCATATTAAAATGCCATTTAATGTGTGCTTTCTTCGACTCTCTTTTGTATCTGTTCTGTGCTCTTGCCGCTGCAGCTTTGTACAATTGCTCCGTGCTGGCGCTAACCTGGTATTGGCCATTTTGTTGCTCGTACGCCTTGTGTGGCGTCTAATTGTCAAGTTCATAACCTTCACATAAGCAAAAGAAAGAAACCAAAGACACACACACACACAAACAACCCCAGATAGGTAAACATACACACACTCTACACATTTCTATCACTCTCTCTTTGTGTTCTCTCTCTCTCTCTCTCTGTGTTGATCTTTGCAGTGCACTGCCCTTTAGCATACCGTACATAAGCAGACCCAACCGGGCGCGCTACCGAAAGCGTCTTACCGATGTCTAGCCACAGATATACAGACATATACTACATATACATATGTGCATATGTGAAATTCAATTCAGTTCATAGTTCAATTATTTGTTAACATTAACGAGAAATGCGTTCGGCCCACGGCTCCCGACTAACCGACTAAGGAACTACCAAATCAATCGATACCCTAACCCATTAGCGATAAGATTATTGATTAAATATTTAAATGTTACAACGAAAGCAAACCAAACAAAAAAAAATGTACTAGCTTCCTTTTGATGGCTGGATGTTGAGTACTTGGAGCTGATATAGAAGTCTCTGTCTTCCTTTTATAGGAAGATGATGATGATGATGATTTTGCTTTCAAAGAGCCACTCAAAGGGCTGGAAATTAACTTTGCTTTGCCGTTTTGTCTGTCTCCCTTAGTCCGTCTGTTGGTCTGTCCGTCTGTCTGTCTGTCTGTCAATACCCTTTTCAAATGGATCAATGTGGCCCACTCAAGGCCTGAATGCCTTTGCGCTTGGGCGACACAAACTTCTTTAATTTTACTTTTGCACGACAACAAATATTGAATCCTTTCGGCATCCTTTCGGCGTAATGTAATTACAACGGGAGCTGCCAACTCTCACACCCCCCCCCCCCCCCACTCCTCACCATTCTTACCTACTCTCACCTCTGCGGAACAATACTAATTGGTATCTGCTATCAGTCTGTTTGCTGGCATCCATTCGTCTGTTTTCCTTCCTTCCGCAATTTCTCATTCAGTTCGGGCAGCACTCGTATTTACTTATGCTATTTGTATGGATATTTCGAAAGTGTAGATGAACGGACTGCGCTCTGTCTTTGATTGGGCTGCACCAGACGATATGATATGGGCATTTCCGCCTGCATATATTTGAGTTTTTAATGAGAAACTGAAGATGAGTTTTTACCGTTTGTCCGTTAAAGGCTGAAGGAAATACTTAGTCCCAGGATACTATAGCCCCTTTTCTTTGTCTGTTTGCTTTGTAACTTTGTTCGAGTTTCTGTTGAGAATAGTTCCACAGGGAGCGGCGCCGCTTCTGCTTAGTGGGTAGGCTAATGGTCGATGCCTTCGACTGTAAGTATAACACTTCCGCTTGTTTAAGCTTTGCTTTTTTCTCATTGGCAATTAAGCAGCGCAAACAGATTGTGCAACGCCCTGGCTATACCTGCTGCAATGGCATATGGAAGCAACAACAAGCTACCCCAGGCTTCTCCTGCTGCATACTCTGCTGTGCAATTAACATTTTTTTTTTAAATCTTTGTTTCTGTTTCTGAATATTTTACTCACTTTAGCATTTAAGCGTTCCATTTATGTGTTTTTTCCATGTATGTACTTATAGTAGTAAGTGTAGTTGTTTTTGTGTGAGTAATCGTACATGTTGTAGCTGTTGTAGATGTTGCCTTGCCTCCTTTTTTTTTGTACCTCTTAACCCACCCAACCATATGCGAATACACTGACACACACACACGCAGACACACACGCAGACACGTATGCACGACGAACCCCCAAGGGAACGCCAATTGGCGCCATAATTTCTTGTACTTAACCAAACTTTTCGCAACTACTTTGTGGAACTTTCGATAATGTGAAATGTGAATTTAATTAGAAACTTTTCTGCCGAAAGCTTGTTGCTTCTTTTTTTTCCGTCCACTCTGTGTATTTTAATTGAATTTCGTTGCCTAATAAATGAGACACAGACACACACACACACAGACACACCGTGAAGGACTTAAGCTAGTTAAAAGTTAGTTAATTAAGCGGTCGCGGATTTTCCACAGGGCATGGGAACGGGAGTGGGGTTGGATGGGCTTAGAGGAACACCAGGTACAGGAGACACAAGGCAAAGACAAACAAAAAAAATTAAAAAACATACAGCCACAGCAAAGTAAAAAAAGAGAAACAAAAAGCAAAAACAAAACACAAATACAAATAGCAAAATAAAATCCAAACCCAACCAAAACCGAACCAAACCAAACCAAAAACCAAACCGTACCGAATCAACATTTTTGCAGCTACACAAGCCGCTTTCTAAACAAGAGCAAGAGCAGCGCCATTGTTACGCAACCCTCGCTATCCACGCCCACCGCCTCCTTTGACGAGGACGCCAACGGAACGGGCGACGACTCGGACAGTCGCTATGGGACCGGCCGCTCCCGTTACCTGGCCATGAAGGAGCGCCGCACCCGGCTGGCGCGCAGTCGCTCCTCGCATCAGTTTGGCAACGAGGACGAAGATCTGGATGAGCCGGTATCCCCCACCACGGTCTCGCCATCCGCTTACTTGGCTTCAAGGTGCGCACACCAACAAAAAAAAATAATAAAATAAAAAAGATAACAGCAAAAAAAATGTAAAAAGAAATGGAAAAGAAATTTCAGAAATCCCACAACATTTTGTAAATAGGTGAAAATTGCAGATATCAGATGTACATACATATCTCTCTCTATATACATATAGATATTATATATATATATATACATATTCCTAATATGTATGTCGTGCGCTAAGCGCTTTCATTGTGCGTGTGCTGTCCCCAGGAATCGTTTTATATGATTTTAATTATAATTTTAATTTCTTTTTAATTTATTTGACGAGTTTTATTTTTCGTTGAGTTTCTGTGCGTGCTACTACGTCCGAAGTTTCGTTCTCGTTAATGTTGCACTCTACACTAATTCAACTTTTTTAAATTTAATTTATTTTTGGTTTTCTTTTATTTCTCTCGTAATTTTTTGTTTTGTTTTTTTTTATTGGTAAGAGAAGAAAAAAACAAAATTCTGCGCGTTTTCAAATTAACCGAAATTAACTGGAAATCCACAAAATTTCACCCACAACAATTTTCCCTCTTCGCTCTATATCTCACTTTGTACATAAGCAGCACCACAAAAATTCTCATGCAGTTCCACAGTTCCATCTAGATCAGTAGATCCGCCCTCATCCATCAGAACAGCACAAATCAGCCATAGAAGTCCACCTTTCTTAGCTTCTCAACCCTGTAGCCTTCGCCCTGTGGATCACTAATGAAATATTGTTGCCTTGCAGATACAGCGGCTATGGCAGCAGCGACCTGTCCAGGAGCCGATCCTCGCACGCCTTGAAGTCGCGCGACAGCTCGCCCATCACCGATCGCAGTGCGGGATCCTCTCGTGCTGGGGCGCTGGGCAGCAGCTCCACGGACAACAAGGACGGGGAGGCGCTCAGCTCGTGGGCGCGCTATCTCAAGAACAAGTACGGGAACAAGAGTAGCAAGGACACGCCCAGTAGCAGTGCCGGCAGCGCACGCGACTCGCATGCCGCCAGCTCAACGGCGGCATCGTCCTCGCATGCGCACGGCATTGGCAGCAGCGGCAGTGGCCGCAGCACCGCCAGCGAGGTGTCGAGACGCCTCAGCCTGGGCCTGCCGTTACGGCAGGCCAACGAGCTGGCCTCCTCCGACGACGATGGGTCAAAAAACGGGCTAGGCTCCCCTACGTCCCCTACGGTAGCAGCAGCAGTGGCAGCAGCCGGTATAACCGGAGTGGCAGGTACTATCCCTAAGCAGGTGTATCTGCGCAAGCGCCAGCAGCTGTTCCAGTTGGGGGGCCGGGGGAGCGAGCCCGGATCCTTTACGTGGCCGCGCGGCCTAGCCGTCGGTCCCGATAATAGCATCGTCGTTGCGGACTCCAGCAACCATCGCGTCCAGGTCTTCGACTCCAATGGCATCTTCGTCAAGGAGTTCGGAGAGTATGGCAACGGCGAGGGAGAATTCGATTGCCTGGCCGGCGTGGCCGTCAATCGAATCGGCCAATACATCATTGCCGATAGGTAAGTGGCCTCCACGGTAATCCAAGGAGAACAACGAGCAACGAGCATCTGCTTTTGGTCATTCTGCAGTTTAATTAAGTCGAAACAAAGGCCCATGATTAATTCTCGGACTTAGGGCCCGCCTCTAATTGGCACGGCTAAGCGCATAATAGCCGCGTTAATGAGAAACATGTGCCAGTGCTCCCGCTCCCGCTCCCACTTTTGCTTTTGCACATATTATAGGTATCTCTGCGCTCCGCCTAGCCTTTTCATATACGAGTACGAGTACGAGTATATGCCCAATCTAGATAGCAATTCTAGCCTCCATCTGCCGCTGTCATTGTTTGACGCAAAATCTCGTTAAGCACACAGAGAGCTGGAGGCAGGGTGCAGAAACCTGCTGGCCGGGCCTCATTGTGTGAGTCAACTTTGATTTTGCACGTTAAGCGGCTTAGACCTAAGCCCGACACTGAACACCCCACTCGGAGTACCAGGTTGAATGGCGCATCGTCTCGCAATAGCTTTGGTCCGCCCCCGAATGTACTTTCCGAATAATGGGATCTGTCTCTCGACTTTCCTTTCCTTTCCTTTTTTTTTTTTTGTCCGTAATTAACAAGGGCAGGGAATATGCGTTCGCTGGCCATTTGAACCACTCGCCCATTAATCCACTTCTTTACTCTTTTCCAGATACAATCACCGCATACAAGTGCTCGATCCGCAAGGACGGTTCCTGCGAGCATTTGGTTCGCAGGGGACCGCAGATGGCAAATTCAATTATCCTTGGGGAGTAACAACCGATGCACTCGGCTTCATTTACGTGTGCGATAAGGAAAACCACAGAGTGCAGGTGAGGCCTCATCTACCGCTTTCAGCCCGGGCGCCGGCCATGGTCCCCCAATCTTCCAACTCGATTTGCATGCAAATATTTATATTGCTCTGGTGTGGTCGAGGGGCGAACGAAGACTCCAACGCCCAATTTGTCACACTTGAGCTGGTGCAGAGCCTCTTCTTGGCCATACACATACCATCCTTGTGCACAATTTTCATGAGCTTAACTGCAATATATTTGTGTACTTTTGCTGCCCATGTCCTGGTCCTGGGTCGTGGGTCCTGGTCACTGGTCCCTGGCCCTTGGCTCAGTTCTTTGGCTTTGGCTGTCCTCTTGTGAATTCTTTTTCCATTTCAATTTGCCAACTTTTATCGAATACTCGCATTCACATTCGTCAGGTTTTCCAATCCGATGGTTCCTTCGTTGGCAAATTTGGTTCCTGCGGCCGTGGCGAAGGACAACTTGAGCATCCGCATTATATAGCCGTATCGAATACGAATCGTGTGATTGTTTCCGATTCGAATAACCACAGGATTCAGGTAAGCCAATACCCCTCGCAACTATCCCCTGCCTCATGCCTCACGCCACCTACAACCAACCAACTTCACGGCTGTCTGGCCATGTGAACAATTTTAATTAAAATATGCTCGCAATCGAGATTTATTCGAATTTTATTTGACCTTCTTTCTCCGTCTTCGGTATGACCTGCTACCCCCTGTCTACTGTCACCTCTTTCGCCTGTGCCAATCGCATCCGGATCCGCATCCACAACCACATCTACGTCCACAGATTTTCGATGTGAACGGCAAGGTGCTGTCCACGGTGGGCGGCGAGGGCTCTGACGATGGTCAATTCAAGTTTCCACGGTGAGTAAATTGAATTACAATTTTTAATTGACAAAGTGTTAACTTTGGTTTTTGGTTTATGCAGCGGAGTGGCCGTGGACGACCAGGGCTATATATTTGTGGCCGATTCGGGCAACAATCGCATACAGATCTTCAATCCGGATGGCAGCTTCCTGAAGACCTTCGGCTCCTGGGGCTCCGGCGACTCGGAGTTCAAGGGACTGGAGGGCGTGGCCATCATGTCGAATGGCAACATCTTGGTCTGCGATCGCGAGAATCATCGTGTCCAAGTCTTCTAATAAGCCAGGGCCGCAATCGCCCTTTGCATTATCTCTCTTCGATTTTGTTTATTCATTTAATTATTTATTTATTATTATTTCCTTCGAGTGCCAAATAATTTAATGCCTTTATTTCTATTAATAGAAATTTTGTCAATTACTCTATAAAGCAAATAGTAGAAAGAAAAAAAAACAAAAATCGAAATACTTTCTGTTAAATTAGAGCGAAAAAGAGAAACCTTTGAATAAAAAAAGCGAAAACTCGTCTGAGTTTGAGTGAAAAGACCTCGCATTTAGCTCATTCAACCTCGAGTCCACGCCTGCCCGTCCCGTCCATCCTCGCCGGCAGGCTCTTTGAATGGCGAACCCAACTGTTTATTACTGCATTCAAGTATTGCCTAATTGAGATTTATCTGCGTGCAGCCCAACAATTTCCGAATTTGCTGCCGTCTGCTCATCACACTGCTCATCCCCCTCCCCACCCTGCTGGCCACGGGCACTTTATTAAATTAAGATGTTCTTTGCCAGCAAATTGGAAACTTTTTGGGCGCCTTTTCGCATAAACTATTTGCCACCCGCTCGCAGCTGTGTGTGGCGTGTGTTCCAGCAACTGCGTTGTGGCAGCAACTGTGGCAGCTACTGTTACAGGATTTATATGTTGCCGCATAAATTTGTTTGCTGGCAAATGTTGCGCATACGCCATGTATGTACTACACATACTCCAACTGAAATGTGCTGGCGCTAAAAAAACCAGAAAAAGAGAAAGAAGAACGGCCTCCAAGACCACTTTGCTGATGTGTAAATACTCTTTACGAACTACGGAAATAATTATCCAAACTTTTGTTTTGCTGAGGTGCAGAGTGTCGCTGCACCACGCGCAGTATACCCTTTCATTCCAGGTTTGACTAATACACGTACATAGCTGATGTACCCCGTTCTGACACATCCATCGTCTCCTTCTATCGCATTCACACTTTGCTCATACAAATGACGCAAAATGTTGCCAGCGTAAGTGAGTTTTATGTGATTAAAATGCATGTGAGTTGCCGTGCGTCTGTGTGCGTGTGTGTGTGTGTCAGAGTGTGGGACTCGTTTGAGCTGCTGTGAAACTTTATGGCTTACTTACTTACTATATCCACCCACACCCCTAATACCCGAATACCCATACACCCTGCTTATGCCATGAATCAGCTTGTTCATCCATTCCCCCTTCCACCAGTTTGCATAATAAAATTCTTTGATTTGTAACAATGTGCAATTAACCTTTGATTGACTAGAAGTAATTTCTTTGAGTCGAGTTCGATAACACAATCTACCCCTCTACCTTTGAAATGCGACAGTTTTGCCTTTCAATTAGCGACAAATGATTGTGGCTTGGAATTTCAACGATTTAATCAACTTTACGCATCATTGAAACACAATTTCGACACATTTAATGGCGCCTAATTGTGTGTGTGTGTGCATGTGTCCTTTTGTGTGCTTTCCATGCAAAATTTAAGGCATAGCAACCGTTTTTTAAAGTGCACATACTATGTTGCATTGCCGCGACTCTGTTAGGCTATTCTCCTGTCCAGTCCAATTCATATTCCATATGCTTGATTAGCAAGTCTCTATTAAATCTTGAATATCAAATGCATATGTGACTATCATTCACCGATAGAAAAAATCCCTGAAATTTTAATATTTTCACTCATTTATGCCATTGATTTTCATCCAAGAGTGGTTGTATTAATATTGAATATTTTTCACTTACATTTTGATATAAATATGAAAATATTTAAATTTAATATATTTTATACTTAATTTAAATATGAAATATATATTATATTTATTGTAAAGTGTTTTGTATTTAAATTTAATATATTATATTTATTTTAAATTGTTTTGTATTAAGATTAAATATGAACGCATTAAAAAATCCATTTTAATACATTTATATTTGAATCAAAGTGAATTCTTTTTAATTTTACTATGTTTGTATTTAAAAATAATTAATTGCATTTCAAATTCAAATATGATTGTAGCTAATTTTACTTTGGTTTTTTTCTATCAGTGTTACAATGCTCAACTTTCGATGGTATCAAAAAGTACAGTACAGCTGGCGTTACTTGAATTTTTCACAATTTTATGGCTGTCTGTCATTCTCGTATGGGCGTGGCAGCTGGGAAATAGCTACAAGTAGCAACCTTTTGGCTTTTATTCCGTCACACTTTTCCCATGACGCGCGGGCCTTGTGCAAAAGTCAATTTTTATGAGTTGTAATTTTTATTTCCCATATTTGCATGTGTCACGTGCCTGCAACAGAAATTTACAAATTTCATTTAAATTAACTACACTTTGAAGGGTAGGTGGGAGTGGGGGTGCGGCAGTAGGATCCCGCCTAATTGGAACACGTTTACCATCAAGCGATTGCTGCCAGCTATTTTATGACAGCCAAATGGCAGGTCCCGTAAAGAATTTCACGCCAGAGAAGCAGCCGCCCCGAATGCCATAAAGTATGCAGCCGAAAACTGGTAAAGTTTCAATAGTCGCGTGGAAAATGTGGAGCGAGAATGTGAAACTCTGCAACTTTGGACAAAATCTTAATCATTTCACTATCGCTGTGCTAAGTTTTGGAAAGGATTTTAAGGATAGGTTGCTAGGTAGTCAAAAAGCAGTTACTTTTGATGTTCATTTCTGCGCGTTCGATTTTCATTCTTTTTGCACTTGACCATGGCCCGTTCCCGTTTTGTTTGTGCCACCTAAAATGAAATCAATCCATTGGACCACACAATCTCAACGTGGCAGAGACCAGAAAAACTGGCTACAAAACTAAGGGTTCTCTCTCTCTTTCTCTCTCTATAGTGGGCCCATTCCATTCCGTCTGTGCAGTTGCCACTGGCAGCGTCTCCTTTGCGCTGAATCTGACCCCGCAGTGCAATTTTTATGAGCATTCGATTTTGTTCGCTTGTTTCTGTGCTTTTTATGAGCTGGTAAAAGTTTATGTAGCCCTCCCACCCCGTTCGTATTCCCCTTTCTGTGTGTGTTTACGCTTTAAGTGAAAGTTGTATAAAAGTGAAATTTGTTCAAGTGCTTGGCAGGCTGGGGTGGCTTGTGGCATGGGGCATGGGGAAGGCCGCCGCTTTTGTTTTCATTTGCCAGCCATTTTATGCTTTTGGCTTACTTGTCAGTGCCAAAATAGTTGCAGATTATTGGTAAATGGAATGGGAAATGTATTTCTCGTAGAGATTTAGCAATGGAAAAATCAAAAAGTGCTGAATGGGAGGAGGAATAAAATGGCCAGACTGACGAGCCTCAGAGTGTCGCAGTTATGGAGAACTTGTTGAACAAGTCTAAAAGCC
The DNA here is from genome assembly GCA_035043285.1 of Drosophila subsilvestris. Taxonomy (NCBI): domain Eukaryota; kingdom Metazoa; phylum Arthropoda; class Insecta; order Diptera; family Drosophilidae; genus Drosophila; species Drosophila subsilvestris. The sequence goes on from JAWNNB010001795.1 coordinate 748,278, forward strand.
ACCTGCATTTAGTGGCCTAAAAGGCATTCAACAAAAGGAATCATTTATTTATTAAGTGCCTAAGTGTTCCATCTAATGGCCATAGCTCGGACACGAGGACACCGATAAATAGCTTTGGTTTCTTAAACTTACTATAGTTTATTATTAATGAAAAATTTATAGTTCTGTATCCTCGATTCGACTGATTTTGAGGAATCAGAAATGGCTAACCACTGAAGGATGTGACCCAGTTAGGACCTGTCGAACCCAGGCAGTATCCCATTGCTGTTTTCCATTCCCATTTCACCCATTCAAGGGCATTGCAGGCTTCGGTGCACCGCAATAGTCTTGTCCTGGTTTAATTTCTCAAAACATTCTCATTGTTGTTTTCCCTGCTGCCGGTCGCAGCTGCGTTCTGGTGTTGGCCAAAATGAAAAACCCTTTTCGCTTATTACTTTTATTTCGTATTTTGTTTTTTCGTAAGGGTACTGCTGATGCGAGGGAATGCAGCAGTTTCCGATTAGTTTTATTTCATTTTTTGTGTGTATATGCGAAAATGTCATACAAAAAGGAGCGACGGGCATAATTCGGCATTTAGCTATGGGTTGGTTAGTCGTGAATTAGAAGCAACAGCTGGTCACCTTTTTGGCAGTTAAGTGTAAAAGAATGCCTAATGATATTCGACAGTCCGAGTACGAGTCCCAGCTTCTCCACTACTCCTCCACTCTCCTTTCGGCCAAAAGTTTCCAAATAAATAAGTTCTTGAATTCCAGCAGAGTGGAAAGATGGCAAAGTGAAGTGGCGGAGGGCTGAGGGCCACTCAGTTTCAATCAAAAATTACACGGCAAACAGAAAAAGTCAATTTCGATTCGAACCAAAAAGATTTCTCTATTTCTAATATGCCACACACTCGGGCACACTTGTAGGGAGTGCTTGTGTGGGTAGGCGTGGGTCTTAACCTTTTGTGCCAGGTGCTTCTCGAAGTTCTCATCCTATTTCCGGGTTCCCTACGCCCGCCGTCCGTCGCCCGTTACCCGTCTCCTCTGCTCGTGTGCCGCCTCCCCCCCGTATCCAACTGCCACTTGCCTCTTCCCGATGCTGACTGCACTTGGTGGTACATTTAATACCACTTGAGTGACTTTTTATGGCCAGCATGGCTAGCAAAGCAGTCATGTATGTGAGAGTGTTAGAGTGTGTGTGTGCATGTGTGTGCATGGTATGTACGCGTGTGGGTGCTACACTGGATGTAGTGGCCTGGCCTGGCATTTGGACTTAGCCTTGCCATTTGTCTGCCGTTTGTTAGTTTTTCTGCCCTATGCCCCTGTGCGCATCAGTTAACTTTTTTTTGTAGCTTCCATTTTCTCTTTTTTTTGCATTTAGCTTGTTGTTTTTTAGCAACGTGTCAGACATTTTTATATGCATCCAGCAGCAACGTAAACTTTTCACTTTTATTATTTCTATTTTGGACCTGGCTTTGTTTTCATATAAAGAGATTGGTGGGAGGGGGTGGGAGAGTCGGTAGAAGAGTTTACCAGCCAGCAGCTGGTATACATTTGAATAAATATTTTAATAAATAAAATGGTCAGCTCAAGTCGTTGCCACAGCTGCTGCAATTTGTTGAGCAGTCATGAGACTGCTCCCCCAGGCCACCCAATCGTGTGACACTCACGGACAGCGTGCCAGAATCGAAAGCAGAATTTATGTGGCCCAAGTTAATAGGGAATTTAATTGAAAGAACTCGACTAATCACACAAAATTTGCGACTGCCAAAGTGAAGATAGCCCAAGCCAAATGCTAACTACCAGGAGTTGGAACCTGCCGCTCTGCAGCACCCAGAACTGAAAGTCAAAATCGTCGAACAAAGGCTACACTGGCCCCAGAAGGTAGTCCCAGCTCTGGGGGAAACCTGTGTAAATAGCACTGCAACAGATAAGGAGGCACCCACTCCCCACACACATACACCAGCTTTCGGATAAAGTTTCACAGCACATTGTGAAGTCATTTTAAGTTTGCGTAAATCAAAGTGAAAGCAAATTAAACTTCAAACCAAAAGCTGCTTATAGTTTCGAGCAGTTCATGGATCTGTGCCTGGGTTTTGGGCGGGTGTATTGAAGCAGAAGCGTGTTGGCGAAGACTGTTAGAGTTTCGTTCATAGTTTTTAACTGAGGGTAATATTTCTATAAATATCCATCCTTGACTAATCTATAGCAGGAAAATATGGTTTTATTATTTGGAGGCAAAATAAAGGTGATTTCTAAGTTACAAGCCAACTCACGCGTGTCCCGTGTCCCGCTCTCATCTCTCAGTTAATTTCTTTCTTGTTCCACCTCAGTTACGTAAGAAGCAGCTGCCAACGTTGCGAGTGCAGTTACGCAATCTACGGCCATGGCCTTGGGAAAGTTTTCAGGGCTTGCATTAAGTAATTAAATTGATTACCCCAGCCCCAAAAGTCCGGTATATTTCGAGATGCGATATCGATGGCCAACATATGTGTGTGTGCGTGTGTGTGTGTGTGTGTCCTGTGTGTGTAACCTATATCATGAATTTGGCATTTGCCAAAGGTCAATGTCTCAGCAGCAGCTGCTTGGCTTTTGTTGACGAATTAACATTTATCATGCGCCACGTGAAATCCATTTATCACACGACCGATTCCGTCTCCGTCTCCCCGGACTCCTACTCGCACTATGATTCCGATTCCAATACTGATACCGATCCCCTGTTGCTGCACAAAAACAAAAGGCTCGAGCAAATCAGCAGAGAAATCGCATTGATATTTATTCCCATTTTCGGGGTCCAGCGATTCATCAAAGCGACAGCACCACTCCCCGCATTGGGCATGTTTCTGCCTTTAGTTATGTTAATAAAAACAGACAGACAGCCGGCAACGGTAAGGCCAAAATAACAACAACAGAAGCAAGAGCAGAAGCAGCAGCAGGAAAGGGACCCATCTCTGACCTTGACAATAGCCGTTTGTCTGGAAGGAATACCCGTAGCTACCCATCCTCATGGGTTCATTCCGAGCATTTGATTTATATTTAAATGGCCATGGAGGTCGTCCCGTGTTCATAACTCTTTGTATCGACGCCATCCGTTGCCGCAATTTATCATAGAGCGTTCTTTGGTGTTAAATTGAAATTCCCCATTGTGTCGTGGCCCCGTTCTGGCGCGGCTTAGTTCTCTGAACTGCTTTCCTTACGCTCCTGCTCCTGCTGCTGCTACTGCTTCTCAAGTCTTACCCTTCAAGCCGCTCTGTGGTCATGGCGCCGGCGATACGTTAAAAAGCACTTCAACCAAAGACAAATCCGCTTGGTTTTGCATTAGTCGTTGGCGGCAGGAACTTCATTTTGGTCTTGGCCACAGATGGCTGTATTCCAGAGGGACGGACTGCCCGCCTCTGGTTATGTATAACAATTAAAATAGACTGCGAGTTCTTGTCAATATTTCGATTATGAGAATATGTAACATCGGACATAATTTATGGTTTTGGTGGAGCGACACACTTTGATGGGTATGAGCTAGCGCACCATCCCCGCCGTTCCCGCCCAAAGGCTGTGCCTGTTTTGCTTTGCCTGCCTCTTGGCATGTACTACAAATTTATAGCCAACTTTGGCACGGGACGGTGCCTGTTTTTAGCCATGGCTGGGTTGGGTTAACGTTTAGCTTTAGCCCTGCTAGCCCCTGCTGGAGGCGCTGCCAACAATTTGTATGCAAAGTAAGGTATTATCGTGAGAGCATGCAATTTGAGGGCGTGGTCAGACGGCTGGTATTGTGGGGGGTGGGAGGGGGTGGGGATAAAAGTGTGCAGTGGCAGTGGCAGTGGACATGGCAGAAACAGTATCAGAAACAGCAACAGGGGACTGGAATATGTAATTTAAGTGGCGTGCAACAATTGGAGCAGGCATTATTTCAGCTTTTGTTACTTTGTTTTGGCCATTTAGCGATTAGACGCACGACAGCGATTGAAACTGCCACAAGTACTCGTACTGGGGTGGAGTCAAAGGAAAAGTCAGAGTGTCAGAGGTTTGTATGGGATGGCTGTGCCCAGGCCACTTGAGGTGAGGTCAGTGCTGGGGTCAGTTCCGGTTCATGTTCAGTCCTGTTGCATGTTTCAGCTGAAAATTGATATTAAATGCTCTGGCATAAAAACATCAAAAGGACCTGGGCCGTAACATCGAACCGCTCCGTTTACCTGCATAATGAGGGCATTTTATAAGCCGGATGGATGGATGGTTGTGGATGGGGATGTGGAGGCCTGTGGTGTGGCTCTGATATATGCACTGCCATTTGTTAGGCCGTCTGATTGCGCAAGAAATGTGCCTGACTCCGACCTGGCCGGGATCGGTCCGAGCATTGCAAATTAATTTGGGCTTTTGCGTCTATTTGTTTTGCCTGAACCCGGGGCTAAACTGAGTGTCTCCTTTCCCATGCCACTGCCACACACATGATACTTTCTCTGATGGTGCGGCTGCTGCTGCTGCTGCTGCCGCTCCTGTTCGCATTCATCACAATCACACCAGAGCCCCTCGCTGGGATCAAGAAGGAGCCGGAAAGGAGAGCCGGCAGCCATGCAGATACAATTCGTGTTCGTGCATTCGTGTGTCCTGTCTGTTGGATACTGTGAATAATCTGGGCAGTCTGGGCAGTCTGGACAGTCTGGACAGTCTGGACACTCTGGATATTTCAAATGGTGCCAAAGCCCAACTGACATTTGATATATTGGCGAGGGGCCCACTCGACAGCTGCAACATTCGGATTCCTTTGTAACTCTAGATGTCTGTGCATGTGTGCGTGTGCGTGCATGTATTTGTGGCTGGGATTTTCTGTCTTTAAGCATGTGTAATGGTTGTAGAAGAATGTCTTTACTCATATTTAAACGATAGCTAAGTTAAAGCGGAATCTACGAGTGACAGCTGCAGCTGAAAGAGAGAGAGAGAGAGAGATGTGGAGTAGTGGAAATTCCTCTAACTAAATGTTAAACGACATCACTTTCTGTTGCTGTCCCCCCGCAGTGGTTTTGACTTGACTCTCCCGCTGTTTTGCTGCCTGTTGTTTCAATTTTGTTTGACACTCGAAGTTCGCTCTGGCAGCCATTGGTCACTTCATTACCATGGCATGGCCGCGGCAGCCTGGAAATGAAGAGATAAATGCAGCGAGGCACTCGGAGAAACGTGCCAAAAATTAACAAAATCCCAAAAAGTGGACAAAGCATAGACTTGTAGCAGCAGGCGGCTACTGGGGCCATTGTGCCACTTAGCAGTACACAAACACAAGCAAACACTCACAAAAACACACAGAAGACACAAGCCCCAAAAAAAAAAAACACAGCACAATGAGAGAGTGAGAGTGAGAGTGATAGTGAGAGAACTACTCGTGCTAGTAGTCTGTGCTATCTGGCAGAGGGTTTGGCACGCGCTGAATTTTGATTTCACACTTTTGCACTGCAATCAAAAGGAATTAGCTCGCCCCGAGCTGCGGCCACGCCTCTCATTTTCCATGGGAAGTGGCAGGGGCAGGGGCAGGGGCAGTTTCAGTTGCATGCCATAAACAAGCTACCACGCCCACTGCCTTTAATGCTGCGACAGCGACAGCGACTGCCGCTGCCACTGCTGTTTCTGCTGTTGACTGTTATTAGCGCACTTTGATTTGTATTTGGCTAACAATAAAATGACAGCTTTCGGTTAAATGGCACGCAACGCCCAAGCCAGGCGCAGGCTATAGCCTGGACAGGTCCTGCTTCTGGACATGACCTGGCCGGAAATGCCAGTGGAGTTGGCGTGCGCGTTCTGCCTTTTATTTCGATTGCGGGCATGGCATGGCAGGGCAGGGAAGGGCAAAGCTGGGCTGGTTAGAAGTCAGGACTTTCGCACGCCATAAATTCCAATAAACGAGTGCAGCCTTGGTGCGGTGCTGGTTGTGCCCCAATCCCTAGACGCTTTATGCCCTGCACTGCAGTCGCGTGGAAATGTGATAGCCGCTAATTAACGCCCAACGCACAAGCGGCAGCTGCACCACGGTAAGGCAAGGCAACGAAGGACTGGAGTGGCGCTTTAAAGCATTTAAAAATAAGGGGGGAAAGAGAGAGAGAGAGAGCAGGAAATATGCTGGAGATAGAGAGTGCTCATTTCGATTCAGTTTATTTGCAGTGCCAACGGCAACAGAAACAGCTAAACGAGCAGTGGAAGTTAATAAGAAAAGAGTTCATAATAATGAGGGAAACTTGCTACAGTCGCTGCCAAAATAAACGTGACACCCCTAGGTAGCCGGCAAATGCATTCACACACACACACACGCATACACACCGTTCTCTCTCGCGTTCTCTCTCTGTAATGGCATTTCCATTCAAGCTGATAAGATTTCAGCAAACTCTACAGAACTCGTTGCGTATACGAAATGTAAGTATAAGAGCAAGCGTTGTATAAGAGAGAGAGCCATGGGAGATGGCGATGTAATTTTCACTTTCTAACGTAAACAGAAACTCAGTAAAGAACAAATGCGTGTAGACTTTTGCGAGCAGAGAAGCGAAGCAGGAGACCACCCCGCCCCACCCACCAGAAACCGACACCGAAACGAAGAAAAAACCAAAATTGTAACAAGCACGCCACAGCGCCAGCAAAAGGTAGAGGTTAAGCCAGAAAGGTGCGAAAAGGCGTGGTACGAATAAGGTGGCCGCGACATGCAAGGGAGCAGTGCTCCAATCAGATAAGTTCCTTGCTCGGCCAGCCACTATCTGCCATGAGATCATGCCCATATTGCTTGGGCTTGGCCGCAGGGCCACCGCCAAAAGGGAGCTCTGATTGCAGGCGCTCGCTAAGGGGCCCATCATGATCATGTTGGGATTTGAAGAAGCTCTGTAACTCCTCGAGTCGCTTGTACTCCCTGGGCGACTACAAATTTTCCCCTTTTACTTCTGCAAATCCATGTACATATGTACTCGGCTGTAATCTCTATGCGCTTTTGGCTGTTCTTTGTTATTGAATCCACATGGCTCCAGTGGCACCAGTGGCACCAGAGTGCATTGTGGCAAATTTTAGATCCAGACTCTCTCTCTCTCTCTCTCTCTCTGGGACTCGCTCCACCTCCTCCGGGCTTCCATATGCAAATCATACGAATGCAGATGTTGCTGTTTGTGCCGCTGCTGATGATGAGGGTACATTAAATTTCAATTTCATGTTCATTTATCGTGACTGTGTGCGGCTGGCACGGCGGCTAGGAAGTCACAATGTCAGTGTCTGAACTTGCCCAAGGCCGTGCGCCTGTGTGAAAACTTTTCCCTTCGACTGTGCGAAAACTTGGCCGAGCCCAAGCCTCGTTTACGCAAGTGTTTTTCCCTATTTCCCTGTGTCTGCACCAGTCCCAGTCCCAGCCCCAGCCCCAGCCATACGCCCTCCGCCCTCTGCCATCAAGTAAATATGCAGAAAACCAACAAGAGCAATAACTGCACTACACAAACACACTCTCAGAGAGCACAGAGAGTCTCGCATACACACTCTGACGCACACAGCTGCATGTGCATAAAAATTAAGCAAACGGCACTTGTAACTTGCAACAACAGCAACAGCAACAGCAACAACAACAACTACATAGCAAGTGCTTCCTAGCTCCAAGCCTCGCAGCGCCGAAAATGCAACAGTCGGCAGTCGGAAGAGGGTGGAAGGACGATGGGCGGTGGCAACTTCCGCTGTGCGTTGAGCGTCACGCCGGCTGCACATCGCCCAAAAACTCAGCCAAGACCACCTCACCCGCACCCTCACCCTTACTCCTCCAGCCATTGCTGAACAACGCCTGGACACCCTTCGAGCGGCTGCAACGGGAAAACTTTGGCAGCAAGTTTGAGCTTGTGTTTTTTTCATTCTTAGCCAGGGGCTGGCCCCACCCCCGTCTCATCTGTGCTGGTTGCAACAACTTTGGGAGCTGAAACTTTAAGCATGGTCGTATCTGTCCTCGAACGTTGTCGCTGCTGCTGCTGCTGCTGCTGCTTCGTACGTGTTTGTGTTCATTACGTACGTGTCCTTTTTGGCATTTTGCGCTAGTTGTCAGCGCTCAAAGCTGCTGGCCAAAAGAATAAGCTGCACAGACACGATAGCAGACTTGAAACAAACTTGCCTCAAATCTCCCCCAGCGATATCAGCACAAAAAGTGCATAGTTTTGTGCGGGAAATCTGCCCGGAATAGGGGGTCGGGTCTAGAGGTGCAGAATTGGGCGGAGAATGTGCCCAGCAATAGCTGAAACCTTAGACTGGACTGCAGTTCGGTAGGAACTTTAAATTTCTTGTGCTCAGTTTACATAATAATTTAAATTATTTTGTAATTAGTTCAGACGGGCATCAAATTGCCCCTTGCCCTGCCATGCCTGCCATCCACACTTTTGTCGTGTCCGTCAGGACCTCCGCTCGGAGCCGCTCTGTTGGAGCTGTCATTTCGCTTGCAGGAAAAGTCACCACAATGCGCTGTAGCAGATTTGAAGGCAACGAAAAGTGCACTTGGCCGCAATTTGCGAAAAGTCTTTACAAAGTCGAACTTGCGAGGACGGAGAGTGCAGTCTCCTTTTGTGCTCGGACCTGTCCATTGAATGGCCAGGGGAGAGCGGTGTCAACAACTTCGCAATGAGTTTGTTGCCGCCATCGCATCCTACCTACCTCCCACCTAAGCTATAAATATTTAAGGTACTTGTATATTTCTCTGACTTTACTTCCCCTGTCCCCATTCTGTTTTGCTCTGTGCGAGCAACGCGCTTTTACTAGTCGTCTTACCTGAGGCACTTTAATGAACAGAGCGCTGCTTCAACTGGTTTATAAGTACCTTAACGTGCGCCGGACAATGGCTAACAGAGCTGCTTGTGCGCTCCTTCGATGTTAGTCAACACTCATGCCCATAAGCCCTTAATCATTTCAAGCAATTTGCACACATCCGATGCAATTCAATTAAAAGTTACCCTCGAACACACACACACACACACATAGAGAGATTTACGAGTAGAGTAGATGCTGGGCTGGGGCATCATCTGATAGATGCTTGGCCACACTCATTTCGGTTTTAATACTTTTAATACCTTTTGAATTGCTTGCCCAAAAGTTCGCTTCGTGTGGCTCAAGAAGCCTTCAAAAATTGATGCCCAAGCAAACAAACCAGGATTTGGTACTTCCAACGGCTCCTGTCTTCTTGCCTTCCTGCCTTCCTGCCTTCCACTCCTCCCCTTCTATACTCATGAGGGATAATTTCTGCTCTACCTCTCGGAGCGGCAAGCCGCCGTGGTGGAGTGCCACTCGATATTTATTCGATTTATGGAATTTTCTTTTTTTTGGCTAAAGAATTTTTTAATATAACGAATTTTATTGGCATTATCCTGCAGCTATTGCCTTTGCTATGTGCCAGAGAGGAAATTAATAATGCTAGTAGGCTAATAAAGGCAGGCACTCATGTCTGCATATGTATGTATGTATAGATATGCTCGTACATATTGGGTTATCAATGATGTGACACATTTGCGATACTCCCTCGGGATGACTCGACGACTCGACTCCTGCTTCATTTAAAAACTTTTCCAAGTGGTTGTAATATTGCTCTTTACATACCCCTACTGCTCAAGATGTACATACGTGTATGTACATAAAGATGTATTTAATTTTTCATTATCCCAAAAACTTTTCTATTCGAATTTTGTAATGTTATGCCTGTGACTGCTTTTCTTATGCGGAAGCCCCTGGGGCCAACAGGAAATTAAAAGTGTTGGCAAATAATAGTCTATACAGATATATGTGTACATAAAGTACCTATGTACGAGTATGTGTGCGCTTTATAAGCCAGAAGGCACGATACTGAGAAAGTAAAGATTTACGGGGGCCAGAGCTTTGTATCACCTGATGGCATTCCTTTCAGTCGCAACATTCCTGGTGTTCAATGTACCAGTATATGTGATAATTAGTTGACTCTGGAGTAAGCCACTCTTAAGAGGCTTAGCTGCAGCCTCCGAGAATAGACCTGTGAATGGAACGGATGGAAGGACGGATTGATTGGAGGAGAGTCACTTCGCTCAGGGAAAGACAAAAATGTAATAAACGAATACCAGGGGGAATCCGAGCTCTGCTCTGCTCTGCTCTGCATGATGTATCGATTTTTGTTGCAGCCCATTCTGGGCCATTTGTCGGCTTTTGCCTGTTCCGGTGTTGATAATGCCAATGCGTAATCCATCTCCAGCCCCCCACAACCACTCCGCCTACCCGCCTAGGCTGGATGTACTTGTATGCGTGTCCCTGTGTGTGTGTGGCACTTGAACTTTGACATTTGAATGCGCTGGCAGTTTGCTTAGCTACAATACATACAAAACAGACGCAAGTGCGTGCGGCCGGCTTTGCGTTGAAAACTTTGTCAATTTCGACGTGAGGGTAAACAATGAAATTGTCCAATATATAGGGAAACCCCGAGCCCAAGCCGGACTCCACTCCACCCCATCCCACAGTCCATCCCATTCCTTCCCTTGGGGCATCTGAAAAGTAACATGAATAAAATATTGAAGTGCAGTCAAACCGCTTTGGATAAAACACAATTTTAATAACTTTGACATCAAATACACATCGAGAAGTTGAATAAATATACTCACAAATACATATAAACACATACATACATACATACATATATATGTATGTATATACTCGTACCAATACTTATATTGCACTCTGAAGCATATTATGTTTCAACTGAAAAGCATTGACTGACTTAATAGCCAATTCGTACACATACACACATTTACACATAAACACATACATATATACTCGTTTAGTTGTTGTTAGTTTAGTTGTTGCCGGTTGGTTTCTGGTTGACTATCTGCTAAAACTGTAAGTCCATTTATTAACAAGAAAACTTTTCCAAAATTTTACCATAAATATACCACTGCATGCATCTATATACATATGCACGCATGAATGCGTATGGTATGCGTTTGAGTATAGCTCATATATCATGCCTGATCCAACCCAGAAGTGCTCTGGTTTTTGAACTTTTTCTGTTCTCTGGTTTTGGGTTTACAAGTGCAAGTGCCTGTGTGTCAGACGGGTGGGGAAGAGGGGGATTTTTCTGGGTATTGCGAGTATGAACAATAGTTTCAGTTTCTCCTCCTGCACTCGTGTTAATTTTTCAGCTTGCATACCCGTAGCCTAATTAGCCGTGCCAGCTAATGAGTGGTTTGAGTTTCATGTGAATTTTTGATTTTGATTTAAGCATGTTGTACAATGCCGGGGAGAGAGATCAAATACTAGAATAATTTTTGTATGCCGTGTAAATTCGTTACAATTTGATATTGACTTGTGTACATACATAATACGTTACACAATGATACACCTAGACTTAAATGTATAGGTACATATATGTATGTATATTCTGATTGAAATAATTGAGCATTATGCTTGGGTTACAGCGAAACACATTCAACTAACACAGAAATACGAAAGCGTAAGTTCCTTGGACCCAGCCATTGTGTACATATAACTTAACCCGATATCATTTTCCCACCTACTTAGTCACTTGGGGCCCTAAACATTTAAACATTACTTTGCTTGGGTTTCTTTAAGACACAGGGAAGACTTTAGAAATATATCTATCATATATGTATGTATGCATTATTTACAATATCATTAACTGAGTATCAACTACAATAATGTCATATCGTATCTCCTCTATGAAGCATTGACTTAAGACTAGAATTTCGATTCGAATCGGATTACTGCTTCTTGTCTTTGGGGCACGTGTGTGGGTGTGGGTGTGTCTGTGTGTGTGTGTCTGTGTGTGTGTGTGTGTGTTTGTGTGGTAGGGAATATAATTTTTTTTATTTTTACAACTAGTTTGGATTGTCACTGCTAAAACACCGTTTATCTACTTGCTAAACTCTAAATACACTGCCAATTCCGTAGCATGTCGATACTGACCTCCCTCGTCCTCTTCCTCTCTCCAACGAGCGCGAGTATGGCTCTGCCAGACTTTTTGTTGTTGTTGGGGTTTCACCTTAATCATAGATACTGGTCCGCGTTGGCCTTCAGTTGAAATCAAATTTTCGCACTGCGAGCCCGCGCCGCATTTCCGCGGCCAAAGAGAATGCGCTTGAAGGCTCGTCGAAATTCCGGATTGAAAATGGTATAAATGACCTTAGAAAAGATACGTACAACAGATAGATATAGAGAAAGAGAAATAGTAAGTGCAGTTGTACCGGGAGATACGAGTATTTTTTTTGGGGAAAGAAAAGTTCTTTTGTTCAGTGTTCTCGCCCTGATTTACGTACCGGATTCAGGGTGGAGTTGAAGTAGCCCAGCCAGAGGAATAGCGATGCAATGGCCGGATGGATGTCGCATTCCTTGCACAGGCTCATTGTCAGGGCCATCACGAAGAAGGGCAGCCAGCAGATGACAAAGGCGCCTGTTATGATGGCCAGTGTCTGGGCGGCCTTGCGCTCTCGCTTTGCCTCCAGCAGCTGCCGCCGCTTGGCCAGCTTCTGGTGTGGATTGGCAATGCTGGATAGTACAGTGCCCATGCCGATGCCCACGCCAACGCCCTTGCCAGGGCTGCTGTCTTCGCCCATTGCTCCCACGCCCTCCTCCGTCCGAGTGCCCGCCGTGGGTGTGGTAAGGTTGTTGGCGCCGATTGCAATGGAATGGGCCAACGGCGTTATGGCGTTCAGATGGGAGGCTATCTGATGATGCTGCGTGGCATGGGCCACCTGCTGCGACAGCGTGATGATTTCATTGGCATTGCTGGTGCGGTACTGCGGGGGTAAAAGGGTAAAAGGCCCCGTCAGGTGGAACAAAGCGGTGTGCAAACAATTAGCGCCTTGGTGGGTTGCTCACCCGTCACGCGAATTAAGTCGCACTTACATCGTCCGCGTCACTGGATACTGTCGTCAGCTCTGTGCCCGCTTGGCTCTTGTTGTCGTAGTTGCTGGTGCTGAACTCTGTCTCCTCCCGCGTGATGGCCAGGCTGGCGAAATCCACGGCAATGGCGGCCATTGATCGCGCAACGGCTCCCTCCGACCCGGCACAGATCCCGGCCGTATTCGTGTTGCGGCCAAAGCAGATCCGCATCCGCTTGAGCGTCCGCCGCTGCACCTGCGTCTCGGTTCTGCCAGCGGATGTCTCCTCGCCAGCCCCCTTACGTTTCCGCCCAGCCACGCGTCGCTTGCCGCGCTCCTTCTTCAGCTCACGCACTGTCGAATCGCACTGAGAAAATGAGAGCAGAGGGAGCAGAGTTGGTACTCGACTTATTTATGGGGGTATTTTGTTTATGGACTCGGTGAAAAGTGCTTTGGCAATTTATTGGCAGCGCATTGAGCAGCATTTGGCTCGTGTCTTGTCAAATCAACTTTCTCTGGGCCAGTAATTATTTCAGCTGGCACTTCCCATATGCCACGCACTTATCACACTTTCCGGCCACATTGGGATGATCATAAATCTGGGCTGGCATTTGTTTGGCTTGTGCCTCTTGGGTGCTCACTTGGGCATGCTAATGAGCAGCCAAGGACTATCCACTCCCACGACCCTGCCCATTCACATTCGCATTATTGTTTCTGCTAATGACATACTCATTATGGCAGGCAAGCGAATACACTTCGGAAGCAGCAGCAACAGCAGCATCAACATCCACTCGGCCAGCCTCAAAAAATACGGGAGGGGGGAGAACCAAGCATAGAATTTCATTATATGTAAGTACAACGGGCGTATGAGTAATTTTTCGACTGTTTCTTCCAACGAGGCTGGCCAAGTGGACACTTGACATTTCTCAATGGGATTAGAAGTGGGTAGTATAATGAGGGATGGCGGAGGGGTAGGCGGATAACCTGCTGCTATCGATTGTTTATTGCACTTACATCCGTTTCCGTCAACGTCACATTGAAGGACTTTTGCGTGCGTCTTTGTATGCGCTTCCTGGCAATTATGTAGATTTTCCAATACAGAAAAAGAATCACCAGCAACGGCACATAGAAGGTGCAACAGGTAGCAAATATCTATGGATTATAAGAGAAACAGCAACAGAGAGAGAGAGATAGAGAGAGAGAGAGAAGTGAGTCAGAGAGGAGGTCATTGACCATGTCTGGAGATTACTGCTATTAATATCTGTTACTTGATAGGCCACATCCTGCGACACCATGCAGTGCTGCTCCTCGATGCGCTTCAGATAGTCCGCATCCTTCCAGCCAAACTGCGGTGCCAGGGAGACAATCAGAGCGGCAAACCAGACACAGAATATCATCATGAAGACACGCCGCGGGGTCCGGAGATTGTTGTAGTCAATGTTGGTGACCGTCCAGTATCTGTGTGGGGGAATCCAAGCGAAATTGCTTGCCGTCACTCCGGTTAAGGCCACTCTGGCACTCACCTGTCCGCCGCAATGGCCACCAGATGCAATATGGATGCTGTGCAGCAAAGCACGTCACAAGACGTCCAAATGTCACAAAGTTCCGGTCCCAATATCCAGCCATTGCTTATCTAAGGAAACGCAAGGAAAAACGCAAGTAGTCGATGGCACATTGTTTGGCTGCCAGCTATGATGCAATTGAAACAATTAGCCATGGAGCACTGCTGCAGAGTCTCAACTCTTTGGCGCCTCATTTCATTTGCAAGCACTTGCCGCCCAGACTTCCATTAGGGTAATCAGGTTAGTGCTATAACCACAATGGCAGCGACAATGGACACTTACCTCGTAGACGGCGCCGAGCGGCATGACAAGACAGGCAACAAATAAATCAGCAACTGCCAGCGATGCAACCAAATAATTGGCAACATTCTGCAGGTTTCTCTCCAGTATAATGGCGGCAATTACGAACACATTGCCTGTGGACACAAAGGAGAGACCATTTGAGCATGAGCGATTCTCGGAATGGACGGGGCCCATAAAGTGATGCATTAATTGATGCACCAAATGGGTCATTAAGGTTTCGATTTCATTATGGGTGGACTTTTGGGTAGATGCACTGTGGGCCTGGTCCCCCTATTAGGGTAATTAACTTTTGTGTGCCAATAGGGAACTCTGTAAATGGAGCTCGACAGAATCAGTCAGTGGCAGAGGCGTCATATCAAAGGAGTTTCCAGTTTCCAGTTATTTGCCTAATTGCTGGCAATGGTGCATGTGAAAGCAAGCCATCTCCTGTCTCTCACTGACACTCTCTTAGCCTCGGGACTTGTCTCTTAACCGTTCTCTTACTCCTGCTGCTGGCTGCTCTGTGGGATGCAAATGAGAGCTGTCTGGCAGCTTGCTTAGAGTCATCGTCGCCATCATCATCGTCGTTGCTGGCTTTGATTAAGCGCATGCAGCTTGGCAAATTGTAATTGCCGCTGTGGCACCCTCTCTGCTACACCTCCCCAAAGGCACCAAAGTGACACCACGTCAGTTACCCCACACCACCCCTCCCTCTACTTTTCACTGCATGTACGGCAGCTGAGACAGCTCGGGCTTGACTGCAGGTTGTCAAAACGTTTTGTCGTCGCTTGGCCCGTGCCAGCAACTGCATTTGCATATGCTTTGCCAAGGATATGTTGCGTTGCGTATACGTTGCATCTCTACCAAAGGCACACAAAGTGTTATCTATCTCTGGCGTGAGTGTCTGAGTGTGTCTGCTTGTGTGTGTGTGTCTGTTTTATGTGCTCTTCGTATCTGTGTGCGAGTGTACGAGTATCTGTGTGTTTGTCGTAATTTCCATTTGACGCCTTGGCGCGCTTTTTAATAGCTTTTCACGTGCCACAGCTAAATAATTTGGGGAACTTTATTCGTGCCACCACCTCAGTTGAGGTCTTAAACGTCTCAGGACAAGCAACTCCCGCCACACGCCATACATAATCTGCCACCACCAACCAGCCAGCAGCTCCTCTAGAGGAGGCAGCAAATCATCTTTGTAAGCCCCCAAAAAAATCAATAAAAATTCACCAAGAGGGCGCAATAAAAATCTTCTGCATCATAAATTTCACTTCATTTACAGTTCACTTCGGCAGCGATATGGAAACTTTGCCTTTCCTTTTCTTATCCCAGCGGCATAAATTTGAGAATAATTTAATGCCTTGCCCCCAGCTCTGTCTGCCGCCCCTGCTCACAATTCCTTGATTTAGGGGGAAGAAAAATTTAAATTTGGATTTGATTTTGATTAAGTACTTGCCTATAATGGTGACGAGTATCATCAGGCCCAGAACCACGGCCATGGCGATCATCTTGACCAGCAGCCAGAACTCGGCCGCCTCCCGCTCGCTGGCCGCCCTCCGCTGCTCGTCCAGACCAAAGATGGGGCCGCCATTTCCGTTTCCGTTACCACTGCCATTGCCACTGCTATTGGCATCGCTGCGATTCCAAATGATTTGGCTCAGATTGGCGGCCGTGTCCTCCAGTTGGGTTAGATTGCCATTCAGCTCGATGAAGAGGCTCTCGTTGAACAAAATGGCAGGCAGTTCTATTTCCAAAATGCTCGTTGCGACATCATCATCCATCGAAGCAGCAGCAGCAGCGGCAGCGGCAGCCGCCAATTCAGCTGACAATATTGCTGGCGTTGTCATTGCTTTCAGCATTATGTATATGTATATGTATGTGTATATGTGTGTGAGTGTGTATCTATGTGACTCTGCTTGGGGCGTGTCAATGTGTATTGGTGTATGTCTAACGCGTTTGTTCCTGCTGCTGCTGCTGGCGTCGCAGCTGTTGCTGTTTCAGTTGCTGTTGTCTCTGTTGGCGCTGATGTTGCCTCTGCTGATGTCGTGCTTGTCGCTCGTGTTGCTGCCGCTGTTGCGGGTGATAAACCGCCTTAATCGTGCTTGCCAAGCACTTAACACGTAAACTGCAAAATACAGGGCGGTTCGAGAGTCAATAGGGGGAGTCAGAGATGAATAGCAGCACATCAAAAGCGACGAAACAAAAAATAACCCGAAGCACAACCAAAAAGGGAACTCTCATCTGTTTACGCGGCCGAAGCTTTTGATACCCTTGAATATATATTTTTCTTATAGCAGATATATGTATGTATGTTTAAATATTTATGTTGTACAAAGGAAACTAAAATCATAATGTTACCAGGAAAATAAACCACTGAAACCCAATTGAGTTCGCATCACAATTAATTATTTTTCCTTTCTTTTCGCTCAGTTTACCTCGAGTTTAACCAATTAATTAATCATGACAATCCTGCGAACTCTTTTACAACTCTTTTTTGTACCTTTTTAAGCTGCCAAACTGATCACTTTTCAATTGTTAGACCAGGAATAAAGCTCATGTCTCGGTGACATTCGATCAAAGCTGAGATTCCTACCGCTTCACTTGTGAAAAATTGTTTCTGTATCTTATGATGGAGAAAGAGAGCACCGCTTAACGCTTGAAAAATGGTTTTTATACCCGTACTCAAAAAGAGTTAAGGGGTATACTGTATTTGTGCTAAAAGTGGATGTGTGTAACGCAGAGAAGGAAAATTTTCCGACCCCATAAAGTATATATATTCTTGATCAGTATCAATAGCCGAGTCGATAGAGCCATGTCTGTCTGTCCGTCCGTCTGTCCGTCTTGTTTGACGCCTCGTTCTCAGAGACTATAAAAGCTATAGTAACCAAATTTTGTTTCCAGACTCATGTGATATCACACTGAATCAAGTTTCTTTCCAAATTGTGCCACGCCCTCCTCCGCCTTCACAAAGGACGAAAATCTGTGGCAGCCACAATTTTGAAGATACGATAAAACTAAAAACGCAGTATCGTAAGGAATGACCATATCTACCAGATTGCCAAATCTGGTACAGATCGGATCATTATTATGGCCAAAATGAAGAAATTAATTTTCAGTTGCTTCCCCCACCTCCTCTGGCGCTGCTGACGCTATTCATTCTCTGTCTCGCTCGCACACACTCTGCCCTGTGCAATGCGCGAGCAACCCCTAGCGGAGGAGATGTAGAATCTAAATGGTAGATGTAGAATATCTGTTCTACATGTATAATCTACATTTAAGATGTAGATGTAGTTAACAAATGTAGCAAAAAAATATAAAATGTAAAATTAAAATTTTTTTTTTTAATTTTAATCATAAGCTCACAAATTTATATACTGACTGAGTACGGGTATAAAAGTAGAGTCGCGTCCAGAAGCGACTCACACGTTCCTTCTCGTTTGTTCTTTAGAAGAAGAAAAAAATGCAATAAAGAAGCGAAAAGCTTGAAAATTTCCATTCTTGTCTAGTAAACACACACAGTGAAGGCAACGGGGCTGGTCGGGCGTTGAGGTGTTGGCACTTGGCCTTTGTGAGCGCCACACAAACACACACAAACACATAGTATACACAGACTGCAACACATTAGGTGACCTTTGTCTGTGTCAAGGTGTCCCACGGCGGCTGGAACCCAAGTGAAAGCCGTTAACCAGTCTGAAATAGTCCCTCGGGCCAACACCTGCCCGGGGAGGCAGACTAACGGCGAAGGTAGCTTGATGGATTACAGTCACAGGACGACACATGGGTGGGGCAAATAATTCTGCAGCCAATTCGACCCAATTTCCCTTGGCAAACACGTGAGGCAACCCTCGCTGTGGTTGCTGTAGCTGTTGCTGGTTTCGGCCCGGAAAACACTGGCAAAAATGCTAATAAGAGCGTCGGAAGCGGATGAAGGAAAAGCGAAGCGATGCGATGCGATGCAATGCGCCCAAGCAGCTCATGTGTGAGAAATATTTTCATAGTCAAGGTAATCGTCATCCGCTCCATACCACCCCACCCCACCCCGCCTAGCCTAAAGCATAGTCATAGTCCTCGTCGTCTTGCTATTAATAAATGCACTATAAATGTTCGGGGTTCCCTTCTCTGGGGTTTCGCTTTCCTTTTCGGTTTCTACTTTTCTTTACGTTCTCGTCGCTTGCTTCTAGTTTTCACTCGCACCCATAAAAGTAAATGTACATACATATATTTCTATGACTGGAATGATAAATGATGGCTATGCAGTATATATATGTAGCTGGGAATTGCTTGTGGATTCATTTACATAAATTAAAAAGGGCTCTAAAGGGTATCGAATATGCCTGAGTTGTATCTTGAGTTCGTGACTCCAAACCGAAGCTTTCTTACTGTTCTTTTTTAATTATGAAAGCGATTTCTAGCTTTGATACATTTCTATTTGCCTTTGTTCTACACGAAATAGGTCGGTATGTGCTAGAGATGGTAATGGACAGACATTTTTCGGCACGAGCCAACAAGGCACAAAAAGGAAAAATTTCCAACCCGTACTAATCCGCACGACTAGAAAATACATTCTCGTATCACGATGTTACTCGGTGCAGGGTGTGCCCCCAGAAAGGGGGGAGAGTGGGAAATGGGAAAATGTGCCAACGTTGGCAACAAAATTCGCTTTAGGGGATAGGATAGTCGAAACGGAAGGAGAGAAAAAAATCGCGTCGAGCTGCGGTTGCTTCCTACACGAATCTGAATCAGAATCTGCCCCAGAGGCTCGACTCTTACCCCTTACACGGCCTCACAGATGCAAACACACACACACAAACATTCAAATATCAGAGCACACACCACACACATACATATGTACATAGGTGCATACATACATACTGAACTCATACTTGAATTAATTCATACTCTAATAAATATACAAAAAGCTCTGTTGAATGTCTGCTGCTGGCACTGGCTCGGCTTGGCTCTTTTGTTGTTGCTATTGCTGCTGCTGCTGCTGCTGCTGCTGTCGTTGTGTCAGCATAATCTTTCTTTTGGCAGACTGTTCGTTTTGATCATCCTAGCCCCCTCATCCCATATCTGGATACCATTTGCCTTGGCCTGGAGTGCAACGGAGTGGAGTACTGAACTGAAGACGCGTGCAATGCTCCACTTAGAAGACAAGTTCATACATATCTCTGCGCGAGACAAGGAATGGGAAATAGACTGCAACTTATGTAAATCAGTTAACAGCTGTCAGATGATACATACATATGTACATATGTATGTACATATGTTGGTATGTATAATTGGCCTGCAGTTAGCTGGAGAGCCGAAACAATGTCTGCATGGGTGGATGGCAGTTCGTATTACTTTTGGGGGCGAAACTTTAGACAGATGATACCTCCGACATTCGAACAGCAATCTGCACTCAAGTCGCCAACTTTCCGTAACAATGAAAACTGTAACCTAATGCAGGAGTCTAATTGCTTTCGCCTTTTGGGATGGCCCCACTGTAAGTACGACTGTCAGCCATGGAAGGAATCAAAATGTGCTCCACAATTTTCCAAGAACGCTGGTCGACAGTCCCAATGCAATTTACCATTAGACGAGTGCACAATGGCCAATAACAGGCCAGCCGATGATGCCAGGCAGTAAATTAAATCCACAAAAGGGAAAATGGCCAGATGTAACACAGTACAGAAAGAAGTTGTGGCCTGGCCTGTGAGCAGAACCAAGAAGAGTCCACACCCTCACCAGATGCTGGCTAACGCAAAATAAACAAACCATAACAAGTATTTTCAGGCGATACGTTGCCATTTCACATATAAGAATTTAATGTGAACATAAAAGCGGAATTGTGCGGGTCCTCGTTGGCGAAATGTCCTGCAGTGCTGCACCGGGACTGACCTTCTGGATAGGGGATTGCGAAATACAATTTGTATTCATTATACTCACACATAAGCATAATTATGTCCTTTCATTTTCATTTTGTTCGCTTCATTAGCGCCGCTTTGCCGCAGGTAGATTCGTCAGAATGAATATTTATACCGAGTTGTGACAACGCCAACGATGACGACAACGACAACAGTTACGAAGACGGAGACGGACCCGGAGAGGATGACAATGATGATGATGAAGATGATGGTCTCTCACACCGCACTTGACACACAGACACGGACAAGACACACACAACGACAGCTTCCTCCGTCTCGCAGTTTTGTTTGCATGGGTTCCTATGGTTGATTTTATTTATCTTTTTTTTTATTTTGTATGTTTTATTGTTTGCGTACTAATTATGCGGGATTTTTCGTTCACTTTGGTTATTAAATTACAAAAAAATAAGAACTCTCAGCTGGAGTAGCTGCAGTTGAGTATTAGAATGTGCTTTTGTGGAGTAGTCCTCAATATTTTGTAATATTCAGTCTATAAATGTTTGATATATCCAAATATTTGAGTAACAAAATTGTTCTTGGTCTGAATCTGTTTGTGGCTTTAAATGGCGGCAGCCGCGTCGCGTCGCTTCGCGTCTGGTACCTATACCCAAGCGTAACTATTGACAAACTGCTTCAATGTGGCCGTTTGAAGTAGAAGGAACAAACGAAAGCAGCTGATTTTCGTGTAGACTTTGCCGAGTGACGCAGGCGCTGTGCCCGGCTCTCTCCGCTCTCTTATACGACATTTGAAAAGTCTACACACGTGCAATTTAAGAGAACTTCCGTTTACTGGCTCTCTTTGCTGCCTGTTGAGTTTCGAGTTTTCAACGAGATTATTTTTCAAAAATTAACGGAAAAGAGGAAATCTGCTGCTCGTTCCGCATCAGTGGTTCTGCTGCTGCTCGACTAATGGATGCAAAACACCGAATGGAAATCTGAACAATGCAAGATCTGCTCCATTTTAATATCGCTAATGCAGGCGGTGGGGGCACGGACACGGTGTCCTTCGGCTAATGCGCATTAGGCCCTCCTCCGAGTCTGCTTATTGGCATTTTCGATGGGTCCGCCTTTAATTTGATGGCCATTTCTATGCAGCTGCCGTAATGTGAAACATTCCGTAGTCCGGCCAACAACTTCTCAAGTTGGTCAAACTGCTTAGGCGTTTGCCGTTTGCCTTTTGACTTCCGTTGCCTTTTGTTATGCCGCCGGATCAGGCATAGAAGTCCGGACTAGGGAGCAGGACCTGGACATGGACCTGGACCAGAACCAGGACCAGTCCGGGGCATCGTAAATTAGCAGCGGTTTATTGCCAGTACGTGACATTTTGGCCCCGTTCCGGCGTCGGCATCAGCAATAATTACGGCGTTCATTTATTTGCCTTGGCCCGACTCTGGTCTGGTCTGGTCAGCCCTGGGCTCTCCGGCTTTGTCGATTGCCTTTTAAGTTGCTGCCTTTGTGGCTTGTGGTATGTGGCTTATGAGGAGGCACGAGTCGCCCCTTTTCCATCACCCACTCCGCCTTTCCTTCCATATTTGTTCAACAATAAAACATTGATTGTTGCAATTGCTAGGCTAGGGTGTGTCCAGAGCAGCAACTCGAGCAATAGAAGCATTTCTCAGCCTCATATTACGCATACGACTCTGATTGGGAAATTAACACAGCAGAGGGGTGGGTGGGAGAAGGCTGCAATTTATATCTATAACTGAAACTAGCTTGATGAAGCTTTAAGCGGTGGCTCAACCGAGCGTGGAAGAACCCTCGAGTTGCACACATTTAATATATTTTAAGCATCCTACTAATGAGCCAGAAACTTTAACTGGAGACTCGTCCTTCGCTTCGTCCTGCCAGCACGTAAGACTGCCATTGTGCATCTCTCTATATATGTGTTCCTCTATCTTTCCCTCTCTCTGTGTGTGTGCTGGGGAGCGTTAAGCATTTGCCAGTGCGTGACATGCAACCCCTCGAAGCCGGAAAGCCAAGGCCAGGAGCTGCAGCTGCAGCTGCAGCTGCATCGGAGAAGGTTGTTGACTCCGCAGTTAACTCCGAACTGTCATTGTTTTAAATGGCAGAAAGTTAAGCGAAAATCTCAAATAATTTCCCATTATAAATGTGGCAAAGATAAGCGGGCAGCGAGCAATGGCAACGAGCAATTGCTACAAGCATTTTGGGGAGGGAGTGAGCGACAAGCAGCTAAAGTTCGACAGCATCATCACTTCATAGGGGTCTCCACTTTTACGAGGCAGTGCAATAAACTTGCCTTGTCACCATGCATAACATAATAATTATAATAAAAACAATTTTTACGCATTTTATGAGCGCATAAAATTGTAGCATATTCCCAGACATCCATCCAGCGGATCAACGGAGACCTGACCAAAAAAAAATAGTAGAATTTACTGATGAATTGCGGTTTAGTTTTATGAGATGCCCCGACAAGATATACAATATATGAACATACATATGCGAGTATACATACAGACTTATGTGGATGTCTTGAGCCGTCAATATGAGACAGTTTTATGGGCAGCCAAGAACAAAGCCACGGATCCAGCATCCCTAACGCTGCTACTGTTTGCGGGCTCTGTGCCCATCGTCCCTGGGCTGTATCAACATTTTATGAGCCTTTAATGTTTTGTTTGTTAATAAAATTGGGCAACGACAAAGACGTTGGCTTCGTTACGCCACTCCTCCCACTCCACTCTGGCCGGAATAGTCCTTGGCATTTTATATATTTTTAATGTGCGCACTTTGACACTTTTAATGAATCCCAAACATTAATTTTCTTAATGAGCGCGCTCATTTAAAGCCTACTCCAACCAGAGCCTAGTTGTGGTGGTTCTGCTTCTTGTCCCAAAATTCTGGCATCCCTGAAAAATGTTGACAAATGCCTGTCGGGTCATTATTAAACATGGAATGGCGGTGGGGGGCGACAACAATGGTTGGGCACCGAAATGTTTCGGCTGCAATGACAGTGCAAATGACAATGGCGCCAGCAATTTCCTCTCTTCATCGTTTCCAACTTAATGAAGTTTGAATGAAAATCCATTGGCACACACTGCCACTCGCAGCCACAGCACACACGCACACAGACACGCCCCCACACACATGACTGACACTGTCCGGCTTAATGAGCCGCACTAAATTCACACGAAACTTTTTGGCCAAAAGGGATCCGATCCCTCTTTCCCGGGAGACAGGGGCGAGTGTGTGTGGCAACTATTTATCGCTGATGCTGGACAAATGTTCTACAGTCGGTCGACTGGCAGGAATTTATTGACACACTCAATCGAACGCTTTGATCGTAATCCCTTTTCCAACAAAACCCAACCCAGAACCCCACTATCCACGCTCCACGCTCCACGCTCCACTCTCCACTCTTCTTCACCAAAGTTAAGTCAAGTTTTTTTGTTTTGTTTTGTTTGTTTGTTATTTAGTTTGGGGTTTTCGTTGCCGACTTTGACCAAAGTTGCGGCCACACTCGTTTTCGGATCAAGTGAAAATCTTCTTTACTTTCATTTGGATTGTTTATGTTATTTTGTAAATGGAACCCGCCTACGCACTACAAAAGCTCGGACTACAGCTACTTCGTACTATCTATTCTTCGAAGGATATTTCAATAAAATTATCGCACTCATCCTGGAAGAAACTGCTCTCGTCAAGGCCGCTGGGGCTACAAAGATGGTCAACATTGAGGTCCGGATAGAGTGTAAACTCTTCTGGAGCGCTTGGGGCACAAAACTGTATCTCCTCGTGGTCATAGTCATTCGGATATATAGTCAGGGCGAACTCCTCATTGAATCTCTCCTTTTCCAGCTCCTTTTCTTTTTGCAGCTCGCGCTCCCTTTGCCTCTCCAGTCGATCCTGCTTCTCCTGAGCAGCTTTTTTTGCTGCCGCCGCCTCCGGATCATACTTGTAATCGTTTCGCATTTGTTCCTTGGGAAACCGTCGATCCGGCTCCAAATACAGTCCCCACATCACATAGATCATGGCCAGCAGCGAGAGAAAAATGTAAACTGAAATTAGAGGAAAATAAATATAGTATCGAGAGAGGGAGCACCAGCGATCCAATCTACCATCCAGTGCAACATTGAGGATCACGAACAATCTGCTGTGTGTCACCCAAAATAAATCTCCTAGGACATAGGTGTTGCATAGGCGGAACAGGAGCAGGGCGGCCGTCTCACAGATCCAGTAGAATACCGATATACTCTCCCGCTTCACGATACGCATCATGGTGATCACATTGAACATGACATTGAAGCTGTACAGCAGCATCCACCTGACGGGGTAGTCTGGAATTGAATTCTGCATAAGTTTTTCGGTTGAATCTGTGTATATGCTTACCCTGTAGTGACCTGATAAACTCCACTGTCCAGAAATTAAAAAGAAAAAAGGAATATGCTATATTTATGCAGCCAATGGTCAGACCCCAGTCGGCCCGATTCACCAGGCACTGGCACGTCAGAATCTTTACATAAACAGAATCCATCTTGGGCAACGTTCGCCTCGACAGCTCGGAAATGACTGAGCGGAGAGACGGCACGCGCACTGGACCTCCAGTTTCATGGGACTGTGCTATCGCTTACTGAAATCCCCTCTAGGGTCATAAATCACATATGCACAAGCATATGTATACAGATTGGAGTACTTGCAGTTTGTAGTTTTGCTTTAAAATTTGGTAAATCAAAAATTAAAACATACAAAAATTTAAAAAATAAAGAAAATATTCAGTTCTTTTCTCTCCC
The DNA here is from genome assembly GCA_035043285.1 of Drosophila subsilvestris. Taxonomy (NCBI): domain Eukaryota; kingdom Metazoa; phylum Arthropoda; class Insecta; order Diptera; family Drosophilidae; genus Drosophila; species Drosophila subsilvestris. The sequence continues at coordinate 773,581 of JAWNNB010001795.1, forward strand.
TCTCCCTTGCTCTCTGTTTCTCTGTCTTTGTTTGCATTAGCCATAAACTGGTGAGAGTATTAGTACGAGTATCTACGTATCCATATGCATCTGCTATCCCTATCCCTATCCCTATCCATGTGCATGTTCTTTTACCCCCTTTGGGGCACTTAATGCCCAACGTGACAACATAAAATGCAGCAGCTTCGCCTTTTTATGTGGCAGCACAAAAATAGCAACAAAAGCCAACAGAATTTTGTTGTAAAATATTATAGAGAGCGATATGAAAATGCAAACCACAGTAACCACCAAGAGTCCTATAGTACATGCATACAACACACACAGAGACATATGTGATGGTGTTAGTGCTACTGTGTGTGCGTGTATGTCTATAGTGAAAAGTTTAGTCGAGTTCAGTTTAGTTAACTGAAGGAGGAGGAAGAGTAGCAACAGCAGCAGCAGAGGCACAGGCAGAAGCAGGAGCAACGACAGCAGCAACGGGAGCAACATCAGCAACGGACGTAGTTGATTGCTCTGGTGGCTGGCTGCAGTTTTTGGCCCAAACCAATGAACCACATAATGCGGCGTACCCACACCCACACACAAACACAGCGGCACTCTTCCACACCCACACCCACACGCACACACATACGTAGAGCTGCGAAACGTTTAAGTAAGCGTGTAAATTATTTGAATTATTTATGAGTTGCAACAACAATGTTTGCATCAGCATCGGCGACCGCAGTCAAAAAATTCAAAGAGCTTCAAAAAGCCCCCGGCTCACCAACTCATGATACCCACTCTTATACATATATACATACTCGTGCATATGTACATACATACATATGGATGAACTATACTTATTCAGCATAAAAATCAAAATCTCTCAAAGAGCACAGCGCGATAGAGGGGATATGCCCAGAACTGGCATCAATTCCCTGGGCGATGCTTAAACAGCCGATGACGACGTGGGTCCGAATGGTGGGGCCATGCCGTTGATAAATGCCACGCAATTGAAGTTTTGTCGGGCAAAAGTTGCTCGGCCAGCTAACAGTAAATGTTAATTCCCAACTGAGAAATTTATTAATGGTCGCCCATCCCCTGTTGCAGCCACATCCCCTGGCAGCACAGAAACAAAAGAAAAGCAATCACCACAAAGAAATGTAAAGAAATGCCAGAGAAAAGAGACACACACACTACGAGTACGAGTATAACGAAAATAAATGTTAGTTTAAAGTGAAAAATACTCGTAGATGCTGCACGTTGATTCGTAAATGTACTTGCAGGGGCACTGTATCTAGATAGATCTGCTAGGGAGGGATGCAGCTTTAAAGGGGATATTTTCAGATATATGTAACTTCTTCGGGGGTTTCCATTTCTATTTTGGCTTACACTCATATCACGCATGCGACCCCAGCGACTTATGGCCGCAATAAGTAGAAGTACATTCCACTCAACGAGGGGAGGGTTCCTGGAGAGTTGGGTTATGGTTAGGGTTAGGGTTAGGGTTTGGGTTTCAGAGTGGAAGTGCGAGTGGGAGCATCGCAATATGGCTGCCAATTGCACGCACTTTTGTCGTTCAATTTAAGTCGCAAAATTCTGTCTTTCCCCTAACGTGGGGTTCATTTTTTGTTGTTGTGCCGGTCGGAGCTCCTAAGTAGCTCTGCGGCTTGACTCAATGGGGGGTCGGCGTTACCCGGTAATGTCAGCCCCTAAAACCCAACTGCCTCCCCAGTCAGCCACGTGTGTTTGTGCGTGCGGCTGTGTAATAATTTGGTCTATTTGTTGCCTGCCATTGGGTTTATTGAATTTGGCATTTGCATGTTAGACGACTCGTCGCACATGTGAACGAACAGGGGATGGATGCTGCTGCCACGCCTCATCTGCTTCCCTCGATGGATGGCACTGGCTGCCTGCCTCAGACTTTGGCGCTTTTCTTTCCGCCTTCTGGTGAAAGCCATTCAATTATCTGGTAGTAAATATTGCAAATGAAGTTGTTTATTGTGCATGATGTTATGCCAATTGAATTTGCAGCTTACGAAGCTACCGTGCACCGTCCCTGAGGCAGGTGTGCGGCCAAAGACAACACAGACAACAGACGCAGCAACAAAGAATAACCCAATTTCATTTCGTAGTCAATTAAAAAATGTTACACCCGGAGAATGATGAATAATTTGTTCGCTGGGAATAGGAATAGCTGCCGCTAACCTTGAATATTGTCGACTTTCTTCATTTCCATTTGATTTATGCGAGGGACGGGAAGAAGCAGAAGGGGAGAGAGAGAGCAAGAGAGATGGAGTGAGGATAAACAAAAGAAAACCGCTACAAACAAAATGAGGGCTCGGCAAAGTGCAAAAGCGAATTAATTATGCACATTAACTTTTGCCGCTTAATGCGCTGCCAGTTCTCTGACTGAGGTGAGACTGATTCTTATTCAGAGAATGTGGACGAGGATGCTGAGGATGAGGATGAGATGCTGATCCAGACACTGACCCAAGTCCAAGTCCCAAGTCCCACGTCCCCCGTCCCCCGACCATGTCACAACGAGTGCGCGAATGACTTTGAAAAATGGGCGCGGCCCCTCAGCATCAGCAGCAGGAGAAAGCTGCTTAATTAGTGCGTAATTTGTAAGTTGAGAAAAACAAAAAAAAAAGTAAAAAGGCGTTGAGGGAAAACTCACCAGAGTGGAAAGCCCAATGGGAGGCAGGGAAAAGGCCAAACAATGAGAGAGGTAAATATTAATTACTGTGCGGGATAATTCTCGGGCTGTGAAAAATGTGTCTCGCCTCCAGTCCACTCCACTCGACCCAAGCATCCATCAATCTGCCAATCAATCAGCGCCACAAGTCTGGAACCTTAAAAATCTTCCGATTAGGCTGATCTCTGTGTCATCCCCTTAGATCTCTTCTGGACAAGGGACGAGACCCTTGTTGATTCAGTATAAACATTGTTTGCTTTCAATTTGCACCCTTTGATGCTATGTATGCTGCTGCACATTGTGTATTTTTTTTTGTTCAGAACTGTATCGGATGTTTTGCGGCATATTCTGTTTGTTTAGGCTGCGGTCCTGTGGGCACTTTGCTGACTGACCAATGGCTGGGGGCTCTGCTGTGGCCAGGTGTCAATTAGCCAGGCCATTTTGTGACTAATTCGCATAGGTCGATATCTCTCTCTCAATCCACCTATCTTTTTATGCGAGTACCAAAGAGACCGACCTTGTAGAACTTATCTATTTCCCTCTTTCATTTAGCCAGTGGCTTTCATATGTGAAATAACTGTAAGCTACTCAGTACACTCACAAAAGAACACACCGACACACACACACACACATACATATGCACACAAAGAGACATTGAGAGCGGGTCAGAAAGAGGTAGAGAAAGACCGGAGCTGCTTCTGGCTTCGTGCTTTAATTTCCGTTTCCGTTGAACTTGCACATTTCTGGCTTGCATGCGCCAAATTTCATGCCACCCGGCCTTAGCTTTCTACTCCCCCTCCCTGCCCAAGGTCGTGATCAGCGCAAAAAAAAAAAATGGAAAAATGTTGAATTATGCGCAGAGAGGCGCCGCCGCCTGCCTTCCTTCAAACCCTTTTGCCACATGCCCTGCACGCCTGGCCCACCACTTTAAGGTCGTTCTGTTAAATGCAATGAAATTATTCTTCCACTGCGGTGGTCCACCCATTGAAATGTTAATTAATGCCCAGAAAAGAACAGCAGCAACGGCATCAACAAAAGCGGCGTCAGGACCAAGCCTGGGAGCGGGCCATTATGGCCAACCTGATGGTCACCTTTAGCCGGGTGAAGCCTCAACGAACCCAAACGATGCGGGGCCTGATCCGATGCACTTTATTCCACTTATAGCTGATTAAGCAGAACTCAGTCCCAGTCTCAGTCCCAACATCTTTTATGCGTATAGCAGGGTAGCAAAAGGAGTACCAGCAAATATCGTATCAAAAGAAGCCACAGCCTGTCACCATCTTCAGAAGAACTGCGGGGTTACTGCGTCCAAGCTGAGTGCCCAATATTTCTTTACTCTATTGAAAGCATTTTATTTTCATTTTCCCTTCTTTTTTTTGTGCATCGCAGGACTTATACAAGCGGCTCGTTAACGGCAAAAGCGCAATTACACTCGAAACGCTTTAAATTTTAAGTGCTGCCCGAGTGTGTGGCACGTTGGTCTGCCACTGGGATGGTGTTGGGTTTGGGTGTTGGGGTTGGTTGATGCTGGGCGGTGGCAGTAACTACTGACTGACGGTGGCTGGCTACCTGTTGGCGACGTTCTGCCGGGGCACTCACTCGACGCGCTCGTCCATTGTGGGGCTAATTGCGTTGTGCGCGGTGCTTGGCGTTTCGAGCTCACTCTCGAGTGTCCCTTCCCTTCCCTCTCTCTCTCTCTCTCTGACTCTTTCTTACTCTCTCATTCTGTATTTTTGCCTCAGTGTATCTGTGTGTATGGTAATTTGTGTATGCGTGTGAGAAACGAAGCGAAAGCGAAAAAATGATGCAGATTTCACTGCCAAAATGCCAACAGCACCCTTCAAGCGGGTATTAGCAGGGAGGTAAGCGGAAAGTACTCCACAATTATTCCAATTTAAGATTTATGTATACATTAAATAGTTGCTTGGCCAAGGATTTAGCTGGGATCCACTGCTTCTCTTTCGCATTTTGCTCATTTAATTTCGTGCGAATTCCTTTTGGCCCCGGGCGCTTGATGGGAATGCGGCGGATCAAGAGGCAGAGGCCGGGACTTCCTGCTGGATATCATATTTTGCAATTCAATGATTTTCTTTTCCCCCTCTTTGCCTTTCTTTTGCAACGTGCCTTAACTTTCGCATATTTTTCTTCGACTGAATTGTGTAATTTTAATTTTTCGAACTTGAACGTTTATTTGTCTTTATTTTATTTTCTTTCTTCTTTTTGGCTCGTATTTTTTTAGCCGCCGGCCAAGAGCATTATTGCAAGTAGTGTCCTGTCCCATTCAACTGACTGAGATCGAATAGGATGGGACGGAATGGAATAGCATAGGATGCTGCTGAAGAGCAAGTCAAGGAGATGGAAGTAGCGGACTCAAGGACCATGATGGACGTTCGCCCATTTATTGCTCATATTTCATATTTGCCACATTTTCGCTTGCTTCAGCTTCCATTTTAGCACTGCTCCCTTCCCCTGCTCCGTGCTCCATCTACCCATTTTCGCTTTTGAAAATGAAATTTTTAATAAAAACGATTCGCCTTGTTTTTATTGGTTGGAAATTCTGCTGAAGCTGCTGGTGTTCGTTCTGCTGTTGATGTGTAATATTTAACGAGAGGATATATTCTTGGCATTTTCATTTTGCCCGACAATCCCTTCATCGGCAGCAACAGCAGAGCACACACATAAAAATGCCAGTTGATTGAGCCAGAACTAGAGCCAAAATGCAGCCAGAATGAGTGGATGGCAGTTGGGGAGGCGGGTACAAAATAGATGAAGTGCCAGCTAAGCAGGTGTCTGGCCATCAACTAACGCACATCCTGTCCCTGACCGAATGCAACAATTAAATTTCAGCAAGGACATCCTGCTACCACCCCAACAGAGCATCCATTGTGATGCTGCTCTCAGAGCAAGGGCGGATGAAGCAGGTGGCAAAACAGGAGGAGGAGTAGAAGCACACCGTAGTGCACCAGTGCTCCTGCAATTTAGGAGAGTGAAGAAGATTTTCCATCAGCTTTTGGCCCGGCCATTGTCCAGTGTGCCACACAATCCCACCACCAACACACACTCCCACCGCTCACACCTGAGCGCCATTGATTTGTGGGCGAAGGAGGGACCAGGGATGGACACACTGCATGGAGTGGAACCAGTTCCCAGTGCAACAGATCCAGGATCCCACATCAGCATCAGCATCATCGTATCGCCAACGTCATCGACATAGACAACGACAAGACAGCAGCATATGCTGGGAAAGAGGCTGGGCTGGGCTGGGCGTGGCACACACATGGCACATTGCACATTTACTCATCAAGATGCAACAAATTTTCCTAATTGAATGTCATATGACTGACATTATGTCTGATGTCCCCTCTCCGGACTCCCCCTTCCTTTCCCCTACCACAGTGTCTTGTTCCGTTCTGCACGGATGTCTTGGATGATTTTCGTCGTCTTGTGCTGCTGCTTCGACTTACTCACGTGTGAAATTAATTTGTAATGACTACGAGTATGTGTCCCCTGCAGCGCAATTTGCATTTGTGAAAGAGCTGCCACCCACTCATTCGCTCCCGCTCCCGCTCTCTCTCTCTCTCAGTTTCTTTTCTGGGTATCTTTTCTCATTTGGTGTTGCAGATGCTGATTGACCCGAGCAGCCAAGTGGCAATCAGTTGAAACAGGTCAGAAGGCACACTCCACCCCACCCCCGCCTCCACGGCAACTACCAACTAGCGGAAATGAGCGGGATTTTGCAACTTTGCTTCCAGTGCTCCCTTTTCGTTGCCTTGAAAGTTGCAGTAACCCAAGCCCAGAAAGTCACCTCCTGGGCGGCATAAAGCCTTTGGAACTTAGTTGGAACTTAATTTCGTAAATTGTTCACCAATTCTTCGAATTGCACTTTGTGATTTTTGGAAAATGGCAGCGAAACTTTTTATTTCGCTTTGTTTCGTTCCGTTTCGAATGCGATTGGAAATCCATGGCAACTGGTAACTGTGGCCAAGTTAAATTGGAACTGCATTGACAGCAGGCCCAGCACATGCAGCTCATTTCCGCCTAATGGCTATGGATAGACTCCTTCTAGAGTTGGGCTCTGTACTCCCACTCAAAGCAGAAAGCGACAGAAACTTTGCCACTTTGGAAATGAGCAAGTCAAGCTGTATGGCTGTGCGGCTGTACGGCTGGAAGAATGGATGGATTGTTGAATTGTTGGATGGATAGAGCAGGCCTAGCCTAGGCAACAGGTTAGATTGGCACAATCTGCACACCGCACGCCAGTGGTTGGTTCAAAAGGGGAAAGAAAGAGAGTCGAAACTCTGGCGAGTTGCTGTCAAGGACATGGGTGACCAGTAAATGGTTAGGCAGGCAGACAGGCACGGCAACATGGACAGGACAGCGACAAAGAGAGATAGAGAGAGAGAGAGAGAGACGGAAAGTGCAACCCAAGACTGGGCGACACAAATTGCTTCAAACACCTTGGCAAAGCAGCAGACGGAAGGAAAAATTGGAACTGAGTAGACAACTTAAAGCGCAAAAGGCAGGACAAGTAATAGATGATGTCCCTGGCAACAGGAGGATAGAAGGGGAATGGGCTACACTGATGGGTGGTGGTGGCTGGGTAGAGTGGCGTGGGGTGTGGTGGGGTTTTGACATTGCTTGTCTACTTAAAAGTTTTTCAAAGCGCTGCTTATGGCACGTGCGGGCTGAAGAGCAGTGCGGAGTGGCAGGGAGAGATAGGAGACAGAGAACGAACGAGGTAAAGAAGGAGCTGGAGAGGGGGCCCATGTCCCAGCCATGAGCCTCGCAAGCAAGCAAAGCGTATTAAAACACAAAGCAGCATCATTAAATGTTAAAAGTTGCCTTTGGCAAAATAGAGAGAAAAACAGCGAGCCGAGCGGCGAATAGTTGCAGCAAAACTACAAGTGCACTACAACCATCGGAACGGCACGGCACAGCACGGCATGGGCGGGGGAATGGAGGATACTGAAAACAAGAACACGTAAGGACAATGCTGCCCCAGTTCCGGCCCGCAGATGAAGGAGCAGGAAATTGCACAGGCATCAAGTGCATTACTCAGGTGATTTTCAGAAAGAACAAACAGACACCACAAAAGAAACAATATCCCCGACGCTCGCCACAAAGTCAGGCAACAAACAATCCGTTAATAATTATAACTGAAAGTGTGCGGCACGAACGAAGAACAGACAGCAACAGAATGGAATGGAATGGAATGGAATACCTGCAGGCCGGAAGGTTCTTGTATTCCCAGACATTGCGTATACGCAACGTATTCCCAGATACAGTTTCAGCTCCATCAAGGTGGCAGCAGCTTTCGGTTGATTGCGATTATTTTGGTTAATGCAAGCGGCAATCATCAGGGATTTCCTGGCCCAAATGCATTTTGGCCAACAGCCAGCGGGCGGCATTGTCTTTATATTCCGTTCACTTTTATTTGAAGGCTGATGAAGATTTTCTTTCATTTGGTCGCCTTTCTCTCAGTCCCTCTCCTCGTTTCTGGGACGAACTTCGATCGCAAGTGCAGCTCAAGGTCTCGCAATTAACTACTCCCCCCGCCAGCAGACCCTTTCCACTTCACTTTCTCAATTCCAAAGTTTCTCCAGCGACAAATTTTCAGACGACGAGCAGTGAAAATGAAAGCGCACGAAAACAGCGCCAGTCGACCACTGTGTAATCCGATTTCGCCAGGTTAAGTTGTCTTTGTTCTTGCCCATGCCAACTAGCAGCAGGCCCTCACCATTTACCATTTACCTTTTGCCACTCCACGGACGAAGAGTAGCCGCTGCATAGGCAGCAGCAGCAGCAGCCCTGAGTCGGACAATAAAATCCGCGCTGTGGCAAGTGAATCTCCGCTGAGAGCTGGCCAGGAATGGGGCGCATGCGGCATCATAAAATATGCATGCAAGTGAGTGGAAATCAGACGGCGAGTTGTAGGTGGGCAGCCATAAACGAAAGGTGTTTGCCATAGAAATGAAATTAAATTTTCCCGCTTAGGTATTCATATTTTTGTGTACACTTCGAAACCAATGAAGTGGGGCTCCGGCTCCGGCTCCGTCTCCGGCCCATGGCACCCACACACCCCATGAAGAGCACTAAAAATTGTTTTGCCGTTAATCATAAATTGGAAAATCAAATTTATCCGCGGGCTGTAGTTCATTATTCTCCTGATGCTGATGCCTGATGCTGTTGTTGCCGCCTGCTGCTGTGCGGATATGCTACGATCCTGCTGCTGTTGTAATTATGTTGACTGTGAAACAATTTTATGGCAGATTGAGTTTTATTAGCATGCAATGTGCGTCGAGAGGATAGCAGAGAAGTAAATGTTTTCCCCTGCACCGCACCTAGATGTACACACATGGATAAATACATATGTATGTATATCCAGCCACCCATAGATGTATGTACATACATCGTATGTACACTTTCGTGCCCCGGAGGATTGACGCCAAGGTAGAGGCTGATGCTTAGGCTCAGCTGGCAGCACCTTTCAGTAGTTGTCGCTGTCATTGCCGTTGTTGTCCTTATCAACGGCGTCAACAAAAAAGTTTGGCAAAGGCATCCTACAAATGCAGGAGCCACACGTAGATACAAGGCCCCCAGAGTGTGTGTGTGTTTTGGATAACCTTTTGACGGCATTATGATGAGTTTTTCTTTTGCTTTTGCCCCAGGAGCCCAGCCCCCGATCCCAGCACGAGCCTGAGACCGAAACAGGGAGCCCAGAGCCAGAGCCAGACCCGGACTAAACTCGTAAATACCTTCATTATCGTTAAATCATGCTGGGAGAGAGTTACCAGTCGGAGTCGGGAGAGGAAGCGAGAGCAGCGAGAGAGCTCATGTCATGTCCCGTGTCCTGTGTCCTGTGTCCTGTGTCCTGTCTCGTGCCGTGCCTTTTATTTGCCCTTTATTTTTGCCTCTCGCTCCGTTTCCATTTCCGATTCCTCTCCGGGCCGTGTGCCTGGTGTCTGTGCGGGTTTAGGAATGGCTCATGTGGAGTTTTAAATAGATTTAAATGCGCATTTAAATGAAATAAATGAGCAACATTTCAGCACACTCCACCTCTTTGCCTCCGACAGCGTGACTCTTTGTTCTGGTCCGTGTCTTTGCTGCAGCATTGGTTAAATTCTATATATATCAGCTCCACTCGGCAAAGAGGGCGTGGCCAGAACTTTGTGGCCATGAATCATGCAGAAGGTATATATACATATACATATATATCTCTCCCTCTTTGTAATGGTCAAAGTTGTGTGCTATTTTCATATTCACGCCTAATAAACTGCCAAATTAGTACACAGCCATAGGGCAGGGCAGCAGAGTGCACTTGAAGTCTAAACAAAACATTAAGAAAACACTGGTCTTATAAAAAACAAAGTGAATATCTCGACTGACGAATACCCCGCACTCGTACAACATTTACTCACAACTCGGAAGAAAAATATTTTATTTAGAGTGGAGAACTTGGCAGGAATGTGTAAATAAAATACGCCCCTGGGACCCATCGATAGGCAGCGGGTACTGAAAATACTGAAATCAGCGTCTCTATAGCGAAGTGGAAATGCTCTGCCATGGCTGCCACGGATGATGTGAGCCGGCCGTTGGGAAGACCAAAAGTTACCAAATTACTCAGCCACCTGTCAACTGTTGTGCTTATTTATGATGGCAATGTGAATAAGGAACAACTTGATGCCATAAAAATGCAATTAGATGGAAATTTATGATAAATTTCTCAGCTGTTAATTACAAAACATTCATAAATTATCCACTCAATGCTCGAACGGAATTTCTAAACAAACGAGAAGGAACGTGTGAGTCGCTTCTGGACGCGACTCTACTTTTATACCCGTACTCAGTCAGTATATAAATTTATGAGCTTATGATTGAAATTTAAAAAAAAATTTTAAATTTTACATTTTAAATTTTTTTGCTACATTTGTTAACTACATCTACATGTAAAATGTAGATAATACATCTAGAACAAATATTCTACATCTGCCATTTAGATTCTACATCTCCTCCGCTAGGGGTTGCTCGCGCATTGCACAGGGCAGAGTGTGTGCGAGCGAGACAGAGAATGAATAGCGTAAGCAGCGCCAGAGGAGGTGGGGGAAGCAACTGAAAATTAATTTCTTTATTCTGGCTATAATAATGATCCGATCTGGTTCAGATTCGGCAATCTGATAGATATGGTCATTCTCTACGATACTGCGTTTTTAGTTTTTTCGTATCTTCAAAATTGTGGATGCCACAGATTTTCGTCCTTTGTGAAGGCGGAAGGGGGCGGGGCGAAATTTTGAAATACACTTGTAACAGTGTGATATCACATGAGTCTGGAAAAAAATTTCGTTGCTCTAGCTTCTATAGTCTCTGAGAACGAGGCGCTCATCAAGACGGACAGACGGACAGACGGACAGACGGACAGACAGACAGACAGACAGAGACTCGGCTATTGATGCTGATCAAGAATATATATACTTTATGGGGTCGGAAAATTTTCCTTCTCTGTGTTACACACATCGACTTTTACCACAAATACAGTATACCCCTTAACTCTTTTTGAGTACGGGTATAAAAATCCCTTATTTATTATGAATTATACGATGCATTTGCTGTCTGTCCGTCCATCTGCGGCTCGTTCTGCTGGTGGGTTGGGAGAAACAAATTTTAATTAAAACTCCACAAGTTGGCAAACTTTCAACCTAAGACTTTCCATCCGCATCCTCAACCAGTACCTTTATTGGCCCTGGATTCGGAACCCGAAACTTATATGCTTGGAGCTCCAAGCTGGTTAAATTTCAAAATAAATGCCACTAAAGTGCAAACTAGTAAAAGTTTCTAATGCACAAAGTGTCGAAAAGTTCTTTCATCAGATAAACATGAATGCACAGTGAGTGTGTGAGTGTGACTGAGTTAGTTATGCATTCATTTTGTTTGATGAACTTTTCATAGGTTTTTGTGGCCAGCACCGCACTTGCCCAATTGGTGTCAAATGATTTGACACATGAAGCAAGTTTCCAGGGCTTGTGGTTGGCGCCTTTTGCATAAGATATTTAATGTGCCCAAACAGATCGAGAGTGTATTTTTGTATACATTTCTATGTATAGCTAATATTGCCATATTCTAATCTAAACAAAAACTGAAAACAATGGAATTTTATTCTGTTAAGTTCAGTTGCGATCAATCTGCCGATGCGAAATGTGGCTTACGGTGAGAATTTGGGAGGTGGTCATTGCCCTGGTGAACATTTTTTTTTGTTTGGACCCTCTGAATATTCTGGATTATAGTAAGTACGAGTACGCATATGTGCCACAAATCAGATCCGTACAGAATTTGTTTTTTGCAGCACACGAACGCTTAAAATATGGCACCGCTTTGCAGGCCACCGCCTCGGGGGTTCTCCTCTTTGGGGCACTCATGGCCGAACCGCAGCACAGGAATAAAATTCGGCTTTTCTGGCTGAAGGCCTCTGTCGTATACTTTGGTAATTTTCTCTATTACTATTTATATAATGGATATTCCCACGTCTCAATACACAAAAGTGTACATGCCGGTAAGTGTGAGTCGATTTGGTTCGTGTTTTTGCTATCTTGCATATGTTTCTTTTCAATCATTTAGTTGTGCTTATCCCCTTCATGTTGTGGATCTACCGGGTATATGTGGGCAAGGAGAAGGAACCTGAAGAAGCAGCGGTAACAGTTCCTGTGGGTGCAGACATAGAGACATCAGAAAAGCCACCTTCATATAAAGAAAAGGACTCGACAGTCCGGTTAGTGTAGAGAGGAAACTGTGCCCCTTTTGACCGTTCTTTCGATGGCAATGCATTTTCTATAGCCTGGGTATACTTATCAAATCTACAGTTGTCGCAAGACAAATGAAACTCACTGTTATATATTCGTTTCGGCGATTCATAGTCGGCTACTAAAGCTTTCGGATTGACCCACAAAGAGCGCGTCTCATACCTAATCCATACGCAGATAAAGTTTGTAAACAATATTATACATGTACGAGTATGTGCACCTTAGGAAAATTAATGCATATACATTTTGCTAAACATAAATAAAAATTACTTGAACAAATAAACAATAAAGTCTTACAAACACAATTTGCTTGTATATACAGTGATATATTCTTCATATACGAAGAGATTTCTTCAAGTGTACAACACCGAGCCTTATCTGGAAAACCGATTAGATTAGGATACAAATAACATCAGTCAATTGTCGGCTAAAGTCAGTTATAAGTGAACCATTGGGGCGACTTTGGAGCCACCCCCCCCCCCCCCCTTTAACTGTAGAACCTCTCCCATTGCAGTTCAGACCACAGTAATCGGCATTGTACGGGCCCTAGAGCTGACGGCCTCGGGATTGCTCATCTTTGGGCTGATGAAGAAGCGGGATCTCAACAAGTCGAAGATCATGCTGGTCTGGTTGATCTGTTCCCTATTTTTTGTTACCGGCATTCTCTACAACATGTTTGAGGGCTTCTGGATGTTCTACAAAATCGATGTTTTAACATCGATCATAGTCACCGCCTCGTCGTTGGTTGCGGCAGGTGAGTCAGAGCCAGAGACGCTTTCAGGGAACCCCCTTAATACAGAGGTACCTACATATATACATATATGTTTGATTGTACATTGCAGCTGTGATGTCTGGCATGATGGTTGTGGTGTACAATGGCTACGAGAGGCTGGTGGATGGCAATGACGAGCAGATACTTACAGCCTAAGTGGAAAAGTTTTGGAACCAGCTCCGCTGCTCGAAGAAGTTTCACTGTGATGGAAGAGGATCGTTGCTGAATAGAAGCTCGACTAATTACAGCAAGAGCTTACTACGGATGGCAGCATCATCAGCAGCCGTAGCACATCCCTTATGTGAAATAATTTTAATTAAAAAATGTCGCTTTTCACATGTTTCCCCTGTGCCCAGTGGTGCCCTGTCCCCAGTCCATCCGTTGCCACTCGTAAAGTTTCTGAAAAGTTTGTCAATTTGCATTCGGTTTCTCTCGGGGAAGTCCACGCTACTACGGTTTTCTGCTGCATTTAATTAGGTCTACCCTAGAAGGCAAAAGGGACAATTCCTGCCTGACTACACAAATTATGCCCCTGAAAATTAATTTCCTGTTTAAATTAGGCCTGAAAAATAATATGAATAAATAACAGAAATAAAACAGCTTTAGCCAGGGCTTGACCGAATGCCCATTGCCTTTTCTCTATTCTCTGTCTGTCTGTGCCTGCATCGATCGATTTCCGTTTAATAGCTGGGGTAAGGAATATGAAAGCATTTTGGTTGAGCTTACGAGTAAATATGTCAAATCATTGCGGCAATTTTGATGCGATTCAATTCGATTTCGGTTCGCTTTGGCACGTATTTAGAGCTGAGCAAGGACCAGGCATAAAAATTATATTAAATTGGCATTAAAATCATGGCCTGGTCATTGCCAATAACAACAGCATCCACAGCTACATCCACAGTGGGCAGCAAGTTCAAATGGCCATTAAAATAATAACCAGACCAAGCCAGACAGAGTCCGGTAGAGTTTCGGTGAAGGTCAAAGGGCGAGTGTACAATGTCTGTGCGCCTTAATATGATTCGCACGTGCCCTAATGGACTCTCGCTCGACTCGACTCTGGCAAATGTGGCCACTGCCACATACTTATGCAAATAATCTTGGCTCTTGTGGGGCTAATAGGTGTCCAAAGTTTCGTTAAATGATCGCATTGTAGCTTTAGCTCATCAGAACATTAATGGCTGCTGGATATCGTTTCCGGTCACCGGTTAAGGACAGGACCCACCGCTGTTCGCTGTTCGCTGTCCACGGGGCGCCTGGCCATTAACTCATTAGCACACAACTCTCATGGAAAGCAGGCGACTTTGATGGGACACTCGCCGCTGGATAGTTGGATGGAGTTTCAATTAAACTGAATTAAAGCTTTTGGGGCAGTTCAAAGGCTTGGGCTTGGGCTTGGGCACACTTCCCGGGGCCATAAATTATGCAGCCAAGTATCTGACAGCAGAACAGGCCAAAGCCAGAACCGAATGCGAGGCAAACTAAACGCGATTATCTTAATTTATGCAGGGTCTGGCCGGGCGTAGGGGACGTACTATTACTTATGCGTATACGGTGTTTTGTGCAGCCCTTGAAATAAATATAAATTGCAAAAACTGTCAAATCCAAGCAGCAAAAGTTCACGTCCGAGTCCGAGTCAGAGTCAGAGTGTGGGCCTGGCCAAAAGGGAATGCAATGGGCCCAAGCAATTCCTGTTCTTGGCCATTCCTGCTGCTCGCCTTGTGTGTGTTTTTTGTACAATAAAGAAATTTTTATCGCTGCCGCATTTGACATTTGAAGTATGCGCTACAAAATTTATTGTTGCTTCGTTGTTTCAATAAACAACAGCAACAACAAAAAGAAGGAATATACAAGAGAGAATTTATATCCAGAGAACCCGATTGGAATTTCAATTTAATCTTTTATCTTTGGCCCAGGCGTTCTTCGTCTTTGACATGCGAAGACAGCACACAAAGGGAAAGGAGAGGGGGCGAGGCTTAAAGGTAAGATTTACCTGTTGAAAAATAGTTACAGTGGGGAGACAGCGTGGAAGATTGCTGAGCGTAATTGTGTCGGCTGCTGGCCACACTCTCGGTTATGACTGCCAGCAATCAGCTTATAAATATTCCACAGCGAGTCCCCAATAAAACGATTCAGCAAACACTCGCACACAGATACACACCCCGTTGAGCAGACCATGAGTGGAGGAAGCAAGAGGGTCAATCCAAGCATGTCCTTGCCAGTCAGAACAGACTCCTTATCCCCAGCACGTGCGCCCGATGCAATGACTAGCAGTAGCTACTGTTGCTTCAGCGGACACCGTAGTTGCCACCTGCTAGTGGCCCAATGACGCCCGTGCACACCCGCAGCTGCTTGCAACGTGACGTCAATGCGAATGCGTTTCGATTGCTGCGAATACGCAATGCGAAAAAGTTGTATCTTCTGTTCTGCATAACAATGGCCGCTGCGGTAAGTGTGACAATAAATCTCGCTGTCAACCAACATTTATCTATACCGTAGCCATTTCCTGTGCGCGCGCGAGTGTAAGTTTTGTTAGGCAGGTGCTGGAGGCGCTCTATTACCTTGATTCACTCTCTCTCCGTCACTTTCTGAAGATTTTTGCGCTGCCTTTGGAGTTCATTGTCTCTTTGACCAGACACCGAATGGGTGCGTGGGTGCGTGGGTGTGCGAATCCCTTTGTGTGAGTGTGTGTTACTCACATTAAATTTGTATGCCTCGCGTGTGCCTCGCCGAGAAATCCCACCAAAGGCAATAACAATGCACCCGCTCCACTTCGTTCCCTTTTTGGCCATCTCTGGGGCATAATTTGCGTTTAATGAATTGTGCAAAAAGATTTTTATTCACTTAGCCGCAGACACACACACACACACACAGGCATACAGGCAGCGACAGGGACAGGGACACATTGAATTGGAGGCCTGAAGCAGGGACACAGAGCCATAAGCCGCTTAGGGGCATTTTTGGTCTAGCAAATTGAAATGCTGCACTGCGTAAGGCTGCTAGGCTCCTCCCTAGCTCCTGTGCTCCTCTGCTTCAGCCAGGATTACTTTTCGATCAATTATTTAGTCATTAGCGTTACAATAACCCAAGTCGGATGTGTGGGCGGATGGGGGCAAATTGTTTGATCGATGAATGTGTACGGGACATGGCAGAACTAACTAATTAAGATTAATTAGTGGAACGGAATTTTCAATTACGATTTCGGAGCTTAATGCGCCTCGCCAGCATAAAGTCGAAGGGGGCAAATTAAAGCCTACCACGAGGCAACTTAAAGCCGCGCCACGCACATCCACAGATACCACAAGAGGAAGATGTCAGTTCATCATTTCAAGTGCAACAACACGCAGAATCCTTAACACCACATCAAGCTAAGATGATAGCCGTTGTGACAACAACATCCGCCAAACTTTTCAAGATACAAAGACAAGAAGTGGAGCCAGCCCCCCTCCACCCACCAAACACAATGAAACACACACACACACACACACACATAAAATTGGGGATGTAATTTACACGCTTTTCCTACCCAGCCCTCTATCAACGTCAGGCAATGTTTTCCCTGCTATCGGACATCCCACCCACCAGTGCAGGGCCACGGCCATGGCCACGGATACGCCTTTATCTGACGTCAAGATGCGGACGTACGAAAAGTGCCCAAATGTGCGTGTGTCCCGCATTTAATGCGGTCTGCCTTGGCGATAAACTTTTGCAGCTGTCTCGGGCCCACTTCCACTTCCACTTCCAGTTCCACTCCCCCCACCGCCAGCCTCTTTTATTTGGCATTTTTTGGATTGCCGCCTTCCGTTTGGCTCAATCATTTTACGTCTCATAAAACATAAATAGAAATCGATTCGTGAAGGGGTCCCAGTCGCAGTCGCAGTCGCGGTCCCAGTCGCAGTCTCACTCGGAGTAGTCTCAGACTCCGGCATTGTCATTGTTTCGTCGCCGACAATTTGAATTACCCGTAGCAGAGATAAAGAGAAAGTCGAAGGCAGCCTCGTCCATAGGCTAAAGAAGCTGGCATACACTTTCCGTTTTCCATACTCTGTTTATATGACAGCAAAAATCTTGATTAACAAACAGATCTGGAATTATTCATCTGCCGTTGTGGAATGTTCCCTGCAGAAGAGTTGCTTATATTCTAAATTGGATAACTGCTGTTAGATGCTGTTGGCTCATCCAGCTATTGAAAAAGCTAATGTACCCTTTGCCAAAAACATTCAGATACATTTACTAGTACTTACTTGTATGTTTCACGTTGTCTTTTCGTTTCTCGTTGCTGCTGGTTTGGTTGCTCTCCAGGGCAACATTTGGCGGTTACTTGGCCCAAAGGCGGCCAAAGTCTATAATGTAGCATTATTTTATGTCAAGCCAAGCAATTTATTGAATTTTCTTTTACGGCACGATTTTCTTGCTTTTCTTCCTGTCGATCCAACGGCAAATGTGTTGAAGTATTTTATGGGTCTTTTGGGTGAATATCAATAAATTTTGTAATATGATAGAGTGAGTCAAATGATGATTGAAATCGAGCTTTGAGTTCGGGTTGCTTATCCAGATAAAGTTGGCAGTGGCTTGAGCGTCTTTCTTCCTTTCAGCTCTGTCCATTTTGCAGCACTTTCAATGCACCAAAACCCACACACACACACACACACACACACTCACACTCACACACGCATACGAGTACAAATTGAATTCAGTTTTTCTTTACTTTACTTTTCCTTTGCCCTTTGTGCTTCACTCGGAGATACGTACCTCTTGCACGCTTTCTGCCATCTGCCATTTACTATTTGAATGGCTAGCAAAATAGATAAGAGAAATGCAATTTTCACCACACACACACACACCGAGAAAGAGACATATGCAACAAAACGAAATGGAAGAAGGGTTAGTGGATAGGGATAGGGGACGTGCATTGTACAAAGCTGCTTAGCCACAGCTGAGCCAAAGACAGCGCCAAATTCAATTGACGTTGGCCAAATCAAATCAAATCAATAGCAAATCAAAGCCAAATGCCACTAAATTTGTGTGATTTTTTATGCAAATTTAAACGAAATATTTTCCCAGGGATCAGAAAATGCTAGAAGGGGGTGCGCGGGGTTTTAAGTTGCGGCTGGTTCTGGGGCTGAGGGTAGGGTACATATCTGTCATACATGTTTAATTGGCTAAAATTCTCCTTTATCTTCGTTGCTACCCAAAAACATTTGCACACACACATGCATACGTACAGATTTAATTACTCCACCGTTGGCAATAATTTATAATACTAATTAAAATTTCGAGCACGCACACACACACACACACAAACACACAAACACACGCATAAATAATCACTGTCGAATGCGCCGCTGGCATTGAAAATTTTCATTTGCATGCAGACAGAACAATCTCACGCACACTCAGGCACACACACACACACAGTATGAGTGTGTGTGTGAGTACAACCTTTATCAATCAAATGTTAATTAAGTTTCAACTCAGGCAACCGAACAAATGCCAAACCAACTAACAAACCAACTTTTTTCCACTGTGAATTTTCCAACGGTGCGTTGTGCATGAAGCGGGGGAACAAGGAGCAAAATAAGGAGCCCTGTTCGCTTCTGCTAAAAAATTAAATTGGTATGCTCTGGGGAAGCGGCAGGTTATTGGGGGGGGGAAGCTATTCACAAGTTATTACGCATACGCCATGCCAGCCCGGCGTATAAAATGCAAAAGTAATGCGCTCATCAAATAAAATTACCCAGCTGATTCTCCATCTCGAAAAACTACACCCCCTTTTGTCGCCCCCCTCCCGATAACACACACCGCCCGCACTCTACTGCCGCCCGCAAAAAAAAAATGGAAATATATGCGTTAGCGGAAACGGAAATGCTCTCTGACAGCCTCTCGCTCACTGCCCCATCATGATATTGTCTGCCTTGTTTGTAATGGTTTTTTGGTTAACATGCGCACAGATTGATGCGTGGCCAAATTGTACACAGCCGCAAATTGTGGCAATTTCGGTTACTGTCAACGCTGCACACACGTACACACACACACACTCACGGACACGGACACGGACACACAGGCTACCACAGACATGCCACAGCCCACTTATTCAGGGACACAGAGGCATAAGCATGCGGCATATGTGCAGGCAGAGGCACGTTTTTATGCTGCAAGCACAGTGGGGGGCAAACGATAGCTGGTTTGCATGCCACCAAGTGGCAGCAACTAAACTCAAAGCAAAGGAGTTAGTTCCAGGAGCTGGCAGATGGCAAAATTCCTCAGTCGGTGCATTCTTATGCGAAGATTGTTGGAATGCATACATTTATATGAAGAAATCTTTGTAATCTTTGCGATTTTTAAATAGTAGACAAATACTTCTTAGGCCAGATGTTAGATGAAACTCTGAAGCCTCACTGACAGCACACCGCCCGCAAGGGCTCAGCTAACTAATGGTTTTCCAATGCACTTTAGATACTCGTACCCCACAGCGAAAGCTCTTTCGCAGAAGTGTCGCCCTTCGATTGGCTTTCATGAGGTTGAAGTGCTGGCTGCTGCATCCCCTTCGATGGTATTGCGGGGGGCGTTTGCTTAACGTGACGTGGGCAAAGTCGCAACAGCAACTGCAATTTGATAAAGCGAAGTGACAAGCGCAGCAACGCGAAAGGTCATCCCACACGCTCTGACACCGCTCTCCTCTCTGACACTCGGGCATTCGGAGCTGACAGAAGTCAAAACGGAATGGTGACAGGCAAGGCCAGGTGGGTAAAGGTACGTCACAACAAAAAAAAAAAACAGAAAAACAAATCGCTTGGCATGTGCACTGCGCATCAGCGTCAGCATCAGCATCAGCAGCAGGATGATGTGAGAGTAACAGCAACAGTAATCCCCATTGATAACGCACGACATTGTCAGTTTTCGTGAGAGAGTGCCTTATTTATTGGGAGCAGCCTTCACCGAGCAGCAGCTCAATGTCACTGGCCAGCACGGATGGCTCTGCGGTGGACCCGTAGCGACCGTAGACCTGACCCTTACAATCCACCAGGAACTTTACAAAGTTCCACTCGATCTCGCCGCTCTGCAGTTTGCTGCGGTTTCGGGTGAGCAGTTTGTACAGCGGAGCGGCCTCGGGTCCATTCACCTCGATCTTGGCAAAGACATTACCAATCTTGGCCTCCACCTGCCGCAGGTGATCCTCCATCTGCTGGCCATCCGCCTCCGGCATCTGCTGGCCAAACTGGTCGCAGGGAAAGTTGAGGATACGCAGGCCTCGCGCCCAGTAGCGCTCCAGCAGCTGACCCAGGCCCGCATATTGATGCTTCGTCAATCCACACTGGGAGGCGATGTTCACGATAATCAGCACATGACCAGCAAAGTCCTGAAGATCCACCCACTGGTGGTACGTGTCCAGCACCGTGAGCGAGTGAACCGACAGCGCCCAGCGCATCTCGGACAGCTGGGCCGCCAGTCTGCAATGGGTGAGGATTGCCGTCATGCAGACAATGGCGGCCATCAGGCCATAGAAGGCCACCACTTTGCTTGCCATCTTTTGCTTCACTGTTCACAGTACTCGGTCCATCGGACCTTCGGAACAGAGGCCTCCAGGGCCAATCGATGCGACGAGCTGCATTTGGGCTAATTGTGCGTAGCGGGACTGTGGAAAATCGGATTTAAATATGCGACTCTCTCGGTCTCGCTGCCCCAGCGCGTCTCCGTTGGAATAATTTCTCCAGTTCGGGCATATGTCACAGAAAAAAAAGGCATCTCAAATTGAATTTGGCCAAACCGAGCGAAAGTTGCATGCTCTGCTGACCCACGAAGCGAGTTGCACGTTAACTTAATTTTAAACTTTTTCTGGCAGTTCTCGATTCTTTGCAAAACAGAACAGAACAGAACACCAACACCCACACACACCCTTACACATACACATACTCAGAAAAAACAACAAAAAAGTTGAGCAATCGTAACGAAATAATTGAATTTTCATTTCCGTTTTATGTGTTTACTTCCGCTTCATGGCGGCGGCACCATTTGCCATAGCCACCCCCTCCGCAATCATGTGTATGTATGTGTGTACGGCCTTCAGTTTCCCGTCTGGTTTCGGCCTATTTGTATACAAAAGGCAGTCAATTTCTGGCAACTTAAAGAAAGTTCTTAAGTCAATTGTCAAAAAGTTTTTAACATCTTTTGCCCTACCTCCCCCCCATTCTTCTGTGCGACCAGTGTTTCATTTTCGCTGCCGAGTTGAAATATAATTCGGTAAAGTTGTGCTTGTTCTTCTGGTCTCTTTTCCAGTTATACGAGTGCGAGTATATGTTTCTTTTGACGTGGCCATAAATCAATGGCAGGCAAAAGGCGTTCGACTGAAATTGATTTAAAATTCCAGCATGTTGTTATAGACGGGTGAGGGCGGAGACGGGGGGCGTCACTCTTTTCGATAGTCGTCTGTCAAACGTTTGAATGGAACGAAAAGCTGTCCGAAATGTATGTCGATTCAATCCCATTGTTTGACTGCAAGTGTAAGTGCTGCAACTTAGGTTGGGCGCACGAGTATATGAGTTTGTACTATATATAAAATGCAGATATATTTGTAGCGAAATAGAGAAACATTTGACAACAAAATATTCAGAGAAAGTTCAACGATATGGAAGCTGATCGATATGAATGCATAAATGGATTTGAAATTTTATTTTGCAACTTGAAGACAGGCCGGAAACACAGTAACTGAGTAAACAAGATAAGGCAATTAGGTATGAGATAAAAACCATAAAAAATGAGCCACAAAAAATGTACAAAAATTGATGTTTGATAGCCATCCGTATTCATACTGAAAATAATTGCTAAAAATATTCAACTGCTACTGTTTTATACGCTGCACTGACTGCTGTGCTAACATACTCGTAAAGTGCACCAAGATTGGCTCACAGCTGGTCGTATACTTGACGGCAAACAAAAAGACTGTTTGGCATGCCACGCAATGCCAATAACCAATGATTATGTTAAAAGACATAATCCCCATGCCCGCCGCCCGAACTCTGCAATTTTTGCATATTTGATGCACTTTGCATAGACTTAATAAACTTTGCCCCCAGTTACAGGTTATAAACCCCGCGCACTAGACTCGTAAAGATGGCAACCCGTTAAAGTCGCTGAAGCACAGCCAACTCGTTGTTTTATGGCTGCCACAGCCCCTTGGGTAGATGCTCGCCGTGCATGTCCCCCCACTCGCACTAGAATTGCCATCTGGTTTTGTCTAAGCGTCTGCAATCATTTCTCCTTTTGTTGCCACATTTTTTACTATTAACTCGAGCCGTAAAACGAGAACAGCAGCCCTCCGTTTTGGGGGCATTCCTGGTACATACTCGCATAAAAGGACGGAACTTTTTAACAACTATCAGGGATGCGTAGTCGCATAAGTATTGGAATAGTATCCCACTGAACCACCTGATGTGGGTGTCGTTTACTTGCCACAGCCTCGTGCCGTGCCCCCATCTGCTCCTGCATCACCACTTGTCATTTGCCACTTGCGCATTTAATTAAGTTTCCGCAGCGCTGCACACGCTGAAAGGACGAAGGACGTTATTAATTAAATTCCTTTATACACAGGTTAAGCCAGAGACGACGCCCTGCCCCTCTGCCTCCCTGCCACTTGTTGTGTGTCAACAATTGGAATACTTATTAACGAGGCAACTAAAGAAAGTTTCCAAAGGGAGGCGTGGAGCGCTTTCCCCCCCGTCCAACAAATCGAAGCGAAACATTGATTAAATGTTCGCAACAAGTGTTTTCGTCCTGATTCTGTCCTAGATCAAAGTCCAGTTGGGGTAAATCAAGAGCTAAGGAACTTTGCCCAACATTTAACCCACTGTATGCTTTTCAGAGCCAATTATACTCCGTCTGCATGCAAATCCCCTCACAGCCGCTGCACTGTGGATATGGGTTGGACCTAATAAGCCAAGACAGGGCCCAAAACCCAAGCATGTATGCCCAATACATCAAAGGCAGCTGAAGGAGTTTAGGCATTGCCGTTCCCCCCACCCAATACGAGCAGTCGTGGGGCAGACACAGACTAAGACGGAGACGGAGACGAAGACGCGGACAGCTTCTTGGCGTATGGAAAAGGGATGTGTGTGTGTGTACTCGTATATTAAATATTTAAGCCCTTGTCGAACCAGCAAATCCAGTGAGGGGAAAATCGACTTATATTCAATACACTCAAAAAATCAACTTGGTAAAAAAAAATGGTGAAAAAAAAAACAGTTTGGGACAGATTGAGTTGAAATGTGCAAATCCCCAATGCAGCATCAGCAGCTGCAGAGCACATAGCATGTAGTTGCCTCGCAGACTGCCCCAATTCCTTATTCCCAATCCACCCCAGCACAGTGCCTCTGCCTCTGTCCCCTAGAGCTGACCCCCCGAACAACACCCACTGCAATCGCTTGGCATTTACATTTAAGCTGATAAGCAAAAGTACCTTCGCCCCTGCCTCACATACACCTGAGCTTTAAGTTGCCTTGAATCATGCTCCCCACACGAACGCACACACAAAAAGATTGAAGCATTGAAGATGGGGAGAAAGAATTGTTTGCTGAAAATGTCGCAAGTTTATGAAATCGCGTGAGCTGGCAGCAAGGAATTTACATTTGACGCACGCACTTTACATTATTAATGCCTCGAGCCGAAGGCGGCAGAGGCACAAGAAAAAAGCACATATATCAAGGTCATTGGCAAGTGTATGGACTATTGGATACCCATTACCTGTACGTGTCTTGTACATAGGAACTCATGTTATGCCACGAAGATAATGATTCCGTATCCAAAAGTTATTTTTAAACCTGCTACTCCCATGGGAATCCGCAACAAAAATACTCGTAGCTCGAGGCATCTACTCCTATTACAAATACGAGCACTAATGCAACATGCCACCATCTTCTAGCATCCGAAGGTTAGCAGGTATCCCAATTAGAAAGAGTATTTTGGAAAATGCTTCAGCTATTTCGCATATGTATCGCATTTCCGTTTTTGTGTTTGCATTTTTACGCTTCGATGAGAATTTTCCAATTTTGAGATGTGAGCTGCTAATATTTATTAATCAAGTAATAGCTACTCTCGCACACAGGCACACATGACTACCCGCATATGAGACCTCGTATTTGTGTCCGTGTCCGCGTCCGTTGCTGTGTCTGTGTCTGTGTACGTTTGAGTTTGGCACGAAGAATTGATTGGAAATTTATAAGCTAAACTTTTTCCACTGTTTGCTTTTGTTTGCGGCTCACAAAACCAACTTTTTTGTTGCGGTTTTTTATTTTGTTTGTTCGCTGCCATTTGCAGCACTTGAAAAGGTCGCCCTGACTGCCTGTGCTTGTGTTTGTGTGTGTGACTGTTCGGATAGCGTTCTACTCCGCATATGGAAAATTTTATCAGAAAAAAGAATTTGAAAATTCTGTGTTTTTTTTTTTCGTTTTTGTTGGGTCCTAGTAACCGTTTCCCGGCTCCCCAGCTGCCTGTCAAAGCGCCCGCTACGAGGCAGGAAGCAGTTCGAATCATTCCCATTTCGTACTTTGTGTCGAGCACATATCCCAGTCGAATAAAATAAAAGTGAGTTAAGCAAAAGCAAAATTTTAAAATTTAACAGTTTAATTCTTGAAAGTTTTTTGGATTATTTTACGGCAAAAATTTTCCAAATTTGTTGTAACTTTCAAAATTTAACAGTTTAATTTTTAAAAGTTTTTTTGATTATTTTACGGAAAATTTTTACAAATTTGTTGTAACTTTTATTTAAAATCATTTATTTTTTTATTTTCTGCAGGGCTGCCTTTGATCAATAACCAAATCTACGATAATGTCCAAGTTCAATGTATTGCTGATCTTCTTGTGTGAGTATGGGGCTCTCAGGGATATTCTCTATAAGCGAAACTAATGGCTGTGTGGTGGCTTTAGGTGCCGTGATGATGATGATGATGATGCAGGTGCAGGGCCTGAGCATCAAGCGCTCGAGTGTCCCTGTCCCGTCTGTGGTTGCCACAACTGTGGCATCCACTTTTGGATCCACTATGGTGGTAGCTCCAGCAGACAACGACACAACTCCCGGAACTGCCACAGCTATGGCAACAGCTGCTAACACAGCCCATCCTCCAGCTGCGGTCAAAGCATCCACTCGCAAAGAGGCTGCCCAGGACAACGATAGAGCTGGCGTCTCAGGAGCCCCTACAGTCGCCACTACAACGGACACATTGACTGACGCTGACGCACCCATAACCGAGGAGCCGCCACGATTGGCGCCATCGGCTCGACTGGCAGCGTCTTTACTGTCCGAATTGCGCCGCGCCAGGCGCCACTTGTCGCTGATGGATGACGCCCCCCTAATGGCTCGTTCGGGTCAAAACGAACAGCCGCCTTTTGAGTACCATAACTTCTCGCCGGACGGCAATCACGAGATGAAGGAGTTCGTGCTGGTGTCCCCCAACCTGATGACTGAGAACGTGCAGCAGGAACTCGAAGATGAACCGGAAATGGTGCAACAGGATATTCAGCTCCTCAACGACCCAGAAAACGAACTGCACGGCGGCTACATTATGACACCGTCTGAATACTATCAGAAATTCGAGTCTCCGGTGGCCATGCCGCTGAGATTCCGCATGTTGCACCCAGACTCCATGATGCAGGCAGCCATCAAGATGCACCGCAGCCGCATAATATCACCACTGTTTCAATTGCTCAATGGTGCCTTGGAGCAGGCGCTGCAGAAGAAACACGCTGCCATCGACCATCTCCTGGGTGATCGTTTGGAGCTCGAGATTGATACCCAAATGGACAAGGACAACAAGAAGGATAAGAAGAACAAGCGAAAGGATGTCGACAAGAAGGACAAACTCAAGGAAGCTGCTGAACCCAAACGAAAGGAGGACGAAATCGTTTTCAGCTGTCCCATCCACCATGAGCATCATGCCAATCTCAATGGCGAAATAGTTGACGAAGACGTTGTCTCCGTCGACCAGTGCCATGTTCTATAGGTCTCTAGGTCAAGGTATACCGCTAGGATATTGGGTTAATAGGTAGCTAATATTTCGATTTGTGCTTTTGGGGTCCATTCAAAATTTGTAGGTAATATTTTAGCATTTTTCTTTTTATTTTGGGGTTTTTTAATTGTCAGGTTGGTTTTAGTTGCGTCCGTTTTAAATTGTTCAGAAATTTTTTTCCGTTTTTTGCGGTTTTTTGTCCAAAAACTTTGAAAGCTAAAAAAAGGTGTGGGATTATATGAGATTGTTAGAAGAATCAGTGAATAGAAAATAAAATCAACTTGAGCATTCAAATTAAGTATACATTTTCTTTATCGTTTCACACTTTGAAAGAACAGATCCCCACATGAAGTGGCACTTGGCACAGGCACTTCAGTTTTCCTCTTGCATGGCGCTCCCCAATGTGTGCAGCATACTTTCAGGCTGCTCCATTGAACTTAAGGCCGTGTGGGTGATGGTGCGAGAAGTTGCATAGTAAACCTTCAGGAATGCCATTATCATGTAGATTGGCAATTGTTTCTTTCGAACAAATATCACACTTCTTTTGCACCCATCCTGCCCTCCTGAATGTCCTCCTACTTTTCCTTGAAGTTTTCCTTCGTTTTCATTAACAAAATCGATTTGCTTTTGGCCTCGTCTAACTGGAAATGTCCCATGGGGGGGGTGGGAGTGCCCTGGTGTTGGAGCTGAAGCTAAGGGCCACGTTGCCAAGGTGAAATTGATATGCCGAGTGCGACAGTGCAGCCATATGAGGAAACAAATCTTATAAACGCGCACACCCATGGATATATGTATGGGGGGGGGGATATATGTACATACATATGTATGTATTTCTGAGTATGTGTATGTACAATATATCCAAAAAGCAAAAGTTTGGCCGGCTGCTACTGCTGCTGTCGATGCTAAATGCTGCTAATTTCATATACAATAAAACTAATGTAAATTGCCACTTGACGTTCACTGTGCGTGGTCCTGTGTATGTTGTGTGTGTGTGTATGTGAAAGTGAAAACCCATGCATAGACATTAAATGGGTCACATAATGTGTTGAAAGAGGAAAGAGCATTGAAAGACAAAAACCAAACGTCAGAGCGGGTGTCATGGGTGCTTGGCCATCAACATAAATACAAATTTGCTTCACCACTCTATGTACATACATATGTATGTATGTATGTACATATATGTATATAATCTATGTGTGCGTGTGTGTATTGCAGTAAAGCAGAAAAGTGCAACACAGCATTCGGAAAATTGCGTAGCTGCTACATCTATCCCTGGGGTGTTATGTGGACTGTAAATGGGAATGTATGTGCCACTCTCTGGGGCAAGTGACCCTCCTTATATCCCCCCCCCCCCCAGCCACACATCCGCATGAGCACAAGCAGCAACAGTATGAGAATAGCACATATATATTTATTTACAAGTGTAAATAATAAATGCTCGTGACATCTATTGGGGCAGAGCACTTCCATTCTTTAAGCCAAGGTCCTGAAAGCATTGAAAGTGCATTAACTTTTGCCATACTTTCGCAAGAAGTTTTGCAGCTACCCCCCAGAGGCGTCTCAATAATTGGTTTAAATTCCGGCAATATAAATAAACACATTCTGGTGAAGCCATTCAATTTGGGGCGAGGCGAGAGACACTTGGACAGACCGAGACCACTTCTGTTAATCTCTTTTTGCTTTTAAAATTTATGACTTCATTTTGAGGACAACAAAGACGAGACTGTTGCCAGGAGATTGCCAGTCAGTCAGTCACTGAGTTCGTCTGCCACACTTTCGTTGTTTTTGTTCTTCTTGTTTGTTGGTTTAACGTTATGGTTGTCATTTGGCAGCTTGTAATTATGCTTGCCACAAGTTGTTGCCAAAAGTTGTAATCTAGATTTCATAGTCAAGAACCATGAAGGCAGCAACAAACTCGCAGCAACAGCATCAAATTCAATTGAACTGTTGAGTCAGCAAAAGTCACGGCAGCACGGCTTTAAGAAGCCATTAAATTCCAAAGTCTGAAGTGTTTGCCTGGTGATAGACAGACCATTCCTTGTCATGGCGACGCAAATTCTTTGTAAATAGCTAAGAAATAAACAGAAGACTATAAATTGTCAATCCTTTGTATATCTAACATTGCCCATTGACATTGCTTCGCTGGCTAAGTACTTACCAGATCTGGTTTGTATCTTTCTTTCACGCACAGTGCGTTTCATGATGTTTGTAATGTTATTTTGTTTGCTTATTGCCTATATCCATGGCATTGTTTTTCGCTAAATTGCCCTTTTGCTGCTAGGATGATACATATGACAAAAGCATTATGCAAATTCCATTATCACCTTCGATGGCATGCCACACACACACACACACACCTACAGAAAGAGACATCGCAAAGTGACGGCACAAACACGCAGTGCTACAGAAGCAACTTTGAAAGGCAAAGGGCTGAAAATTGTGAAAATCAATAAACAGATCACACTTTAAAGAGGAAGAGGAAGCATAGTGCATTGTGGCATAGTGGCATAGTGCATTTGATGCTGCATTGTTGGGGTAGAGACCGGATCAAGTGCCTCTCAGTGTGGCACATAATTGAGTCATTGCAATTTGTTTTTTCTCTTGTTGTTTACTCGTTTCCAAAGTCAAATTTATTTCAAGTAGAACCGCAAAAGACAGAGGCAGTGATAGAGAGGGAGGGGTGGGGTGGGTGGAAATGAATATCCTGAGAATGCCTCCATGTGGCGAGCAAGTTTTACAAGTGAAAACTTTGCTGTCAGAGATACTTTATGTGCAAATTTCTGGTTTGGCTAGATACACACACGCACAATGCGCATGTAGATGTACAAAGATACCCACCCCAACATGGTCAGCAATTTTCCTTGTTGCTGTTGTCAGCTGGCAAGTCATTTGCATGCACACACACACACACCCACACACATCAGACACCACACGCCACATACCATGCAACAAAATACAGAAAAAGGCAGTGCCAGTGCCAATGCGAGCAAATACCAGCGTGCCATCATGCATGCATGACAAACAAAACAAAAATACAAACCGAAAACCGAAAACCGAAAACAAAAGCAGCAAAAAATGCCTTACGCTTGAAACAAAAATACCCAGAAACTGCAACATCTATGGCCAGGATTCGAAACAACTACAAATTGGCCCACAAAACCACTTGGCATATAAATCACATTGTAAAAGACAAATTGAAAGATGTTGCTGCGGGTCCTGTCATTTACCCCTCCCCGACACCATGCAATTAACATGCGAACACTGCATTTAGGGCGCTGTGGCAAGTAGACCAGACCCCCATGCCAACACCCCTGTCGATAAAACATTGACACATTTCCCAGGCATACTTTCGGGGCCAGCAGATGAACTCGTCCCTAGTCTTCCTATTAGAAAACAACAATTAAATGTCAAGTCTACTGATTAATCCAAATGTAAAAGCCATTTGCTGGCAGACTCTCCTGCTGCTCCTACGTGACCAGAGAACTTCAGAGCTGTCTAAACTCCAACCAGGCCTGCCTCGTAGTCTGTGGGTAAATTGAATTTCCTCAGAGCAATTGCAGCCCACAGTAGCAAGTGCCTATAAATATCTGAATGTATGCCGAAAAATATTCTACGAATACTCCCGCCCTATCAAGCATAACTAAATGCAGATACAAGGAATCATTCGTAATGGCCATGTGGATATCCCTAACAAGCTCCATTGAGGAAAACCCTCACGATTTGCATGCATAAACAATGATTATCAGCGAGCAGGAGGAAGAACCGAGTCCAAAGCATTATTTACTGTACCATGAAGAACTAACACAACGACGACAATAATGCCATTGACTGGCTTACTGTGCAGGCCAACCGCACCTCACCCTCACCCAATCCCATGCTCATTCTCATTCCCATTCCCATTGCCATGCCCAGCCAGTCCTTTGCCAGAACCAAATTTGAGCAGCAGCAGCACAAACAACAACTGTAGAAAACAATGGCAGGACATTTAAATGGGAATAAAGTAAAGTTGTCTTCTAGCTAGAGATAAGCAGAGTGCCTGTGTCTGTGTCTGTGTCTTTGCCTTCGTATCCCTGGGTGAGAATTTTCATTGTTTATTAGAGATGATTATTATTAATATTCGCACAATGAGAACTTAACACTTGGCCTCTACTTCTCACACTTAATGAGTTTTCATTGGATCTTGTACATGAGCTGCTCCTTTTGAGAATGTAATCTGGGCAGGATGGTTATAAAACCACCTTTTTGCAGACATCAAATGTTGATAAACTCAATAAAGAAATATGTCAAGTGGTTCCCTTGAAAATGCTTAAGCTGCCACGTAACCTACTCTGTCACTGGCAGCACTCTCTCACTCAACTTGAACTTACACTTTCCTCGTCCTTGGCTGTGACCGCACATCAGTTTGTGGACTTCCGACAGGTCCGGGACTTGGCTCGTAACTTTCTCACCGTTTTTTTCCCCCCTATTTTGGCGCTTGCTAAGTGCATTTTAATTTGTCTTTCATGAAGATGCCAAGCATCGTCTGCTGCTCTGGCATCTCCTCACCCGCCCACCTGCTGTTCGTATCCGTCTTGGCCATATTCTTCATTCTTTTTTCTTGGTCAGTGCAGCAAATTACAACAAATTAAATTTCCCCCAACTTGCCCTTTGCCAGGCGCACGCAGTGGGACCTGCTGGACAGGTGATTATGCATATTTTGAATGGTCAACTTCCATCATCTTCTCTCTTCCTCTCTTCAATGTCCCTCTCTCTCTCACTCCCTCTCTCTCTCTCTCTCTGCACGCCCCTTGTCAAATGCAGTTCATGTCAAAGGTTTTTTAATAACCAATTAAATGGGTGGAATGAAAGTGAGGCAACAATAGTGACTGAGTCTTTGAACAAATGAAAAGGTAACCAAATAAATAATTTTTTATATATTGAACATTTACTGCATTCGGAAACTTTCCCGCTGTTGATTTTTTCAGTTTTTCCTGTTGACTCTGACAGTTGGCATAATTGATAAATCACCATGGAGCATGGTGGTGCATGGTGCACGTCAGATTTTCCGAACACGCTTTCAACAAATTGTAAACTATTTTTTTTCGGTATTTTGCTTCCTTTCTGGCTCAGGGTTTTATATATTTTCGCATTTTTACTAAAATTGGGCAGATGGTAGTAGGAGCACAAAACTGTGCAAAAATTATAAATTAGTTATGGCCCATTAGCGCCAAGTGAAGATGGAAGCTGGGGCAAAGGCGGCAAGTGAGTGGCGTGTCCCGGAAGCGTCTGTCTGTCAATGAAATCAATAAGACAAGACACTGACTGGGAGCCAAAAATAAAATCACAGCCAAGGAGAAATGTTTTTGTTCATATTGGTTTGTTCGTTTTTAAAGTTATTATGTTGTGGGGTGATCTTGTAATGAGATATACTCATATTCAACCCCCCTCTGGTGAATCTGAAAAGTGCTTGTTTCTATTGAAAAGCTTAACCATAAATATCCTTACACGGAAAAGTATTATTATTCAGATACAAAAATACCTAGAAAGAGGAATGGACTTGAACCAAACCGACCCATATATTCTGCGTTCTGCTCGCCTGATATTTTTCCATATAAATATCTAACTGCATTTTGATTTATGTGTATTATTTATGGCATACTGCCTTTTTGCTGCCTTTGACAAATTGTTGTTGACTTTCGTTGTGTGCTCCTTTGTAATGCATTTTTCCTTGTTTATTGTTAACACATTTGACAGACCCCCAAAGACGCTCCCCTTACAAATAAATGTTGTAGAAAGAAATTTCGGGTGCGGATGCAGATATTTGCATAGAAACTGTCACTGAACATCCGCCCTTGCTTTGCTATATCAGTGGGTCAGTGGTAAAAGCCCCAACCATTTTGGCCTATCAGTGGCCATTGGGCCTATCCCAACAAGGCCCACGCGTGCTTTCTCTTTGCTCGACCAGCAAGAGCGAAACTCTACACAGGGCCAAGAGAGCGCCAGCCTTAAAAAGCTGACGTCGACGTTGCCGCTTCGTGTTGGCCAAGAGCCGACGTAGAGGACTTCGTGCCACTGTCGCTGCTATGACGTAGACGCTGTCGACGTTGATGCTGGCGCTACTGTCTCTGCCACTGCCACTGCCCTGCCGCTGCCGCTGCCGCTGTCGACAGCGAGCTTCTGGCCTGGCCAACGCTTGGTGCTGATAAACACTTTTCGTTTATCATCAGTTTGTCGATGGAACAGTGCGCGACAGGACGTACTCCCGGATCAGAGACACCAGCAGCCCCGACTCGCGTGCTCCACCAGAGACTCAGTTGTGCATCTGTGTGCGTGCGTGTGCGTTTGCCCATGACTGTGAGGTGTGTGTGTGTGTGTCTGTGCGTGCGATCATGAGTGTGTGTGTTTCGGACAAACTTTGAATCCGCTCCCTTATCAGCGCGTGTGATGCATGAGCCCGGTGCCCGAAAGTTTTGGCGGCATTTCTAACTATAAAATCCATACTCGTAGCCCATAAAATTCTTGAAAAAAAAATCACAAAAAATAGAACAGCAACAAAAAACCATTAAATTTAAACCCAAAGTTTTCCATTTGTTGCGGAACACAAAAACAAAAACAACAACAAAACAAGAGACAACCAAGAGCAGCAACAAATATATAAAATTCGGTGAGTATTTAGCACCAGAATTTTGTCTAATTAGATGGTTTTATAGCTTCCGTTGGGCGTAGTTGTAAATCCGTCTATATTCGCGTATTTATGTATTTTAATTTGGTTTTTAAAATAATTTTCCATGCATATTTGATTGGCAGCAGCGGCATAATTCATTCCACGAAATCCACGAAATTTTTCCATTCCATTAAATTGCACAAGCAACAAGCAGTGTCTGACAAGAATATGCTTACGAAAAATGCGTTCCGACATGAAAAGTCAAGAATTATGTAAATGCAAATCATATTTTGTTGCTCCTATGCATGCAAACCATTTCTTTGCGCCATTATGCGCCATCAAGTATGCAAAGATATGTTTTACAGAGGCCCAACCTCCCAGCTACACGTGTATCCAGAGAGCAAGCGACAGGACAGGTAGCATCTCACCATGCCAGCCAGCCAGCGTGTAGAACAGGAGAATGTTCAGATTTATGTGAGCCAAAGCCAGAGCCAGTGACAGCTGCAGGCGCAGATTCGAATTGGGATGGATGGATGAAGGCACCTCCAGGAGCTGCTACTCTCTGCTCTCAACTGCCAGCTCCTGCGTCTCCTGCTAATCCTTCAAGCTGTGCGAATCAGTTTTGGCAGTTGTCGCTGCCGTTCCCCATTCACATGCCCATCTAAGGCGGAAAGTTGAAAGTTTTCTGTGATGTAATCGCATTTGCTCTGGCTGTCTCTTTAATTAAATTTAAGAGACTGCCAAGAGAAAATAAGGAAAGTTGCCTCATGCCTGCTCTGGATGATGCTTTCCCTGCCTGCCATGCGTGCAATATTTAACTTTCGAGTTTTGCATTCAATCCACGCACCAAAACTTGCCCCCCCCCCCCACACACACACATGAGCCGAACTCTGTCCCTGGCCCTGCTTCTGGCTCTGGCTACGGCTTGGGATTGCGATTAGATTGGGCTCTGGCAGTGGCTCTGGCTCTGTCCATGGCGTTTTTATTGGTAGATAGCTGGAGATGGGCAAATCCCCGGCATGCTTTTAGTAGACAAAATATGCGCCTTTGGCGTTAAGTTTTTCTGGGCGACATTTGTTACTTTTATATACGCACGCAACCCCCCCCTAACGGCTCGCCCCGTAGCAAATAAGATTAACGTTGCTCAAAGTAGTGAGCCACATAAAGCCCATGGAGTGGGCCACAGATCCTATTCTGAGAGTGAGACTGAAACTGAAACTGAAACCGAAACCTTAGCGTAAGCCCGAGCCAAAGCCAAAGCCAACGCCGCACACATGCCCGAGGTGTTTCGTTCAACATCAAGTGGAAATATGGCACGTTCCGCGTCGCATCCCGTCCCTACGCATCTCCACTTCCACTTCACCCAAACATAATATGCGAACAATGTTTAAAAGTTTCGCTGGTTTCGGGTCGCAAATCTAATGCACAGGGCCCTCTGGGCCCCACAGCGCATAATTTAGGGTTTAAACATTTTTATTGCCCAAGCAGATGCCGCGTTTTACGATATGTCCGTCCGTTTGGCTGTCGAGTCGTCCGTTGGTCACTCAGTCAGTCGCTGGTTGAGCTGCAGTAATCCCCTGCAACCATCAAATGCTCTCGTTCCACGTGCTGTGGCATAAATTAAACAATGGCCTGCCATGTGATTGACCAGCGGGACACTACGCATACGCATAGTTGGTCCTCTGGTCACATTTGGTGACATTTCCAGATCAGAGCCAAGTTGGGCCCCCGTACAAGTCTCTCGCCAAAAGCTAAGTCTCTATCCCAGTGTCTGCAGGCAAAAATATAAAATATTAATATTGGCACTGGCACTGGCCCTGAGAAACTTTTAAGCAGCTTAAATGCTAATTAATTTCGGAAAACAGCCGAAAACAGAACAGACCAAAGAAATGGAATTGTCAACATTTGTAGGCCTAGAAGATACTCGTCCTCGTGCTCGTACTCGTACTCGTATCTCCTGCCGTCCAACTCCATTAACATTTAATTTTCGCTGGTGCTCCATTCAAATTTTGGGAGCCACTTCAACGAAATAAATTACAATCAAATGGCTGCGCCAGCCAGCGAAATGTGCTCCGGCAGCAGTAAAGTTTTATATTTCTGCCTTTAAAAAGGGAAAAATTATTAAAAAAATTGTGTAATAAAGGGCAGCGACACCGACTGACAGCCGGGCAGGAGGAAGTCAGATGAAGAGCAGACATTAACCTCATGCAGCAGGAGAAGGAACAGTCGAAAAATGTTTAGTCATAAACATATTAAAAGCTACTTTGCATAAACTTTGGCCGTCAAGGCTTCTACTTCTTAGAAGCCCGTTGCCTCTGCCGCGGCGGGGACACATTCTCCATTTGCGATTTATTGAAAAGGGAAAAGCAAACGGCGAAAAGCCATAAAAAGCAAGTCCCGACTAGGGGGTGAAAGGGCTACAGAAACCGAAACTGAACAAAAGCAGAGCTGGGAAGGCTGACGGCCGCTTGACGACCTGACGACGACCAGTTGACGACCGGGGAGCGACAGCTAGGGGGGTACGGGTACGGATACACCACCCACTCTTTATTAGCCGGGCCAGCTGACTGGTTAAAGGCTTCATTAAAAACACATTTCATGCATAAACGTTTTGGCCAAGTGCGCTCGTTTCATTCGAATGCAGCACAACAGAAGTCAAATAAAAAGAGAAAAACGAACAAATGCGATAATATTTTGCATTTGAAAAGCAGCTGTCAGCGTGGCAGGATGGGAAAACAAACTGAACAACTGACACTGGAGCGTGAATTTACGCGTATATGCCAGCGAGCTGAAAAAGTTGCCAACAATATAAAATTCCAGCTGATATCCTTTCTTGCAAAGACATGTCTGTCTTGCGTATTTAGTCAGCAAATGGCGGCGGGGAAACTGTCAGCCATTCTTGTGGATCTATTCAAATAAAAAAGGTTAGGGGAAAATACATGGAAAATATTTTTGCATATCGAAACTACTGCGACATGTGAACACTGCGAGAAGTGGCCGATTTATTGGAAGGGTTTCACATTGAAAGGATTTCGGAAACACCGAAAAGGTTACCATAAAACTTACACTACTAAACTATTAAAGACTTCATCTTTAACACGTGGGAGTGCCTTGAGGCATTTTCGAAAATAAATTAATAATATTTTCATCATCTGAATATTTGTAAGCAAAGTTACGCAGTTTGTTATTAACAGAAAACAAAGTTTCACATGATGTAAAAGCTCTTAGTTTTTTCGATAATGTGAATAATATAATAAATTCCTCAAGGAACTCCAGTATTAGAGGGTTAGGATACCTTCAAATAGTAAGGATATTTTTGCCAAAAGAAAGCAGATAAAAGAAGCTCGTTCTAATAGTTTCAAATTTTGGTGGGTTTGTTAAGCAGTTTCAGGAAAATCCAAATATTTGGCAGAAGCTTAAACAAGCAGGAAAATAAAACTCTGAGAACCGAATGTCTCCCCCTGAAGAGCGGGAATATGTATCTTTGAGGGTGTCGGCGGCGGCCCTGTCCAGCCTTCCAGCACATTTCCATGCTGACTTTAAAGAGGGTCCTTCGGCTGATTGGATTTGGGTAAATATATTCGTGTAGCTTAGTTTATCAAAGCTGCGACTTATTTGTTTTTTTGGCAGAGGCAGGCACGGCGTTTGCGTGTCAGCTGGTGTCTAAGCGCGGATAAGCAAAATATTTACACTGCAGCAAAGCGCAATAGGGCGAAAAGGCGAATAGGACACGGGGCTTGTGCTTGTCCAGTCACAGACCCTCTGCTCTGGACCAGTCCCAGTCCCCTCACAGAGATACTGACAGAGAGATCTATCTGTGAGTACGTAATCAAGTTTCAATTTCCAGCGAAACAAAACAACTTCACAGAGTGTCTGGAATTTTAAGCAAAGCTCTCAAAGAATTGGGATATGCCCGACGAGAGTGTGAGTGGGAGTGGAAGTGGAAGTGGGAGTAGCTACAGAAAAACAGCAGAAAGCGAAATAGAAATAGAACAAGGAGGCAACAAAGAGCCAGCGAAATGTACACAAAAGGCTGCATTTGACAGGAGGCAGCCTGCCGGGGCAGGACATGGAACTCGGCCAGGACGCTGGCCCACACACACATCCACATCAAAAGCACACGCTGCACGCATCGATGGTCCTGCTGCTGCTGCTGTTTCGGCTTCTGTTGCTGGTCTCCGTCTCCCTGCAGCAAGTAGCACCCCAGCATTCAGTTCATTATGCCACTAGAACAGTTTAATGTCGTTTAAAGAGTCACTGCCACAGTACAGCGCGAAACAAAGCCACAAAATGTGGACAAAATAGGAAGAGGCCCTGCCCCCAGGCAGCCGCAAGGGTTCTGACTGCGGACAATGGCCGCTCCACATTGTGAATTTTGTGTGCGTTTGTGTGTTCGTATGTTTCAGTGTGTGTTTCGGTATATAAGCAATTTTCCATTTTTTGTCCTTTTTTTTTTGGTTCTGCTTCTTGAAGTTTTCGCTTTTCGCTTTGTTACACGCTGACAGGCGACGGCAACTATGAAAGCGAAACGTAATGAAAATGGCAACAAACAAAATAATTGAAATTTGGTTTAGCTACGGCAGCAGCGAGGCAACAGCAGTAACCATGAAAAAATTGGCCAAATGAGAACGAATGCCAGAACAAAAGGAGCAGCGGCAAGATGGCCAGAACCGAGCCAAGACGGAGGCGAGCGAGCCTTTAAAACCCTCCCAAAAGAGAAGGAATGCTAAAAAAAAACCTCAAGAAATAAGCCAAGGCGGTTTTCCTTAAGCCAGAACCCCAGACACAGACGGACAGAGAGAGAAAGAGAGAGAGGAGCAAAGGAGCGAGGGGATCGGTCCGAAAGCAATGGGCAGGATGACAATGTCGTCGTATTGTGTGGAGATTTGTCAGTTGATTTTGTTTTTATATTTTTTTGTTCCTTTCCGTATTTTATTTTTTGTTCGCTCGTTTCTGTGGAAACTTCCTCGGCCGTTGCAAATTAAATTTTCCAATCCGCAACGCCCATTCTTTCAGCTTCTGCCTTAGCTTCTGCTTCTGCTTCTGCTTCAGCTTCAGCTTTGACTTTGACTCTAACTCTGACTGTAAGCGACGGGTTTTCCTAGCTACGAGTATATTCAATTTGCCAATTTCGTATAATTTCCCAGTTAAAGTGAAATCTTGTTGGCCGCGAAACAACAAGAAATGTCAAAGATTGCAGACCTTGAAGAGTGCTCCAGATAATGCTGCTCCAGTGAGGAGTTGCAAGTGAATTTCAAGTCGAAATCTAAGTCAGAATCTCATCTTCTTGGGAACACTCATCAAGTGCACAGACAAACATTTGGCCACTTTGTTTCAGTTTCAGTTTCACAGAAATATGCGGTGATTGCCATAACCGGAGCAAAATATTTCGTTCACTTTCCGACGCGACGGATGGATATCATCTCCAGATATACAAATACAAACACACATCCACAACACACACACGGAAAAGCGAATGCGAATGCAAAATTTAGTTCGCATCGTGCCAAACATGGCCAAGTGAGTCAACGAGTCAGTCAGTCAACGAGATTCCAATACGGATCTGCTGCGATTTAAACTTGTCCAAAGTCTTGGCAATGCCTCTCCCACATCCACATCCCACCGCAGCGGGTTGCCAAGAAATGTTCACTAGTGTGGGTCCATGTGGATTTCTCATGCATAATTTTAAGTGTTGTCTACATCGCAAGGGCACGCTTTAAAACATTCTATCGGCTGACCCATGTTCCCTTAACTTAATCTTCAACATGCCCCAAGGCCAGAGCCAAAGGCAAAACCACAGTCACAGCCACAGCCAAATGTCTAATTAGTTATCTACTGGTGTACGTGTATATATATATATATATAGGTCTAATTGATTTGCCTAATTACAGGGGAGCAGAGGGAACGCTGTCACAGATACACGATGGGGGTGATTACGAATCCAAGTCTAATTGTAGCCAACAGGTAATTGCTTGTATCATTGCTGGGTGCTGTGCTCCTGCCCGCTCACCCATGCACACCAGCAGAGGCAGCAGGCACACCTTGTGGGGTGGCATGGCCCTGTCGCCTGTTGGCAGCGCCAGCCCCTCCCAGCCGCAATTCCTATTCCTATTTCTGTGCACTGCATTTTTCATCATCAATTTTTGAGCGGCGACAAGCTCAAAGCAGCAGACTGAAAGAGAGAGTGAGAGAGAAAGAGGGTGAATCCAGTGCGAGTCAGATGAAAAACATTGCACACACGTTGACAGGCATATCAAAAATGCAAAAAGTGCTTTTCATCCTCCACTAAAGCTGCTACCTCACTACCCCGCTACGCCCGACAACGTTTCATCTTTAATTTGGGGAAAATTCTCAGACACATGTTTATAACCTTGAAGCCTTGTGTGTGTGTGTGTGTGTGTGTGTGTGCGTTGCCACGCCTATTGAAAGTCAAACGCCTTCATCGTCCTTTCCATCGTCATCATACCACAAATTTCTTGTCTTGCCATCAAACGCAGACTTTTTAATGGAAACGTGTTTGTTTTACCAAATGTAAAATGGGCAAAAAGCAAAAAGCTCGTAAATTGCAGTCCGAAAACTGCTACCAAGTCAGAGAGAGAGAGAGAGAGAGAGAAATAAATAGAACCAAAGAGAAGAGAAAGAGAGAGAGAGAGAGAGAGCTCTATCATCTCTTCCATCTATCTGCAGCATATGTCAAAATTTAATGGTCGCAACACCCACAGATAGCAAGAGAAGGACCAAGACCAAGGGGAGCAATAAAATTAACAAAACTAGAGGCACAAATTACAGCCACATCAACCATATCTTTTCTATGGCATTTCAGTTGTGGCATCATATACCTTTGCTTCCATTAAAGCCTTGTCTCCACCAGCTTCGCTTTCCTCTAGTCCTCCTATATGGAGGCGGAGGCACACACAACTTTCTCCTCGATGTTTTATGGTCAACAAAACTTTACGCTTTTTTATGGCCTGCCAGAAGTATGGCTGATAAACGCACACCAAAAACGAAGTTTTTCTACAGAATAGATATCG
The DNA here is from genome assembly GCA_035043285.1 of Drosophila subsilvestris. NCBI lineage: Eukaryota > Metazoa > Arthropoda > Insecta > Diptera > Drosophilidae > Drosophila > Drosophila subsilvestris. The sequence continues at coordinate 813,490 of JAWNNB010001795.1, forward strand.
ACGGTACACATACCCGTCAGAATTTGGATATATGATTGTACAAAATTTTACTAAGGAAATGAAGCATGATTAGAGACGCCACTAAACATAGTTTTCTTGTTTAAGGGAAGAGTCTGTCTGCTGACTCATTGGCTCATTACAAAATAGTTGAATGTTTTCGAAGTATTTGGCTAATCCTCAATATGATTTCCATAGCATGAAGCTTCCTCTTCCTAGAACACAAAGTTTGATTTTCATTAGGATAGATTACGATTTATTTTAAAGATTTATTTGTTAGCCTTGCACACGTCACATCATACCTTTGCATGTGCTACAGGGTAAGAGGAAAATCAAAATTTATAGCATTAAGCAAGTGGCACAGAGCATGGCTTCTGATCAGGTGAAACTTTGTTCGACTTCAATGTCTGGGATTTGGGAGAGACTGCCAGGGAAAAGTTTTGCTTTTAATTGCCACGACAGTTGGGAGACGTTTAAGTTAATTATGCCTCGATTTGGCTGCGAGTAAACAAATTAATTAAAAAGCAAACACGTTGATGATCTCTCTCCGGCTTCTGGCCATCTTCTCCCCCCTATCCGAGCCACATACTCGTACTCGTACTCGTACTCGTATACATCCATTCTTATGCTACTGCCAGCAGCTGGCAAATGTCGACGATGCGATTCGCCTTTTGTTTAACTTATTTATGTAGGTTTCTCCGGCTTTTCTTTCCATTGCCTCCTCTTCCTGCTGCCACGGCCGCTGCTGGGGCACACATTAATGTTAATTATTGAGGCAAGTGACAATTTGAGTGATTTCACTTTGGACAACAAAAACAGCCAAGCCAGGGCAATCAGAGGGGGCAGAGCCACGCGACAGTAGAGGCAGCAAATCATTTTGACCAACACTCTTTGGCTTTCGACGAGGTTGAGCAGCAGGAGGAAGTGTTCTGTCATTTGTTATCTGTTCAGTTTGACATATAGCTACAACCAAAAGCGTTTTTCTCGCCATACTATTTTTTTGGGTTGTGTTTTTTTGTATTGCGACAACGTGGCCGCAACGTTTTCCCGTTCAGCCACATTGCCAATTGCCAGACACACAGGCAGACACGACACCGATAGAGGCACGCACACAGTGCTGGCGATGCCACCGATAGAGACACACACACAAACACACACACAGGAGTGACAAAGGGAGGGGACGGAGAGAGCGTGAATCGTGTGAAATGTCAACACAGTGACATGGCAAAGTGGAAATGGTAATTGCGTGTTAATTGCTTTACGCGTTCCAAGTGCTTTCACCATGCACACGGGTGCAAACAGACTCTTTTCTCTTTTTTCTTCCTTCCACCTCATCCCACCACGCAACGCAACTAATCAATCTCCCACTTCATGGCAATATCCACATCCATACACCCATCCACCCATACACATAGCACTCGCCACAGCCACAGCCATTGCGATTGCCACAGATATAGCCATAGCAGAGATTCATCCGTTTTCAGATGCAGCTAGCTGGCAGCAGAGTGCAAGTGCAAATTGCGTTTGTCGGCGTTGGGCCATTGCTAAGGCTGTAACACGTTGCGTATGAGCAATTTCTTTGCACGTGAGTGTGTCCATGGTGTAGTGTAGCGTGGTGCGTGCCTATGCCCATCCATTGAATGGAATTGATTTCTCAGCAATTTCGCTCTATGGAAATATAGATATATAAAGAGTGAGAGAGAGAGTGTTAAGAGGAATTTAAAATCTCAATCATTTCTGAAATATGCGAAATGTGATGGCAAAGATCTCCAGGAATGCATCTGCAATCGTGCCAATATGCACAAACATTGCGCACATAACTCAAGATTCAAATAGAAATTCATTGAAAGTCGATGAAATTTATAGAAAGGGCATAGTAAATAGCTACACAAAAGCTGACACTTTTGTTCAGGCTTCTTTCAGTTCTAACAATCAAACAATCAAATTTGAGCTGCTCCCACAATCCACTCTTCTGTGCGCCTGTCAGAGAACAAAACTCAATCTGAATGCCATAAACAATTCACAAGGCATTCAAGCTTAAATTCATTAACTATGATTGTGATTAGCCAAAAGCCATTTGATTATTGACATGGAAATGCCCCTCCGGCCCCACATAAGGGATATCATTTGGGGTGACATGTCAACATGGGTTGAGCTCGAAACCCTCCAATCCAGCCCCTGTCAGCCCTCCGAAGACATTATGACTGTCAACATGTTTATTATTCACCTGTGCATGAACACAGAGGCCAAGTTATTAAAACTTTGGCACATTACGCGAAGAGAATAGGCGGAGAGCGGCTGGTGCTGGTGCCTGGAGAGGGGACAAACAATTGGCAAGAGCAGCGCAGCATTTGGGAAGCTGGGCAAAAAAATGTAATAAAAGTTCACAAAATGCGACGTGTTTGCTTAAGTATTTTTCAGTTAGGAGGAGGAGCTGGAGCCAAGAGAATGGGATGTGGCTGGTTCTAGGTGGTAGGTGTCGAGTTCGGCAGCCCTCTACGGCGGCCCCGTGCTGATTGTGATAAATGCGACAAAGACATGTGTAAAATATGCTTCATGTGCGTTATTATTGCGTTTTATGGCCCACGGGGAAGGAACACACATGCACGGCACACACCTGTGGCCCCCGCCTGACAATACACATTCCGAGATGTCGCCGTAAGGACTTTTCCCTTTGCCTTTGCTGACTTGTCGAAATGCTGCAAAGTGTTTGAATATCTTGAGCGGAAGCATTTCAAGAATGGCGGAAATTTATTTTTTAATTATAAGTATTTGCACTCGAGATCATTGCGGTCCCAGACGGCCATTTTCGACCCCAGAGCCGCAGAGCAGTGGGAAGCGAGAAGTGAGCATTCGCAGACGGAGTCGGCAGCGAATCATCTCTCCCCATGGCCACATAATCCATAACGGGGAGCACAGAGCAAACATAGCACCGAGCACATAATCAAAGGAAGCCCAAAAAGAAAAAACAGATAAAAAAAGAAACAGGGAACTGAAAAATTTCCCTAGAGTCGAGATGAAAATATACAAAAATGGTAGGGAAAGCTGACAGCTAGAATTGTTTACCTAAAAACGCGTAATGCGTACACACACACGTACACAGATTTCTATATATGTGTTGGCTATACACAAACACATAAGCAAAAGAAGACATAAAGCATGTTTGCTCAGCATAAACGGAGAATTTAAACCGAATTTCAAAAGCGAAGAGATAGAGAGAGGAGATAGAGAGCGAAAGAAGAGACACACAGACAGACAAAGTGCAGAGTGGGGAAGTGAGAGATGAAACAGACGAAGAGGCAAACATTTTAATAATAGCACAAAAACCGAAATGCCCCAAAAACGAAGCCACGCCTCGCTACAAAGGCCGCCTCATCCGTAGTCAAAAGGGAACCCCAGCTTCATCACTTCAATGGGGACAGCTTGTTTATGATGGAAGCCCAAAGTCAATCCGCACCCAACATCCAGTCCCGCCTCCCTTTCATCCATCCACCGACACCATTCCATTTGAGCCGCATTCCCTTGACACGGCTGAAACCCTTTTTTTGTGTGTGTGCGACTCAAATGATTTTTTTTTGTGGCTTTTGAGAGAGTTCCCGTATTGAGTGCGCCTTTGGGCCATCTGTAATTAAGGAAAAAGTACAGTGAACGCTTCTATGAGGGGAATGGTATTGCACAGCAGTAGTACAGCTATGATATCCATTGCCAGGTGAGAGTTCCCTCTGCCATCTGCAGACCTTTCCCTGTTGCTAATTGTTTTGCCTGTTCTCCGTTTTATCCGTGCACCCTTTGTGCGGTATTCCTGTTTTGCAGCATAATCAATTAAGCAAAGTGCACTCCAATGTGCGGAGAAAAGCAACACGAGAGGCAGAAGCCGGTAAAGTAATGCAAATAAATGTTGCCAACTTCAGCGACTGGCATACGTATACGCAGCGTATACGCAATGTAAGTGCCACTTGGTGGTCGGCTCTCCCTTCGCCTCCTCCCTGCTTTTCTGGATTTCTTCCCTCTATTTTATTTGAATTCTGCTCTCGGTAACTTTTTTTTTATATTTTTTGTTGGCAGTACTTAAGTCTGCCATTTCATAAAATAAACCATTAAAAAAGAAACAACATGAAGTGGGCAGTGGGGAGTGGGGAGTGGGGAGAGGAGATGTGTGGGGAGGCGCCGCATTAATTGCATTTTAATTAATTTCTGCTCCTTTCCACTCGTGTGTACTTACATATGTGTTGCTGTTGCATATGTAATTACTGCTGCAGCGGTAATTGCTTTGGCCAGGTAACAAGCAGCCGCTCTTAATGCACTCCGTTTGCGGAACATGCACATTTGTTATGCCAATGCAGACACATACTCGCAGGTGGATGCGAGTACACTAAAATCTCAGGCGGGGTCCCAGGCCAAACCACAAATAAAAGTTATACCATTTGCCTTTAGAACTGAACAAACAGAATTAAATCCGCTTGGATTTGGACTTGCACTTGGACTCTGAAACTCTCGGTCAAGGTCCTGACATTTGGCATTCATTGGATCGTAGCTTCAGTCCCCCCGTTTTGGCATAATAATGCGATTAAAACTGCCACTGTTCAAGTGCTCCAGCAACAGTTGCAGTGGCAAGAACAATAAGCAGGTGAATCACAGACAGAACTTAAGGACTAGGGCGAGGACCAGGGCCAGGACCAGGACCAGGGCCAGGGCCAGTGCCAGTGCCAGTAGAGGACCCGACAACAGATTCGCTAAGCTGGCTAAAGCCTAGGAGAGTCTCTGTCTGTCTCCCAGCCCAATCCTCAACGGCCATTGCCGGCGGCCATGGCGAGCAAATAAACAAACAATTAAAAATAAAAGCGCCAGAACAGAAACTACTCAGAGGAAGGGAAAACCACCTGCAGAGCCACAACGAAGTGGCTATACCCTAAGCGCCAAGTTCCCGCCTCAATTCACAGTAATTCTATGCTTATCGCCAGCCAAAGCCACTCGGAATAGTCACAAATCCCGACTAGTATTCCTCTCCTGTGAGGATAGCGAGCGTAGAGCGTAGGGCGATGGAAAAGAATTTCAGTCAACGTGCAGTGCCGTGCCGTATGAGTGTTGTGTCTGCTGTGCTATACTTTGGCTCCACGAGAGCTTTTTCCACTTTAGCCCTAGGTTTTTTTTATCCAGCCATACCACAGTGGCTCCGACGGACAGGTAAACAGAGCAGTGGCGCACACACACACACACACAGACGTTTGTGTGTAAAGACGGGGACTTAAAGTGCGTAAATGAGCAAAATACACATCTACACAGACATATAGGCACAGACAAAGAGGGACAGGGACGTGGCGAGGGGGAGGCTTAATGGTGGATGGGCACACACGGCCAGAGGCACAACGATGAAACAACAACATAGTGTGGCGGCTATTATGCGTATATTTAACATTTATTTCTGCCAGACAGAGTGGGTGAGTGAGAGAATGAGTGGCAGGCTGTACACACACACACACATAAACAGATACTCACCCAGCTATACATACAAACAGGGATACAAACAGATGCGGATACCGACACAGGACAGAGCATAAATCTCATCGTGCATTCATCAATGTCAAGCCACAAGTTTGCTTTTCATTTGTAATGGCTTCGCTGTGTGTACATATGTATATATGAGTGAATGTACTTCTGCCTGCGCCTGTGTGTGTGTGTGTGTTTTTTGTTGTATTGTTTAGCACATAAAAAGCCAGAGACTGTATAGAAATCTTTTACGAGAGTTATTCGAAGAATTTCCGATGAAGAAACGGGAAAAGGATAACCGACAGAAATGACAAACAATTGACAGTGTATAGCAGACAGCAGAAAAGAGAGGAAATATTTGTATACATTTTTTACTCTGAAAAACAAAATGCAAATCACTAATAACGGATATTTTTCGAATGAAAGATTAGCTACAATAGATAGTGGAGAGCATAACTGGATAGACGATAACTGACAACAACTGTCGCTTCCCATATTTTTAATCAGCTCCAAATATCTAGATAAATATCAATCGCACCTCGCCCTATGAATCTGGCTATAGGGACGTTCATTGTTTTGCCATTCTGGCCATTCACATTTGCATTTGGGGCAACACTTATTCGCACATCATGCTCCCATTTGTTGGCCAGGCTAACACACACACACACACACCCACACGCTCTAACCCACCCACGTGCATGGATTCAATGCCTTGAACTTCGGCTGAAAATATGCTAAGGTAAGGCCATTGCCGAGAGGCAGAGAAACGCAGACTGAGTGATTGTTGGACTCGTTCTCATGACTCAAGCAATTGATTTGCATTTGCATTTGCATATGCACCCTGCACCCCTCTCCCTTTGCTGGCCCACTCACATGCTGGCCTGGAGCTCCTCTTGTAAACGAACAGAAGAACAACTGCAATCGAAATGGTTGCCTCTTAAAACTTCATGGCATTGGCAGTTAAAACGACAATTCCCGAGCGCAACTGTTCATAAACATTGAGTGCAGTGCCGTGGCAACAGCAGCAGCAGCAGCAGCAGCGGCACAAACATCAGAGGCAGCAACAACAAAGGCAACAGGAAAGTAAAATCCAGTCCCGACGGACTGAAGGCTCTAATACCCTTGTAGTTTTATCGAACGTCCTGTTTAAGCACTGACTACAACATGTTGCGCGGACAAAAAAGGGAACCTTCTTAGTAACCGAAGCCTCGAGCCGATATTTAAATATAATTTTTACTGATATTCAAACTGTTGAGATCAGAGGCCCAATTTATAGCCTTTCATTATCTGCGATCGTTTCTACAACAGCTAAAAGATATGCCGCTCCACTAGTGACATAAAATGAGGATACCTTCGGCATTTATATATTCGAGAACATTCCTTTATCTTCAGAAAGTAAAACTAAGTTTGAGTAAAAGCAAACTAAAGGACAAGTGAAAGGGAAACGGCTCTCTCTACAGGACTCTTGATTTCGACCAAAGGAATGATTAGTTTTGTGCCTGGCACGCTTCAGGGAATAATTAGGATACCCTGAGTGAAGCGTATAGCAAAGAACACAGGACCGTAAGCAAACACAGCCATCGCAAGGCCATTGGGGATGGGGGATGTTGGATGGACAAGTCGATTTTATTTAATTGCGCACAGCCACAAAATGCAACCAACCCCCCGCCGTCGAACAGTGCAACCAATTCTGGTTTTACGAGCACCAGGCGCCAGATTCCAGGCAGGGACCTATCGCCAGTGTCAACATGAGCGCACCCACATTAAGCGGTTCATTCCAGGCCCACCAACCGACTCGGTCTGTCCCCATCCATGAAATGAGATGACAATGGCTGGAAAAAGGCCAAAACTGTCTGCACTATAGGCCCTTAAATTTTTTATGTTCACAATTTGGCAGGGCTCGGACTTGGGATACGCTCTTGGCTGGGGTCCCAAAACCAGTTTGTGCTGTCCATTCCCAGCGGCAAGATGTGTACTTAAAGCTGACTTAAACCATGTCGAAGGCGGGGCGGGAACAAGGGGATAAAAAGATAAGTTTTTCCAGCTTCAATCGAATGCAAATGAGTGGGGTTCGCGCCTGATTTGCCTCGTGGCATGTGCTGGGTTCACACCTCAGTCAGTCGATTCAATTGAAACGTTCAAAGCTAACAGGCTGCAAAACAGCCGGAAGCTCAACTCACTCGAGCCATTTTGGGTTTTCCTCTCTTACTCTCTCTCTGTGTGTGTGTGTGTGTGTGTGAGTGTGTGTGTGTGTCTGCTTGTGTAAAAGTTTTCCACCGAAAGCAAAACGTGAAATCCAGGCGAAAGTATAACAAGCAAGACAGCAGCAAATCATTTGTAAACACCCGGTATGGGGCATGGGACACGGGGGCACGTCAATTGGAGCCGAAGCCGGAGCTTGAGCGAGAGGCAGAGCCACCGCCTGGTGGCAGGCGGCAGGGAAGCCAAAACACAAATCAAAAGATAAACGGTCAGCCAGGGAGACAAAGATGAAAAATTGTGTACGTATGTGCGGCTGGGGAGGAGGACAGAAGTGGAGCAGTCGGTGGTCGACCCAGAGGACCCTGGACAGCATGTTGCGTAAATAAAGTGCGAATTTCCAAAAGCTCTGCAGACAAATGAGCGACCACTCAAGATGACAAGTGACCGTCCATGATCGAAGCCAACAGCAACAGTGGCAACAGCCGCAGTGGCAGCTGGAGCTTGGCCCTCTCTCATGCCACCACTCATCTGTTAGTGTCAAACATATGGAGGAGCACAGGAGCAGGCAAATTTTGGGGGGGGAGGGTCTCCGCTTGAGGGTTATGCCAATGAAGCTCTCGACAAAAACTTTGCAATATAAAATACAGCAAAGAAATTCCCCAATAGCAAATTGAAAAAAATTCTTGGGAAGAAAAAACTTTGCCATTCCATTCCCGTTGCGTCTTTTATTTTTTTTGTTTTCATACCCTTTCCTAGGGTATTCTAATTTTGCTTAGATACTCGTACTTGCAATACAGCAAAGATGGGAATTAAGACCCCATAGAATGTGCATAAATATTCCTGATCAAATGAGCAGAATTTACAACCCTAAACCTGTATGAATATTTCTAAGCAAACGCGTTCTTCTGGCAGAACAGAGCCTTGTTTTTCACACATAAAGTCTTTATATACACACACAGAAGCCCCTAAGATCGTATCACCTATATAAAAAGTCATTTGTGTTAAAGCTCAAAGCATAAACCAATTTATTATAAAAAAACTCGTAGCTGCCATAAGATTGATGGATCTACAAGGGTATCCGAAGATTGTGTACCTTCTATGTAGTTTTTTTTGGGGGTTGGGTGACGCCGAAAACTTTGGGCTCTGCTTTAAATGTCGATAAAAGTTTGTTGGTAATAATATTTACCTCCCTCCACCTCCACCTCCACTGCGTCTCCGGCAGTAACAAGTCCTGGGGCGCTGGCTCGCTTAATCTGTTGGATTGCTATTTTCAATAATGATTATTAGCCGCATCTAGCACGGAGATGGAATCCCTTCCAACTTTGAACGGCAGCAGGAGTCAGGGCGGAGGGTTTATTGAAATATTCAACATATTTAGCATGGCCGCCGAGGAGAAAACTTAATTAAATACATTAAAAGCTGATTAATAACAAAATGAAAATCAAACATCAGACTGCCGAAGGGCAACAATTTTCCTCATTAATATTAACAACTTCATTTAAGCCTGCACCATCCTCCACTTCCTACCCGCCGAACTCCGCCAAAATGTCCACCGTCTGGACAAATTATTTTTGCAATTATGCAAAGTAGCTGCTAGTCGGACATTGTTGATGCTTTTGGGAGTCACCCCGCTGCTGCTGCTGATGCCGTTGCCGATCCCGCTACCGTCAATGCGTGCACAAAGTTTGATATTAATAAATTTTTAATCAAAAGCCTCGGCCTGGCGTCAACTTGTGTGAAGTGGTTGCGGTTGGGCCACGGCTCGGCTCTGTGTGCGTATGTCAGGTGGCACAGCCACACAAACTGGCCTGCGGTGGATGCGGCTTAATGGCAACTTCGCCGTCCCGCCTCTTAACCCGTTAAAGGAGAGTGCGTTCGTACCCGGAAGTAAGGAATTCAATGAGATTCCACGGCTTAAAGGTATAAATAAGGCATGGCTCAGCTAGCTTTAGGTGGAATGAAAGCTCATATCGTAGCTGTTAGGGAAAGACAAAAAATCAATTAATGCCGAGGCCTGGCCTAGGCATTCTTTAACGAGCGCCCAGATACTTCAGATTTGATGTCTACATATGTACACATAAATCTGATATTGTATGTATGTAATCTTATCTTGAACCAAAATCAAAACAGTCCAAGGGTTAACTGACAAATGTACGTTCAGTATGTATGTATGTACATATGCATGTACATACGATAGAGTACAAAAATTTTCCTTTCACTGCCTTTTCCTCTGCGGCCACACCGCACCGCACCGCACCGCACCCCATCGATGATTCAGGCTACCCCTCCATTCGTTTCACGTTTATTTGCATGAGAAAAGAAATCACGTCGCACACGTGGCCGACACACAAATCTTTGAGGCATGCCTCTGCCGCTGCTACATACCTTTGTACATAAACAATTTTTTAACCATGCATACATATTTATGTATGGTATGTATGTACATACATGTAACAGAACGTGTGTAGATACATATGTATGTCCCCTTTCATGTTTTGGAATTGTACGCAAAAGCGTCAAATCATCTTTAAACATCCTGCTCGGGTTTCATTTTCGGTCTCTTGAAGCATGCTTAAGTTGCATGAAAAGTTGTATCCCTTTTATGGTGGCTTATCTCTATGGCACCCTCCCTTCCCGCTGTTGTTTTGTGACTAATTGATTGAGGAGTGCCAAAAGTGGTATGCCACAAACTGACGACAACGACACCGTCCCGCAGCCCCCACTCTCGGCTGTACGATGCAAGCTGCAACAGCAGCAGCATGCATAATGCAAAAGAGGCAGCGATGAGTACCGGGTGTTGCAGCTGCTGCATTACCTGCAACACGGCGGCAAGTGGCATCAAGTAGTGGAAGTCTGCGGAGGGAGGGCGCCAGGGGAGGCAGCAGTCTGTGCAAAAAGCATGTCAAGCTGTGTGGCACATATAAAATTTATGCGAGCCTCGCAAATGTTGTGGCGGAATGGGCTGACTACTGCACACAGCCACACACACACACACACACACACACACACGAAAGAGGGACACACGCACAAGGCTCATAAATTTTTATTGTGTGGTAAAGATGGCCTGGCCTCCTCCACCAATTCTCATCATCACTGGGCTTATTCGTGGTGGGAAGACGATGCCCGTCGTCCGGCCCAAGGCCCGAATAAACAACAATCCATAGCACAGTTTTTGGCGCACAAATAGCGTACGAAGGATGTGGAGGATGGGGAATGGTGGATGGATACACACAAAGTAATGAAGCAAAGTGCCTTCGCACGCCATTCAGCGCGAAATCAACTGGTCCATGAGTCCCCGAGTCCTGGAGTACAGATTGCAGTTGTTGTTGCCCCGCTAGCAAATAAATTCATTTCACTGTCTGGAAACGTCGAGCATCGCATCGGGGTCTGACGTATGGACAGCGAGGACTTTGTCGACGGATGCCTTCGCCCTAGACATGGTGATGGTGGTGGTGGTGCAGGAAGTGTTATTTAAATGCAGGATATTGTATGAGGAAATTTATATCATTCCGCCCTGACATTAAAGAAAATATAGAGCTATACGTAAATACATTCTCGTATTCGCACAGCTCGTGGATGGTAGAAAGTCAACGCTGCTCAAAAGTAATTAAAAGCCAACAATTCCGGGCCATATATTTTATTACGGGACTAGCAGCTCTTCCCACTTGCCACAGCTCTGCGTTCGTTGTTTCCATGGAATGACCCCAAAACGCTTTAAATTCATTAATTGTCCCAATAATCCAACTTTAAATCTTTCAATTTGTTTTGCCCAAAAGCCACCCATTTCGGTATTTTTCGTGAACAAATTAATTTAAATGTTTCATGTACTTGCGGCCTGATGAAAACCTCTGGAAATATCGCAATATTTAATCGAATTACAATTCAAACTAATGCCCAACATGGCCAATATTTGCGTACAGCTTTTACACGCTCTTTCAATTTTCACATTCCAAAAGTTTTGGGATTAAACAAATATAAAAGTACAACTATTTTAATCTCCGCTTTGCCCAAGGGTTGGTTAGAAATTTGCCCTCACTCCAGGCACAGGGATTCGTCAATCATCCCACAAGCGGCCAATGGATCTGCAATATTTTGCCATGAATATTCAGATTGTTGGCTGCAAATGATTAAATTTTTTCAAGTTTACTGATGCAAAATGTTTATATTTGAATGACATTCATTGTTATGCGAATGTCAGCGGCATTTTTGTGTGTAATTTCCATTGAAAAAAAAGTTTATATTTTTCCACAAATTGTCAGCTTTGGAAATTTTATATTTATTTGTATTTCACCCCGGTTTTTTTGTTGTTTTCATTGGAAATAAATTTAGATTTCCAGCTGTCATAGCAACGAGCAACGAATCCCTTTGACAGAGTATCCCCGGCCGCGACTAGCCCGCATTTCTAATTTTCCTGTTTTTGGTTTCCGATTTTACTTTTGTTTTTTGTTTTTTTTTTTTGCTTTTCGAGGATACAAAATGCATTGAAATTTATTTTTTTCACGCCCGCGTTTTCAAATAAGCTGGAGTTTAAATATTTGTACATTTCAATGTCTGCTTTTAGTTTGAATGGTTCTAGATAGATAGCCATACAAATGGGAGATGCAGGGAAAGGAGGCGCAGTTCTCGTTTATCTGGTGAATGTTGCGGCTTGAATAATTGAACAAAAACTGCAGGCCATTGAATATTAATGAGCAATTAGAGAAGAGCCCTTGACAAACACTAATAGCTATGACCAGGCTAATTGAAATTCGAATTCACAACGCTGCGTATGGGTAATATTTATGGCACACTCATAGCAGATTCATAAACCATTCGGAGAACAGGGAAAGGGAGAGAGAGACAGTGAGAGAGTTAGCCAAGGTGCCGACACAGACTCGAGCGATATAAATTATTTGCAGCAGACTGATTGGCAAAAGCAATTGCAAGCCAGCACCAGCGACTGCAATGGCAGTATACGAGGAGTGTTGTAAAAAAGAGAGGGCAAGGCAACCGAACTGAGCATGGAAAATGGAAAATGGGAAACAAAACAGTCAGGCAATCGAGCTGATGCTGTATACATAACAGCTGCAACCGCAAGCGGGGAGTGCCGTGCCAGAGGCACTGTGTGCGACTGTGGCATGAGACATGGTGCATGTAGAGGCACTATGAAGGCCGGCAGGCTAGCAGAACAGACTTGCAGGCGGTAGTCAGGCCAATGAAAGGCCGTTCAGGACATGGAAACAAGGCGCAAACACTCGACTGCAAAGATAGAGAAAAATGGCGCATGAAATGAAGCGGAAGTGGTGCAAAAAGGAACCGACAACAGCTCCTACAGAACCGGTGCACAGACAGAGTGCGGGTGCGGGTGCGAAAATGGCCGATTGTCTCCAGTGGAGGGTGGTGGTGTGCCGGCAACCAGCCACTTACACTTACAGAGCTGGACTAATATGTACATTAGTATCTACAGAATGCATGTGAACAACTGATAAATGTCTGGTCATGTTTGAATCTATATGAATCTCTCTGTGTGTGTGTGTGTGTGTGTGTGTAAGAGGGCGTGTGTATGTTACTGTGTGTGCGGTGAATCAAATCGAGCGTCGCATGAAAAATGTATGCCATTTATTTTACTTTATTTTATTCCATTTCATTCATCCCCACCACCCCTTACGAACAGCAAACAGCTGGCATTGGCAGGGGCAAACAATGTGACATCGCTTGGGTTTGCATTCAAAAAACTGCACTTTTATAGGCCACACTCACACACACGAACACCCAAACAGGCACACTCATATGGCGTGCATAACATTTGTGTTCTGTGGCCTTAGAGGGGGGAGACTGACGAGTTCTTTGGCAAGCGTTATGGATATTTGAGCTCACAAAATGTGTCAAAAACTGCATTATTTTATTCTATTGTCAAGGAATAAGAGTTAGGACAAGTATTGAATGTGTTTCTCTATTAAACATCGATCTAATGCTTCCTGCTACCATCCCATCGACAACACGTCGTTTAGCCCTCGGGTTTTACCTATTCGCTTGATTTATGACTCGACAGAGGGCAAACAAGAACGAAAAGTAAAGAGTGTGTCTGCTGACTATTTATTCCCTGGCAAAAGGCGGCAAGGCAAGGCAGCCACAACTATTGCATAGATAGGCAATTTTCGTAATTGCTGCGATGCGGATATGAATAGGACACGCAGGGGAGGGGAAGGCAGGAGCCCACAGCCTGGGACAGAAGTAGAGTGCGGTGAACCAAAGTTGATTTATAGCCCGGTGTGTGTCCTGGTCGGCTGCTTCAAAGGACACACTGCATAAATATGCGATAAGCCCCCTCCCCGACTATAAAAAGCGAATGACATGCTCGCACACACGCATACAGTGAAAGTGATAGAAAGAGAGAGACAAACAAACGCACACACAGATACAGTTGGCATACAGCTGCATAATGCATGCGGCAGGCGAGGGCTGGACAACTTACGAACCGCAACAAGTGCACTCAGCGCAGATGGAAGAAAAAAGGGCAGGTGGGTGTGGGTGTGGGGCTGGTGCAGAGAAGTTTCCACGATAGTAGGCAGGTGTATCTGTGTGTGTGCTTATGTCTGTGTATGTGCATTTAAGCGACATGTGTTGTCTTCACACTCAAATGCACTTCAAACGAGCCACGCTCACGTACTGACTCCTACCCATACATTCATCCATCCATCGTTCCATCCATGCATCTATCCAACTATTCGTGCTCTCCCCTGTGCCGTGACCAGAGTTCCCTTGAACACTCATGGCTGCCATAAACTTCCGCATTAAATCGACTTTGAACTTGAAAATGTTAGTTACATGGTCACTCACAGACACAGGCACAAATAAGCATACACATGCATATGCATATGCCCATACACGATAGTGGCATTTGAAGGTTATTGTGCGGTGGGTGCTTCAGCATGGTTTCCACCCAACATGTTCTGAACTATACGAAACGTTGCCATTTCGAAAAAAAAAACCCCCTGCTTGAGGTATAGTGAGTGTAGTCTTCTGTGCACTTGTCCAAATTCCATTTTGGTTCGCTTGGCAAAACCTAATTCCTCATTACACTAAAAGATGGCAGCCGAAAGCGACAAGGACTGGCATTCATCCATCCATCGTGCACCCACTCGTAGATACATATAACTGACAAAAGCTTATCCAAGTGCCTGCTAATCAAGTGCTGGAACTGTGGAACAGCGGCGGTAGGAGGGGCAAGCCGCACAAAGAGTAAAGCCCTGCAAGTCGTCTTTGTGGTATTGTCTATCAGACTAGACTCAGCCGCAGAGCAGGGCGCATGTGAGGGAATCATATTAATGAGCTGTGCATTCAGTCGCTCTACAGGCTTTTCGGTTTCTACTCTTCTCTGCTCTGTTCTGTTCTGCTAAGTATTCCCATGGCTCTCGGAAAAGCTCACTTAGCATTTTTATCTGTGTAATTAGCAGTGCAGGCATTAGGGTGCTGCAACGTGTAAACAAATTCAATTGCAGGCGCACACACACACAAACACAAACACAAACACAAGCAAGTCGCAGATGCGAGACTCTTTTATGGGAAAGTGCGAAAAAGAAAAATGCAAATAGTTTATTTTCTCATTAGACAAGTTCGAGATATACACTCCGAGATATATTCACTGCCACTTCTGGGAGTGTCCATTTATCCCTTAACTCTGATATCATGTGATCGTGGTACAAAACATGGAACTTTTAATATATAAAATGAATTATTCCCCACTATCCTCCACATATGATACATAAGTATGTAGATTCCACTTTCGGGGGGGTCGTAACTTCCAGCCTTATCCTAGGCCCTGACATATCTATCACCGTGTTGGCCATATCCCCCGTTTTGGACTAGAGTGTGCTCGGAGACTATAAACTCAGCTCGCATTAAATATGCAACATTCTCGCTCGGGGTTTTATGGCGCCGCAATGTATACTATGCACACACGCACATGTATGGGTACTAGAGTATGCGTGTGTGTCTGCATACATGTAGTTCCATACGATGACATTTTACCAAGAGCTTGACAGTACCCTCGCCTCGCTCTTGGGGCATTTTCTTTCGTTTGCTTTCATTTTTATGCGTTTTAAATTTATTTTGCTGAAAGGCAGAGCGAGTATGAGACGAAAGAAGCCGCTGGCAATGGCGCCTGTCGCACGCACGCAAAACTTCCGCCCCATACATGCGGTACTGTGTGTGTGTGTGTGTGGCAGGCAGACAGGCCATGGCAGGGTCTGGCAGCTGGAGAAAAGAGAGAAATGAAAACAACGCTTTGCTTGCCTGCCAGTCTCCATTTTTATTTATCGTGCCAAGTGATTCTGTGTAATTGCAGAAATTGCGTTAAATTATTTAACAAGCGGGGCGGGGGTGACGGATGGAGATGGGTGGATGTATGGTGGGGTAAACAGAATGGGGAGGCAACATTTCAAATTCATTTACACTTTACGCACAATGCAAAGAGGAAATTGAATTCAATAAATTGTGTAGCCAAAAATGCCACACAGAGCTACAGGAAATTATTTTCCACCAAACACGAGGAGAATAAACAAAAACGAATCGAATGAGAATTGAATTTTCCTTTTATAAATATTAGTTATCGCTCGGTGGGAGAATTTATTGTCTAATTTAATTTTTATTGCAGTTTCAGGTTCGCCCAGAATGTGGCCGAACGAGGTGACACACCACCAACGACAATTGGTCATGGGGTAGCCGGATGTGAAATTTTACTTCAAGGATATAAAATGGGCCATAAACACACACAAAACCAAACGGATGAGCTTAAATAAACCATACAACAACCAAAAAAAAAAAAAAGGAAATACAAAAACAACAGCAACAGCAACACAACAGCAACAGCAACAATAGCAACAGAACAGCAGCATCAAATCAGTAAGGGGAAGTCGGAACAGAGAACGAGAAAGAAAAGTGAAAGCCAAAAGCCAAAATTGTAAATGCTCCGTGTAAACACTTGAAAGCTCGTTAGGATAATACATCCTGTGTCTGCCTGCACACACACCAACAAAAACACACACTGCGCGGAGGAGAGGGCATCTCCTTGTGTCACCATGCGCCGCCAACAGTGTCTGAGTAGCCACCATCAGCAGCACCACCACGAGTACTACCAGCACACCCACACCCACACTCACACACACACAGAAACAGATACAGATACAGACATTTGCAGAGACACACAGCAGGTACAGCAGGACGAGTGCCCTTTTCAGGCCATTGCCATTGCATAGTCGCGCTTCCGTTTCCGTCTGCTCTCTCGCTTGCCTCATTTCCGCTGCGGCTGCAATTAAGCGAACAACCCCGAAAAGTATCAACAAAATGGCGCACGAGACCAACTTTAATGGTGGGTTATCATGAGAATCTTTGCCTGCTTCAACATTCCTTTAAATCTCTCTATTTCTCTCTCTTTATATTTTAGATGCACTTGACTTCATTTACATCGCCAATACCATGAATGATAATGCCTATCTCATAGCCGAACCCCAGCCGGATGTACCCGATGACGACCACGACAAGGACGAGGATGAAAAGGAGCTGAAGGCGGAGGCGAAGGATACAAACAACAATAAGCAGAGAAAACATTACTATGGCTCTGTCCCCGAGAAGAGAAAACAATTCTCGAGCTCCCTGGCACTCAGCCCGACGACCACCGACCAAACCACCTCCCCTACCTCACCCCTGACCACAGCCGCCCTGGCCGCAGCGGCTGCCAGTGCCTCAGTGGCCGCCGCAGCAGCCAGGATCACAGCCAAGGCAGCTCACCGAGCCCTGACCACCGCAGGAGGATCGGTCAATGGCAAGGAGGTGGCAATGGCGACGGCAACAGCGACGACGCTCCAGCTCATCGATCTGGACAACAACTATACGAATGTGGCCGTGGGCCTGGGGGCAATGCTGCTCAATGACACACTGCTCCTGGAGGGCAGCAACAACGACTCAATGCTGGGCATCTTCGGCGAGATGGTGAATCGGAGCGGGCAACTGGATATGGCCAATGGCAGTGCGAGTATCAATGTGACGACCAGCGAAGTGGCAGAAGATGATTTCACGCATCTGCTGCGGATGGCAGTGACATCGGTGCTGCTTGGCCTGATGATACTGGTCACCATCATTGGTGAGTACCCGCTGTAAAGAGCTGCGTAGAGCATGGCAGAAGAGTGGGGGGCTATTCTTAAGCCAATGCCCAAACATAGACATAATTATTTCAGTCTCAATCGTAGTCCCTGTGCCTGGCCCACGACCACCCTAAATAAATTCCTCGAATGCCAGTCTCAGGCACGCGCCGGGGCCTGCGACTGGGCCCCCTTCAAATCCGTGGGGACTAAGGCAAACAATTCAATAAGGAGGCAGCCGACTTGATTGGAGGGAGGCACAAACAGATGGACAGGGGCGTTGGGAGCCAGTAACCAGCAGCCGGGAGTAGAGGAGCCTTGGCTTCAGTTGTAGATAATAAAATACGCGTAACTGATATTTATGATACTGGCGGAGCATTTTATATTATTTATTATTGCTGTTATAATGGCTCAGAGCAGCAGCGGCATCAGCTCAGTCTCAGTTATTAATAAGGCGGCTCAATGAGGGGGAGAACGATATGATAGCCAGAGAATGGGAATGAGAATGAGTATTGGACTGGGTTGGCGGATGGCGGATGCTTTTGTTGCCGGCTACATTCATTACACGCATTTAGCCATAAATCCGAAGGCAAACAAAACAGAGGCAGGGCAGTCGCGGGACAGGCATCCATCTAGGCAAGGACACGCCGCATTAAAATTGACAGTCAATCAATCAATCAATCACAGTTCCCTGCCGCCTCCCCCCTCCACCCAACACAAACATTTCCATGCGCTAAACTTTATGTTCACATTGTAAAATCGAAAGAAATGTATACAAAAAAATCAAGCAGATACAAATGCAAACGGCGGAAGGAAGTGGAGGCAACAGCAAGAGCTTTCAGCTGAAATTGATTTCATTAATTTAAGTAGATTTCATGTCGTTTCATTTAAAACGGCAACACAGGAGTCAAGAGCAAAATAAAAGTAACGAGCGCTGGAAAGTGTGCTACGATTTCGTCCTTCCGGAATCCATTCACTTGATTCGCATTCTCTCCCGCATTTGTTTCTCCACTGCGACTTTCTCCTAATTTGTGTTTATTCAGTTCGGTTTCTTATTTCTTCCTCGCCCTTTTCTCTTGTTTTTTTTTCCATTTTCCCTTTTCGCTTGCCTCACTTTTGAACTTTTGCTTTCAGTTTCTGTCGCCGTCTCGAGCATTTAGCATTTAAAAAAATAAAAATGCTAATAAGTTTTAATGCTAATTTTAGCAAGATTGCTTGTCGCTTTCGGTCACTCCACACCACCAGCAGCAGCAGCAGCAGCAGCAGCAGCAGCAGCAGCAGCAACAACCAGCGCAAAAAAAGAAGTCCAGAAATAAGCTGCTGCCTGGGGGTTGCCCGTAGACTTTGAGCGGGAAATTTAATACAACAAATTATGAGTCATGAGGCAACCCTCGCCTGCACTGGACTCAAAAAATGCAAACACACCTGGCAGCCATGAGGCTTGTCTACTTGCCTTCACTTTGACACTCAAGTATCTAATTGCATGTGTCTTGGCCATGTCTGTCCGTGTCCGCATCCGAGTATGTATACATATATACACACGAGTATGTCTCTAGGCGGCATCTATCCGTCGCGTGTGTGTGTATGTGAGTGTGGCACTCAGCCGGCGACTGTCGGCGAATTCAATGCCACAAATTGCATGTCTCGCACCTCCACAGTGGCGCTCTGAAGGAAGCTTACACTGCTTTCTTTTACACCTTCAAGTGGGCCACAAGTAGTCGTGACAGCCAGTGGGGAAACAGCAAAAACAAAAAAAAATAAGCTCAACCCAACTTGCAGACATCAAAGGTTGTCTTGTCTTGAGGCCCCAGCCTCAGTCTCAGTCGCAGCCTCTTGCTGGCTCACATGCCCCACCTCTCAAGTGGGTCTGGTCGGTGATGGGGGTCTGGGGCTTTTGGCAAAGTTTACGACAGCGCGATTAGCTCATGTCGTTTATTTTGGCTTTTGTGAACTTTGTCTTTGTCTGCCAGGCAGCTCGAGTGCAACAAGGGGCGGGGAAACAGCTCAAGTGCGGCGGGCAGAGATGAGCGGACTACGAATGCATTGGAACTGTAACAGTGCAATGCTGGGAGACAAGTTTAATAAGATTCTCATTTCATTTGGGCCACAGCCTCGGTGTCTCGTTTCAAAGAAGTTTGCCAATTTTCGAAAAACTTTATCTGTTCCGTTGCGGTTTTCGGTTTTAAGGGTTACGTTGCGTTGCGTTGCGTTTCGTTTCGTTTCGGTTCAGCCGAGTTTCAGTTTCATTTGGCTGCCATCGAGTCATCGAGTTCGACTTGGGATGTAATTGAATTGAAAACTTTCGGTCTCAAGTCAATTTTCGCAATTAGGCCGCTGAAAGCCTCACACATACACATTCATTCATTCACTGGCAATGTTGGATTCTCCATTTGATTGAGTTTCGCTCGCTGCTTCTTCTTTTTTGTACCATTTCAGGCAACGTGTTTGTTATAGCGGCCATCATACTGGAGCGAAATCTGCAGAACGTGGCCAACTATCTGGTGGCCTCGCTGGCCGTTGCCGATCTATTTGTTGCCTGCCTGGTGATGCCCCTGGGAGCTGTATACGAGGTGAGTACGCGGTGCTGCACCAAGCGATGATTTATTAAAGCATTCAAAATTTAATTGGCTGTGCAATTAGTTGCCCTCAGTAGGAGCTCAATGATCAGAGCAAATATGCTTAGCAGCACTCCGCACAGATAGAGCAGAAAGCAATTCCTAAAAAATGCCATGGGCAATGGCTGAAATTGGTTCGTGTCCAGTGGCAGCTTCTTGATTTCCTTGAATTTGCGAAAGTTGTCGAAACCCATCCGGCTCCACTTGTACAAAAGGCCCGCCTCAGAGATCATCTTGTAGAATTTGCCAAAGACAAACCTCAGGGGCGACTCCGTGGAGATGTGCACACGAAGTTGTCGCGCCTTCGTGCAGAGCTCATTCTCGGTAATGCGGAACTTGGGCACTTTCATATGCTTCTGGTAGAACACCAGGGCTCGCCAGTTGGTAGTCCGCATCACGTAGGCATAGCTGTAGTTTAAATGGATAAAGTGCTGGAACGCTGTATCAGCGTCCACGAGCAGCAAGCGGTCAGCTAGAGAGCTTGGCAGACGATTCTGGCGGAACAGCTGCGGCACGGTTGGATCGTCGGTCATAATTCGAAGGCCACTGGCTCGCATGGTGGCTACATTCGTGATGGCTGGCTCAAAAACACCAGAGGTGAGACTTGTGGCCAGGAAGCTGCCGGTAACACTGAGAAAGATGGCCATTCCGAGCAATGAATACACCTCAGCGATTTTCAACGGCAAACGCAGCCCGGCGAACTCCCTGCCGGGCATAGGAATTCCCAATCCCAGCCTCAGGCCGCTCAAAAGCGATCCCAGCAGCGACCGTCGGGGATTTGCCAGATAATTAATGGCTATGTAGCACATAATCGACAAGACGGTGAAAATATGGATGGATGGATTATACACCATATAAAGGTAGTCCTCCCAGGGCACTGGAAGTCGATGCGGCACCACCAGACAGATCCTCGAATCGGTCAACACCGGACTTCCCTTCGACAGGCTGACATCGTCCACCAGATTGGCCACCACATCCACAATACGACCGACGGAGTACTCCTCAATCTTGTAATCGGAGTTCTGTTGCCCCTCGACGGGTAGGATGTCCATGCTGGCATTCATGTAGCTAATGAGCTCCCGTATTATAATTCCAAGAGCGCCGCCAATATTGATTTGTCCCCCTCCGGCCACATTGTTCTCTCCCGTTGAGTTGTACTGGAAAAGACAATTGGATGAAGAGCCAGCGGTAGTTGTTCTTCGAACTTACCCAAAACACAATTGGCGGATCGTTGATTACCTGCACGAGAAACCTGTAATTTTTCAGCCGGAGAATATGCTGAAAGGTGCTGCCGTGGTCTATCAGCTGCTCGATGATCATGCTTTTGGAGAGATAATAGTATGTCCAGGCCTCGTACTTCTCCTCTCTCCTGAACATCAGAATGGAGCGGAAAAAGCGCTGGCGCTGGCACATGGTGAACAAGATTCGCATCTCATCGGCTGTCAGATACTGTAACTGCTCCCCATCCGTGGCTGGCCGATGGAAGAAGAGAAATGTGGAACCAGTCTCACTGAGCAGAGTGTCATTGACTGCAGAAAGCGTGTGATCGCCCAGGCCGGTGAACAAAGTGATAACTATATTAGTAGCATTCAGATAGCGCCGGTTGAGCGGTCCCAAGTTCGATCCCACAACGTACAGGGGAGTCTTGAACCTCTCCATCAGACGCTGCTGCAGTGAGGGCCTCAGATCCATGTGTCCCGTGAAGGTAATAAAGTTGCAAATGCCAAAATAGCCCACATATACATCGATTATTTCGAATAGGGTGCGGATATCCTCGTCTGCACTCTGCTTGGCCATCATTTCTACGTGCTGCTGCCACCTCTGTTGGCCGCTGGCCAAGAGGAGGCCACCGCTCCAGAGGCACAAACAAAGCCAGAAGATCTTCATGGTTGCTTTTTGTTGGACTGCGAACCTTCGCCGGACAGCTTACCCTTTATAAAGCTGTCCGAATCCGAGTCCGAATCCAAGCCCAATCCCTGTGTTTGCTTTGTTATTAGAAGCCATTATATTTTACATTCTGTGGTGTGCCACTCCGGCCCTCAAGCGTCCAGTGGTGGGTGGGAGCATCAAATTTAATAAGCCATCAACTTTTATTGTCTATTTGACTAACCAACTTTATGGCCCCTTATCTT
This sequence comes from Drosophila subsilvestris, assembly GCA_035043285.1. Classification (NCBI taxonomy): domain Eukaryota; kingdom Metazoa; phylum Arthropoda; class Insecta; order Diptera; family Drosophilidae; genus Drosophila; species Drosophila subsilvestris. The sequence continues at coordinate 836,041 of JAWNNB010001795.1, forward strand.
CTCACTCCCTGCCGCCACTCGCAACCGCAACCGCAATCCGTTTCGTGCATACAGATCAGCCAGGGCTGGATACTCGGACCGGAGCTATGCGATATCTGGACCTCCTGCGATGTCCTCTGCTGCACTGCCTCCATTCTGCACTTGGTGGCCATTGCCGTGGATCGGTAAGTAATTACTTAGAGAGCTTACATAGCCAGCCGACATTTGATAAATTGCCTCAAAAGTCTACTTGTAAGTGGCGTGTAAGACAAGCCTTAAGCTCTGCCGCTCCCCTCTCCTATCTCACTCTCTATCTCTCTATCTCTCTCTCTGATGTGTTTATTTTTACATGTATGTGCTGTATGTGTGTATGTATGTATGTTAAGCGAATCAATCAATCAAGTTTTTAACATGTCAAATCTCTTTACAAATCCACTTGGCAACAAGAACGTAATGCACAGGAAAAGAAACCCTAAACCGAATCTAAAACAGGAGAAAATAACTTGTAAACATTTCAGGCTGAGCAAAAAGGCAACACGAATGGGGAATACCCTGCAAGCACTCACAAAAATGAAATGATAGAGAGAAGAGAAGAGAGAGAGAAATGCGTGAATTTCAAAGTTATTTTGGTTCTTTTTGGAGCCTCAAAGGAACTTCCTTTTACCAAAATAAAAACTTAGTTTGTGGTTTCTCTTTGGCAAGCTCACCAATCAATCGACACACACACACACACACATACAGCATACACGTCTACCATTTCCTTTCGCTCCATTCACACTCCGCTCGGATGGCTATATCAATTTAAAATATATATATCTACACGTACATACAAGTATATATGTATGTATGTAGTCTGTCGTGGCATATGCCATAGGAAATATACACATGGCTGGATGCATGCCATCAATCAATTTGTGGCAAACATTTCAATCAATCGATTAAAAAACAGTACGCAAAATGGCAAACAACAAATGGCAACAGCAGCGGGGTGACAGCATTTATTGTGGCTCTGTTGTGAAATAGGGAAAAACCAATTGCATTTCCAGTATTCTTCTGGAAAAAGGGTGAGAGTACCCAAGAGCAAGGCGACTCGCTGTCGTTTCGAATGTCAATTTTATTGCCAAACATCCAATGTCAGCTAATTTTCGTGCACTTGCCACCAATGACAATGGCAGGGGCCCAAAGCTGGAGGGGAGAGTGTGGAAATATTGCAGCCCCTGGCTGGCAGTTTTACGGCCACTTAGCTGCAAGATTGCTGCAATTTTCCAATCGTCCCGCACAGCGTATACGTAATGTCGTTTCAATGAGCCCATTGCACCGATAGAGCGAGAGAGAGAGAGACGGACCGAGGGACCAAAGGACCCATGACACTTTTCCCACTGTGTTTTTAATGTACACTCAAATGCAGGGCCAGGCAGAGAGGCGGGGACCAGTCCGTGGGCGCATTGTAATTTCCAAAATGTTTGCTGCATTTGAGCGGCTAATTTCATTTTATTGAGGCCCGTATCGGTTGCACAGCTCCAGGCCTAACCAGTGCGCCGTTCCGTTCTGCTCCGCTTTGCGCTCCTTGCAATTCCCCCATGAGCTGAAATTATATGGCCGCATTAATTGGCTAAGTTGCTGGTCAATGCGGGCCAATTATTTCGCGGTTTCAATTAGAGCACAGCCGGAGCGCCCGACGTGCCCATAAATAATGCAAATCGCTTTCTTTGCCACAGTGGCGGCACCAGGCGGCACCAGGCAGCGCTGAGGTGCATACGCAATATGATGGCTGGAATTTCGGATATGTGCCTCATTAAAATTCAGGTCGAATTGTTTGTTATTTGTTCCTACGGCCAATGAATGCATTCAGCTATTGCCAAATTAAATATTTTTGCGGTCGGATGTTTAATTTCAAATTCATTTGGTGTGATTTTTTTTTAAGCCTTTCGCTGTGGCATTCATTTGATGAATCCGCCACACATTTGCGATATTTGCTCTATTAAATTGTGTGTTTATTTGCTGAGCTCTCAAAAAGATTATTTTTCCTTTGGAAATTCCTTTGGCTGTTATTGGCATGCGGTCAGGTACTCGTATGGATGGATGGATGGATAAATGTTTGCATGGATGGATGGATGGCCATCGCTGATGTCGTTGTGATGCGGCTGTCAATTGGCAAATTGAAATGCTGGCTCCGCAAATTGCCTGTCAATAAACAAAGCCAAGTGATGCCTAGATTTCGCATGCATATCAATCAGCACAAGCCCCGGCTTTGGCTTTCACAGTAACGGCCATGGGCACGGGAACGGGCACGGGCACGGCCACTGCCATCGGCATCGGCATCTCACAAATGCCATTTGCCTGTCAGCTGGACACCGAAAAGAAGACACGAGTCTTAGTTCACATTATGATTGTGCGAAGGCAGGAATGGAATGGCAGCAAGCACTTCCATCTCCAAGGGAAAGTATGCAAATGACGAGGCATGACAGCAGCGATGATTTGCCAGAGTGGCACATCACGAAGAAGAGCTGGCAGACACGGACAGACCCAGAGAGCTAAGGGGAAACAATTACCCGAAAAAGACTTACGGGCACATTTTATTTGTTAGTTGTCACTTGATATTTAAAATGGAAAGTCTTTGTTTTATCACCAAATTAAATGAAAATTAATGTCATTTTAAGCAACAAGGCAGAGCGACCCAGAGCAACCCAAAGCGACAGAGAGAGAGAGAGAGAGGAGCATCCAAAACGAAGACAAAGACAGAGCTTGTGCATTAATAAATTAAGTTTGTCAAACGGTCCTTGCTTTGCTCTGCCCTCCTGCCATCCTGCCCTCTGCTCAGACCCCCTACTGAATGATAAATAGTTCCTGAATTTCGACTACAATAATATTTGCAAGTATTTGTCGTTAGGGCTGCCGAATCGTTGACAATGTGCCAGGACGGAGTAGAAGTGGAATGAAAGTTGGGGCGGAGCATGGCTAACATTTTCCGAGTTCATTTTCCATGTCAGTAATTTTTAAGCAATTAAGACAAAGTGCCAACAATATTTACAGAAACGAGAGCCTGAACCGAATGAAAACGAGCAGAGAATAAACTGAGAGAGCAGTGGCAGCAGCAGTGGAAATGGTTTTCCCTTTCGCTCTTTCTGTAGCAGTACAAATATGCCAGTAGAGTGTTGGACCAAAGGGGAGAGTACCAGCGGCGACAAATGGCGCACAGACATTAATCTTTATGACACTGACCCAATGCTCCGCTTCTGCTGATTCTGTCGAATGCCGCTCGAATATATGCACATACATAACACGCTCTCCTCCCACACACACACACACTCATACAATCGTAGAGATGTGCATAAATTTCACGCTCTGCATGCTGCTGACGTCATTATTAGTGGCAGCACACACACAAACACAAGCATACAGACAGAGTCTGTCTGTCTCTGCAGCCACCCAAAATGATAAATGCCCCCACGGCTTTGTATTGCACGATGCCCGAAAAGCATTTAAATGCCAAGTTTTTTGCCGCCTCTCCCGCGGGCCCTGTCCTGTTAGTGTTAGCCCCTGGCATAGCAGGTTTATGGTCGGAGCCGTGTTTCCCTGATTGCCGGACTCCTAACCGCATGCTGGCCAACAGTTTGTCGGCCTCTGCCAGCTGCCTCGAATGTTTCTGTTGTCAGTGAGGTTGCTGCTGTTCATGCTGTGTGCATTCACCACTACACAAGGCAGCTCTGTCCCAGTGACAACGTCCTGCTGCTGCTGCTGTTGTCCTGTTCATTTTTTATCTTTCTATTTTTGTTCACACATTTATGGCATTTTCAATTAAATTTCAATTAAGTTAACATAGTTTTTCGTAAATATTTTACCATTTGGCACTTAAAACGTAATTACATGTTCATATTCGTTGGCCATCATCGATGGAGTCTGTGGATTCCGGTCTTCAGTGTTTGTATTGCTGTTGCTGGTTGTTATTTTTGTTCGTTGTCCCCCTAACCGCAACAACACTGCAACAACACCAACAAACATAATGGTCAACAACAGCAACAGCAACTACGAACGAGTATGCACTGACCCGGCGACCGCAGTGTCCCTTCCATGTGCTCTGCCATGTGTAATTGTAATTGCTCTTGTCAGATTTTTTTTTTTTTTTTGCAGCTTATGCGCATGGTGTGAAAGCCAAAACAGTGGGAGCAAAAAGTATGACCATTGAAGTGTGCGAAAAATATGCGAACGATTTATTGAAGTAAAAGGTGTGAATATTTAATTTATTAACCAGTACAAACTGTCGGTACATTAAGGAAGGAAGTTGTTTTTTAGCATAAAAGAAAACGAGTGTACATACGTACATATATGTACGTTTTTATGCAGATGATCTCATATTAGAAATCATAACAATTTTGATTCACTTAACTTAAATGAGAAAACTTTTTCGCGGTACTGTTGTTGGGCGCTTGGTGTAAGTGCAAATGCACATTGTACTTATTTTACATAATTTTCATGCTGTCGCGGAGCATTTTAGGCAAAGCTTGCAGCTTAACCCAAACCCCCTTCCCTTATCCCACCGCAATGCCGCAACTTGTATGTGCAGCATGTGGCAGAGTGTGTATACGGTCTGCAGGGATGTGGAAAGTTTGGTAATTGCCCAAATGTGTAACGAATTTTTGGGCAACGGCTTCATATGTATGTATTTAGCATGTACATACGTAGCATGCGTACGAGCATCAAAACAAGCTAAGGCTGGCAGATTAGGGATTGGCCAAACAAAGGCATAACCTTAATTAAATTGGCAGTTAAACAAACGCATTTAACAGTATAATTAGTTTTCGTGGCACGCATGCAGAGTAAGAGAGAATCTCCGAGAGCAACGGAGAAAATACAGAGCACGCTTCATTTGCTTTACTCATTTGATTTCACAAACATACTCCTAATGTGTGTGTGTATCTATGGGTATGTGCCTGTATGAGTGTGTGTGTGTGTGTGCAGTCCTTTTCAAATGTTTAATGAGACAAAGTGGCAAACAGACGACTCGACGACGATATTGACTACGACGACGACAGGCAACCACAAAGGCAACAGGCCACCAGATCAGATCCGAGCAGAGCAAACACACAAAAACCAACCAGGCAATAAAACCGGATATGTTACTAAGACATTTATGTTATCTGCTAATGCCCCCCGCCCCCACCACACAAAGGCACACATTTCTACACTGAGGGAAACAGAAAGGTTCCCAACTCGAATGAACAAATAGGCGCCATATTAACTAAATACTCGTAGTTGAATTAAGTTCGAGTTTCATGGATAAATCATGCGAGAATTTTCCTGAATTTTCAGTCAAAAATACCTGTTGAATTTTCCGCTTATTTTTGGCTTTTGCAATCTACTTAAGTAATTATTCTTTATTATTTTTCTGGTAGAAAAGAACTCCAATCCCAGAACCAATAGACTCTTCTTTTGCCTGAGTGTATGTATTACATGTCGAAAATGTAATAGTTACAACGACATTTGCAACGAGGTGTTTGTTACATTTAAAGCTCACATTCTCCCCTGCTTCTCTGATGAACTTCCTGGCAGACAGAGCAAGAGAGAGAGTGAGGGAGAGAGCGTGTGTGTAAAGTCCATAAAACAAACAAAGAGAAAGAGAAAGAGAGAGAGAGAAATGGCTTTAAGTGCTGCCTTGTGTGTCCGTATATAAAATTGAGGGCTTATTCAATCTCGATTAGCAGAGCTTGACATAATTCTAATGATTTATGTATTCACAAAATGCCTCAATCAATATTTACGACTACGAGCCGCACAAAACACAAATGGCCGATATATAGGTGAGAGTGTGTGTGTGTGTGTGTGTGTGTGTGTGCAAGGGAGAACCATAAGCACTTCAAGCACTTGAAGGTCTGAGCAAAGTTAAACTAAAATTTACCTAAAATATGTGTTATAAATGTTGGCCCATAATTAAGTTTCAAAGCATTGAAACAACTTCCTCAACCGAATTGATTTTGCATCCGATTGTTGGGCATAGTCGAACTTTTCAAATGAAATGTCAAAGCAATTATAAGATAAACTGCATGGAACCACAGGCAGGCAGACAGATGGACAGAGAAGCAGACAGACAAATGGAGAGAGAGAGAGAGAAATGTGTGGCAAAGAATTGTATGCAAAATTTCCCTTTAAACTGGGGGGAAACCACGAACCCTAAATGTAGGTTTGCCAGAGGAGAGGGGTCCGGAGACCGAACCACTGGACCCACCGCAGTCAAGATGAATTACATTTCTATAACTGTCACTCTGTGTGTGGCTAACCCCAAAAGTGCGTAATTTTCCATTTTGGGCAAAAGGAAATTTGTTCTTTTCTGCTTTTTGTTGCTGGTTTTTGTTGCGTTTGCTTGTTTTGGGGCATAAATCAAAATAATGGCTGCCTTGGGATGATTAATCAGTGCGAAAACTAAATTGAATTTCAAATAAATCAAATCAAATGGAAGCAAATAGGAAAAACGAACAAGAGACCGCAGAATGTTGCGGAAGAAGGCGTGACCAAAGATAAATTGAAATTTTCCAGTTAAATTAAAAGGCCAGACCACCAGGAGAGCAGGCGAGAATGCATTAGAGAACTGAAACACTTTGAATCCTTTTTCAGGGTTTTGTTTTTGTTATTCGAGTATTTCTGATATGAAAATTACTTTTCCACTTGCATTGAAAAGCTTGCGGTCCTATTAAGCCATAAGTAACTGTCCGAGTGTGTTTGCTTGTGGGTTTGTGTGCGCCCCTGTGTTTATTTTTGAGTTAAGCACAGTTTTCCCTAGTAGCCATGTGATTAATGGTCGGTTCCTTGGGTAAAATCGCACAAAACTTGCCCTGAATAGAGGGTAAACTTTGCCCCATAACCACAAGAACAGAGCCAGAAGCAGAACCAGAAGCAGAACCAGAAGCAGAAGCAGAACCACACCCAGAGACCAAAACGAAACCCAAAAGCAAATGGGCGACAGAGCAGGCAACCAAAGCAGTCAACAAGCCAGGCAGCGGCAGCGGCAGCTATCCGGTTAATCCATTGTTGGCCCCCTTAAACACCATCTTTCATTGAATCTTTTTGGCCAATTTCGGATGATGGTTTACATGGAAACCCACTTTGTGAGGACATTGTCTTCGCATCGAGTCAACGGAATTTATTTTCAAATTAAGGATAACTTTTTCCTCTAACCGCCGCTGTTGCTGTTGCTGTTTCCCCTCATTTCCACGGCCGCACAACTGGCACTGGCAACAACTGCCGCATGCAACATGCAAATTGCGGCATAATTGCTTCAGACCGGATTCAGCATCGTCCGAGTAACGTAGACGATTAAGCTTATTAAATATAATTAAGTGTCGCTTCCGTGACATTCCCCACAGTTCTTCTCGCGATCCGATGGCCCACGTAATTATGAAAATTCTTAAATTAAGTAAGGACCATAAATTGGTGCACTTTAATCGACAAAGGCAAAAACCTATGCAATCTCTGTTCCTTCGAATTCTTAAAGTAGCAACCAATTAGCAAATATTATTTTTTACTTATTCGAATTTTCATACATTCGTTGATAAAATTCGTGATAAATTGCTTTGAATTTCTTTTCTATATTTGCTCCACTGCCAAATAAATGTATTAAATATATACTAATGGTAATATAGAACAGAGGCAATACTTTTCCACCAAAGAGCTTCCTGTACCAGGGCACACACAATTACAATTACAGGGTATTGCATATTGAGGTCTGAGACGGTAGGGACGGGCGTATGCAATCAATGCACTGACAGAGTTGCTGACTGCTCGCAGGAAACGCAGCAGGGCAGCCAGACAGTAATCAGCACAGTCGGATGCATCGCAGAAATATCAGGAGCAGGTTGACAGTGGCAGGCAGCAGACTCTGCTCATCTTTTGTTTTCTACTTGTAATTTACATAAGTTTTTTCATAGGCCTCCGTCTCACCGTCTGTCCCGTCTGTGTGTCTTCCTGTTTTCCTGTCTCCCTGTCGTAAATTACAATTGCGGGCCTCCTCCTCAGGGTACGCATAGGCCACGCACGCATCTCTCTCTCTCTCTCTCTCTCTCCATTTCTCGTTTTTATGGGGCAAGGGGTCGTGTAATCAAGAAAAGACGCATCCTGCGCCAGCTGTGCGGCAACTAGGAAACTTTTACCAAAGCCCAGCCCTATATTTTATGGATATTATATCTCTTACATTTTATTAAAAGAATAAACCAAAACTTGCAGCCTTCTTCTGGGCCCTCGTCTATAGAGAAATAAACTGAGCAAAGGACGGGGGACACAATATTTCAATAATTATTTCTGTCTCTGTTATGCCAGCAACTTTGTCCCGCAATATTAAACTTTGTTGACCAAATAAGAGCACTAGAGGCACAGATTTCCCCTCCATCTGTTTTGCTGTTGGTCTGCCATGTTTGGTGGGCCACGTAAGCACGTTTTAAATTGAATTTCGCTGTGAGAAAAACGTAGCCAAGTAGCTCAGGGGAACAAATAGGAGCAGCAGCGAGGACCGCTTGTCAGACGCAGTAATCATAGCAGCAAGAGAAAAGGAGATGCTACATTAGTTGATTCCAGGTAGAGACAGAGCAACTCTTGATACACTCAACGATCCCAATAAAGCGCATTAAATACGATAATTGATTTCAACAGCATTTATTGCGAGCACTTGACAGCGTTAAAAGAGTTTTGCGGGAAAAAAAAGGGGAAGGGGAAGGGGAAGGAAAAGGAGTGGTGGCAGCAAATAAGCCGAACCCAATTAAATAACAATCATACGACACATTGAACCAGTTGACACGGTAATGAATTCCAAGTGGAACTGCAACATTATGCAAATGTATTTAATCACAGTTTCCACATGAACGAAATTAACAATGCTTATTATAAATGATTAAACTATAAAAACCGGAACAAAGGAATGAAGAATCATCAAAAGCTTCCGATTTACCTATCAGAAATAAAGAATAATTTATAATACTAGGACCTGGCATATCTTCTCAATATGTTTTAATATATATATACATATTTTCCGTTTTGGAAAGACATATTTTGGCAGTTAGGTTTTCCGTACCACCCCCCGAACACACAGCTCTGCTGCAGCCTGATTTACACTTGGAAAAGCACTTACAAAACAACAGCCGTGGCAGCACAATTTTTGGTAGAAGAAACATTATTTTCACCCATTGTTTTGTCTTTGGAATTGTTCGCTGGGAACCCTCCGTTGTTGGGAAAGGGAGCGAATAATTTAGCAAAAATTTAACCATGCCACAGATGCCGCAGGGCGTAGTACAAAACAAAACTATTATATGGCCGTACACACATGTGTAGCATGCCCTCACACCACACACCTCAGACCTAAGCCATCCCCTGTACGAGTGATGGTTGCTGCATTTTCCCTGTTGTTCGAGAAACAAAAACATATCGAAAAAAGGGTCAGCCGCAGGTGAAAGCTCTTCTTTATGCCTTCCTTTCTTTTTTTTATATATATTTTTTTATTTTTTATGCCCCACGCTGAGCTGCTCGAATGTAATGCAATCGATTAGCTCTTGGTTGGGCGAGTGGCGAAGGCACAAAACATAAACCACGAAAGCAAACATCGGGCGACGGGCATCAAATATGCATTGAAATGGGAATTGCAAGGGACCCACCGATGCGATGCGTAGATAAATATTGACGCTCGCCACTTGACAATGCATATTTGAATAGCTATAAACGTACATACATACATACATATATGTATAACAATTCAATTAATTATGAACAGCTTAAAAAGGATCCCGTCGGATGCGTGGCTTTTGTTCTAAATGGATTTTTTTTAATGCGTTTGTGGCTTTCCGGCAATTTCCTTGAAGCGCTCTCGGGGGGTCGAGTGCATCGAGTTGATGGTTTTGTTGATATTCACACTGATGGGAAATCGTTCAAAAAAAATTGAGGGCTGAATGGAGCTCCATCTTTCTTTGTTCTTTGTTGTAATCCTCTTAAACAGGAACGTTCCGCAGATTCATTTTGACAGTCAATTACGAGCGGATTACCCAATAAGAAGATGAGCCAAAATTAAAAGTAAAACCCCCTATGGGATAATAACTCATGATTTTATGAGCAGACCATTCCCCTCCTTCACTTTCTCTTTCTTTTTGACAAGTTTTCGGGATTCACAACCGAAAGACAAGTTAGACAAAAAGAAAATGAATAAATTGATATGAGCAAGGCGAAATTATGTTGAAAAACTCCTTAAATAACACACATGCTACAATGTGGGCGTCACGCCCCCTCCTGTAAGAGGCAGGCAGCTGTAAGAGTAATGAGCTTTTTGTGTGCTAGGCGCAATTTTTAAATGCATTAAAAAGTGTTACACTCGAGTGCCGCACATTTATCACACACTCCAACAGCGAGCGGATGGAGAGGACAGACTGAAGTCGAGGGGGACCCTCCGGGAGAGCAGCATAATGGAAAAAATCGCATTTAAATTGTTTGGCTCACAAATAAATTGTTATAATTCATCACTCAACTTAACTTGGCGACGAAACGTCTCTGGGATAAATTGATTGACTTCAATTCAATTGAATTTTCACAGCATCGCATCCAAGAGTGAGGGTGGGGGGGGGGAGTGCCTAAAAAGGCGGCCATATACCACCCATAAAAAATTATTATGCTTTTTTCGTATGAGTTATATAAATTGCGGCGCGGCAATACTTTGACAAAAGCATGACAGACACTTTATTAGGTTTCGCTATTAATTTGCATGGATTTTTCATTGCGTATGCACGGCACAGCGATTCCTATGAAAAGGCCTGCTCTCCTCCTCCACAGCCCAACAAAAAGTGCGGAAAATACAAAAAAAATATATATATTCAAATATATTGTATGTAGTACGTAGAGCAGCGCGCAGTGACAGCGAAATCAAAAAATTCCATTAATTTTAAGCAGTCAATCAAAATTGGCAACTCGAAGTCGATTATATTATGCTAATGAATATCAGAATGGCAGCGACTTGGACACTGAAGTTTTCTCAGACAGAGGGCACTGCTGGCTCTGGTAGATAGCCTGACAATCAGATTCGGTAGCACAACATCCAGAGAGTCAGATCCAGAAGCCCACATCCTCAGAGTCTCTGAATCATAAACAGCAGCAGAGTCAGAGTCAGAGTCTGGCACAGGCCAGACATAAGTCATCGACCAGCATCATCATTCATTATTATTTATTATTTGTATGGCATAAATGGCATATGAACGAGTACGAGTGTGTGTGTGTTCTTAATGCGGGATGATGAGTCAGACAGAGACTGAAAGGAAGTGCAACTTAAAGTGACTCTGGATTGCCATAGAACAACGACTTAACTCTGTGCAGCATTGGACATTTCATTAGTGTACTTATAGTACTTATGTATATGTACCATAAATGTTTGAGGTTTGATATTTATAAAGCTGTCATTTCAAGTGTAGTTAAATTAAGTTATGCCCGAGTGGCCATTCATAGCCATTCACATGGCACATGTATGTTGATCCCATCGACTAGTACTGTCCATCTCGAGTGCTTTGCAAACTCAATTAATGGTTGATTTCTGGCTTAAAGTGGGGGAAAACATAACGGATGCCATCTAGACAGGGCACAATAATATTTGTTTATGCAAATTGAATTTAATTACAACATAAACATGCGTCATGACTCCACTCATGCTCCCTTCTGGCTAAAAGAAAATGAGCAAAATGCGTAGCAGGTCTTGCCAGAATGTGAGATATTTTCAAATTTGCGGTTTCCTAGCGTTAATTTCGAAAAGCCGCAGAAAAGATGAATGGATGCCGAAGGCGAGGCAGATGAGATTTAGGCGCAGCCTGTGACCTCTGAACTCTCTTCCATCTCTCTCTCCCTTCTCCTTCTCATTATCTCCCATCTTTCACTCTTTCTGTAGCTATTAGTAATTTAATAGCAACATCATCAGCAGCCGCACACATTACACATCCTTCGGCATCGCCATTGAGTGGAATAGTTACCCACACACACTCGCAACACAAAATGAGAATAGTTGTCTGTGCGAGTGTGTGATTGTGTGTGCTTTTGGTTTGGTTGCGCGTGTGTGTGTGTGTGTGTATGCCACGTAACGTTTTAAAAACTCGTTTAGCCATGTTGTTGAACCCAAAACCAAGTGGAAAACTAGCTCACAGAGACAGGAATACCGCGAAGAAAACGAAAAACCGAATACACAATGCTCTAACTAAACTTTAAAGAAACAATTTAACGTTCAAAAAACTAAATAAAACCAACCCATAATCAATTCCCTACCAATCTTATGTCAACTTAAGCTCAGCAAAACTCTCTTGACTCAATCTCAGCCCACTCCGGCCATACAATTTAGGGTTTCTTTGAATCTTAAATCATCTATTTGAATACTCCTAACAAACTTCTGCCAAAAGCCAAGTTACCTTCCATTTGTGATGTACCAAAAAATGGAAATTTGAAAAATGCCTCAAACGCTCTCTCACACTCAGCCACTCACACACAAACGGATACACAGACAAGGCATACATGCATAAAACATGTTTTGGCAAAAAACAAAAAATACAAATACAACAAGTAGGAACAACAACAACACAGTAAAAGGGAAATAGTAACAAAATGCTATGAAAAAGTGAGAGACGGATACTGAATATCGAACACGTTTCTTTACTCTGCCGCTATGCCATATGCGGCTCTGCCCTCTGAGAATGTGTGTGCGTGTGTGAGAGTGTATTTATTCGGGTGTGTGTGTGTGAGTGTTTGCGTGGCAGCGCCTAGATTTATGCAGAATTTCTTTTACATTTATATACGAATAAAAATGTAGGTACATACATATACCAAATACCAATATATAGCAGTATAGAGTAACTAAGCGTCCATGTTTAAGTGCTGCAATTGTAAATAAATTGCTGGGGCATGTTTCTGGTAACATTTATTTGATTCTTCCCTTATCGTTTTTCTTTTCTTTTTTTTGTTTTTAGCTATTGGGCGGTGACCAACATTGACTACATCCATTCGAGGACCAGCAACCGGGTCTTCATGATGATATTCTGTGTGTGGACGGCGTCGGTGATTGTCTCGCTGGCGCCGCAATTCGGCTGGAAGGATCCGGACTATCTGCAGCGCATCGAGCAGCAGAAGTGCATGGTCTCGCAGGATGTGTCCTATCAGGTAAGGCAGCCGGTCACGCCCGCCATCGCACTACCATTTGGCTATGATTTATTTTCGCTATCCATTGCGCAGGTCTTTGCCACCTGTTGCACGTTCTATGTGCCGCTGCTGGTTATCCTGGCGCTTTATTGGAAAATCTATCAAACGGCCCGCAAACGCATTCATCGTCGGCGTCCGCGGCCTGTCGCTTCGGCTGTCAATAATAATCAGGTAAAGTTCAATTTGGATAATAGCATCTCTCAACGAAATTACTTCAATGGCTGGGCACCCATCCAAAATGGGTATAGCAAACGGGGTTATGTTTCATTTATTTTCCACAATTTTAAGGATGAACTGAAGCTTAAGCAGAGTTGAAAGATAACACAAAATAGCAAACTATTTGTTATATCTAAACCATTTAAAGACACACCCTGTATGCTTGAAATTTCCTCATTCGATGCAAGGCAATATCTGATGAAGGGCAATGGCAACCCCCAATAGGCACGAGTTCCACCATCTTGGGACGCAGACCACAGCCTGGCCATTGCAATTATGCACTTCAACGACGTTAACCGCTTTGCGGCCACAGCCACAGAATCGACCCAGAGATAAGGGTCAGTCAAAGGCTAAACCGCAGGCAACATGGCGCAGCAACAGCAACAGCAGCAACAGAAGAAGGAGAAGCAGAAGCTGCCACAGCCACAATCCGTTCATTGCACATGACTTGAGGGAGAGGTGGCCAGGGTCCACGACGCTTTTCCGCTTAAATATGCATAATATACTCTCTTGGATTAGGGGGCAATGGGAATTCGAATGGGAATCGGACTAGAAATTGAGGTAGTAATTAGGCAACATCATCCCAAGTGATTAAAGATGCATTGCAAAGGGACCTTGGAAAGCAAATATATGCGCATATATACATACTCGTTGAATAAAGAAAGGAGAAATGGTATTAAGTTAAGTATGCGCCACGTGTACATTAAAGTCATCTTGAGAGTTTGCCCAAAAAAAAGAGGAGAAAGTTGAGCGATAAGTGGCAGCCAAGGAAACTGACAGATTGTCTTGACATGTATGTGTGTGTGTTTCTAGCTCACTGCGGCAGCTGGTCAAACTAATGCCCGAGCCAACACACACACACACACACAAACACACACCGAACAAAAACTCTAGATAAATTGCAATTTTGTTTTTGTCCAGCACACGAAAATTTCAACAGTTTTCAAGTTATTTGTAGGAAGAGGAAAAGTCATTTTTGGTTTAGGAGAAAAATCTGCTCAACTTAAGCCGAAAGAAAATTAAGATTCAGGTTAGGGTATCTGGCAATTGGTTTCTATTATTTTAGGTTTCTTTCTGCTCTCCTTTTTTTCTCAAGGATTTTTAGACATTTTCTTGTGGGTAGGCGGCTGGCTGCTACTTAGCTTAAGCTTAGTGCTTACTAAATTGAAAATGACCATTTGACGTAGAAATGTTTGCCAGCACTTACCTATACGCGTGCATATATACCGTATATACCGTAATGTATCTATGTGTGTGTGGAGAAAAGCTATGCAAGAGATGGTGGGTGAGTGGGGGAGAGAGATAGTGTGTGCGAGGGGCTGGCAAAAAGTCATTGGAATCACAAATTCAATGCGCAAACAAGACAAGTTGTCCACTATTTGCCAATCGTACACATGTCCTGCCGCATGTCCTGCCGCGTGTCTTGCCCCGTTTGCTGACCCACGGGCTGCCCCTAGTCCTGCTACGTTTTAGCTCCACATGCGTGCCTTAGTTACATGTCAACACACTTACCCGTCCAATCATCCAACCTCCCACCACCCCATACGCCCATACGCATCCATTTAGTGCCACTCACTCTAGTCCCTTCTATCCTCTCTATCCTCCTATTCCCATGCCCTAGCATGCTTGTTGATTTTAAAATATATTTACCCAAAACACACACACACACACACACGCACAGAGTCCGAACAGAGAGCAGGAGGATTTTCCATAGAGTGTGTTGACTATGTGATTAATTTAGAAAGATATTCCAACAAAGTTGTTGCGGTAAACGGAATAAGCACAGCCAAGATTCAATGGGAAGAGCATCTGTGGTTCGATCCTCCTGCTCTGCACAGCACTCTCCTGTTAAACTCTCTTGTTATTCATTGGGTTACTTTTGCTTCGTTCTCTGCTAACTAAATGCTTTCAAATTGAAAATTGCTTTCCTGCTACTTGACGAGGGTCCCCTACATGGTGGGGCAGCAGCATCCGCCGCATCACACACAAAAGAAATATCCATACGAGTCAAACACCCCCCAACCCCCACCCGTTGAGCTTTTCAGCTTCTGTGGTGCGATGCCTAACTATATAACGATTCCGGTGGGACAGGAAATGGATTTTAAGTTAATTGCATTTGCTTTTGGTCTGTTTATTGGGCAAATTACTAAATAATTCGATGGTGCAAATGATTTAAACTGCAGTTGTGGCATAATCGAATTCCCAAAACTATCAAAAGTTGCCAATCCTGAATAATTCAGCCCCAATTTCATTCTCTCACACGCTCTATCTCATTATCTCTCACTCGTTCTCTCTCTCTCTCTCTCTCAGTGGTTTTGTAATTTTAATTGAAATGCAGTTTTCAGTGCTGTCTGATCAGGATCAACCAAACACACACACACTTAGTGATTTATCAATTAACTTGTGGCAGGGGGTGGTGTGCAGCAAATGGCAAATGGCAATTAAGGGAAATTCGATCCAACATGTATTATCTGTAATTCGGCTATTGCCAGTATGTGAGAGCGAGCATCGAACCAGTAAATGTTATTAATAATTCACCAAACAGAGGCCACCCAAATGCCCAGGGACAATACCTATATGTAGATACATATATAGAGGTCCCGATGCATGTCCAAGACACACACACACACACACACTCTCGCCCACTAACTTGACCATCATCGTCGCCATCATCACAATTACATTTGTAACAACATCTCGAACTGATTGCTCCCGATATTGACATTATTTTCATAGCCAAACAAACATGTGACAAAGGCAGTCGAGGACCCGACAGACACATGAGTGAAAAGCATATTTGGCCAACGCGCCATCTGCGACACACGACGATGACGACGTGTTTGTGTCTATCGCCAGAAAGGAAAAATATTCACATAAACCAACAGAGAAAACTGCTCAACAAAAATTCTGTACGTTTTCCAAGAATCGGAAGGAAGGGGAAATCAGAGAAAACTCTCTTCAATGAAACACTTTAAAAGCGTTTAAAAAAATTCCAAACATGAAATAATAGAAATATGATTCTAGTAAGAAACTGCTAGGAAGAAACTTCAAGGAAGAAAATTTTGTAAATTCAATTTCTTTCTGCAATTTAATGGCGTATAAATTGTGAGGAAACTGTTTCGAAAAAGGAAATCTTTAAGTTTAAAGTTTCAAAGCCAATTTTTAAATTAGCTATACAAAATTAAGGTGAACCATTCTTTAAAATTAAATGTGTAAAAGAATTTGTACTTAAATTTGTTCAGAGTCAAAGTGTTGGTATTATTTCCAACACATACATTTTGGCTTGATGCCTTTCTTGCATTTGATTTCATTTTATTTATTGGAGATTTATTTTAATTTCCTTGCTGGCTTTCCTGCTGGCTGTCCTGCTGGTCCTTGGTCCTTCTGAAGTCATAAATTTTGTTGGCCAGTGTAGTTAATACCAGGGCATTCTTGTCACAGACAGGGCCGACATAAATCGCATGAAAGGCACATTATTGAATACAGGCGGCACACACACACACATGTGGCCATACATATGTACACATGTATGTACATATATATTTAGAAAGCTGAACACATGTCCCGGCAAGAAAAACAATTAAATAAGAAAACAATTTACATAAATTAGCCAAAGTGCCAAAAATGGCTAAGGACACAGACGGAAAGACAGGGAGGACAGGAAGACAGAAGTGTATCGTTTATGCCAACGCTTAAATACAAACAAACGAAATTAAAGAAGGCAGAAAGGAAGCCAGCTAGACGTGAAAGTATCGAATGGAATAGAAAGCACATCTACATAAAATACACATTGAGGCTTGTGAGGTTATCCTTATCGTTATCGTTATTGCCTTCCAGCTGAAAAGTATGCTACACAAATGTGGAGAGCGCTTATCGCTCTTATCTCCCAATACACACACGTGGCCATGTTATTTTCTTTGGTATTTAAGTAACACGCAAGTGCCTGAGTACTTAAGTTTTGCGAACTTCCAGTGACAGCATTTCCCTTGAGAGAGTGCCAGATAGGGCGGAGAAACTTGCCTTCTGCAGGCTTTTCCTACGCTCGTTTCATGGAAAAACAATAATGTTTTCCATGCTTAACCACATAATAGAATCAATGACAGATGTCTCTGTCTTGGATCTAACAAAATATTTAACCTCTATTTGGTGAAAGAATCTCGCCTGCCGCTTCCCTGTTATTTATTAATTTCAGACAGACTTCGGGGCCAGCCCGAAGGTCTGTCTTGTCTCCTCTTTCCGTGCGCCTAATTAAGCTTAAACTCTTTAATATTTAATAAGCTATCTGACCGCCCATAGCCCATCCCTGGCTTGTCGGCCTCCGCAACCCACAAGGCACTTGAGGAAAAGTTTGTGCCCTTGGCCGAGAAGCAATTTCACCCACAAAATAAAGGTCACATGAATAGAGCAGCTGTAAATCCATTTAATACTATTTGCGCAAATATTCACACCATTTCTCGGATGGAGCGTCACACACTCGAACCCTTTTCGGGACTGCTTCTCAAATTTCCGCACACAAAAGCAAAATCAGCATAATTTTATTTATTTAAAGCAATATCGACTTTCGAAAGGGTCAACAGCCACGACGACGACGGCGATGGCAAAGATGACGATGCTGTTGTCCATGCCATGCCAAGGCAAAAGGTTCGACTACTCAATTACTTTAATTTGGTGGGATTGAAGGCAACAAAGAAGCACTGGAACTATCTTTGCCAGATAAGAAGGCAACAGCTTTATTACACTCTCTAAATTCGTAGACAGATTATGATTAAAGAGACAACTCTAATTATGTGAGCTACGTATCCCTCAGTATTCAAACACTTCATACAGCCACATAGCTTCCTGCCAGCTCCCTTTTCCTGGGTTAGGAGTCGCAGTTCATTCTAAATACCCTGCCAAAAATAAGTAAAGGATACGCGGCTGTTGGAAAGAAGAAAAATCAAAGAGGTCAAGCGCTGGGAGCAGTCAAGCGTGAAATTTATTTCGGACAGGGCGTGGCCTTCTGGGTGTGGTAGAGGATGCTCCTGGGTGACTGTTACAAATACACACAATTTATTTACGGTACGAAACCGACTTACATATGCATATGGCAGCATCGGCTGCGCGGTGGGGCGAAAAGGGGGCACCGGATCGGATGGGATCTTAAGGCTCAGACTGTGGCGTTTGATATGCGTACAAATTGCGGTTTATTGAAGCGTGAGGCCCAGAAAGCAGAAAAGAAAATGCAAATTTCGCTCGCCCCTAATAATGTTGTGCGAAGAAGTATGAATTTAATTTGAAGTCATGTACAGGTCAAAGGCAACACAGACCAGCCACGGCAGAGTGCAAAAATCAATGCAGATTGAAACTATAGAAACAAGTTCTCAGCATCCCCATCTTCACTCTCCAACTCATTCTATGTTTATCTTGCCTCTCTTACAGCCGGATGGAGGTGCGGCAACAGATACAAAACTTAATCGACTGCGTCTACGCCTTGGAAGATTCTCAACAGCCAAGACCAAGGGCGGAAACCTTGCCGGTGGAGCTGGCGGTGGGGCGGCAGCAGCAGCAGCAGGAGGCGGCGGCGGCGGTGGATCCACAGGCACAGCCCTGTGCCTGGTCGAAGGCAACTCAACAAATACGGTCAACACTGTGGAGGACACGGAGTTCAGTAGCTCGAATGTGGATAGCAAGAGTCGTGCTGGCGTCGAGGTATGTACGAGTACGACGAGATGAGATGAGCAGCAGAATACGTACAGACACTTTTTTGGGTTTAAAGCAAATTTCATAACGCCTGACATGTGCCCAACGATCTGAGCTGAGGCTTTGCTTCCTGTTTCCCAGAGTGCACGCACGCACACAGGCAAACCGAAGCATACGCACAGATACAGACGCACACAGAGATAAGCTGACCAAAAATAAACCCACCAACACCAAGCAGACGGATGGGACGGATGGGATGGATGGGTGATGGGTGGCGACTCCCACTCCCACTTCATCTCCATCTCCAGCTCATTTCTCTCTTTATTATCCAACTATCATATGCCCTGTCTTTGGCCAACCTTCGGGGGATTCAAATGAGTTTTCCTCTTGGCTACCTTTTCGGGGGAGTTTTTCTTTATATTTGCCTGGGGAACCCTTCGGGTTCTTTGCCTCTACTAATGTCTCATTAACCTATCTCCCATCCCAGCAATATGCACTTGAGAATTCCGTGAGCAACATTTCCTGATAATGATCTCGGTGATGTGGTAGGCATTCGCTTCAGGAGGTGTATTTCTTGCACCAGTAAATGTAAATGTAAATATTCGTATATTTCCCGTCCTTCTTAGTAATATTCTACACATATTCTATACAAGTGGATTCCATATACGATGGAATTCCGTTTCTATTCATCCAATCACATCCCTCAATTTGACTTATAATAATTTCCATTATAATACAAAAGTATACGTGAAAATCATTTAAAAGTTAAGGGAATCTGGCTAATGTAACCGAAATGTTGATTGTAATTTGATGGGTGGGCATAGTCTTAAGTGCACGGATAAGATATACAGACCAGGGGCACATTTCCGTCCACTTGAATCGCAAATCCAAGCAAATTACCCGCCACTCGACAGAAATGTCAGCGATAAAATGCAGGCAAAGCTTTCTGTTTATTGGTTGGATGGCTGGGGCAGGGTTTGGGCATTTTGGGTGGGGATTTTCTGATGCCAAATTTGTATTTAGCCGCATTTTATGTACTTCAATTTTGGGGCAGCGATTTTATGGCTAAAAAATAATCCAAAGGGGCCACACATTCAATAATAACACACATTAAAGCGGAGACGGGAAAAAACCATAAAAGAGCAGAGCCAAAATAAATTGCTTGAACGTTTTGTTTGCATTGCCAGAAGGCAGGCAGGCAGGCTGCTCCGTCTGCTACACTGGCATTGCCTCTGCCTCTGCTAGAGACGAGGTGGCAAAGTAAAGTCGAGTGGTCAAAGGTCAGGGAGCAGAGCAGAGCCAAATCGCCAGGTTCGTGCCGGTTAAGTAATAGCAAAGTCAAATATAAGCTGTCACAAGGATACGCTTCCTTCCCCTGCACAGCCAGACAGAAAGGGGAGGGTGGTGGGTGGTGGGTGAGACAAAAAAAGATGTGGATAGAAGGAGCACGAGTGAATCCAATGAAAACAAAACAGCAACAGGAGCCATAGTCAGTTAAAGGTATATTTAACAGAAGGTGAGACAGTCCCACACTCGGGGTACACACAAATTAGTTACAAACAGAAGACGCTGGTCGCGGAACTCCTCACCCACTGCGGAATATACCTTGGAACTGGAAGTCGTTAGATTTTTGGCTCCTTGCATACCCGAACCCTTGGATTCTGGGGCGCCTAACAAGGCACTCAATACGCTTGAGTAATTGAAGAAAATATGTTGATGGCTTATGGCTAACAGCTTTCGTTTCCATTCGCTTGCCCAAAATAACAACGCCAACTGTATTTGGTATTTGCCTTGGCATTGCTTTCCCTGTTGTCCCCATTCCCGGTCCCTCCGACACGCACACAATCTTGTCCATAAGATTAAATATTTACTTGGGAATGGCTTCTGCACACCTCTCATTCTCGTTCGCTTTTTCTGCCCTCTCCCACTCACCCACCTCGCTTGCAAATAAGTGGACAACCGAATAAATAAGCAAACACACACACACACACACACAAACGCAGGGCCAAAAGCAAATATATAAATTTATTATTATAGTTGTGTGCCTGTGTGTGAGTGTGCGTTAAATATGAGCAAAAAGTCCGAACAATCTGCGTGCATGAGCTGGCTCAAAACAAAACAAAAACAAAAGAAAAACAAACAAAAATTGAAAGGAAAACGAAGGAAAAGTGTAGTCGAAATAAATCGAAACAAATGCAACGAAAGTATTTGTTAAGTTTTCCCGTTACATTTCCCAGGAACGCAGTGCATTATTAATGATTCTGTGTCGCCGCAATATTGCCCTTCCTTTGAGGTGCAAAAATTGCAAAAGTCTTCCCCATTGTTCGCCTTTGTTGTGTGTATGTGTGTCTCTGTAAATTAAACTACATTCTGTCTTTACAATTTGAAGCTTTGTTGGCTTCTGCTTTGATTTTTCTTTACTCTCGTCTTTGCTCTCCCGTTGCTTCTGCATCATTTCGCCTCGAACCGTTCACACAAACATTCAAAATGGTATGGCATCTCGTTGAAAAAGAGAACTTTGCGAACCGAAATTGAAAATGGTCGCAACTAGTATTTGTTGGCAGCAACAAAAGGCCAGGGCCAGCAAACACACACACACTATCCTATCCCCATATGTTCCTCATTTCGCTTTTGTCATGGACAATTTGCCAATGGCCATTGAATTTAATGTGCCAGCCCTAAGCCCGACCATTGTTGGCAAGTGCATTTTTTACTTGTTGTCGAATTTGAATGTCTTCCTGTTGTCCTGTCCCCAGGACGAGGGCACATCCATTACACGCGCTTATAACAATATGTTCCGCAATGTATTATGCTATCAACGTCGTTAAATTTATTTGGTCCAGGCACCAACGGGCCATTAATTGAACATGGGCTTATTCTTCCTTATACATATATATACTAGTGTATTTACCTGCAGTCGGCCATTTGGTGATGGACAGCGTACTAAACAGAGAAAGATAATTACTAAATTGATCACTTTTTGCACACATTTGTGTGTTTGTTCTGATGAAATATACTGATATCGATAACGATATTCTTTCTTTACTGCACTATCGATAAGACAACGATTTTTCAATAATATAATATAAAAATAATAGTAATATTTCGGACTAAGTAAATCTCCAGTTCATAGTTAGTAGATGAGATAATATACATACCTTTCGAACCGAATTTACGTGTATAAATTATGATCGTGTCGTGGCAATACTATCGGCTGCTCGTGATGTCCCTCCTTAATTGCTATCGCTAGTGTTTGGCGCCAGCTGTGACCCATAGACACAATTTATAACACATAAAGTTAATTTTAGCACTTTACGCTTCTGCACATAATGTAGCCAGGCCGTTGGGCCACTTCCGCCTTGCCCACACCTATGCACGGCTCAAATTACAGGTGATTATATGAATTTTAGTGCCTAGTCAAGCCCCGGACCCCGACCGGCACCACCTCAAATATGTAACATCCGACAAATTGGCTCTCGAGTAGTCAGCCCTTTCTGCAGGCACGGCGCCACGGCACTCTACTGTGTGGCGCTGCCTGATAAGCAGGACTAGGCATCGTTTGGGGTAGGGTTGGGGATGTTGGCCCAGAATGGCCAACAAGCTTAACGAAAGCAAATATTTACACACTGATTTTATTCATTTACAAAATTTATAACCTCAGCTGGTGGCGGGCGGTAAAAGTGCCATGAAAATTGACGAGCCCGAGCCCAAGCCCGAGCCTGGGAAGAAGCAGGCGGGCGGCAGAGCCCTACTAAATAAATTTATGAATGCAATCCGAATGATTGGTACGCGCGTGTGGCCAGCGCTGATTTAAAATGCTAATTTGGCGTATGAAATTTGACTTTGGTCGTCCTAAAGCGGATCTGTGAGAGATGTTTTAAATGTTGAATGTTCCCTTGCAGGCGGCACCACCACCACCCAGCACATCGGGCAACCAGATAGCCACCGTCTCCCACCTGGTGGCCCTGGCCAAGCAGCAGGGCCAGGCGGCAACAAAGTCGCTGGAAACCAATGGCGCTGTGGAGATTGGCAACGGGGAGCAGGAGGCAGCAGCCACAACCGCAACATCAGCAACGCCGTCGGTGGCCACGGGCACAGCAGCAGCAGGGGCAGCGTCAGCAGCATCACCCACAGCAGATGGGGAGGAGAGCGAACAGGGCAAGGCGAATGGCTCGGGGGCTGCCGTGGAGGTGCTCGAGGATCCTCAACTGCAACAGCAGCTGGAACAAGTGCAGCAACTACAAAAAAATAACAAATCCGGTGGCGGTGGGGGTGGAGCCAGCACTTCGAATGCCACAACGATTACATCAATATCGGCACTGTCCCCACAGACGCCCACTACGCCGATAGGGGGTGGCGGCCCTGTGGCACCGCATGCGGCCGGTCCGATGACGGCCAAAACCAGTATGCTGACAAGCTGCAACCAGGAACATCCGCTGTGCGCCTCCACCAGCTCCATGCCCGTGACGCCCGAGCCGCGATCCAAGCAGCACCCCGGCTCGACATCCCATCCGGCGACGCCCCAACAGCAGCTGTCGAGCATTTCCAATCCCATGCAGAAGGTGAACAAGCGCAAGGAGACGCTGGAGGCGAAGCGCGAACGGAAGGCGGCCAAAACACTGGCCATCATCACGGGCGCATTCGTCGTCTGCTGGCTGCCCTTCTTCGTGATGGCACTGACGATGCCGCTGTGCGACGCATGCCAGATAAGCGACAGCGTCGCCTCGCTCTTCCTCTGGCTGGGCTACTTCAACTCCACCCTGAATCCGGTAAATAGAGCATATAGGTTAAGTCATTGCAAGATATTTTAATTGTAATTAAGCCGTGGATGAGTCAGAAGAAGGGCGACGGATTTTAGCGTCCTAATTTTACGTATTCCCAATCCTTGTTGTCCAAGGGGCACACATGACGCTCCCGCAGCCAGCGAGCGATGCAGTGCTGATGGTAGATGTGCTGGCATATACCCGTAGCAATGGTGCAGTCCTCGATGGTGATTTCATTCTCACTGGCCTGGCATTCGATGCAAACATCATTCATTTGGTTGCGGCAAATGGCGCATAGATCGACGGCAATGTCCCAGGCCCAAATTGCAACGGCGCTCCACTTCTTCACCACAAAACGTGGCACTTTAGTGACGCCGCCGATGGCGATGCTGTCCGATGGCGGCTCCTTATCCACTTCCATCTTATTATCGTCTGACATTTTTTATTTGTAAATTTTTAAGTTATCAGCAATTATGGTGATGTGTGCTGCAGTCGGAGTCTCGAATGAAAATGACGCATGGATTTTCCGGAAACGGAGTTGCTTAGTTTTGACAATTGAAGCCAAGATAACGTCTCATTGAACACGTCAGAAATAGTACTGAATGAACTGGTTCTTTTAAATCAACGAAATATGTGTAGATTAAGTATTTATTTAATTTTTAATTTAATTGTTATTAGCGTTGATTAATTCTTACTTAATTATTCTCACACCTTTCAGGTTATCTACACCATCTTCAGCCCGGAGTTCCGGCAAGCTTTCAAGCGGATTCTATTCGGCGGACACCGGCCAGTCCACTATCGCAGTGGGAAGCTTTAGATAGTGCACGCGAAGAGGCGAAGGTGAGTCCTGTCCTTCTGCTGTTATTACATTATCGCGATTGACCTTTCGAGGCACACAGAAAATTGCATTCGCTTTTATGTGTTTCCAATTTGTGTCTGCGGTTTCTATTTTCAATCCACCGTAACCTGATATTGATATTGCTGCCATTGAGTGGAGTGTTTATTCGAATTGAAGGTCACGGATGTTGGCCGCTGCTCATCTCGTTGGGGCGCTTTTGGCGTTCAATTTTCACTGGCATGACGGCGACGGCGACAACGAGCCGCATTCGCATTTGGCAAGCAGACAAACAGCATTCTGCTGCCATGGATTGCGAGCGAAGAGGGCTTGAAACAATTTATAAACTTTTTGGGGATGGAGCAGAACTTTCAGCAGGCAGCAGGGCGACGAACGGGCGGGGCCGGGCCGGGCCGGGCTGGCCACTCAACTGTGGCTAAAATGAAAGTTTTATCAAACCTTTATCGGTGCTGTCATCTGCATGCGACGATTTGGATTTGGTCAATGCAGCCACCGGATCCACCGGATGGGCGAGCGCACAAGCAACTCCAGACGCCAGCGGCCATTAGAATTATGCCACAATGCGAATTACATTTGCATGCTCCCAGAGCCCCAGAGTCGCTCCCACTACCCACTGCCATATACTGGTAGGGGATGGATGGATGTATGGATGCTTATCTACAAAGACGCAAGGGGCGCACAAGTTATCGGAGCAACAGCTTTGAATAGTTCCATTTGCATTGCATTGGGACGGGCCCAGAACTGGAGCAAATGCCGAGCCCCGCCCAGTCGACCCATCTGCATTTGGCAGCAGCTAAATCCCAGCCTTTCATTCATTCATTTCCAAAGGCAACATGAAAGTTAAATTAAGTAACATTAATTTCGAAAATTTCTGCTAAGTTTGGCGCCTGTGCATTTGAATGAACTTTTCCCTGAATAATCGGATATAAAAGTTTTCCACCCCACTCCCACCCCACCCACAGCCACACACTTTGCTAATGAATCTTGTAAATTGGACTCTTTTTTTTCCAGACGCTTCTGCTAAGCCGGCAAGTGGATGCAGGCAGGTCTTTCCTCTTCGGCGGTACACAACAGATTCGAGGCAGAGCGAAGCAGAAAATAAAAACAAAGTATACTAAATGATGACTTACGATGGTGCCCCACCCCAATCCCCAACCCCCAACCCCTAGATCGTACGAGTGTAAATAGTTGAGCTAAATGTGGTTAAAATTAATGTTAATGTTAACGTTTATGTTTACCTATGCAAGTACGAGTACTATACTCGTATTATAGTTAATTCGCTGTTAGATCTAGCTAAAATTGTAAATGCCAAGTGGAGACTGTTTTTGGAAGCAAACTGAAGCGTTGAATTGATTGAAATGCCACCAAGAAATACAAAAATCTATATATACATATTATGTATAATCAAAATAATTAGTTTTAAGCTGCTAAACCCCTCCCCATCAACGAGTAAATATACACACTCACAAACACATACTTAGAGCTCTCTAATTCCTAAACTTTTTATGTGTGTTTTTGAACTTGATGTGCATTGTATGTAACTTAGAATATAACTCTATAGATGATAGCGTTCGTTTCCTCTCCCTCTCTCTATTCTGCTTCGAGGGAATGGGACGTGTGTATGGGGGAACCAAGGCATTGGAATCGTTATAACTGAAGCAAATACTCGATTATGTATGTATGTATTGTATATTATTATAGCTAAATAGCGCCGCCATCTAGATACATTCAATGTGTGCAAATGATCTGCGCCATTGGCATGTTAGGCTTAAGAAAATTTGTTGAACATCTTACTATACGAGTACATACTGTATTATTCGATAGATACTAGTGTAAAGTGAATTAATGGCATTGTCGAAACCCAAAAACCAGTTTAAATGAAATTTAAACCTATTGTTAAAGCCACACCTAGGTAAATTGCATATGTACATATGTGCATTTAAAGTTGTTGCATTATTACTAATACTAAGTACTAATACGAGTTGGTTATTATGGGCAAGGATTTCTTTGAATAAGATGGCATATTGTTAGCGGTAAACAGTTTGTTCGCCTATCTAAGGCTGGAAGAACTTGTAATATTTGAAGAGCAAACTACTTTCGGGAAAAATGGGTAAAACATAATTAGCAAAAACAAAACAGACACGCAACAAATAGTGCGGCATATTCTAGTTAAGATTAAGCGAATATCACAATATTTTACAAAACTACTCGAAACCGAAATCAAAACTCTATCAAATCTTTAAGCAGAAAACATTTCTTAGACCCTAAGTGTTTACAGATATACATACACATACACATGTCTATCTATGGATAACAATAGAAGTTAAAATCAAGTCGCATTTGTCCCATGCCAAAGAATAGTTCTGCACAACACCCACACCACTTATCAATCAAAATTTAAATCTGCCATGGGCACTTCTTTGTTTGATTTCGATTATGTTTACTTCAATCGTTATATTTCGTTCAAACATTGGCGCGCATTTAGGAGAGAACTATTGCTTGGCATGAGAGACAACTGGAGACTTGGAGCCACTCATCAAACTAACGAAATTACTATAAACTACATTGGCTGCAAATTAAATAAAATAAAAATTTAAATTTCATTCAAATGACAGTTGCTACAACCAGCTTTTATTTCTAAGGTGAAAAAGGTAATGTTCATTGGGCCCACAGTGTGCTGAAAGGGATGCGAAATCTGATTACGATGTTATTTTCCCCTTCTGCAGACAGTGACAGGTAATGATTCGGTTTTAATTCTAAACTAAACTTAACTAATGATCGCCATCAGTACAAATTATTTACATTGTACTTCCCCTTGCTGTATACTTCCAATTCGAACTCAAGTTATGACAAAGCGAACGCCAATTGGTGGGTGATACGTTAGGTAATACCTTAATTATACCCGTACTCAAAGCTTTAATGGGTATATTGTATTTGTGGTAAAAGTGGATGTGTGTAACGCAGAGAAGGAAACGTTTCCGACCCCATAAAGTATACATATATATTCTTGATCAGCATCAATAGCCGAGTCTCTTTCCGTATGTCCGTCTTGATGAGCGCCTAGATCTCAGAGACTATAAGAGGTAGAGCAACCAAATTTTGTTTCGAGGCTCATGTGATATCACACTGCTACAAGTGTATTTCAAAATTCCGCTGACTGAGTACGAGTAGAGTCGCGCCCAGAAGCGACTCACACGTTCCTTCTCGTTTTGTATTTTCATTCGGAAGTGTACATATGTATGTACAACAATTACTTGTACTCTACGATTACAGAGTATACAAATTATTTAAGTATCACTCGTCATCAGCTGTGGCATTGGATTTAATTTGGCACTTATATCGGTCAACGACCCAATTCATTAACGATTACGTGAGGTAAGCCCATCGTCATAGCCACTATCTGATAGCACATGCTCGTACAATATATGTACTACTACTCGTGCTACATACTAACCCAAATAATATCGAGATGGCCTGACAGACTGCTCAGCTGGGCTTGATGATGTCTGCCTGCCTGCTTGCTTGAGTGGGCCAAGATAAACTGCTGCCAGAGAATGCGGCGGTTATCAACGTGGAAGTAAGAGTAGCAGTGGCAGTCCCAGTGCGTTGCAACACCCTTGAGCCATGCCCAAGTGCTAGCCACTGCGATTAGATGGAGCCATATCAGCAAGAGCAACAGCAACAGCAATATCACTGCCTTTACCTGTATAAATAGCAACGGCATTGTCACGGCCTGTGCACACGGCCATGGCATCTACCCAACTACGATCGTCAGTCTCCTCTACGCTCGTGCAGTGGCTCCTCCTCGCAGCACTGGGCGTGCGCTGCGGCCTTTGCTCTGTGGGCGCCTACAGTTCGGAAAACCTGATAGCCTGGATGCAGCAGAGCAATTTTGGCTATCAAGTGCTCCAGCAAGCCATCGGGGATAGCCAAACAAGCGCCGCTGAGGCAGCCTGCCTGGCGGAGGTGCGTCTCCTGCAATTGGCGGCAGAGGCCAAGGCTCTTCCTGCACTGCGTGGTAAGATTTGGTGCTTATCCCTTCGCTGCTTCTTTCTTTAATTTACATCTTTTTGGCAGTCCTCGATGCTTGGGGCAAGTTTCCGCACGGCCTGCTGTATGGCCACTTCACGGACATGGGCAACTATGAGTCCTGCCTGAGCAGAGGCCCCATCGGCAGCGGAAGCACCACCAAGTACTGCCTGACGAGCATTCAGTTTGAGAGTCTGCTGCTGGAGTCGATGGGCTCGAATGCCCTCACATTGCGTATCGGCACCTGCATCCCATCCCCCTGCAGCGCTGCCCAGCTCAGCCGTTGGATCAACGACTTTCTCCAGAACACGTTCGGCCAAGGCCCAGACCCGGACACCCAAGATACGGGAGTCACACTGGTTCACGAGAATAACTGTGCTGTAGCTGAGCGCGAGCGCATGACCGGACTGGACTGGTTCGCTGTGTAAGTACAGATCGAGATGGCAGAGCACAGCGTAAAATTACGTCATGGATAAAAGGGAAAGCAGAGTTACAGATATCGGATGAGATGAGAGTCAGAGCAAGCGCAGGGCAGAGCTGCTTGAAGGTGAGATCGGGAGAGAGGTCGTTGACTCGCGCCAAACTTTACTTAATTGAATATTTAATTGCAAAATTATTTCACAACAATCTTTGGAGCAACAGGTTGAGTGTTAGGTAAACGTCGAATAACAATGACAGCATCGTAGGAGTACTCGTGGCTTTGTGTCTTGGGAAACAGGTTTCAAAACCTTTAATTAAAAGCGCATTAATATTATTTATGCCTCAACCAATTTTAATAACTGGCACATACCCGTATTTCAATTTCTATTTATAGTTTGTATTTTACATCTTTATTTTTCAGTGCCATTATTGTCCTCTTGGCCATTCTGGTTTTCCTGGCCACCCTGCTAGACCGTGCTAAAGGTAGCTCAAGCTCTTCGACCTTAAATAATAAATAGTTGGATATTATTTCATTTTGAACAGCTTCCCACAAACTGCTGAGCTCCTTCTCGCTGCGCCAGAACCTGCCCCAGCTGTGGAAGATATCAGACACGGTATCGCAGCAGCAGCATGTGATGCCATGCCTTCATGGCATTCGCTGCCTGACAATAATCTGGATTATCTTCGGCCATGGCTACATGTTCCTGCTGCTTGCGCCCAGTGTGAATGCCTACGAAATCATAGCCTGGGCCCAGACACCCTTCTCCATGGTGCTGCAGAGCGGCAGCATCTCGGTGGACACGTTCTTCCTGCTCAGTGGCCTGCTTCTGGTGATGAGCGCCCTACGAGAGATGGAGAGGTGTGTTCGCTCCTCGTGTGTGGCCACTTAATTTATTTTCTGTTATGGACTTGCAGAAACTCGGGACGCCTTCACGTTCCGCTTATGTACCTGCACCGTGTGGTGCGTCTGACCCCCGTGCTGGCCTTGGCCGTTCTCATCTTCATGACGCTCTTCCCACGCCTGGATAGCGGACCACTCTGGCAACAGTTCACCGCCTCCTCGCAGCTCTGCAGTGACACCTGGTGGGCCACTTTGCTCTATGTGCAGAACTATGCGGCACCTGGACGGATGGTAGCTAGAGCACATGCTCTCCCCCACGTTTCCCCTCCCCTGACAATCTCGTCCCATTGCAGTGCCTTGGCCACTCCTGGTATTTAGCAGTCGACATGCAGCTGTACGTACTTTCGCCCCTCCTCGTGATCGCACTCTACAAGTGGGGCAGAAGGGCGGCCGGCGCCATCAGTCTGCTCATCCTTCTGCTTTTCGCCTGTCTCTTCAGCATCATCATGCTGAACCAGCTGCAGGTCTTCAGCCGTGACGGGTGAGTCTCGATGGGATGGGGTTCGCGAAGTGGCCGGGGTCTAAGCTTTCTTACTTTTGAACACAGCAACCTGGGGGAGGACAGCCCACAGATGCGGCTCATCTACTATACGACACACGCCCGGGCCATGCCCTGGCTGATCGGTCTGCTCTTCGGCTACTATTTGCACAGCGAGGGCGGTCGCCGGCGACGCCTTTCCAAGTGGCTGGCCTTGCTGGCATGGATGGTTGCCCTCAGTCTGTTTGCAACTGTCATCTTTGCAGTCTATCCGTATACGCAGACCGGAGCGAAGGGGATCTCACCGCTGGCTGGAGCCTTCTTTCTGTGCTGCGGCCGAATCGCCTGGCCCCTGAGTCTGTGCTGGCTCATATGGGCGTGCCAGAACGGGCTGGCGCCCGTGGTTAACAGCCTGCTCAGCTGGTCCTTCTGGCAGCCGCTTTCCAGGCTCTCCTACTGCCTGTACATCTGGCACCTGATGGTGGAGACAACGAACGTGGCACGCAGCAAGTCCAGTCTGCACTTTTCCAACTACGACGCAGTAAGTCGCTGGATAATATTCTATTGCGTTATGATTTCTCACTGGATTCGCCCTGTGCAGATCCTGCGCTTCTGGTCGGACTTTGGCATAACGTTGTGCGTCTCCACACTGATGTACCTGTTCGTTGAGGCGCCGGTGGCACGTCTCGAGACACAACTGCTGAGCCTGAGACGGAGTCCAAGGCATGTGACGAGATCCCCGACGATCGGTGTTGACGCTTCACCCTCGCCGGATACTGCACCAGCCACAAGCATTTCACGGCAGAACCTAGTCGTTCCCTGAGCGAGCGCAACCTGTTCAATGTTGCTTCTAGTTTATTTCAAGTTCCTGTTTAATTTATAATCGAAAATAAATTAGTATTGCATTCAGTTCCAGGCACCTAGCCGTTAAAAGTAAAGTACTATAGGGCTAAAGTAAACCAATTGTAGCCGGCTTGTATCGCCTACCGATAAGGTTACGTATTACCACCCACTGACGATACCGCTATCGGTTATTGCCCCATAATTGTGAAAACTTAAACAAAAAATGAGCCAAATTACCGTGCGAGTGAGATGTTAACACTTCGGATGGGCCTTCGGGGAATCGCACCACAGTGCGCTACACGGAAAGAAATTCGAATTTCCTTCAATTTATATTTACAACTTGCAGTTTATATTTCATTTTGATCAGGCCAAAAGTCAATGGATATTATGGGCTGAGCATTGAACTTGATTTTCGATTTATTTAGGTGCAGCTTGAACAACCTGTCTTCGCCCTCGACACTCCACGCCATCGGGACAGCGGGCTCAAAGTCTTTTTCATATGTAGCTTCATCTAGATACAGGTTGAGGGTTGTCTCCCGTTGCTGGGCGATTCGCGGTGCTGAGAATGTGTAGCACTGAAACGCAAAGGTGCAGCTCTCAAATGCAATGACCTCCACGTGCTTGCACAGCTGAAGGAAGTGTTCAAGGACGTCCGCGTCTACTATATCGCAAAAATAAAAGAGCAAGCGCTTGACATGCTGAAAGGGTGGCGAACTATTACATCTAGCAGGAAAATCAACTTTCACGTATTTCAATACGAAAGTTTCAGCATCCAACTGAAGGCGTTCAGCATCAAAATATAAATCGCAATCGTCGTGCACTTCCAGTTGCTTCAATCTGTGGCGACCTACAGCCTTCAACTTTTCGCCGAGTTCCATCAGCGTACTGGGATAGGTTGTTCCAACGATTTTCAGTTGTCTTAGCCTTCTCAGATGCTGCCAATTGTTCATAAACCATACACCCAATTCCTCCTCGTCACATATCAGAACCTCCAGGTTTTGCATACCCGTTGGGGGTAATTCTATTTGGAGCACAGCATCTGCACAGCCAAATAGCTCGAGATTGAGGCTTTTCAACTGTTTCGTTTGCATTATATGGACTAGGTTGCTGGCCTTGAATCCGCCGCAATAGGTTATTCTCAGGTTCTCCAGGTGCGGAATATCAGCAAAATATTTCCCTGTTAAATGTCCAATGGGACTGAATGTCCTTAACAGTGGAAAGGATTTAATTATCATCAGAATATCCGCATCTTTCAAATGGAATGATTCTGTTATGAAGCGAAAATCGTGTGCATTCGGAAAAACGTAGCTGGTTAGTATGTCAAAGTTTTCTCGGTTGATCATGTTGAACCGTAAAACTTTCAATGTCCTGCGGATTATGCTCAGGTAGAGACGGAGATCTGAGCTGGATATGTCCAATTCATACAATGACAGCGAAACTTTAGATCCCCAAACCAAAGGCATTACAGCGTAGAAACGCGAGTGCACTCGAGCGACGTTCAGTTGAGATTTCAAGTCCAAGCGACTAAAGATCGAAATCAGATCACAGTCGGGAAGAAATTCCATTTTACGCTGAAAATATACAAAAAATTAAATTATAATTAATAATCGTTTGCCAAATGAAACGCACATATTCCGTAGAAACTAATTTGCACCCTTAGTTGGTAGAGGCTTTTAATATAGATATTTGAATTTAAACAATCTTTACAGATAACAGCCAAAAAGTGCTGTAAGGCGCAGACAAGAGTGCTGTTATGTGCGCGGGAGCATGCTGTTATGCGCAGAATACCAGAGTGGCAACCCCAACATCTGTTTCGTTGATAGCAAAAACAAAAAAGTTGCATATATCCTTTCCGTTTTGCAAATTGTTTTCCCAGTTAAACGGCTTCAACAAATAACCACTCGGACAAGATGCAGAAGTACGACAAGATGGAGAAGATCGGTGAGGGCACCTACGGCACCGTCTTCAAGGGACGCAACCGCGACACAATGGAGATAGTGGCCCTAAAACGAGTCCGCTTGGACGAAGACGATGAGGGTGTGCCGAGCTCTGCCCTGAGGGAGATCTGCTTGCTAAAGGTATGTTCTGTTCCTGCGGGGCCTTGCGGGGCAGAAAACTGCTAAAAAAAATGTATCTGCACCTCCAGGAACTGAAGCACAAGAACATCGTCAGACTGATAGATGTCCTCCACTCGGATAAGAAGCTGACCCTGGTATTCGAGCACTGCGACCAGGATCTGAAGAAGTACTTTGATAGCCTGAACGGAGAAATCGATATGGCTGTGTGTCGCAGCTTTATGCTCCAGTTGTTGCGCGGCCTGGCCTTTTGTCACAGGTGTGGTTGTGCCAGTCCTCTCGCTATTACTTCTAATTCCTCGTTTATTTAGCCACAACGTTTTGCATCGTGATCTAAAGCCGCAAAACCTGCTGATCAACAAGAATGGCGAGCTGAAACTGGCCGATTTTGGCCTGGCCCGCGCCTTCGGCATCCCGGTCAAGTGCTACTCGGCCGAGGTGGTCACGCTGTGGTACCGGCCACCTGACGTTCTCTTCGGGGCCAAGCTTTACACGACCAGCATTGACATGTGGTCGGCTGGCTGCATTCTGGCGGAGCTGGCCGATGCCGGGCGTCCGCTGTTCCCTGGCTCCGATGTGCTCGATCAGCTGATGAAGATATTCCGTGTGCTCGGCACACCCAACGAGGACTCTTGGCCCGGAGTGTCACATCTCTCCGACTACGTTGCGCTTCCATGTGAGTATTGCGTGTGGCTCTCATCACATTTGGTTCATTAACCGACGCTTGTACCGCCTGCAGCCTTCCCAGCCATAACTTCGTGGAGCCAAC
Organism: Drosophila subsilvestris; assembly: GCA_035043285.1. NCBI lineage: Eukaryota > Metazoa > Arthropoda > Insecta > Diptera > Drosophilidae > Drosophila > Drosophila subsilvestris. The sequence continues at coordinate 870,237 of JAWNNB010001795.1, forward strand.
TGGTGCCGAGACTCAATTCAAAGGGTCGCGATCTGCTGCAGAAGCTGCTCGTCTGCCGTCCCAATCAGCGGATCAGTGCCGAGGCTGCCATGCAGCATCCGTACTTCACGGACAGCACCTCGTCTGGCCATTGAGGAGACAACCAACCACTCTTCTCCATGCGACTGTTTCAACGTACTTTGATTAGCACTTAAGCCAGACTCTTCTCTTGTACTAGTACTAGTTATAAATATGCATAATATCCTTAGTTCATATGTATGAGTTCCGTACCAACTTTATGTCCCCAGATGCAATCAGTTTAAATAATTTACACGTTAAGTATTTTAAGATCCCAATTATAATGTACTGTCTCTAGTTTATTTAAAGTTTACTAGCGTAATAAATACACTTACTCAGCAATCAAATCGCACACAAAACAACTTATAAACAAACTTCTTAACAATATTATTTTCTTTGGATTAATGTAACTTTACATGAGTTCTACATGAAATCATCGCGAAATGTGAAATATATCAGACAATTCTAAAACCATCGATAGTGCCATCGATAGTTTTTCAGCCGGTGGTAAACGGGCTGACTTTTTCACACATTTTTTCAAATATTTGAAAAATTAAACTGATAAACATTGAAAAAAACCTGTGGACGGTGCACTAAAAGCTACGAGAGAACACTTGCAATTGTTAACAATTGTCTGGAAATAGAAGCTGCCGCTATAAACAGCCCCGTCCCTCCGACTACGGACTCCGTTTGCTAGAGCTTCATAAAATGACCTGGGGATTTGTAACCTGTGGACCCAACGAGGCTTTGGTTGTGTCGGGTAAACAAACCAATTTATATATTTCAATTAAAACAATCAGTGTGCAATCACAATGCCAAATTGGGACTGATTAGAGTCTTCAAAATATAAATAAGTGTCACCACCCCACCCTCCACATGACGTCATTGCTTATTGATTTTTATGTACAACACTTGTGATGCAAAGAAGAAGAAGAGCACTCCGACGCCGTGCGCGCGCATTGTGGAACGGCGTTGCCGATGATCTAATTCTTTTTGTTTGTAAACAACAACCTAAAATTTGATTAATCTTTTGCAGGATGCTGCTACATGAAGCCGCTGCTGGTGCCCGGCGGACGTGCCTTTGTCTGGCCCTCCATACAGCAGGTGCAGCGGTAAGTAAATTGTGATTAATCTCGATTCGAATATGAAGAACGCCCCATCCAACCATTCCAGAATCTCACTCAACACGATGACGCTCCAGGTGGAGAGCCCCTGCGTGTACACTAGCCAGGGTGTGCCCATTTCGGTAACGGGCATTGCCCAGGTGAAGGTGCAGGGCCAGAACGAGGACATGCTGCTGACTGCCTGTGAGCAATTTCTGGGCAAGACGGAGTCGGAGATCAACCACATTGCCCTGGTCACATTGGAGGGACACCAGCGGGCCATAATGGGCTCCATGACGGTGGAGGAGATCTACAAGGACCGCAAGAAGTTCAGCAAGCAGGTGTTCGAGGTAGCCTCCAGCGATTTGGCCAATATGGGCATCACCGTCGTCTCCTACACCATCAAAGATCTGCGCGACGAAGAGGTGCGGTCCTAGCGTTACACAATCCCCTAGCTAAATCACACTTTATCCTTTGTTGAACTAACCAAAACCAGTAGCGTAGACCGATTCGCGTCACTTCATTTGTTTCCCGATTAACCTTCTGTATATACCGTATTTCTTGCATGTCCATTTGGATTTACGTTCACTGCAGGGCGACTCAAAGGTGCGTATGGCCTCCTGTGCAGACTCTATTTCTGCTCCCTACTTCCGGACGCCCTCTGCTGTTTCTTTTTGTAGCAGTTTGAGAAATGATTTTACCCTTTTGTGCCCTCTTATTCCATTTCAGGGCTATTTGCGCTCCTTGGGCATGGCCCGCACGGCCGAAGTTAAGCGAGATGCTCGAATTGGCGAGGCAGAAGCCCGGGCCGAGGCCCACATCAAGGAGGCCATTGCTGAGGAGCAGCGCATGGCTTCTCGCTTCCTGAACGACACAGACATTGCCAAGGCCCAGCGCGACTTTGAGCTGAAGAAGGCCGCCTATGACGTGGAGGTGCAGACTAAGAAGGCCGAAGCCGAGATGGCATACGAGCTGCAGGCGGCCAAGACCAAGCAGCGCATCAAGGAGGAGCAGATGCAGGTCAAGGTGATCGAGCGTACCCAGGAGATTGCTGTGCAGGAGCAGGAGATACTGCGTCGCGAGAGGGAGCTGGAGGCCACCATTCGCCGACCGGCCGAGGCCGAGAAGTTCCGCATAGAGAAGTTGGCCGAAGCCAACAAGCAGCGTGTCGTGATGGAAGCCGACGCCGAGGCGGAGTCGGTAATGTTTAACTATAATCTGCAATGCAGTCAACCCGAGTACACATAACCTCTTTTGTAGATCAAAATCCGTGGGGAGGCAGAGGCATTCGCCATTGCAGCCAAAGCAAAGGCCGAGGCCGCGCAGATGGCTCAAAAGGCCGAGGCCTACCGCGAGTACCGCGAGGCGGCCATGGTGGAGATGCTCTTGGACACACTGCCAAAGGTGAAGAGTGAACTTTAGATTAGGAATTTCGAGAGACAATTTAATAATCAATGTCAATTCCCAACAGGTGGCCGCCGAGGTGGCTGCCCCGCTCTCGCAGGCCAAGAAGATCACGATGATTTCGAGCGGCCAGGGCGACATCGGTGCCGCTAAGCTGACCGGCGAGATCTTGCAGATAATTAACACAGTCCCAGAGCTGGTTAAGAACATGACCGGTGTGGATATATCCAGGGTACGTTCCAATTCTGAATTTATCTAAGGGCACCGGCAGCCAGCAGCAGGAGACGAACGGTATGGCGGCATGGCGACAGCAGCGGTTGGGAGAAAGCAACCTTATACAAATGGCAATCAAAAGACTTGGTAGAGAAAATGTAGCAAACGGATGGCAGCCAGGGGACAAGAACTATGTCGATGGGCTTCAAATTCGGTTTCCTGTTTGATTTTGTGTTGATTTTCGGTTAATTTCCACTTGTTTTCTCTTCATTTCAGTCCGTGCATGCTGGCTAAGTATCCAAAACAAAACCAAAAAGATATCCAAATTACACAATTCTGTACTCTCCGAACAATTACTGCAAACCATTAACGATCGAATACGATACGTCGAACCAATGATTGAATATATAAATGCATTTAAAGTTTGTTTTTGAATTACATTTTTTACACATACACACATTCATATACATATACATACTTTGTGGCTTTGTGCGCTAACCAAACTTTTTGCAAACTGTTTTTACACACACACACACTCTCACAGCGGAGCAAAGGATATTTTGTATTCAATGTATGTGAATTTATACAAGTGTATGGCACAAAACGTGGAATAAAGATATTTCCGTATATATAAAACTCGACTTTTGATAAAATTTAAATTTTTAGCCGAATTGTAAACTGTTTTGGTACTTATCGAAACAGTGCCAGACCCATCGATTACGTTTCGTTCTTTCATAACGCTCATCTCTAAGCAACTCAGCACTTTTTGGCGAACTATAGATAATATCGAATAGAGGTAATGTTTGTAATCTCAGGTCTCTGTTTTAAAGTTATTATCAAAATTTTGCAGCTTATGCGTACCAATAATGGGTATTTAGGTAGAAGAAAAATTCAATATAAATGTTTCAAAGCAGCTTGGAACAACAAATTTAACATTAATTGAAGGAAATAGGGTATACAAATACCCATACGCTTGAAAAAACTTTGTTGACTAGCAAAAATGACGGAATGTGACCGGAGTTAACACTTTCGTTTTATGCTTTGTCCGTTTTTATTTTAACCCTTTTATGCAAGCAATCCAATGAAAAGGAGTTCTGAAAACTAGCCAATCTTGTACAAAATTTATTGATGTATTAAATAAAATTATATGTTTAGGGCTAAGTGAGCAAACTAACTAGAAACATTAAACCGAATATCAAAATCGAGGAATATCAACGCATCTTGTCGTGTCCGTCAGTATATTTACGGTATATTTTGATAATGACAAGGCATATTTCGGTATATTTCTAAGGGTGAGGCGGTATATTTGAGCGATAAGTCCGCGGTCACACTGGTTACACTGGTTGGCAGGGCTGCAAAACCATCGATGGTTTAAAACATCGATATACCGGAATTTCCATTGAAAATTTTAAAATATATGGTGGGATTTAGTACATGCTCTTATATTGAAAATATTTTGTATAAAAACTAACAAATTAAGTTCGTACTTAGCACATATGTTAGTAAATAAATATTCATCTTATAGCCACCCATTTTTGTTTAAGAACAGGGGAACCTATATCTCCTGCTTTACTAAATGCCTGCTCCGATTCCGTAGAGTTCGCCGGGATACATAGAAACATTACGGCAAACTCTCCAAGAGCACTAAAATGAAATCAATTTCATAATATTCGCGATTTTTGCTCACCATTCAATATGTTGGATATATCGATGGTCAAGAAAAATCATCGATAAATCGCAAATTTATACCTCCATCGATAGTTGGTTCCATCGATGGTTTTGCAGCCCTAGTCGGCAGATCTTGGAAAAAATTTTAAGGAAAGTGTTGGTCATTGAAAGCGCAATTAAATAGATTCAAGCCCAGAATTTGTAAATTTAAGTTGCACGGTTAATCCACAAACAGTTTAACATGGCAGACTCCAAGGGGTAAGTGTTTAAACTGCATATTTGCGGCCCTCAAAATAAATGCCGACAGAAGAGCGCTGGTGACTGGCCATTCGCTGAGGCAGCGCTTCAATTTCGCGCAGTCATTGGCCTGACGGAAAAAACGCAAGGGCCACATATGTACATATGCGAAGGAAAGTTGCAAAATGCAATTGGAGAGTTCTCCCACGAGCTGTGTGGGGTTTTCTTTCAAAGAAAACAAATTTCTTAGCTAAATATGTACGTACATATGTATGTATGTACTCTTGCGCTCTGTTTCTGTTGCGAAACTAGGCCAATGCTAAGAAAATCGCCATTTGCAGTCTGCTTTTGTTGTTGTTGGTGGCATGTCTGGTCGCATGGCCCTTTGGTTTCTTTGTTGTCCTTGTGATTCCCCAATTTTCGATTGGTGCAGCGTCCCTTTAGATGGCGGTACGTCAGCATGTTCGTATGTGTGCGTGGGGGGGAGCGACACAGAAAAGACTGTTCTCGAATAAAAATATGGGGCTCAAAGTATAATGGGAAATAAAATGAAATCCTAGTGTGCCCGAAAATCCTAAATCATTTGTAAGAGTCGGGTTTTAAAAATCAATATAGGAAACAAATAAAAGTGTAGACATGTCGGGAGGTAGCAATGATCCTCGTCCCCCCTTTGGCCATCGACCAGAAACAGGCGCGGGAAAGTATAACACAAACGATGGCAGGAACAACAGTGGGAGTCATCGAGATGAGGATGCAACAATGAAAGATGTGCCGTCGCCATCGCCATGGGCAGAGTCTGGGATTGGGGGCAATCCAGCATCAAGTATAAAAACTTCACACGCAAGAATGTGCGGCAGAGAATTTCCATTCGAGAAAACGTGTGCTCAATCTCTTTCTTTCTTTGCTCTTTCCCCTACAGCGATGATCTCGCAACGGCGATTTTAAAGCGAAAGGATCGCCCCAATCGCCTGATTGTTGAGGAGGCTCAGAATGATGACAACTCGGTTGTGTCGCTTTCGCAGGTAAGTCGTCGTCTGCATCCCTGGGCCACGTCATCAAATCCACTGAAACCTCAAAACCATTTTGACCCTTGAACTACAATGCTCTGGTTGTTTCCTCTTTCCCCCCCTTCGTTGGCAGGCGAAAATGGACGAGCTGCAGCTTTTCCGCGGCGACACCGTGATCCTGAAGGGTAAGCGTCGCAAGGAGACCGTGTGCATTGTGCTCTCTGACGACACCTGTCCCGACGAGAAGATCCGCATGAATCGCGTGGTGCGCAACAATCTGTGCGTGCATCTGTCGGACGTGGTCTCGGTGCAGTCGTGTCCGGATGTCAAGTACGGAAAGCGTGTACGCATCTTGCCCATTGATGACACCACTGAAGGCGTGACGGGCAATCTCTTTGAGATCTATCTGAAGCCGTACTTCCTGGAGGCCTATCGTCCCATCCACATGGGGGATAACTTCATTGTGCGCGCCGCTATGCGTCCCATTGAGTTCAAGGTGGTGCTGACCGATCCCGAGCCCTACTGCATTGTGGCACCCGAAACGGTCATCTTCTGCGATGGCGACCCGATCAAGCGTGAGGAGGAGGAAGAGTCTCTTAATGCGGTGGGATACGATGACATTGGCGGTTGCCGCAAGCAGCTGGCCCAGATCAAGGAGATGGTGGAGCTGCCTCTGCGGCATCCGTCGCTCTTCAAGGCTATCGGTGTGAAGCCGCCGCGTGGCATCCTCATGTACGGTCCGCCCGGTACCGGCAAGACTCTTATTGCCCGCGCCGTGGCCAACGAGACAGGTGCTTTCTTCTTCCTGATCAACGGACCGGAGATCATGTCCAAGCTGGCCGGTGAGTCCGAGTCGAATCTGCGCAAGGCATTCGAGGAGGCCGAGAAAAACTCTCCGGCCATTATCTTCATTGACGAGATCGACGCCATTGCCCCGAAGCGTGACAAGACCCACGGCGAGGTGGAGCGTCGCATCGTCTCCCAGTTGCTCACCCTGATGGACGGCATGAAGAAGAGCTCCCATCTGATTGTGATGGCCGCCACCAACAGGCCGAATTCCATTGACCCCGCTCTGCGTCGGTTCGGACGTTTCGATCGCGAGATTGACATTGGCATTCCCGATGCGACCGGTCGTCTGGAGGTGCTGCGTATCCACACCAAGAACATGAAGCTGCACGAAGATGTGGACTTGGAGCAGATTGCTGCCGAGACCCATGGTCATGTGGGTGCCGATTTGGCTTCGCTGTGCTCGGAGGCTGCTCTTCAGCAAATCCGTGAGAAGATGGATCTCATTGATCTGGAGGATGACAAGATAGATGCTGAAGTGCTGGCTTCCCTGGCTGTGACCATGGAGAACTTCCGCTACGCCATGACCAAGTCCAGTCCCTCGGCTCTGCGCGAGACCGTGGTGGAGGTGCCCAACACCACCTGGACCGACATCGGTGGCCTCGAGAGCGTCAAGAAGGAACTGCAGGAGCTGGTCCAGTATCCAGTCGAACATCCCGACAAGTTCCTCAAGTTTGGCATGCAGCCAAGTCGCGGCGTCCTCTTCTACGGCCCGCCCGGTTGCGGTAAGACTCTGCTGGCCAAGGCCATTGCCAACGAGTGCCAGGCCAACTTCATCTCCGTCAAGGGCCCCGAGCTGCTGACCATGTGGTTCGGCGAGTCTGAGGCCAATGTGCGTGACATCTTCGACAAGGCCCGCTCCGCGGCCCCTTGTGTGCTCTTCTTCGACGAGCTGGACTCGATTGCCAAGGCCCGTGGCGGTAATGTGGGCGATGCTGGCGGTGCTGCCGATCGTGTGATCAATCAGATCCTCACCGAAATGGACGGCATGAGTGCCAAGAAGAACGTTTTTATCATTGGAGCCACCAATCGTCCCGACATCATTGATCCGGCCATCCTGCGTCCCGGACGTCTGGATCAGCTCATCTATATTCCATTGCCCGACGACAAGTCGCGCGAGGCCATTCTGAAGGCCAATTTGCGCAAGTCGCCGCTGGCCAAGGAAGTCGACCTCACCTACATTGCCAAGGTGACACAGGGCTTCTCGGGTGCCGATTTAACCGAGATCTGTCAGCGGGCCTGCAAGCTGGCCATTCGACAGGCTATCGAGGCTGAGATACGTCGCGAGAAGGATCGCGCCGAGAACCAGAACTCGGCAATGGACGTAAGTGACCAGCATCTCCATGAATTTCCCTATTCTATAACGATATATTATTGCTACACAGATGGATGAGGAGGATCCAGTGCCGGAGATCACCAGCGCCCACTTTGAGGAGGCAATGAAGTATGCTCGCCGCTCTGTGTCGGACAACGACATCAGAAAATACGAGATGTTTGCTCAGACCTTGCAGCAGTCCCGTGGATTCGGACAGAACTTTAGGTGAGAGTTAACACTGACATAATCGTTGCCTTTCGATACGATTCTCCTCTGCTCTCTCTGTTGCAGATTCCCCGGACAAACCGGCAACACCTCAGGGTCCGGCACCAATATGCCAGTAAACTCGCCAGGCGACAATGGCGATGATGATCTTTACAGTTAGATTTCTAGATTTTACACTGCTAAACAAAAACAAACAAAAAAGAAAACCCCAACTTTTTAAATGAATTTTTCCCCGTAAAACCGATAAAGCAAAAAAAAATACATTCGCGGCAAATAAACATCAAGTATCGCGAAAGTATCACAAGACAAAGCATACAACTCCAATAGCAGTTCAAAAACATGACCGTTACCATCCCTGCTCTTGGCCATGGATTTTAATTATAAATACCATTCAAATTTTGAGACTATGCTGGGTGCACTTGGACCCATCTAATCCGAATCTATTGTAATTGGCGAACCAAATCGCGACCCCACTTATCATTCGTGCATTGTCGGTGGAGAGTGGCTCCGATAAATGAGTTTCTATAAACATAATTATAAAGGATACACATACACAAGTACATTTAAAGATAATACATATATTAAACACCGTAAAATTATAAGTGTATTTGGAGCTACGTTTTTAAGTGAATAAAAATGATAAATTCAAAGGTTTTCCTAACTCTTTTTCATCAAAGAAGGTCACGGACAGTGGTCAGTGTGATCAACCTGGTATTGTTGAAAGTTGACTACGTATTTATGGGATGTTCAGTCGAAGTTAGTGATTGTCCAATCCTATTTTATGTTCCCAAACCTTTTCGCAGTTCCCTTTAAATGAAATATTTCTTTGATTTTGTTTTATCGCTTTTATTAAACTTGTATTCATTCGTCATGTTTGCTTTTTGTGGATTTTTCCATTCTTGTTTAATTATTTTGTTTTTGTTTTTCTTGTGATTTTCTTGCATGCTTTGCGACCACGAGGACATTTTAACATAAAGTTTTGTTGAATTTATCCAATCGTTAGATCTTATAAATAAAATCGCTATTGCTTTGTCGTTCCGATTATGTAGCTGCTGAATATTCAACTCAATGATTGCCATAGGTAAATAAAATAAAACAAAAGTTTTAATGCAAAATTAATGTAAAAATGAAAGCAGGCAATTATTTGAAGTTTTTCTTTTCTTGCAGCTTCTTTGGCGCTTGATTGAAATAAGGTTTCTCTTTTCATTTGTTACCAGTGTATCCACTTTGAAATTTCTTGTAAATATTTTGTTGTTGGTTTTACATATTTATTTAGTTTTTCTTTTTGTCGGTTCTTATTTTTTGTTGTTTAGTATTTCTATTACACATACACATAATATAAATACGCTTTATGCATAATTACAACACAACAGTTAAAGTACGAATAGGTTTTCATTATTTTATTTAAAGTTTTTTGCGCATTTCTAGAATTTCTCATCTGCGATTTCCACGGTTTTCTTTGAGCTTTGCTTGATATTAGTTTACAAATATGGCGTGTATATATGGTATGTGTCTAGTGTGTGTGTGTATTTGCGTGTATGTGTGGGTTTATTTGCGTGTGTGGTTGTGTAGTGTATGTGGTATGTGGAAGAAAATGGCCAGCACTTTCAGCATCTTAATTAATTTCTAGAAATTTAATCGTTCGATATATATTATTTGTTTTCTTTCTAAATCTTTTCTTCTAATTTTTTGTTATTTTTGTTTTGTTGAAAATTTTCAAGAATTTGTTGCTTTTAAAGTCTTGAACATAGACTAGACACCAATTAAGATTAAAAACATACTCGTTTATATATTTATGTATATATAGATGTATATATATTATATAATTTATTACTATTTGCTGACAATTTGAACGATTTGTAGCAAATTTGATATTTCTTCCGTTTCTATTATATGTAGTTTCTTTTAGCTTTGAACACCTGTCGACTGCTGGTATGCCAGTTTAATTTGTTAATTTCTATATACTCTATATGTATGTATGTATGTATACCTATACACATACATGTTTTTAAATGTGTATATGTATGTTTATTGATTATCCGCCTACGATTTGTTTTAGTTACGCATTTTGTTTCAAACAATGAGGTTACATTCATGTAATGAAAATAATTAGGTTGGAGTCGATTAGGGTTTGGGGGGTTTACCATAGTTTAAGCTCATTCAGTTATACATATAGAGATATAGGTATAGGTATAGGTATAGGCATAGGTTAGTGTAATACAGGTAATGAACAGCAAAACACAAAACAGAAGAAAATATAGAAATACACTCTAAGTACACATTATCTAGGCCCTCGATATTGCTTTGTTTTTGTTTTGTCACCTCTATAGCCCCGCACATACTAGAAACGAAATTTGAAGCAGTTTTAGCAAATGTCTCCCACAATTGCACACAGACAGCATTTGACTCACACTCTCTCTCTCTCTTTCTCTATATCACTCTGCTAAAATTTCGTATTTTTTTCCGCTAGTTTTTCTCAAAGTTTTCTAAGTTGATCCCATGCAACATATTGATTGTGCCTGTAGCTTTATACTCCTGGTTAATTTTTGTTTTCTCTCCGAGCGAGAACTGCATAACAATTACATTCTCTCATTCGTTATAGTGAGATCGATTGCGAATGGTGGTAGTAAGTAGTATAGGAGGATACAGTGTACAGTGTGGCTTGCAAAATGAAGAAAATCAAAACATTTCTGCGTTTCTGTTCAAGTGATTAGGAGTTTTACTCAACTATTATACTCCTCTTTGCCTGCTCTAAGCTGCTTGACGTATCGACTAGGACATTGATTGATTTTTTCCAGTTAAATAAATTAGATTTTGATTCTTTTAAATATACATGTACATATTTGTAAGTAGTATTTATCCTCTTTCGATCTGCTGATGATATATGTAAAACTTTTTGCTTGATGTGTGTGTGTTCAATTTGCTCTTAGTTGATATATTTATATTTGCTTTTCGCTTATCGAATAGTTAGCAGCCAAGGAAAGAATAGGTGGCACTATGACTAAATTATGTATAAATCAATGGATAACAACAAAAAAATATATGAATAAACAAAACTTAAATAAGCAGATTTAACAGTAGATTCCGTTCCTTCCGTTGAGCAGCCGCCAATCGTTTTTGCTAATGCTGTACTGTACTGTTCTGTTCTGTTCTGGTCTGGTCTGTTGTTCGAATCCGAGAGACCATTTTACGCTCAATTGAATACAAATTACATTACAAATTACAATTGCTAAATACTCGTACATACAATACAATTCTTAACTTGTTTGATATCTCATTTCATAAGTTTGAAACATTGCAAAGCTTCTCAATCTCAAATATGATCAACATCGTATCCCACCATCATCTCCATCATTATCATTATCTTTAGCATATTATTATAGATTAATTTCAGTTATCAATTAAATATTCATGTTTAAGTTTTAATGATTTTTGTGTCCTTGTGTGTTGTGGGTGTTTGTTTGGTATTTGTGCTTTCTTTGCTGATTGATTATTCTTGTCTGTTCCTGTGAAGTGGTGTGGTATTGCTCATATTTCAAAATGAAATCCTAATTTAAATCCTAAGAAGCCTGCAAGTGTCCTTTTTCGCAGGTGTTGCCTGTTGGTTGTTGGTTGTTCCTGCTGTGGTTTTTTGTAGTCATAGCTATAGTTGGTTATGGTGGCTGGTTGATTGATTGATTTATTGGTGGTTCAGACTTTTTATCGTGTATCGGTGATATTGTTTTTGCTACCAAATATCTTCACCAACTGTGACTCGTAGTCATCAATGTTGCGCTTCATAATATCCATGCACGGTCCAAGCAAACGCTCGAATGCCCTGACATCGAGGACTAAAAGAGATTAACACATTAGTTATAGATTATTTGATAAATAATGGCACGATTGGAAAACACTTAGAGCATGCATGCTATGGCTGAGGATATCCTGGGGGCAATGGAAGGTTGGTGGGGGGGATTAGTGAGAGTGCTTAATTATGAACATGTTAAAACATAACCCAGTCCAAATCGTACGCTGCATCACCACAGGCCCCTTCTACTAATATGTAAGTACCATCTACAAATACTGTTTTATCCGTCGCTTACCGATCCGATAATCATTTGGGATCTGTTTCATCATCAGACTCGACACTGACATGGCATTGTGCTCTGTATGGAAAAGTGCATTGGGTGGATGGGGGGAGGGAGGATGGATAAGCCAAGCGAAATACTCATGTTTGTGTGCATTTGAGTTGATATTCAAAATTAAAACGATTAAGAACTTTCAACTGAACTGGGAAATTTTTAATATTTTTTTTTTTTGTAATTCGATAAACTAGACAATAAATTTAAAGAGTTTGAAGTGATTGAAGTGAGAGCCCATCGATTACAAATTGGTATTGCGGCGGGCCATTTCGGTGAACATCTGCTCATAGATCACAATGTTGCGCTTGAGTACGTCTGTTAGGAAGCCCATGATGCGTTCAAAGGCCTCCGTGTCTAGGACTGGACGGAGTTTTAAATTAAATAAAAATAGGAATAATGATGAACGTTTCTAAGCTACAGTCAAGGCTACAGCTACATCTACAGCTAAAACTACTGCTAATTGAGCTGCAGGTTGTCAAAGTAGGCCCGCAGATCCTCTTCAAGGTAACGATAGTCGCTAATGACACGCTGCAGCACCCGATTGCATTTGCCCATGAGGCGCTCAAAGCAAACTACATCCAAAACTACGGGCAACAACACACACACACACACGAAACACAGGCATAATGCAAGGCGATTTGGACAGGAAAACAAAACAAAACAAAGAACAAACAAACGAAAGCATTAAAGATTAGCCAAAGCAGGATGAGGAGTGTAGCTGGGGGATCAACTATATGCGGCGTCCGTGGCAACACTCACATGCAAGCCGAACATGGCCACCCGTGGCGTAAACGGAAGCGGCACGTGGCCGATGTGTCACCAGCGCCAGTTCACCAAAGTACTGGCCCTTGCCCAGCTGTGATATCTCCACCTCGGCATCGTCCTGATCCATGCGCACGGACACGGTGCCCTCCTCAATGAAGTACATGCCATCGGCAGCGTCACCTAAGGAATACACAACGGATAATTATTAGTTGGGGAAAAGAATAAAATGAAATGCACTTTAGTTCATACCCTGCTTGATGATGCGTTCACCGGATTCGAAGCTCTTTGTGATCAAGGCATCAGCCAGATTCATGCGTTCATAGTTCTGCGGATGCCACAATGGTCAATATGTAGAGAATATACGCTAAGGAATGGCATATATCCGTAGATATGCAACGCAACACAACACTCACCTGCAAGGCCTTGAGCATGGGCACGTTGTTCAACAACTCCTCGTACATTTTTCGCTTCTTGAATGCAGACTTCAGGAGAATGCGTCGGAAGGTCTGACGGTCCATGGCCCAGAGAAGACCATTGGTTTCCGCCTGCACGGTGGCCGCCCTAAACAATTTAAATCAACATTAAAGTAATCTAAATATATACCTATTAACACATTGTAAATGTCGTCCAGACAGCGCAGAAAATTTACCATAATTAGATGATCAAACAAAGACGTACCTGGGCATATTGTAGAGCAGCGCTAATTCGCCAAAAAGTCCAGTGTGATTGTAGGTGTTAATGTGCTTGTCATTAATATAGACTTTGTAGATGCCCCTGCGTGGATGTAGTGGGAGAGACAGAGGGAGCGAAAATCCATTTAAATTTAATGCAATTTATAATTGATGCGGTTTCTCTCTGTGTGTGTATGTGTGTGTGTGCAATTGAGTGCTCATCAATATGCAAATGCCTATTAATTGCATTCCATATCGAATGACGATTAAAATTCCAAGTCAAATAGAAATTAATTAATTGTGCGTACACACGAAGGAATAATAGCAGACTTAGTGGGTGGAGTTTCGCTGCGTAAACGTATAAATGTTGCAGAAATATGACAGCTGCTTCTATGATATCCAAAAGGAATTGGAATCTGCAAACAAAGTTCTCTACATTTGCCTTTCATTATTCAGGTATCTTCAAGATTGCTTTATGCAGCCACAGCACACATACATCTATAGTAAATCAGCAAGGACCGCTTGCTGGAGGATTTTGTGATTACATTTATCTGCGTTTAACTTTTTTCCTGAATTAAATATGATGACTGCCGCACAAACACACACACACACACGCAAGATGATGAGGCATTCAACATTGATGAGGCTGCTTGGAAGTGATTGGAAATTTGTTCTGTTTTACTTACGATTCAATAACATAAAAGTTATCGCCATCGTCGCCCTGGCGTATGATATAATCGCCCGGCTGAACTTTCCTCTCGAACATCGCATCCAGCACTTGGTTCATCTGAAAAAGACACAGAGGAAGGAAGAAAGCAAAAGCAAGTTTGCTGTTAGAAAGAGAGAGAGAGAGAGAGAGAGAGAGTGGGTCTGTGGGAGGTATAATCCCCACGCAAAAGGAAACCGCAGACAGACACTTATTCGGGTTAAGCATCCGTGGCTCTGCGCGGGGATTATGATTTATGTGTGGCAGTCGAGGACAAAGACGACGACGACGAACCTGTTCCTTTTCAAGCGAACGGAAGAGTAGAACATTTTTCACCGACTCCACCAGTCGGGCTCGCTGTTCATCTGTTTTGGGGAATATGGCAGTGGCTCCCTCATCATCATCATCCGCCTCCGGATCGTAGGCCTCGGCAAAGACTGATTTGCGGCGTGAGTTTTGCATAACTGGTGGCTCTGTAAAATTGAATTCAGAAATAATCCCATATTAGTCGATTAAACCACCATCAAAGTGTAAGAAAAAAGATCAATCATCCCATAAATTGTGAGCTGATAATCCCCCCCACAGTACTAAGCAGAGGCAGTGGCAGTGCAACAGACAGTGCCACTGTATCGTTTATCGTGGTCATGGAATGTGCTGTTCTGGCCATCTCTGCCTCCAGCTGGGTTCAGAATTGAAATTTTAAATGAAACTGCAGTCCATAGAGCAGCTGCAGGGAAGAGCTCACATGTCACACAGAATGCACATCAGATAAGGGGAAAAGAATTTGGTTCCATGTACCAGAGCCAGTACCAAGAATTCGAAGTGCTCTCATTGTGTAACGCCAATGCCAGGCAACAGACAGGGCAGACAAACGAAAAATGAAAAGTGCATAAATGTTGCTGGATGAACTTGTTGGATCTACTATCTGGTGGTAGATTTCCATGCAAACAAGAAATCTGTCCAAAAATTCATCGCAGAGGCTTTTCTCAGAATAACTGAATACAGAATATGCACTGAAACGCACTGTAACCCCCCCCCACACACACACACACACACACACACACACACACACATAGCCAGCCACTAGGCCAAACTGCTCGTAATTATGTATACATATGGACATACATATGTATGTACATACATACATTCGACCTGTACAGCCAGAGCAGCAGCAACAGCAACACCAAAAGTGTCTCTGTCCGTTCGGAGATACATTCGCCTGTGGCTTGTTTTTCATTACGTTTTTTTTTTCTTCGTTTTTGTTTGTGTTTTTTTTGTTGGAACCAAGTTGGGGATTTTTTTTGCCATTGCTTACCAGCCAATAAATTGCCAGACACCTGAGTAGACATTTTCAATTGCAGTTTGTTGCTTGGGGTTGTGTTGTGCGTGTCTCTGAATTTAGTTACGATTTCAAATCACTTCGTAACGACGAGTCGGTCACACACAGAGACACAGAAACCAGTTAGGCATGAACACGTTTAAATACGTATATTGTAAAGCTACAAAATAGCAACAAAAATAAAAAGATATCTATATCTATCTGTATCCATATATACACGTATTGTCTGATGCACATGTGGGCACATATTGTATGTGCAGCTTGCGGCCTCAAGGTGACTGTTTTCCGAGCAGTAGATGCACGGAGTGTGTTCTACTATTTTAGCTTTCCCGTCACACGCGGCGAATGCGTAATAATAAATATTTATGCACTTGAATGTTTCGGCGACGGAGGCGGCGGCGGCGGCGGTTGAGCCTTCAACAAGTCACTGAGCTCTCAAGTGTGTCTCTCTCTATCTTTCTCTCTCTCTCTTTCTCCATGTCTATGTCTTTTGATTCGATTTCGGTTACAGATTTTGAACTGACTGCCAACCTCTAGCTCTGCAGCGTCATTCCGGTTGTCGTTCTTGGTCTCGTTCTCATTCTCGTTCTTGTGTCAAGTTGCCAACTGAAGTGTCGGTTTAATGATGCAATTACACAGACAGACACGCACAGAGAGAGAGATAGAGAGAGCTCCTTGTTACTGAGCCCCACAAAAATAGTACGGGTAAACCAGGAATGACGTGGCGGAAAGGGAGCACGGGGGAAAATGGCATGAGTGGCGTCTCCGTCTGTCAGGATTGTGCGGGCATCAAGCACCAAGACAATGACAGAGAGAACTCTGATACTCAGAAAACACTCTTCGGTTGGACATTTCCTCTTCCATAGTTGGATGTCTTGGGTATTTGCTTTGATTTGATTTAATATTCCACATTTTAGGGGTTTTGTGATTTCTGATTCTTTTGGTTAAGCTTAACGATGTCCATTGGACATAGGAAAGGGAACATAGAGAAGAAGAGACTTTCGTTTGATTTTAAATACATTAAAAGAGCTCCGAGATTTGTTTTTTGGTAGTGGGGGATCCTGACTCGATTAGAGTCTCGCTGGTAGGAACTGTACGTTGCCTAAGCTGCAGGGAATCTTTGTGTGGATATTTCTGTATGTAAAGTTCTCTGTTTAATCTGCCGCGCACACACACACACACACACACACACATTAACTTTAAATATAATTAGATAATTGAAGCACTGATGAAAGTACTTCAATTACGTAAGTTTCCCCTTAGCCACACACACCACACACACACACACACACTCACACATTTGTCGGCTAAGTTGTTGGAATTTAATTAAGAATGGAACATAAAAAAAGAGGCGGGTTGAATTAATTTCATTAGTCAAATGAGAGGACACCCAACCGACAAGGACTGTGGAATGACAGAAACTAGAACGAGAATGAGAATGACAGCGACGAGTACGAGGACGAGAACGAGGACGAGAACTCGAACGATGACGTTTGACGGCGACAGTATTCATCCAAAGGTATAACCGAATGAATGACCAACCCGGACAACGACTACGACTAACGGCACTGACTGACACTTGTTCGGTTTGTGTATGGTCCTATTCTGTTGACGTTTGCCGAGTGACTGACAGACAGTGGCAGTGCCATTTCTGGCATAAGAGCTGGATCCAACGCTGGAGCCTATGTGTGACATGAAGACAGGCAAACGGGGTGTCAAACCAAAGCGGAAATAGTGCCTGCAAGTAGGCAACACACAGCATGCCACTCAAGTGGCTCGCAGCTTCCCCCCATTTATTTATACATATTTCTATGGCCCATATCTATGGGCGGCATGCCTACCCCCTGTCCATTCAACGTTGAGTTTTCTGTGTGTCGTTTTGGGCTATAAATAGCAGCCACAAACACAGCCACACTCTTTGTCTTGATTAACATGAGATGAGCATTCTCTCTCTCTCTGGTTTTTTACATGACAAAAACATACAGATTATTATTAAGCGCAACAGGAGGACCAAACCACCCCAAAAGTCTAACCATCTATCCATTCAGAACACACACACACACACACACAGAAAGCTCACTGATGGAGAGTCATTTCCGTTAAGGTTTTGCCAAGAGAATTGCCCAGAATATACCCAGAGACCATCCACAAAACGCCGCTGGCATGTCAATAATGTTGAAATGTTACCCCATCCTTCGTTCATCATCCGCCATCATCATTCCTGGGGCATGTCATGCGCCCTGTGTGCCCGATGAAGCGTGTTTTGAGGCTGAGGCTGCTGGATGAGCTGTTCATCAGTATGCCTCAGTGGTCGCGCTCAGAGCTCCAGTGCTTCCCAACCTCCCTCATCCATCTGGTTCTTATCCCCTGCTCCTGTCTATGATGGACTACTGTCGCTGCTCAACCTGTTCAGAGTGTTAATAAAATGTACCATGGTCAGCGCAGACCTCTCCTGCCAGCACACACAGTAACAGTAACACACCTCTTTGGGAAATACACGTGCACACGTCTCCTGGGAGGACATACTTCTTTTTTAAGTACACTCACACACACCCCTGCTGCCAGCAGACACCCCTGCTGCCAACACACACCTCTTTTACCAACACACACACCTTTATTTTTTTTGGTTCTCCAGGCAAAGTGAATTTCCCCCGACTTTAAAGCTAAAAAATTTAAACACAACGCTTTATCCCCGAAATAGACATCAAAGCGTAAAAATACAAACAAAAATCGATGTGGAGCGCGTCGGAGCAGGGGAAGCGGATAATAGATAATGGATAGAGGAGACAGTGGAGAGGAGACAGGTAGCGGGTGATGGGATGGCCATTGATATCTATTTGCGTGTCACTTTCGCTCCAGTTGAGGCAGAGCTCGTACAGATTTTGAGGGCTTCAGTGAGCACGGGAAGCCTTTGGCTTGGGAACGGGGGAATTGGCAGCCGGGCAGCCAGGCAGCGACGGGTTAATAGTGAGACAAAAGACCCAACAAAATTACCCCGAGCACACACCCGAGCTCCAATGAAATGCCAAACTAGGATGCGTACGTATGTACGTGCATATATCCATATGGTATATATCCGTAGAATGAGAGCTGCATCCATTTTGTTGGCTCTGCTCTTCGGGTGACTGCTGTGTGCGCAATTAATAGATTTTTAATGGCAGGAACAGCAGCAGCCGTTGCCACTTCCTTCTCTCTGTCTATCCTTCTGTCTGTGTGTGTCTGCCAACTGCCACGAAGCCGCCGCCGCCCCCCTCAATACACTTGACATCCCATCCTCGTGGCGTTGGTATCCCTCGAGGGCTGCGTGTTTGATTAACCGGAAGATAAACACGCAAAAGGAAGCTGTGAACAAAAGCCTCAGAGAGTGAGAGAAAGAGAGAGAACAAGGCAGAGACAGGAACAAATTGAACTCTGCTAAAGCTTCATCGCCATCATTATTTAATTTGGTTTCAAGATAAACTATATACAAATATACAGGATATATATTCGGTATTCGGTATATATATAAAGGGAGCCGAAGATTTATGACCACATCATTTAGTGGGGGGGGGGACTAATTATCCGCATACCGAACACGTGCTGAAAGGGCAACAGAGGGAGAGATGGATGCCTCCTTCGCGCAGAGATACAAAACTTTACACTGAACGGAAAAACTTTTCAATTTCTACTACGAGCATTGGCAGCAGAAAAATGTAAAGGAAAATCCTATAAATCAAGTTGCTAATATGAAATTACTGCCAGAGATGGTCAGAGTTTCACTCGCTCGTATTCTCGTATGTATTTTCCTGGGGTATGAGTTCGGTTGACTGAAACTGACATTGCTGACGTCAGCTGAAAAATTGCAGCCAACAAATCGCATGACGGAGGAAAAAATAAAATGAAAAGAAAAGAAAAGAAACTGAAAATAGAAATAAACCCAGAAAGAATGTTGCAACACGCAGGCAGACCCCCCTCCCAGGGGAATGTTGACGCACACGCAAATAAAAAAAAAAAAGGAATAGAAACGTAAATCCGAAGGAATCCAAAACGAACGGATATGAATATGACAGGACACGCAATCGATGCCCACACTCACCTTCTCCATCCTGGGAGTTGATGCTCTGCTGATCATCCTGACTGTGATCCTGATTGGCCGGTACCGGACGATTGGCCTGCAGCTTATTAAAATATTCAGCGGCGTAGTCGATCACATCTGGGGGCTGCTCCACCAGATACGCAATGGAGAACTGCAAAAGGACCTCCTTCAGCTCCTCGGGCACTTGGATACGCCGACTCGAATCGCTCGACATATTTGTGTTGTTTTTCTGTTGGATTGAAACAATGCAAAATGTACACACATGAATTATAATTGTTGTAATTTCCAATTAAATAATTTATAAGCCGAGAACTCGTGAATTTGCACAAATTGAATTCCCTTTAAATGCAGTTTCCATGGAAATGTGGAAATGGCTGAACGGCTGAATACGGGTTGTGGGTAATAATCCATCGTCTGGCACACGAAGATTACAATATGCCAAGAGATTGTGGTCTCTCCACAGCCACAGACTCCATTACCATGGCACCCTGAACTCTGCCGCCAGCCAACTCTCCTGCCACCTGCAACCACATGAACTGCAATCAAACACCCCCCCCCCTCCCCACCACCCGAAAATTCGCCAGAGACTTCAATGCAGTCACCATTGGTGGTGGTGGGGGGTAAGGGGCTCGTTGGCGATATGTGGGAAGGTTAACCCGCCGATTTCTGTCGGTCATTTAGATGGAAATTACCCCCAGGCCGTGATCCCAAGCCCCTACTCTCCTCCCACCCCCCTCTCCACAACCACATGTTGTCGCCCATCAGACATCACAAACATCAGCCATTACCCATCGTCGTCCCATAGCCCCAACGCCCCATCGCCACAGGGCCCCCCATCGCTTCGCATCAGCTCATGATTCAACATTGCACAATTTCAGATTTTGGTCTTGTTCGTCGTTCGTCGAAAAGCGACAGACGTGAGATTCATGTTAAATTTTTGTCGCTATCGGTGGGTACAAAAGTACCCCACAAAAACAAGTTGCAACCAATATAATTTACGAGTAATTCAAATTTATACTTTTATTCTTTTTTCTTTCTCTTTCTCTTTTTGTTTTTTTGTTTTTTTTTTGGTATAGAAATTCGAATTTGGTTGCATTTGTCGCTTGTTTTCCGAGTAAATGGACAGGTGGAGAGGGGTAGAGAGAGCTGAAGAGAAAAGATATGCGAAATATGTGAATCTCACATACGTGTGGAGTTGTAGCTGATAAGAAGCTAATCTCTGAAACATTTTCTATCGTTTGTCTCTGAGTGCAACTTTAAGAAAATTCTTAAAAAAATTACACAAAATCACAGAATTAACGTTGCTGTCTATGCACAAGGGGCTGTTGCCATACTCCTCCAGCATTTTTGTTATTCATTTTTCAACATTTTCATTTTTGAAAATCAGCAAACAACTTAATTTTCGAAGAAACAGCATTAATATTTATAAGTTTCCGGCAAATATGCGTAATTATGTAAATTGCATATTGAGCCCATGCCTCAGAGAGCTCTCTGTGGTGTTCCGTGGGCGGGGGGGGGGGGGGGAGGTTTTTTCAGCTCAAGAATATCTCATATCTCCGTGCTCCCCGCTCTTGGCAATCGCCTGCCACGACAACCGCCTCTACCTCAACAATTGCCCGCAACATTTCATTTGTCGTAATTTGTAAATAAATTTCTGGCCCCAGCAGCAGACGCAACGGTGGTTCTGTTGCGGCTGCGAAAGGAATGGAATGGGATGGGATGGGTTTAAGGCTCCAGGATATTGGTCCTGCTGTTGGTACATTGTTTTTGTGTGCAAAGTTTTTCAATTAACTTCATTAATATTCAACTTTGGGCTACAGCCAAAGGCCTGGTGGAATAAATAAATATTTAAAACTAATATAAAGGTTGCTGCGAATCCTCTGGAAACGCTCTGGCATCCTATCGGTATCTGTAAGCAGCTTTCTCTCTCTCTCTCTCGCTGTCTGCTCTCTCGATTCCACTTAAGTACTACCTCTGGCCACTGCCACTCTGCGTCTCTGCCACTGTGGCACTGATTGGTCGATGGTCGAGTAGTCATAGCTCTGGGCATTGTCTGGCAGCCATTTAGACATGCAATTAGAGTGGGTCAAGGTGGTTCACTCAACGCAATGCACGGCAATGCAACGCAGTGCAACGTAAACGCAAAACGCCACTGCACAAAGCAGCTATAAATAGCCGCCATGCCTCTCAAGTAATGGGAGTCTGTCTGAATGTCTCTCCCTGTCTACACTTTGCATCTCCACCCTGCCCCTTGTCTACGACCAAGCCACTGCATCCCCTCGAGGACACAACTCTATCATGGTGGCCAACGAGAAAAAGTGTAAAGCTAAAAAAAGAAGATAAGAAAAATACGAAAAATGAAAGAAAAAGTTAAACCATTTTCATTTCCTCACAATTTCCGCAGCAGCCGGAGCAGCAGCCCGTAGCAAGCGGAACGTAAAGGTGCACATCTATAGATGTAACGTATACTTAAGGGATAAATAAATGTATATGTATCCCATGTATATTCTCCGCGGTAAGGAAATTTGACTCTGACATACAAATTGTTGCAGGTTTCCTTTAGAAATTGCCCCTTTGCTCGTATACTCGCATGTACGTACATATATCTGTAGTCTTCAAGTGACTTCTCTTTTGAATGAAATGAAATGTAATTCACTTCACGCAAAAGTTCTGTTTTAAGGATTCATACTCGCTTTATCCTAGAATAGAGAATCGCTTTTATAAGTTTAATCATATTATTGCTACAGATATCTCCTCCCAATACTGTTAGCAGAGGAAACTTCACCCTCGTTAATACTGGAATTTTAAAACCATTTTCTTGTAACTGCTGCCTGCTGTTACCTGTTCGCTGTTTCCGCTAGAATTTTCTCTAAAATTCGCCTCCCCATTCGCATTCGCATTTTCATTCTCATTTTTCGCATTCGCATTTCCAAATTAAAATTCCATGTTGCGAGCGTAATTTGGTTTCAGTTACAGTTTCCGTTCGGGTTGCCCATCCGTTGGCCGGCCAGCATCATAGCCATAACCTACCATTATGCCCCATCATCATCAGCAGCAGCCGTGAAACGCTTTTACGGGGATGGGATTAAACCAAACTAATTTTTACCCTCCATCCCATTTGAGGGAAAAGCTCACCGCAATGGAGCACCAGGATGGAGCCAGAGCATCGCATGGACTGCCATTAAAATGATTATCTCTTCATTGTCCCTGTGGGTGGGTGCGTGGGTGGGTGGGTACACTAAGTAATGCATCTATGACTCCCATTTTTATGTCATTTTTACTGCAGCTCTGCAGGTGGCAGGCTCCTGGCACGCCCACCCGTCACGTACAGCACCACCCGCCACAGTGCCAGGCATAACTGGTGGGGCACACAACATTCTTTGGCAAGGCTCCCATTTGATGGCAAGCTATTTGCCTGGAAACTTTGGTATTTCATAACCATTCCGATTCACTTATTGTCCATTAATTGCCAATGGTAACCGCTTTGGGGAACTCTATAAATTGGAGCTTTCGCTCTCTCTATCGTTGCGCAACATTTCCTCAATCCCATATCAAATGACAAAATAAACCTTAAGATGAGACCTTGAGCGATAAAACCAGACACAAAAGACCATATGACACAACACACACAGAGAACGAAATGAAGGACCAACTGCTGCTGCCGCTGCTGCTTTGGAAACCTGTTTCCATGATTCTTCGCCAGAATCTGCTCCTAATTCCGAGTCAGAGACAGAATCTGTTTTGGAAGGCAGGGGCGATGTTATCAAATTACGTCAACAGTTCAGAAATGGGGAAATGGGACACCTGTGCGAGAGTTTTGTCTACAAAAAAAATGACTTCATTAAGGAAGGGCCGCCGCCACATGCGTGCGTAACATCGAAAATTTGATGGCCTTTTGCGGGTGTAGCAGCACTCACTCGCATTCAACAGTTGGAAGAGCTGAAACAAAGGAAAAACTTGTACTTGAGGCGACCTAATTATTATGTATGCCCCATGTCCATATCATTGTCATTGACACAGAGAGAGAGAGAGACAGAGTAACAGAGAGATAGACACACACGCACACACAATCGAACCTCACTTGACCTCCCACACACACACACACACACACATATGTACACCCTTGTCATCATCCTCCTCCAACTATGTATTCTATTGGAATGGGGTTAAGTGTCAGCGGCAAAAGCCAAATGACAGAACTCTGCATGGAAAAAAGATATATGCAAGAATAATCGTTGAGAAATAAATTGCGAGACAAGGCCAGGGACCAGGGCTCAAGTGCAGTGCCATTGTGGTTGTTTCCGTCCCTGTCGTTGTAGCTGTTGTTGTCTCTGCCCCTGAAAGAGTGTCCTGCCACAAACATATGCATGCATGTATGTATGTATGTTTGTAAATATGTATGTTCGTACGTGCACTCGTATTGGAAATGCAAAGTGGTTAGACGCACAAGAACTGCTGCCATACCAAACGAGCAAATAAAAATCCAATTATGATGCAATTCCAGCACAAAGGAAACGGAACGTGGAACCCCTCTGATAAATGCGATTTTATGATGATACGAGGAATATGCATGCATAAATATAATAGTACCAAGGCAAGCAAACACAAACAGAAAACACACAAAGTGAAACTGAGAGAACAAATTGTATCTGTGGTCGCGATTAAATCGTTTCATAGTGCGATTCTTTTGGTATTTTAGTCGGACCACTCTCTGCCTCTCGTTCTAGTTTGTTACCCGAGGATTCCAGGCAGAAACGTACACTGACTGAGGGGCGCTTCCGCATCACGCATCACCATCTATGTACACAAGTGTTTTTGCTCCTAACTTTTCTTACTCTCACTTATTATATTTCCAGTTCTCTGGTTTATCTCCCCAGCTTAAATTTCGCTTAGCCACTCCGTTCTCCTCTCATGTAATTTCTAGTTTTAAAAGTTTTCCATGTACCCGCTGGCATCTATGTACCTAATGCTACCTGGTGTCATGTCCAGGCTGTCTATATGCTCTCCTGAAATTTTGTTCTCTTCCGGTCAATGCATCAAACTGCCAGCTCAAGAAGGAGGTGGGGGTGGAGAAAGAAATAAGATGTCTGGCCCTGCGAACAGGGCACTTAATATTCGTTGACATTTCAGTTCCGGTCTCCGCCACCCACTGAAGTACCCCCCCCACCAGCGACGAGGGCATTACGAAGGATATGTACATATATGTATGTTTCTGCTTATTGTGACAACAAAATATCGCATCCACATCAAAGCAATTTCAAGGCATACTTCAGGGCGCCGCCGGCACTTGAGCTCAAAACGCGCCACATGATGAGGCAAAGAGCGGCAACAGAGACAGAGATATGTACATACAGAGAGAGAGTGAGACAAAGACAGAGATAGAGAGTGAGGTTCAGTACTTTTTGGTCGTTTCCTCTATATGCCAGTTACATATACATACATACATATGTACATATAGTCCCGCGAGTCTTTGAGGCAAATTTCACTTCGTCACGCAACTTTAATGGCAAAAATTCGTATTTGTTTCTGTAGTACAGGAGCTGTCCTGGCAGGACCTTTCGCATCTCTCGGGGGGTTAGGTGTTGTGTTGCCTCTTGTGACGTTCAAGTAAAAAAGGTTATCAGCTTGAAAATGTTGCTGCCTGATGCCTGATGCCTGCTGCTTGGTTATTGATTTATTAACGCTCAACGGAACACATGTCGTATGCGTAATGAGGGGCAGGCGGTACGAGGGCGAGGGCGGTGGCACGCTAAGCAAAGGAAGGTGTTCTGCTGGATACGGTATGCTGACTCACACATATTCCAAATGCCCTTTGTTATAAAGGATATTTTTGTATGTATGTATGTATGTATATCCTGTTCATGAATATGTGTATGTAGTAGCGTGTACGTACAATGGAAATGGAACGCTTAAAGCTGTCAAAAGGAATTTAACAGGCCACGCGAGCTGTGGAAAACGAAATTTTCAAGGGAAAATACATTTACACGCACACGCACACATGCACAACGCCTTTCGTTTTCAATTTTAAATCAGTTTTGAGGAGATGGAGTTGTCTGTAAGACAACGACTTGCCTGGTTAACCTTTGACATCTGCCCCCGCCCCTGTCTGCCTGCCAATTCCGTTCTGTTCTGTCGCCTTTTTGCGGTTCTCTGGCTATGAATTTCTCCGTCTAGAGCCCGATTCAATTATTTTTTAATCAATTGGATTTGAAGAAGATTCGCACATGCCCCGAAACGACCGAAACGATGCACATCAAAAGATTCTCAGGGCAGGCGCCCATTGCGAATGTCTAAGAGGATACAGCAGACAATGCTCTCCAGGGACCAGACTAGAGCAGACTAGTGGCTCAGTTCTTCGCTTAATCATCTCTGGGGATAAGATGAGGCTCAGTCTTTAATTTAATTTGATGAATCATTAACAAATGTCTGTGGTTGGTTACCAATTAAAACCACACTCAGTTGAAATGGTTTATGAGTTGAGATTCTCGCTGGAGGAAGCCTCAAGTGAAGGATGAGGCCACAGGACTTGTCAAGGACTAATCTCCAGCGCCACTGCTAATGCCCATTCATCTCTCAGACTCGCAAGCTGTCAGACTCTTGGCTCTTAACTGTTTGCTATAAATAGTTAAAAGCCAACAAATATTCCTAAGGCGAGGCCTCTCCCACGCACAATCTCAAGAACATCCAGCAATTATTATAGCCAGGATGATAAACTGCTGGATGGATGGTTAAATTGATGTCCATTAGCGTTAAATTAGAGAGCAATTATGTATCTCACTCTCTCTCTCCCCCTCTCGCAGCTCTCGCGCTGCTGCAGATACAGATACGCTTTAAAGGTGGAAGCAGCAGCAGAAACAGCCACCCCACCGGATACATAAAAAACAAAATGGTGTACAGTGCCAACAGGGCATTGAAGAACATCTTGTGACTCTCCCTCTGCGTATCTTTTAGTGACATATTCCACTGTATCTTAAGTGTTGTTCTCTACGCGGATGTTGCTTGTATTCTGTATCTGTATCTGTACTGTGTGTCGTCTGTATCCACCCCGAAACAGCAATAGCGATTATGTGCTGTAACAAAACGTTTATCTACATTTGTTGGCCACCCCCCACCCACCCACCCACTTCCACCTTCCACCCGATTCGTGCCATGAAAATGCTTCCATTTGTTGCTGCTGCCTGTACCGGTGCCTGTCGTTTTCTCAGTTTAATTTTAAGCACGATTACCCTCCCCAGGCAACCCAAGCCCACCTTACCACCGCGTTGAACATTGCCAAAATTTGTTGCGCGTGGCAGGTTTTAAGCGGCGCGTGCTCAAAGGCAAACACACGACCCACCAAATAAAAAAAGTAACACAGAAAAAACTAATGGAAATAAAAATTCCCCTATACCGCCACCCTCCCAGCCCCTCACTTTACCCCTGAACAAAAACAAAGGGGAAAAACGGGCAAGAGTACAGCCCAAACTGTGAGTTTTTCGGCAATTAACAACATGGCAGTAGAGATAAAAGCAACAGCAGCAGCAGAAGCAGAAGCAGAAGCAAGAGCGAACACTACAGAACGGCAGTGGCAGCAGCAACGAGAGTGTTACAGTCGGTTTAGCGCATTGATTGCCAGTCGTTGCCGGTTGGGGGCCCAATGGCAAGACAATAGCCTAAAAGGCCAAAACGGGGATTACAGCCAGAAGTAGCAGCATTAAATCGAATGGTTGCTGGTGGTGGCTATGAATGTTACCAATTGGGTGCCTGTCCTTTGATAATTAAAAGTGTTTTCTTGCAACATTATTGACAACAAAGTAAGGGCTATAACAAACATGAATTCTGGCCAGCCGAAGAAAATTATTAGGACTTAATTATATACATTGTATGTACATATGTAGAATTCAGCTGCTGGGCCTTCCGGCTGTTAGTCAAATTTTGTATTTTAATTAAACAAAAAAGGTTTAAGAGTAGCAGGGGATCGGAATTAGGGATCGCAAAGATACAAGGACTATTCTCTTAAATTCACTGCAGCTATGTTGGCTTCTATTCCAAATATTTCAGTGAAAAGTTCAAGCTAAAAACAGCATGCACAATTTTGTCTCTATGTATTTAAATTGCCATCGATATTATCACACATATTTATCCAATCCACCTGCTGCTAGAGATATTTCAAAGTTCATGGTTTCTCCACAGAGGAATTTTCATACCTAAAGAACACTCTCAGAAACCTACAAAAATTAAAACTCGTTTGCTTAACCTCCATAAGCAGTCGATTTGGCCACAGACTGAACTTAATCGAAGTGTTTATTGATGCAGAAATACCATAAGTTCTATTTGAAAGGAGGATTATTGGCTCTGTCCTGAATTGTAATGCATTCTAATGACCTCTCCTCGTTAACAGCAATAGCAGACACGGCAACAGCAACTATGAGATAAGCATCAATGCGAATTAATGCCCCAGCAAACCCCCCACACCCACATACATACAAATCTACATATTATAGTATGTGAGAGCTGCAAATCGATGCCTCTGTGCACATGTGGCATCTGCATATTTCGCAATTAAGGTAGCATACATTAAAGGGACTCCATGAACGGACAACCAACGTGCACAGCTCCATGGCAAATGCAAATCCAAATCCAAATGGAAATGCAAATCCAAATGGAAATGTCAATTGCATGAAGATATGCATGCACAATATATGCAAACATGTGGATAAGTAATGCAATTACCACCCAAAAACTTACTTCATTGAGACGTCAAAACAGGACAAACAACGTCAGAGTATAGCAGCTATTCCTATTCCTCTATTTCTCTATTTAAAGATATACACATACATATGTATGTACATGGCTATATTCTTTTAAGCAGGTCGCCCATTGCTACCTGTAACCTGTAATTGTAACTGTAGCTGTACTTGTTCTGGATAATTATGCAAAAAGCTGCAATGTTTTGTGCCTTGAACAACAAAATGGCAGACAACGGACGGAAAAAACAAGGCGGCAACGTCCTTTGGTGTTGCCCTTTCGCATGTGGGTTAATGTGGAAAATGTGCTAAAAAAATGCAAATTTTGTGCTTCAGTTTTTGGCTTGGCCTGGCCAACGGACTTGATAAACAGCATGAGGGTCTTGCCATTGTCGCCACCAACATGGCCTCCACCATTCTACCATTCTATCATTCTACCATTCTATCACTTTTGCATTTTACGTTCAACATTCACTTGGCATTTATGCAAATTACTTTTTCCTTTTCCCCCATATGCTGTGGCTCGTTGCGGCGCCCACTGCACTGCCAACTGCATTGGAAATCACTTAGCCAAGGGGGATAATGACGAGGAGGACCGACTAACGAGAGTACGAAGGACTCATGTCCATATGCCCAAGTGGCAGTGGAGCCGCAGGAGTTCTGCGAGTGGACTCAATAAGCTGGCCACCACCCCCCAAGGCTGCCACTGACGTTGAGTGTCCTTTAAATCAGCTTGATTTGCACTATCAGCAGCGATCAGTGGCCGCAGCAAATAACTAAAATTATTCCAGCCAAAACAAAAACAGCACAAAATAAAAAACTATGCCAATTCATAAGGCTGTGAACGTGTGGGGGCTGTCAAGGCAGGAAACAACAACTGCATAAAAAGTGTCGCTGCAAAAATAGAGAGGGAACTGATATAGGCTATGGGGATACCCACTATTCAGAATTTAATACAACTGAAATGGAAGGAAAAAAACAACAAAATGAAGCCTCAAAAAGTACCCAAACAGTATGATTTCTTTGCAGATTGAAGGATATCTCTAAAATGTTAGATATAAAGTGATAGTGACAGCACCTAAGACACTACATTTCATGCATCTCTTCATACAGCGCCTCTGCTTTGCAATAATTCAGCACACCTTTTAGATTTGTCAAGTTTACGGGCGTACAGGGTATGGGAAACGGAAAAACAGAAAGTATGACAACCATTTGAAACGGTCGAGTGACATTTGTCGTGCGATAAATAAATGTGAGGCCATTTAGACGACGGCAACAGCTACAGCAAACGACAGCAGCGTGCCCCAAGTACGAATACGAATACCGATACGAGTATACAAGTAAGTGAATGCATATTTAGATATTCAAATTGTTTTGAAATTCTCGCACTTTTATGCCAAGTACTGTAAATTTATGGGGCCTGACTTTTAGCGGGAGAAAAAACCCCTCACTAGAAAATATATATTTATACGAGGCATTGCCCATGCCCCGCAAATGAAACGAAATGAACGATTAGACACGACACAACACACACACACACAATATTCAACATTGACAAATGCCTCAAATTAACTGCATAATTAGCATTGTTTTCAACCGGGAAAATTGTTCAACAATTATTTAAATGTCCGAAAAATGCTGTTGTACAATATTTCAATTGATATTTGATGATTTAATTTGAAAACTCAATTAAATGCCTATTGAAAATGTGCGGAAAAATGTTTGGCAAATTATCGCATTAAGCTCTTTAAATTCATTTCATGTATAATTCATTTAGAGTAAAAATACCCCCAAGGAAACTATAAAAAAAAATTTAAAGGCAGCAAAGTATTTAATACAATTTAAATGCGTTTAAAAATCATGAAAATAATTGTTGGCGGCTTTAAACGACTGTTAATCTAATGAAAGGTCTGTAAAAATTACAGAAATGATTAAAAATTAAAGGAAAATTAAGAAAAGCTAATGTTTACTTTGTTAAGCAAAGTTCAATTTGAATTTCGATGGAAAAACTTTTCTTTCGATTCGATTCCGCGCACTTCACTTTTGACCGCCACAACAATGGCTCAGAGAACACAAAAGAAATGTTATTCAAATATATTTGTATAAATATATGTATGAATAAATATATACACACGAGTATATGAATATATATGTTGCTATACATAAAAAACTGTTTGCCTGCTGCTCTCTCATAAAAGTCCAAGCGAAATGGGAGCAGTAGCGACAACTTATGTTTATTTATGGGTTGCATATGCTATGCATCTGTATCTGTATCTTTATCTGGTTGGAGAGGAGAGAATGTTGCATATGCAGTATACATACATATGTATGTACATACATACATATATCCAGAGGACACACACAGAAAAGCGCAACATGTAGCAGGGACTATGGATTGCAGCCGGCAGGAGACACAAACTTTTTTACCTCTCTTGTACCCATCCTCCTCCTTTTTCCTCGGGAAATATTAAATTTACTTGGCTCTTTTCCAGCCAGAAGAATGTTGGCTTTATGGCCACATTACACGTGGCAGAATTTGACAACTTTTTTGTGTTTTTTTTTTGGGTAGAAACCGAACTTTAGGCCCCCAGAAACTTTCTCATTGCGCAATGAAGGAGAAATGTAGAAGGAAAGGGAGATGGAAGTGTCAGAAATAGAAGGTTTAACAGTGACCCCATAAATTTAAGAGAATTTAAGACTCACTTTAACACACGTTCTGTCGCATGCCGCTTGTCGTAACATTTTAAGCCGTTTGACAATGAATCAAAGCTCTTGAACCCTTTCTCAAAAAGGGACAAACGAACCGAAAGGAAAGACATACATAGCATACAAAAAGTTGACAAAAAGAAAACAATCAGAGTGGTGTGGGGCAAAAGCAGACACAACAATAGAAAGGAAATACATATATAAAGAAGGAGAGTGAATAAACTTTAACAAATAGTCTTAAACAAACAAAGGAGAAAAATGAATTTACTCACACAAAAAGAAAGCAAAAATAAAAATAATAACCCAAAAGGCGTACAAACAATATTATCAAAGAACTAATAAAAATATAATTTTTGGGACTAAAAGATTTACAAAGGATACAGACAACAGTCAGCAGGATGTACATAGCATATGCAAGAGTATGAGTTCCATTCGATTAAGTAATAAAAACAGATTTTGCATCTCTGATGAATAAATAAGAGTACATAATTCGTAATTAAATTGCCTGCAACGCCGCTTGGGGCCGAGTCGAGTGCACACGATTCTCCTCTCGAGCTGCCAAGGGAATCAAATTAAGTTTCGGGCCCCAAAGTCAAGTCGAGAAGGAGCCTTCAAGATGAAGAGCTCTCCACACGAAATTTGCTTAGCAAACTTGCGCCAGACAGACAACCCTTAAAATATCAATTAGGATGTAGGAGTTGGTTGTAGTCCATGTGTGTGGGCGGTGATAGACGGAAAAATTTCAAAGAAAAGGTCACGCAAGATGGGTTTCCGTTGTACCACAGAGACGAGACAAATATTCACGAAAAAATTATCTTGAAATATGTATATATTTCTGAAGAGTTTTTAATATGGAAAATGTGGGAAAATTTAATTACTAAAATAATAAAAAGCAAAGATCTATAATTAATTAAAGTAATTCCATCTGACAAAACTTTAATCACAACAGAAACAAAGATTCATTGATCTGCCGGATTCTATTTTTGTTGTGGATCTAAAAATGTACACCATCGATTAGCACGGTAATTAGCAGAGTTCTGTGAATGTTTTATCGAGAGAGTGTGCTCTCTGTTACATCTGGCAACGCTCGCTCCCATTAACCGCAAGCATTTTAAGCATAGTAAATGTACACGACACAACTGTACTTGCTTCATATTTTGCCACATTTAACTCCCACACCACACAAACACAAAACATTTTTTGTAATAAATTAATTTTAAGTCCGAGAAAAATCGAAAATTGCTGGCATTACCCAACTTTGGAAGCGACAAACCATAAGTTAACCTTATATGTATGTACATACTGTATGTATGTATGTATGTATGTATGTATGTGTATGAAGCCAAGTGTAATTATATTCGTAACAAACGTTGACTCAAAATAGATTACACACTCGCTACGTGGGCTATTAGAAGTAATTTACTCTTCTTATGGTGCTTCGGAGACTGTGTGTGTGTGTGTGTCTGTGGCTTTGTCCCGTGCTCGTGTCCGTGTGTGGGCCGCTCTTTTGACCACACTTCTAATAAGACAAGGGTAAACAGTGGCAACAATAACAAGCGATAGGAGGACAGGGCACCACCCACTACACCATCGCCTCCGTTTGTGGCTCCAATTGACGTCACGCAGCTGCCGCTGCTTGACTTTTGATGTTTGCCTGTGGGCCACACACACACAAACACAACAAGCTCAGCCACTGGGCCTTGGGGCAGGAGAGAGCCAACGCCAAGGGAGGGAATTGTTAAATCGATTAAAGTCAAAGTTTTGTCAGTGCCATAAAGCCATAAAGAGTGGAGTGGATGCATGATGAGTGCGTGTGTGGAGGGAGACGGAAAGCAGAGCTCGAACCCAAAACTCAGGCCACAGCAACCACCAGATAATGTTCCTTGGCCATCAGTCAGTCAATCATGGCACCTCGACATCCACATTCACTTCTCCCTTACACTTTCCACTCAAACTCAAACCCAAACCCAAACACCCTCCCCCCTCCGAAAATGTCGACTATAAAAAGCAAAGTTTTGCAATCAACAAAAAGTTAAAAGTTGCCATCACACTAGAAAAGTTTTTCTAATTAGTGGAAACCATTTCCACTGCCACGGGCACAGTCGCTGGGATGTAGATTGGTATTGGGACACAGCAGGTGTCATCATTGCCTGCCGCCCCAGGCGTCATCGAATCAGAACTAAAACTCATTTTGCATATACACAACGTATCATACGTATATGTATGTATGATAAGCCAAGACTTTAGATATAACCAAGTCAACAGGCAAATGCGTCAGTCTGCTTATCAGCCCAACTGGAGATTTAAGATTGAGACGGACCCTAGACGATAGAAGCGACTCACTGGGTCACTTTTAATGAATATCTTTCCTTCTCTCTTTCTCCGTTTTTTATGTCTGCTGACATACACAAAAAAGATACAATATGTATGCACAGATACTTTATGTATTTGTACATATGTATGTATGTATGTGTGTATGTGCGAGTATATCCAGCGCGTGGGCTGTTTTTTTCTTCCATTTTCCATCTGAGATGCAGACAAAATGCTGTGCATATTAAAATAAAAAAAGACAAAGAAATTTACGAGTTTCGCACAAAGAAAAAGCCCCAAAAAAAATCACAATTTACGACTAATAAACTGAGTAGAAATGAAAAGAAATGAAAATGAAAATGAAAATGGGAGCAGAATTATTCACTTTTGTCTGGTCTGGCAACCAGAGCTGTCAACACAGCCACAGGCAACATTCGCAGCGCCACAGTGCCACACGGGTCTCAAGGGGTGACATCTCTTGGCATATTGACAGTCGACAGTCGACACACCACTCGACAAGAGAATCCCCCCCCTAAAGACAACACACAGAACTGAATCAAATGGGATAAATAGCATGGCTGCCTGCCCCGCCCTGTCCTGTCTATGGTATTGTAAGTTAATTGGCTTTGGTTCTCCAACATTATTGACTAGCGCCAGTCCAGTCCAGTGCTGTCCGACACTTAATCTATTTTCGATTCTCTGTCAACTAATAATAGTTCGCGCCCTCACGTGCCACAGGAGCTTATCGCGCGGGCCTCCAACTTTATCGTTTATTTAATATATGTATACTATATATATGTAGAGGGGAGAAGTAAAACTCAATCAAGATAAGTTTCCACACAGCAAGATGGGAATCAGCGAGAAAAAGAGAGAGACCAAATGACAGGGCAAAAGGAAAACTTTTATCGAGGGCATCAAAGCCAAATGCGGTTGCCCTTCGTAATTAGTTCGAAAGGATCTTAACCAAAAGCAGCAGAAGCAGCAGAGCAACAGAACAGCATCAAAACAAACTAAAAGAAAACTTTCCAAGTTTGTTTGTAATCAAATGAGCTGGCAACAGAAGCTCAGCTCAGGAAGCGTACTCTTCTGTAAACATGGCAAGTAAATCCCATTTTGGCATACAAACGGAACAAGATTGCACCCAAAAGTTGACATTTGGCTTAGCATTTGAATTAATTTTAAGTACAAAATCCTATGCAGCAGCGTAGATTTCGATGGGGATTCAAAGCTATACGTATCAGGAAAAGTTAGGCCACAGATGGTATTCAAAATTTCAAATTTGATTAGTTGTAATCAAATCCATTTATACTCTCTAGTTGATGGTAGAACCAATTCTGCAATTAAATCAACTATAGAAATAATCAATCTATACAAAATTGTTACAGTTTGAAGTCATATTAAGAAGTCATATTTTTGGAGAAGATTCCCAATGGTATGGGTACATCCATTTGTGAGTATTTAAGGGATAATCCAGTCAGGTCTGCAATTCCCCAAGCAATTATCTATTAATAATGTGCCTTATTCTTGCGGCTGTCTTGTATCGTATCGATTTTTCCATACTAATTGCCACAGCAATTTGGGTTTCCTCTCAACTGGAGAAAAGTAGAATTATTGAAGAGCAAATCTGGACCTCCCCACTTGGCATACACACATACAATATGAATATATGTATGTATATAAAGACGAGACCATTGTTGGGGGTGGTTTTTCTCTTTTTATGGTTCGCCGAAGGTCGTTGCTTTTATTGGATGTACTCGCACGTACATACATATTTTCAACGTTTCTTTTCATTCGGTTTTTCTTTTCCTTTTGGCCAAACAATTAAATTTTTCACTGTGTGTGAATATTTCTTTTCATTTCGTTCTCGCTTCGGGGGGAAAATTCAAATTGGGGAGAACAGGCAGAGGAGCAGACCAAAAATTATGATTATTTATTTAGGCCGAAATTTGTTGGCCACTTTGTGATGAAGAAAACGCCAAATTATGCGCAGTAACTTATGTCAGATCGGGGGGGGGCTGGCAACAGAGAGTGTGACTCACTTTTGCAAATCAAGAATTGCAAAATACGAATATTTACACATAATTTATCAACATCCGTCAAAAGTTTAGTTGACGTCACGCGACAGGGCATTATCTCCTGCCCTGTCTCCTGTCTCTTGTCTAATTAGACTTAAAACTTATGCAGTAGCAGCAGCTGTAGCACCAGCAGCAGCAGCAGCAGCACGGAGCTAATTAATAATATTCACTTAAGTTTCATGATTTCCTTGGACAGGTAGAAACGAAGCCCCGATTTCCAGCCAAAATATCGTTCATATGCAGCCAGGCTGTTTTCTGTTTATTTACGCGATTGATTCGTAATTCTGTTCTATTTTTGGGACTGATAAATTAATTGCGAATCAGAATAGGAAAAACAATATTCGTTGGCAATTGTTTGGGCCATAATAAAACAAAAGAAATAAAAGTTGAATATCGTGAAGAATCGTTTCATTCTGTTGCTGGTCGTCCTTTGTCGGTTCGCCCCTTTTTTATGATGGGTTTTTCACGTGCTCAACCGAACATCGGTTCACCCTTGTCAGTGGCAGAGAGAGAGACAGCTCCTACTCCTGGGGCATCGAAAGGAACATAAAAGGGATATGAACGAAACGGAGCATGTGGCTCCTGTCAATATAAATGCCTTTAAGCCAACTCATAGAAAAAGCTGGAACTTTTTCATTAGTTGCGGCAGCTTATGAAGAGCGCGGAGAGAAGGAAGCCAAACAAACTAAAATTGTGTTTTTATTTTTAGAGCATTTCCCATTGCATACAAATGGGCGGGCGGTCGCTGGGCAAATATTATTGATGAATTTTTATTTTAACAGATTTCCCCATTGAACTACTGTCCATAATGAATTCCCAGCACCACCCCTCCCCCATCCTGAAAATGAAAGGAAAATCAATCAATAAACGAAGAATTCAACCTTACAGCCGTCCAACAAAGCAGGAAAATGGAGAAGCGCCAGAAGCAGTAGCAAAAGTAAGCCGGGCCATAAGCTTAACAGGTCCAGGAAACGTGAGGACATGACAGGAATCTGCTGTCCTATGTGACAATGGAATGAGAGCAGGAAGGCAAGAGTGGGTGGATCGGGAGCATGCGATGCGCAGAGGTCGAGAGCAATGGGAATGGAATGGAATGACAAGCCTCGCTCCAGGCCATTGAATCGGATACGCATTGAAGTTAGTCCTTCCCAAAAGTTACCCATTTCCCTTTCCCCATCCCCTGCACTCACGCACTCTGTCTCTCTGGCCCTCGTTTGACTCTGAATTGAATTTGGCTTAGAAATTGTATGTTTTTCTGTTGATGGATGGGATGGCACGGCTGTCGTTGGACAGTTGTCCGTCTGTAATACAAGTTTTTCTGTTCGTGGAAATGCTGAATATATAAAAAGTGGAATTAATTACTGCGAAAGATTAAGGAATAGGAGGCATAGGAGGAATACGAGATGGTCTTGACTAGACAGTGTTGAAAATTGAGTAAAGTTGACATAGTAATGTTGGAAAATGCCATAACAAAAATAGATGAAATACCCAAAATAATTTAAATTAAAGAAACTAATATTTTTCAACAGTTTTTACTATTTTTAGAATATTTTTATACAAGTACAGCTTGTTTTCTTTATACAAATGTAACTGTTATGTATTGTGTAAATATGCAAGCAAATACAAATGAAGGAATTCAACTGTTATACGAGTAACAGTTGCATTAAGTCCCATCTGTCATACAACTATTTGCTTTCTTAATCGAAATCCCCTCTCTTCTTTCCACAACTTTACTTTTGCGAATATTGATTTCGATTTGCTTTTGGAATTGTCCTTCCTTCTTCCCCACCGATCCCCACCGATCGCAAACCTTGCACCTGAAGCACCATAAGCAGTGAGTGCTGCTTTATTTAATTTCTGCTTGCTTTTTCATTTGTATTTGTTTATCAACCAATGCCAACCCTTGAGCAATTGATAAGCGCGTAAAATATTTAATCGCGTACAGTGGAAAGAGAGAGAGAGAGAGATAGATAGATAGATAGATAGAGAGGGAGACAAACAAGGTGGAAAACGGGAACACACAGCAAACAGCAAGACAGAACGGAACCCCTCCTACCCACAACCTTCTTCAACCTTCCCACGGAATCCCTCCACTCGAGTACGAGGCGGTGGGGCGGCACTCACCTGACTTTGTTGCTGGTTTCCCCTACGGAACGGTAACGGACTTTGATGGGCTGCTTGAAACGGCTTCGTTTGGGACTGCCACTTGCTGATGGATGCTCCGGCTGTTGTTGCTCTCTGCTCTTCACTTCTCTCCTCTACTCGGCTGCTCCACTCTTGTCTCTTGTCTCTGTGCTTCCTCTCTTGGCTCTTGTTGCTGATTTTTTTTATGGCTAAAACCAAATTTAATTTGTTACTCTCTCTCGTTGCGGTTGGCGTTTTTGTTTTTTGTTGTTGTTGTTGTTGTTGTTGCTTTTGGGTGGGTGGCAGTGTTGTTGCTGTGGCTATTGCTTCGGAAATTCTGGCCGGGGATCGTTGTTTCGAGTTTCGAGAAATTGACTTTGATGTTCCAACAAAAAGCAACAACAACTGAAATTCGTTATTAGATTTGATTGAAAAATTCGTATTTGCTGTGTTTTTAATGATTGTTTTTGCTTCTACCGGCCTGTTATCGTATTGCTATTTTTGTTGTTGTTGGTTGGTGGCTTTTGTGGTTACATACACTCACACACGTTTGTAAGTGCAACGATGCGGGGGAGAAAAAAACCAAGAGACGAACTCTGAAAATTTAAGTGCTCCCTTTGAGAGAGCTGTAATTAAGTTGATGCGAGTGGTGCCCAGGGAATGTTAAAGAATGATTTATGTGCTGTTACACGTTTTACCCCATACAATATCTTTCTCTCTCGTTTGTTTATTTGATATGTGTGTTCTTTTTTTTTTAACTTGTTCTGCAATATACATACATACATACATACATACATACATACATATGTAATTGTTTAATTAATTATTTGCCCATTTGCTTGTGTGCGAAATAATTTTTCGCTTAAGTAAACATTTTGATTATACTTCTGTATATATGTGTATATTTTTTTCTTTGCTCTGTGTGCAATTCGTTTTGTTATAGCACTTTTATGTATGGCGTCGTATATCTGTATGTACATATGTGCATAGGTGTGTACTGTTTATTTCCACTTGTCGACTGTGGGTGTGTGTGCGTGTGTGGTTTTGGCCCGACAACTCCTACACAGGCCAACAAAGACTTGGTTTTCGAGTTTCGGTATCAATTGCGGCGGCGATTGGCAATTTCAGTAGTTGGCGCCCCTGACCCAATTTCGGAGTTGCAATTCGATATCGATAGCCGTCGATAGCGGCAGTTTATCATTATCACCCACACACACAATCCTAATATACACACATTTCACACGTTTAAGGTGGAGGTACTACCGTTTTTTCGGGTCGCACGCACGGAGAATATGCTACTTGCGTGAGAGCGTCTCTTTGGGAATATATACATATGTATATGTATATACATATGTACACACACTGCCGTTAATCTTTCAGTTTCAATTTCATTTCATTCAATTACACAAACAGTTAATTAATTAATTTACATCTACACATTCTACAACTGTCTGAGTGTGTGTGTATTAATCTGATTAGAGGCCAGCAATTCCAATCAGAGATCGTACAGATTAAGTATAGCTGGAGCAATGCATTGCACGCCAATCCGAAATATTGCCGACGGCCTGCGCTCAAAACCGGCATTTGAATCATATGCGCACGGGGCCAAATCTCCCCCCAAAGCCCACCCCCTCTCTCTGCAGACGACTCTTCACACTTTAGCTCGTCATCGTCATCGGGCAACAGAGCTTGTGGGCTGGGCTGGGGCCTGGCTAAGCGTGTTTATTGATTGTTCCCCCCACCGAAACTGAAGCAGGGAAGCCCAACGGGCGGGCCTCCACCTCCTCTCCTTTACAACCCGAAAAAAAAACCTTGCTGCCAACATCCAACAACAACAGCAACGGGCGAGCAGGCCAAAGTGATAGGTAGATTTTTGTATGTATGTATATTATATGTTTCTAAGATGGTGGGGGGCGGGTGGAGTCTGCCGACGACTGCCACTGCCACCTCCACCTTCAGCACCGACCGCCACCCGCCACCCACCACCCCCATTCACTCCTCCTCGTGCATATCGGCCTCGTTTTTTATTACGCGCACGTAGTGTAACTTTTTTTGCCTGCTCTCACATTTTTACATACATTCACTTGCACAATCAGAGAGGGGCAGCGGCAACGGAGGGGAATGGATCGTGGGCGAGGCTAAAGTTAATTTTTGGACACAATTGGGTATTCGGTTATGGTTTTCAGTAATTACTTTTTAATTTTTAAACGCACGCAGAACGCATAATCCGATGACCGTAGAATCGACGACGCCACAACGGTCCGCGCAAAGTATTTAGTTGGTTTGGTTGGAGTCTAGTTGGAACTTTGGGGCGGCATGGTCGAATTATTCATAGGGTACGCTTTTTGGAGCTTTGTGGAGGCAAGGTATAATTAGTAAAAGGGTACGCTTTTTGCTACGAACAGGTGCATGCGGTCGCATGGTACAACTATAGTAGGTGAGACACAAAATCGAATGACAGAACATAAAACATTTACAAAAATATACAACAGAATGCAATAAATAAAAAATAAGAAATTACATTTGCTTAACTAAATTTTCTACCTTGGTGGCAGCCTTTGGCACCAATTTGGTCGATATTTCCCACCTTAACTGGGGCTCTGTGGGTTAAATTCGTTTTTTCCTTGGTATATTTACGGTATATTTTGAAAATGACCAGTATATTTCGGTATATTTCTGATGGTCAGGCCGGTATATTTGATCGATAAGTCCGCGGTCACACCTGCTACACAAAATTTTGCAAACAAGCAGGCGACGGAAAGGTTTTTAAATAATAACAAAAAGCTATGGCGTTGAGCTAAGGCCAACACTTTCACTTGCCCGTCCATCTGGGGAAGAAAGCAATAGTGTGGTTCTTCAGCATATATTCGTACGCACCTTCTTTGAGTGTTGTGTTTGCCCAATAGCTTCCAGTGAATCACGAAAAAAAAAAGTTAATAACACAACACGCAGGAGATAAGGAAGAGTGCGCTTCCCCCACCCGCCGCCCTCGCTCCAACCACCGACTAACCGCAGACCATTGAGTCGGCGACGGCCATAGAAGCAGCCCCACAAGTTGTCCCCACGTACGAAGACAACAGGGCCACCGAGGAATTGGCAGCCAACATATTTGGTTGCATCAATAGAATGGGCAACGACGATCTCCGGCGGAGAAAGACACCTTGCGGATTTTGCATGGCTGTGTTCAAGTGGATTCCGGTTGTATTCATAACCGCCGTGATTGCCTGGTCCTACTATGCCTATGTGGTGGAGCTCTGCATACGTGAGTAGGCTCAATCTGATTGCCATTGATTCATTAATTGGATTGGGTTACATTTGCAGGCAACTCCGAGAACCTCGTGGGGATGATTTTCATGCTGTTCTTCTATCACATAGCCCTGATACTGTTCATGTGGTCCTACTGGAGAACCATAATGACATCGGTTGGCCGAGTGCCAGATCAAGTAAGTGGTGTATGTGTGTGATTCACACGCTCTTATCGGCGGCAGCGGCAGCCTAACGAGAACTGTTTGAGATAGTGCATTGGGGGAGGGCTGGGTTGGACTGGGTTTACCCGTTCATGTTTATTATGCATTTGAATAGAAGTTAATGTTTGATTGTTTCCAGTGGCGGATACCAGACGAGGAAGTGACTCGCCTATTCCGTGCAGATAACCCAGAGACGCAGAAGCGCATTTTGAACAGTTTTGCGCGCAGCTTGCCAGTTACCAATCGGTGAGGAGGTTTTCTATGTGAAATCTTGGAAACTAACAAACGACATCTGTATTTTGTAGCACAATGAACGGCTCTGTTCGGTTTTGTGAAAAATGTAAGATCATCAAGCCGGACAGAGCGCATCACTGCAGCGTGTGCAATAGCTGTGTGCTCAAGATGGATCATCACTGCCCCTGGGTGAACAATTGCGTCAACTTCTACAATTACAAATTCTTTGTATTGTTTCTGGGGTACGCGCTCGTCTATTGCCTGTACGTTGCATTCACCACGCTTCATGATTTCGTTCAGTTCTGGAAGGTAGGTGCCGTAAGTTTCGACCTCTTAGACTTTTTTTTATAATCCTTGCATGCATCCCTGCCGTGCATACTGCATGAAGAGCCCGTAGTTAATGAATGTATTTTTCCGTTTTACTGTATTGTCTGTACATATTACCTGTGCCTTACTGATAAAAAGTACGAAAATAATGGTTACTCGGAACAGGGCCAGTTGAACGGCAGTGGCATGGGCCGTTTTCACATCTTGTTCCTGTTCTTCATATCCATCATGTTTGCCATTAGCTTGGTGAGCCTGTTTGGCTATCACATCTACCTGGTTCTGGTCAATCGCACCACCTTGGGTGAGTATAGAATTTCGAGTGATTTAAACTGTAACTATAATTGCACATCCATCTATACAGAATCTTTTCGAGCACCAGTCTTTCGCGTCGGGGGTCCCGACAAGAACGGCTTCAATTTGGGCCGCTACGCCAACTTCTGTGAGGTGTTTGGCGACGACTGGCAGTACTGGCCTTTGCCCATCTTCACCAGGTATGTGGGCGACGCGCTTTTTATTCTCTATGCAAATCTAAGACCTGTCCCGGCTCTGGGCTGGCGCATTCTCACAATCTCATTTGCATTTTTAATAATACTAACCACTAATAATACTGTGCTGCACCCGAGAAAGCAAAGCTTCGACTCTCTCACTCTTTAGTTGTTGTTTTTGTGCGCTTTTGTTTTATTTGATTTATCTGATTTGGCAAATTAAAGGCATGTCCCACATCCAAGTCCCAAGTCCATGCATAAGTAGTTAATCCACCATTTGATACCACACAATCCCAAATCTGAATCTAAAACGTGTGTTCTATGTTTAATGTTAAAAAGCAACCAACCGGCAACAGAAAAAACAAAAAGCGAAAAAATCTGTCTAACAAATAATTTACACAAAATTTTAGACTAAATAAAACGTTGTATGTCTCTTGTATACCTAAAATATGGAGAATAGAAAGCAACAATTGAATGGTGTCCAAACTCCTTTCGTAATTTAGTTGTAAGCAACGTGCAAAAGTTATCATTTCGTTACTACCCCGCCCCGCCCCGTTTCACTCTGGTTTGTGTTTGTGTAAATAATAACGAGATGTCCAGGGGCCGCCAGTGCTATAAATAGAGTTTAGTCCCTTACTAAAACCAATTTAGATGCGAGTGCTTTGGAATAAGTAACTAATTTAAATGCTATAACGCCTGCTTGAAATTCTAACTACTGCTTGCGGGATAAGGATTGGCAAGTAACACAGTAGTTGTCCTGTCTAGCAGCTAATTGTAACCCCCGTTTGGTCGCTGGAATTTCAAGCAGTTGTCATGCATTACACAATGCTGAGCGCTCACAAAAGCTTACTAAAAAATCAGCCACATGCCACACAAAAATCAGTCGAAAACTCACACACACATCTGTGCAAAACTATAAAAATATAATAAAACAACAACAGCAAACAATTACAACAACAACAACAACAATCAGTACAAAATCTAAACTGTTACAAAAACACATTTCTGTTTGCAACTTTCGTTTAACAAATTACCAAAACCTTCTGCTTATCCACAATTTATGGAAAACGACATTTACGATTCAGTCGTGGTGATGGCTTCAGCTATCCAACATCCAGCGATCAAAGCGGCGAGGCACCACCCGTCCAGCGTTACGCTGCCATGGGCGATACGACCACCAACAGGTTAGATGGCAATCCAACAGATAAGTTGATTGACGCTATTCCCCTCGTCACCACACCCAATAACCATGATCAACCACCTCAACATCAACATCCACATCAAGTAAGAAGCCAGATCCAGATGCAGGCACAGCCGCCCCAGGCGCGCAACCAGGCCCGTCCAAAGTCACTAAATCTGCATACCACACTGGAACTGCCATTGGCAAACGGCCAATCATCAAACTGCAGCACGGCAGCAGTCCCGTCTAGTCAGGTGGTTGTTGTCAATGTTGGCACCCTGCCAGAGGATGCCAATGGCGCTGCGGTCATCATCGATATGGTGGGCGATCATAGTGGAGCTGCTGCTGGTGTTGCCGCTCCCAAGGATGCCTGCCGCCAGCCGAATGGTGATGTCCCACTGAACTAGACCCTGTAACTTTCGCTACGTAACCTCTTTAGATACGTATCCCATGTATGTTTGTTGTATATCTGTGTAAACTGCCAGAACTGTTGCACTTTTGGCCTGTCATCGTTGCAGTTTTTTTTATTGAAATGTATGTAAAATACCACTAAGTTACCTCTATATACATAACTGGAGGGACCATACCACCCACAAAAAAACAAAACAAAACAAGAAAACACCCCAAAACACCCCATAACACCCCCAAATAGACATCTAAGTAAATGTGTAAGCAATATGTATGTACAATGTGTGTCTTACATTCACTGAGATGAGGGCCACTTATCAAAGCTTTTATGGAAATGTACTGGATGTACAAAGCGAATGGAAATACCTGGTAATATTAATTGTAGTGTAGGGATGAGGCGCGATACCTGAATGTAGGCAAATGATAAGATAGTTCCTAGGTAGGACCCCTCAACATTCACTCAATCGTGCCCATCTCTGGGGTGGTGACCCCGATTAGCGTTCGAGTTTCCCTATTAAACCATTTGCCACCGCCCCCCATGTAGATATCAGCCAATCTCCAAGACTTAACCATTGAGATTTCAGCAACCCAATCGAAACATGCACCACACAGAGAATTTTAAATACGATTTAGGCATTTCTTATTGCTTTTAATTAACGTAGTTAGTTGGTAACTTATTGCAAGTTGATTTTGGGTAGACCTCTTTTTATACTTTTGATATGATGTTTAGTTATTTTTCTATAATTTTTTTATCTTTATATAATATGCGCTTTTATTGAATTTCTGTAAGAAGGGATGAACTGAACTTAAGAAGAATGGAAAATATATATTTAAAAGAGCAACGAAGGATTGTTTTTAATTTGCCAAAAATCTTCCTCACACTTCGATGGCTTTGCTTCTGTTGCACGGCACCAAGTCAACAATCCATCAAACATTCAATCAAATACAACACCAACACACACTACTAATTATGCTCGAATATTTCCGCCCCACATATCCATAAAATCCATCTTAAACATAATAAGTCTTCTACCGAAAGCCTGCTCATTTGATAATGCCAACATCTCTTAGCTTTGGCGATGGCATTAGCTATCCCATACGACACCTCGAGGACGACTCCGAAACCCTGTTGGGCTACCACAGCGACACACGCATCGAGATGGACGAGGACTTCCTGCACGAGGAGTC
This sequence comes from Drosophila subsilvestris, assembly GCA_035043285.1. Taxonomy (NCBI): domain Eukaryota; kingdom Metazoa; phylum Arthropoda; class Insecta; order Diptera; family Drosophilidae; genus Drosophila; species Drosophila subsilvestris. The sequence goes on from JAWNNB010001795.1 coordinate 915,219, forward strand.
GCGTTTCCTGCACTCGATTCCATAGCCAATCATGACAAGCGACAACGTGGCCACGTATTATATTTAGTGATTTATCTTACTGATTGCCTTTTGTTATGTGTAAATACGAGCAGTAATGAACAGAGTGGACAGACAGCCGAATGTCCACGGATAAACTAGGTCATAATCTTTAAGTTATCAAAGTGTGTGTATGGATGGAGCAGATGGAGATGGAGATGCTGATGATGATGATGATGGTGATGCTGATATGTATGGATGTATGTAACAATGTTAATGTTGGGAGTTGGGGTTGGGAATAAGCACTAGCACTTGCTTTGACATTCGCGTTGGAAACTTTAAATTGTATTCAATTAGTGTTTAAGTAGAAAGTTATTAGAATATAACATTTCGATCAAAGTCGATGTCTGTCGGCATACAGCTCTAGTTATGCAACACAAAACAAAGCACTGCAATATCCTGAACAGTATATACACACGAGTACATGAAACATATACATACATATATACTATGTACATCTAGAGTACATAATATGATTAGCAAATTAGTGGAAAACAAAACAATAAAGATCAAATGCAACTACATATATGCTTTGGTTGCATATGCGAGTCGAGTCGAGTCGAGTCGAGTCGAGTATATATGTATAATATCATATGTGTGTGTGGAGTAAAAGCAATACGGTTCAATATATTTACAAATATAAAATTTCAAAAATTAAACTCAATCAAAACGACTTAAATCATCATCGTCACTGTCACTGGCGTTTGTTTTCATGGTGGATGCGGATCTGGTGGTTGTTGTGGCCACCACTTCAAAATCATCCTCCACGGAGGTTTTTGTCGCTGACGGATCGCCAAACGGATTCGCTGACAGCCTTGCTGGTGTGGCAACAACTGGCTTTGGGATGGGAACAATTTTCTTTGGAGATGGCGATGCAGGTTCCTTTGGTGCAGGCTCATAAGCCACCGCTTCATCAGGCGCTTCCTCTACGAGCTTCCGCTTCTTCTGCTTCTTGCTAATCAAGGCATCCCTACCCATTGGAATGCCGGTGTCCTCGCTGCGCGGCAGCAAATCACTCAGATCGGTCTCCACGTCGGCCAGCTCTGGTTGCAGCTTCTCCTGCAGGGCCGCCAGGGCAATCAGCAGCGCTTCCTCGGTACGAATGGTGCGCGACCCTTGACGGGGCAGAACATTCACATAATGGTCGAACAGCAATTCGGGATCATCCACAGTCAACTTGTCATCGTTGGCCAGCGCCTCTTCGAGACCTTGGAGGCCACCGAAGACAATGAGCAAGTGTTTGTACTGAACGGAACGGTTGGGCACCTCGTGGACGTTGGTGCCGCGATCGGAGGTGCCAAGCGTTACATCGTAGCTGCTCTCGTATGGCGATTTGGTGAATATGTCCGACAGCGAATGGGCGATGCGCACCTGGTAGCCCCAGTAGACGCCCGTCTCCCGACGCGGCTCATCCGGACTAACCAGAGTTCCACGCTGCTTTCTGCTTGTGTCTGTAGGGGTGAGGAGAGAAACAAATTTAGTGTATTTTACCTTCTGATAGCTGCAATGGAAACATACCGCTTGCTGGATCCATTTTGACAGTCACACGCACCCCTGGCTCAATGGCCTTGTCCACGAGAACGTCGTTTAGGAGACCCACGTTCGCGTAGCTTTGTCCGTCCTTGGCCTTCTTGTCGCTGATGACACCCTCGCGGTACCGAAACTTGCTTTGCTGCCTCAGATGATGGGGAGTGTCCAGAGGATTCAACAGGCCAGAGTACTTCAGGTCCTTGTGCAGGGGAAAGAAGTATTTTCGCAAATACTGCGGACACTCCAGATACTGCAGGATGCGGGCCAATTGCAGCGAGCTGCTGCGCACTGTGCCTGTCGCATTCCCCTCCGAGTCCTGCTCGTAGCTGCGCTTGGTCTCGCGTGCCGTCGCCACGCCCACATCGTCGAAGACTACCACCTCGTTGACGCGAAATATGCAAGCGGCCCGAGCAATCTGGCCGGCAACATATGCCCTCAGCTCCGCGGACTGGGCGTTCTCCAATATGGAGCCAGGCACTGCTATGCTCACAGTGGATGGCTTGGGCTTATTCTTCCTTGCTTGTGCTGCACTTGCCGCAGCATCTGCCTTAGCTTCCGACTCCTTGGTCTGGTTCATCTGTTTGAGCAGCTTCTCCTGCTTACGCTCCCTTTTCAATGCCTTGCGCTCTTCGTTTACTTTCTTCCACGACTTGTGGGGTTCCGTGGGCTTGCCATTGCTCACGGCTGTTGGGGCGGCTGGCATGACTTTAATTAACGTTTATTTAAACGGCGGCTAAAATTTGTTAACAACAAACTGTGCACGTGCGAAACAACACCAGTGTGACCGTAAGACCGTAAGCGGGAACCCTGGTCCTCACGGAACTAGTTCGATCCACTATCGGTGCGCGATGCACACATCGCTTGATGGTTTAAATTATCATTTTGGAGTTTAAAAGTTTATCAGTTTACAAAATTATACAAATTATTATTATTTGCCTGTGATTTTGTGGTTTTCCCTACTTTTGCCTTCAAACCGATATATCGCCCAATTCGAAAACCAACGATACTTATTTCATCGATGGTTTTGCAGCCCTGTTGCTTATTGTCTTCGCCTCCCGAATTCTTTTCGCTTTCCGGGTTTCCCCTGCAATCAAGGACGCTTTTCTCTAAGTAAATTTTCAAACAAAATGAGCCGCGAAGTTCTAGAGCCTCCTATGCTGGGCATGAGCGAGAGCCGCCGCTACCGTGTGAATGTTGTACACGAAGATTTCGGCGGCGACAAGTGGAACGGCGGCAACAAACAAGGCCGTCCAGCAAACAAGGGCTATGAGGAGGCCGGTATGTGGCAACCGTAGAGTACTTGGCTGCATTACAATTCTTGTTCACAGATCTTTACGGCGATGATGACGACGAGGAGGACCCGGACGCCGCCAACATAGAAGAGAATGGTTCTGGTGGCTATAAACTTTCATTCCATGTGTCCAAGTAAGTGGAAAGGCGCGTGCGCATGGGCAATGTTTCATTGGAGTCGCTCCCCTTACAGATCATTCTATGGCGGACTGATTGGCCTCAAGGGATCGACCAAACGTCGCATCGAGGAAGAAACCCGATCGGAAATTTTCATTCCACGTCAGCACGAGGAGTCATCCCACGTGACGATCAAGGCCAAGGATCGCAGCCAGGTGTGTGCTGCCCTGCGCCAGATACGCTGCCTTGTTGGCTCCCTGCGCAGGAAGATGCGTCCAACCCATTTTCTGGCTGTTCCATTGAACATGGGCGAAGTGCAGAATCGCTTTTTAGAGCTTAAGGTAACAAAGAGGATGACGTCCAGCAGAGCAGCCATTTATTGTGTATTCACTTCGCAGAAAAGCATTTTGGAGGCCCAGTTTCCGGGCATCGATGACGAACTCTTCATTTCCGAAATCTGTATCCACATAACTTTGGGTGTATATGTGCTGCTGGACGACAATGAGCGTAAGAAGGCATTGGAGGAGCTCGAGTCCTGTCGCTCCATCCTGGCAGAGCTAACCACTCCATTCGAGATAAAAGTCAAGGGTCTGGAGATCATGAACGATGACCCAAGCTCCGCCTGCATTATGTACGGCTGTATTGAGGCTCCTGAATTGCAGAAGTTCGCTGACCGTTGCCTCGCCCATTTCCAAACAACTGGATTTTGCGCCTCGGATAACAACGATCGCGATTCCATCAAACTGCACATGACCGTGCTAAACAATCGCAACCGCAAGAAGTACAACAGTGCAAAGAAGTCCCCAAACAGCTTCGATGCCCGTGAGATACTAAAGCGTTTTGGGGACTTTGACTTTGGATCTGCCCAGTGTAGCACCGTCCACTTATGCGCACTGAATTCGAGTGGGGCTGACAGTTTCTACAAGATAAGTGGCAGCTTGGAGTTCTAGCAAGTTTCCCTGTAATCCATACTATATCCAATAGGGGTGAAATAAATATAAGTACAGAAAAACTTACACATATATAATTTATTTATCGAATATTTATGCAATTTTTCTCAAATTAGCATTGTATATTTGCTTTTGGACTGCATTTTGTATATTCCTATTTAGTGTTTTGGCTCTGTTTGGTGGCCTTCTGTGCATTTCAGGGCCTTCGCTTGGCATTAACAATTTTGTGCCAAACGAAAGAATTGTGCACTGTAAGAGTTTCTCCTATTGTAAGTGGTTTTTCTGTTGCTGTTTGCTGTTTCGCTTTCTTTTCATTTGTAGGTATTACAATAAATATAAAAATATATAGGTATGTATGTATATATTTACTCGTATATATGTATGTGAGGATTTGTGGGGCGAAATCGTTTATTGAATTAACAAAATATATGTAATGGGTAAAACAAGATAATAGATTATATAGGTGTGTTTGTGTGTCCTTAAAAGCTACAGAGTAGGAAGTCATAGACAAGTGGAGGACATGAGCAGAACTCTAAAGAGGACCAGGTGGCACGAGCCAAGGACAAGGCCAGGTAAGGAGAGTTATACGAGTACATATAGATATATATAGTGGAAGTGTATCCCTTTGACACACACAAAAATTCGCACACTTGTAAAAAATGAATCAAATTGAGTGTAAAAAAACGACATTCTGTCTTATTTACTAACATTAACTACGCACAATTTGTGTTTGTTCTGGTTTTTGTCGCCTTGGCTTAGTACTTTTTTTGTCAATATAGCTTCAGTCTAAAGTTAAGTTTTGGTTGACTTTTCTTGTGTGTTTGTTAGCTTTAAGAGGATTTCATTGGTTCTACTTGTTACACGTTTCGGGCGGGATTTCCACTACACTAATAATGATTTTAGAAATTGTTTTAAGTGGCTGCTGGTACATAGACTATATGGAAAACACGCAAACATATGCTTTAGTAGTTTGTATATCTGATAGAAATATATATATGGAAGAGTTCTTAATTAAACGACCGAATCGCACAGTGCGTCCCAGGTGTATATGGATAAAGGCTTCTAATCGAATTCAGTCAGTTGTCAAATGACTTATGAATCTGCGGCTCTCAAAGAGATCTGATTACAAAGAAGATGCGGGATATGTGTACAACTGTGTGTTCTCGTTTTGAAGCGCACTGTGGCGGGGCCTTTTAACAATCAGATATAAACGTACATACGTGCAGAGAGTTTTTTTTTAACAACAATTAGACTTTTGGTACACATTTAGATACATCAATATTCTCAACATAGTAAGTAGGTTTGGTTTCTTGCCAATTTGAATTCACATACATTTGTATATAGCGTTTACTTATTTATTAAAAAATGAACTTTAATTCAAACAGTTTGTATTCAATTCGATTCAATCAAAGATCTAAACTTAAACCACACATTTCCTTGCACTGAAACAAAAAAAGGTATGTTTTGTGTGCGTATTTGATAAATCAATCAGGTCGTACTCCATTCCCAGCCGTGGCACTCATCTCGTTCGTCCTAGTCATCAATCATTGTTATTGGCGTTCGTGTTCTGTTTCTCCACAATTGGTCGCGGTTGGTGATACTATTTGGCATGACCATTACTGAGCACCGCTGGGAGAACGTTGGCCTGCTGCACCACCGCATTAATCACTTCAATCTCCTTCTTGAGGAAGGCGGCGCTGTTCTCCTCCACGCCATGTTCAGCGGTAATGCCATTAGGTGCATCGTTGCACTGTCCATTCTCATGCACGGAGGATATGTTGCGCTTGCGGAGTCCCACTGAAGCTGCAGCCGCATCCAGTGGCGTTGTGATGGTGCTGCCACTCGGCAATTTCAATTTGCGAAACTCCATGTCACGCATCAGATCGTTCTTGAACTCCACAATGCCGCTGACGGTATCGGTTACAGTCTTATCAATAAATTCCTCTATGTTTTTGGTCTCCGCCTCGAACTTCTCCTTCAATTTGCTGGATAGCTGATCCATCTCACATTGGTCATGTTGCACGCTGATTGCGTCGCGGGCGTTGGTCGGCGGCTTTGGACTCTTCGGTTGCGGCTGCTGCTGCTGCTGCTGCTGTGGAAGATGTGAGGGCTGTGGGCGTGGTTGGAGTATTACATTGTTCTGTTGCTCTTTCTGCTGTTGTTGTTGTTGTTTCTGTTGCTCTGTGAAAAGCTGCTGTGGTGTGTTGTCTTTACATTTAGCCTGCTTATCCTTATCCTCGTTGAGATCATTGCTGCCGGCCAGTGCTGTCGTGGCCACCTGGGACACCTGGGTCGCCGATGAGTCCCTAACTCTGGCGCTGGCCGCGACGCTCTCGCCACTCTTGGACGAGCGGGCGCTTCTCTCGCCTCGTATATATTGGGGTAAAATAAATATGGTCACTATTGAAATGATGTGAAGGCACAAATAAAATCTCAGGTACAATTTGATGCTGCCCTGTAATTAAAAATCGAAAAAGAAAATTCAGTTTTGGGTTCATCCCCCCCCCCGCATCGTCACAGTCAATAGTTACTCACCATAAATTCAAGCAGAACGAATGGGAATGTGGCATAGCCCATCACAATGCGTGTGATTAGACAAGTGAGAATGTCGTAGAACATTCGGGTGAGCTGTGTGCTCTGGAAGCGATGACGGAAGAGTCTGCGTCCCATTCGGGCGGCGGTAACCGTCACGGCTCCGGTGGCAAAGGTCAGATAGTAGCCCGGATAGAAGCCATGCCATACGGCACTCAATGCAAAGGTGAGCAGTGTGCCATACCGCTTCGGCACACGCTCATAGACGAGGGTGCGGAGCCAGCGATTTGTGCCGCAGTTCCAGTTGTTGATGGCATCGCGCATATTCGACGAAAACTGCCAAGGGACAAAATGTGATAGAGAAAATTTCCAGGATCGAGAGCGAAACAACTTTATGCATACCTCAAATGACAAGACATTGATGTTGGATATAAGATCCCATTTGGCATTGCCGTCCTTGTCATAGCCGGCGAAGCCTAGACCAGCGTTATTGCATATCGCATCGGCCAGCAGCCATGCGTGATAATACTTGAAGCGTATGCAGGTGGTTGCCATCATGGCATACCAGTATTTATAGGCCATGCCGGTGTTCTCCAAAAAGTCATCCTCCTTCATGTTCTTCACTGGATAGAGCTTCACGAACTTCATGAATATGAAGGCGCACACGAGACTGCCAATCACCTTGCGTATCACCGTTTTCGTTGGCGATGGCTCCAGCACCAGTTCGGTTTTGCCATTGTCCAGAGAGCCCTGCAACGGACAAATCTAATTAATCACTAATGCAAATGGCTAGGCAAAAGGAAGAACAGGAAGCAGGTGAACGACAATTTATGGCAACTAATGAAATCATTGCAGCTTCCATTAGTGACGTGACTTACATTGGTGGACGGACGCTTCAACAGATTGTAGCCCTCTACAAACTCAATGTAGTCCTTATAAAATACCAGTGGGCCGGCCAGGATACTTTGGAAGTGCCACACATACGAGAAGTACTCCAATGCCGATGGCATTTTGCGAATCGCGTGATATTGCTGAGCCTTTGTCAGGTCCTATAAGGGGGTGGAATAGTTTTTTATTTCATTATTTCTGACGAGTGCAACTCAATTTGATTTATGTACTAACCTCCTCCTCCCGCACAAAACCGTCGTGTATGCTAAAGGCCAGGCTCGTAACCTTCTGTGTGATGATCATCAGTGGCCCGGTAATGTCCAGAGCATAGGATCCATAGTCGTAGAGCTGTCGCATCAGATGCACGCACAGCAAATAGCTCATGGCCACCAGCAAGACCGCTCTGCAATCTCAGTAAATTAGCGAGAGTTCAAATCAATCAGCGATTCTATGCCTATTCGTTACCTCTGCACAATGCGCGGATCTTGGGTGCGTATGACTATGTAGCATATTGCCGGAAGACCGGCAATGTGTATTGCCTGCTGGCCAAAGCAAAAGTAGCCAAAGGCCAGGCCCATCGACAGCGCGAATGTGTGACGCAGCTTGCTGGACACCTTGGAGGGATGCAGCAGCGAGCGGAAGAGGGAGGCCAGAAAGAGGGCTGATATTTGGCATAATAAAAAGTTTACCTGCCAAGCACAAGAAAATGTTTTGGTATTAGTTGAGTGAATTCACAAAAGAACGAAAGAAAGTCTAGGTGTACTGGTCTCCCCTGGGAAGACGCATTTCCTGGTGGGAATCGCTTAACTTGCACAAGTATATTAACAGCCAAGAAGACGTCATTGGCGCAAACTCAATTAACATGTACATATGTATATAGGGAAATTGCAGCCACTGCGCGAATCGTAACCAGTTCTACTATATCGGTGCACTGTGGCATACGATACCCCCGCCCCGTGAGATCCAACCGGAGAGCACATGCGGAGTGCACGTGCCTTTTCTGAAATGCAGTTTGCAATTGGCATCAGAGAAGAGCATTCATCTCCCCTAGAACGGCAGCAACTACTGCAACTGCAACATTGTCGTTCATTGCTCTTGATCATGATCAAGAATCAACAATCACGAAAACGCTTTGTGATCAATGTTCGGCTCGGTTCGGTTCGTTTCGGTTGCAAGGTTGCCCAAGAGGTGATTCCTCTTGGCCTTGGCATAAGTGGGTTGGCAATGCAAATGCTTACACACACTTTCCTTCCAACTGATCTCCGCGAATATCGTTCTAGGCGATGCCCTTTGCCAGCTGTTAGCTGACATTGAGAAACGAGAGCACCGCATCACCAGCGACCATTCAAATAATTTTTTATGATGACTGCTCGTGCCTGCCAATGCATAAACAATAAGTGGGGTGGAGTGGAGTGATAGGCCCTGCTGAATTTGGTTTCATAACAGGTTTCGTCGAGACAAGCGAATGATATAAAACCTATAATTGATATCAATTGCTTGCCCCCTCGCTCAGCTTGATTTTGAGCTCGTTGGAAACGCTTTTCACTTTGTTGCAGATAAGGTTCGATAAGACAAGTTCCACCAACCTCAGAACATCAGAGAACCTCAGAGGACCCCAGGCGATTTACTGACAACTAAAGAACGAAGGCCAAGCCAAGCGGATGCGGCCTTATCAGGGACACAATTCTGAATTATATTATTAGTTGTACATAAATATATTAAGTAAATTTATATATGTATATATGTATACACATGAATGTACATTGTGGAAACAATAATCACCGCTTACATTTGCAGCAATTTTTAATCACAGACAAGATCACTTTTATTTTAATTATAAATTTTAATGTCATCGAGTCTTGGAGTCAATGACTTTAATGTGGAACACATTGAAAACGCGTCTATAGTTATCTGTTCTTATGTTATCGGTTGTTTTTTGGTGTAGCAGATGAGCGGAATGGATTGTAGAACCTTAGCTACCCTTCCCAAACAACTCTAAGCGGACACTGACTGTTCCCAATAAATACGGCTTGAGATGTCAACCCTCGACCTTGGCTAAGAGTTCGTAGAAAGTTCGATTAGATTGCTATTTATTGAGTGGATTACTGTTGGTTAGGATACACGTTAATATACTTGTTGCACGTATCATATCCGCCGATCCTTTCATCTTTAGTTGCGCTGGGCGGGACAGTTCAGCACCAGGCTGCGGCGGCGGCACTTGCCCTCCTCCAAATCGAACCACTGGCCGGCTCTGCACTTGTGCAGCATGCGTTGTCCGCTGCGGCACTCGTAGTAGCGGCGGCAGTGCTTCTCGTCCTGCAGGTAGGTGCCGTCAGCCCTTCCGCTGCACTCGACCTCTCCCGTTGTGGAGATGCTGGAGCCGGAGAAGAGATCTAACAGAGGCCTGGGAATTAGCTTCTCGATCAGGCTGGCAGGTGCAGGTGCTTCTGTGATACACGGTGTCTCTGTTGTTGTTGTCGTGTCACAGGGTTGTTTTGGCGGAGGTGTTGTTGTTGTCGAACAGGGTGGTGGAGGCGGAGGTGTTGTTGTTGTTGAACAGGGTGGTGAAGGCGGAGGTGTTGTTGTCGTGTCACAGGGTTGATCTGGCGGAGGTGTTGTTGTTGTTGAACAGGGTGGTGGAGGCGGAGGTGTTGTTGTTGTCGAACAGGGTGGTGGAGGCGGAGGTGTTGTTGTCGTGTCACAGGGTTGATCTGGCGGAGGTGTTGTTGTTGTCGAACAGGGTGGTGGAGGCGGAGGTGTTGTTGTTGTTGAACAGGGTGGTGGTGGTGGAGGTGTTGTTGTTGAACAGGGTGGTGAAGGCGGAGGTGTTGGTGTACACGGTGTATCGGGTTTCGGAGTTGTTGTTGTGTCACAGGGTTGATCTGGCGAAGGTGTTGTTGTCGTGTCACAGGGTTGATCTGGCGGAGGTGTTGTTGTTGTCGAACAGGGTGGTGGAGGCGGAGGTGTTGTTGTTGTCGAACAGGGTGGTGGAGGCGGAGGTGTTGTTGTCGTGTCACAGGGTTGATCTGGCGGAGGTGTTGTTGTTGTCGAACAGGGTGGTGGAGGCGGAGGTGTTGTTGTTGTCGAACAGGGTGGTGGAGGCGGAGGTGTTGTTGTTGTCGAACAGGGTGGTGGAGGTGGAGGCGGAGGTGTTGGTGTACATGGTGTATCGGGTTTCGGAGTTGTTGTCGTGTCACAAGGTTGATCTGGCGGAGGTGTTGTTGTCGTGTCACAGGGTTGATCTGGCGGAGGTGTTGTTGTTGTCGAACAGGGTGGTGGAGGCGGAGGTGTTGTTGTTGTCGAACAGGGTGGTGGTGGTGGAGGTGTTGTTGTTGAACAGGGTGGTGAAGGCGGAGTTGTTGTTGTGTCACAGGGTTGATCTGGCGAAGGTGTTGTTGTGTCACAGGGTTGATCTGGCGAAGGTGTTGTTGTCGTGTCACAGGGTTGGTCTGGCGGAGGTGTTGTTGTTGTCGAACAGGGTGGTGGAGGTGGAGGCGGAGGTGTTGGTGTACACGGTGTATCGGGTTTCGGAGTTGTTGTTGTGTCACAGGGTTGATCTAGCGGAGGTGTTGTTGTCGTGTCACAGGGTTGGTCTGGCGGAGGTGTTGTTGTTGAACAGGGTGGTGGAGGAGGCGGAGGTGTTGGTGTACATGGTGTATCGGGTTTCGGAGTTGTTGTCGTGTCACAGGGCTGATCTGCCGGAGGTGGAGGTGGAGTTGGTGTACACGGTGGATCTGGTTTCGGAGTTGTTGTCGTGTCACATGGTGGCTTTGGGGTGGTGGTGCTGCAAGGCTCCTGGGGATCTGCAGGCGGTTGAGCGATGCTGTGGGAGTCTGCGATTACTGCCACAAGGGCGAGCAGAAGAAGGCTTGCTGTAAATGGAATCGTAATTAAGTCTGAGAACCTGCTTGCACCTGAAACTGCGACACTTACAGAAATTCATGGAAAACTATAGGCAGCTCGAAAGGATAACTAACTGCAGTTGGTTACTTTACCGCTTTCGCTGTGGTGCTCTGACGACTTCTCGTTTGCACCGCTCTTTTATAGCCATCCGTTCAACGGTCGACTCAAGTGGTCTCCGTGTATCTGTGGCCACCGACAAGCAAGTGACCACATTTCCTGATAATTTCGGACTAATTTGCAAAGTGCACATCTTCGTTTCCAGACAATAAGTTCCATCTTTAGCTATGTATATGTTCTATAGCTACAATATGGGAAAGCAACGTACAGTACAGCTATTACAGCTATTCATTTCAAACTTTATTTGGACGGTGATAAATTATAACTTAATTCAATATCTACTTTATCTCCACAATAATTAAAATTGTGCCTTACATATCGCAAACGCACTGTACCAGTAGTTCCATTTTTTAGCTATCTTTTCAAAGAACTTTGTTAGCATCTTACAAATTCTGTTCTCAAATTTCGTAATTGACAAGGCACACGTCGGACTGTTGATAAGAGTCGTATACGTAACGTGTACATATGTATGTATATAAGATATAGTACATATTATCTCGATCTATATCAGGAAATAGCAATCAGGAACCACGTCGGTGTAGTATGTACATATGCAAGTATGTATATACCTTCTCGCGCCATAGGTCAAAGACAAAGCGACAATGGCCTGATGGGCTTGGGGTCTACCGTCATAGCGATAAGCTATATGAGACGATAAATTCGTTTGAAGCTTTCCTTTGTTATCACAAATTGTGAGTAAAGAGTCGAACTACAGATCTGATTAGAAGGCACATATTTAAGTCTATATTAGTCGATCAATTGTTGTGTGTACACACTGTACATACACACCGCAGAAAGTCTCCCCATGCATATACGCAGTGTTGTAATCATCATCCATCCATCCAAAGAGCTCATGCGCAATTATTCGAGTTGGCAATGCTCTGGGCAAAACCGGTTAACGGGTAACAACCTGCACAAAAGCAGCACTGCCACAGCAATGCCAAACGAAAAGAAAATCTTGCTGAAGAATAATATTTCAAGTCAAAATACATTGGAGGCAGCTCTCCACCAACAAGTGGGTGGGCGGCGACTTGTTGGAATTGGAATTAGAGCAGGGTCCAATCCAGCTCGAATTCATAATGCATGCGGAGTATGCGGAAGGTACTCATCTACATGCTTGCGGGCATGGTTTTCGTTTCAGCTTTTGTTTCAGACTGAGCCAACAGCGTCGGAGGTTGGTGGGGTGCCCTATACCCCACCCTTAGCTCACATCGTACTCTGAGGGCCTCTCTGGCGGCCTCGAATACGAGTCTCTGTCAAGTGCTCAAGGTGAAATAATTAAATTGAGCATAAAATCAGTGAGGCAATCGAATTTCAACTTTGAAATTGAATTTCTGGTCACGCAAAGGCAAGAAAGCCGCCCTGCATTTCGATTGTCAGCTGTTTTTGACACGCTTCAATCGAAGTGCGGCATTTGAAACACGATTTTATGCATTGGAATAGCAAAACGGTTAGAGATAAATCTTTACTCCTCTTTTGTGTCTTGTCTCCCTCCCTCCATACCTTTACGGTGCGTTGTTTGCGCTATTGTGAGGAACTTGATGTGATGATAAGACGTTGCTATACATAGTTTCAGGCCAACGGACGGACAACAATGCAGCTTGGAGGAAATAATGTGCGTGCTCATCTCCCATTGTTCTCAAGCGTTCTCCAGAGCTTCAGAGAAGGGTCGTGTGGGGTCTGTCAAGGGCTTAAATTGCAGCAGAATGTTATACAAGAGCTGCCAATATTGAACTAAAATGTTTATGGTTAAATCACGAATGCAGGCAAACATACAACAAACATGCACCCTGAATGGAAATATAACCATAAATCATTTCATAAACCCCCCATAAGCGTTTTGGTCAGGAGGAGAGGCAGAGTCGGAGGTGAGAGCGCGGCAGTGCGCCAAACAAGCGCGTACCGAAAAGTGGCGTGATCACTATAAATAAACCAAAAACAATAAAAGCAACAACAGAAATATCGTTCCCAATGCAAACGTACGATAAAAAGCAAGAGTGCGAGTTGAAGACGACAAAGAACAAAGAATCAAGAACCCTCTAGGTGGCTATCGCAAAGCAGCACAAAAAGGTTCGACCGTGGAAGAAAAGCAAGAGTAACAGTTTGTTTCGGCTATAAAATAGCTTTATTTTGTAATAATCTTTCTGTTCGATATACCCATTATGAAAATATAGCCCAGGGTATGCAAACAACCGTTATATGTACATACATGTGTATGCTAAATGGCGCCACCCAAAAACCCAGCAGATGACAAAACTGAGGGGAAAAAGAAGAGATGGCAAATGACAAGCGCACAACAGCCGCCGCCCGCCGCATGCTGCTCTCAACAGAGTTCAAACAACATCTGGCATCCCACTCAAGGTCATAGAAATAATAATTTATTATAATCTATGCATATGGAGGGAGAGTGGGAGTGAGAAAGAGTGTGCTGAGAGCAAGGCGCAACAATTGGCCATCCATGCCAAATGGCCGCCTCTCTCTCTATCTCTCGCTCTCTTAACCCTTTTGGCCCGAAGCCATGCATTACAATTAGCAATTTATATTTATTTCAATTGGTTTATACTTTTGTATTTTGATCGAACAGACCGGTTCAATTTCCAGTGCTGCGCATTACTTGAGCATATAGAAAAGTTGTGAAATATACGAAAAATACATATGCACATACAACAAAAAATGATTAGTTTATTGCTGTTTATTAATAAAAGAAAACATATGTATATACACAGTCAGAGTCGTGCATGTGGGCGAGCTGAGAGAAAGAGCGAGAAAGCAAATGAAAACAAACAGTTTATGGGCTGAGAAAATATGCCGCCATTGACCGGCCGGGCCTGCAGCAACAGCTCATTAACTCCGGATAAATACTGCAAGCAGTGTAGTGCCATAGAAATATATATGTATGTACATATGTACATATTTATATGTAAATACTTTCAGGGTGAGGCAATTCCTCGAACAATTGGCTAATTCACCGACATTTGTGCATTGCGTGTTTCAGCCTTCGATTTAAATTTACATAATAAAACTAATAAAACATTTCGTGCTAATGATACGCCAGCTAATAGTGAGCTCTTGCTAATTTCCAAATGTGTCATACACCCAAACACTCACTCGCTGCCATCAGAAGGAAGTTAAATGGTTCCCAAGATACCCCGTCACTCTGAGTCATGAGCGGAGCTGGCGTGGGAGGTCTAGGAGGGCACAATATCAGCTGAGGCGGGAAAGAGAGCACACACACACACACACACATACATAGGTACACATGTACACTGACGCTTGCTCACAACTACTGTTTCTGCCCGTTTGTTTGCAAACAAAAGAAGAGCTAAAATTCAATTATCGGGGAGCTCTTTGCGGAGGGGGTGTTGGGACTTCTACATGAAAGAAGTCGGTTAAATTGAATTGCAAGTATGCGTGTGTCTATAGCAGTCAAATTCGCACTATATTAACACATATGGACTATACATACACACACAGACGCAGGTGTGGACGGCCGACTTTACATCGGATGTTGGTATTAGGTCATCAGCATTCAGTAGAGTATATTACGTGTATGGCCATCATTTCATTTCGCTTCTACAATGGATTCGGGCCAGGCCAGGCCCTAAGCGCTGCAGATAAATGCATACAAATGCATGAATGAATCACATTTGTATCCCTCTCGCTCTTAACCTATGTATGTACATTCGAATGTAGTTGCCGTTATGCAAATGACATTACGGCCAGCGGGTGAGAGAGCGGGACAATGTGACACATGCAGAGAGTGTAAATATGTACATATGTATGTAAATGCGACACTTAGCGATCAATTGCCCATGACATCCCCCGTCGTACCCAGCCCCCCCACTCACACCTCTGTTTAATGATGCAAAAATCTTTAACTATGCCGAAACCAAGATGAGTCCAATGTACAAAATGTCACGGCGGCGCATATTGTGTAGTTTATTTTTGTTCTAAATTGGAAGCGTACAGCGTGGAAAATTCCACAGATTATTCTTGGCGACTGTCAACAGCCGCATCTCCCCTCCCCCCTGATAAGAAAGTGGGACACCGAAAATCATTCACGTTTTGCATGAATCTAACTTAAATTTACACAAGTAGTTGTTGCTCCTTTTAACCGGCAGGCTGATTGAGGAATGCGGCATTTACACTTAAGAGCACAGTTTAAATTCGTTCAGCTGCCAATTTCGCACTATAACAACCCGAACAAACAGTAGAAAATTGTGTAGGCGGTCCAAATTTGTCCAAACCTTAAATGGCTCCAAGTTTTTTTGGAGGATAACCGGCACATTTAACCTTCGTTTTGATTGACACTTTATGTATTTAGTTGCTAAGGAAATACCGTTCCTGCACTGCAGCAGTTACAAATACCCATTAAGTATCAATATTCGTAGTGCAAATTATGCAAAAGATACTGGGCTTTGTCTGCATTATTAACACTCAAACACACGTATACTTTTATGTACAGATAAACACGCACACGTGCACACGCCCGTTTGATTTATATGGCATGTGAAGGGAGACGGGAGCGGAGAGTTATGAGAACTTACCAAATCAACAGAGAGCCCCACCATGTCGGCCAGCCAGGTGAAGGCATGGCTCCCATTGTATAAATCATTCTCAATAAATTTGGGCGATTCCAGCATTTTGCCAGCGTTCTCCTTGTTGCTTGTCTTGACTGCTACTCCTACTCCTCACTGCTTCATTTGTGGGATTCTCATGTATCGGTGTTATTTGCGAATGGAAAAATTCTGTATGTAGCGATTCACAGACACTTTGTGCAAGTGCCCCCGAACGATGGCACCCTCCTGCTGGGCCGCGTAATTATGCCGACGCCGCGGAACGTTTACTTAAAATTTTGTACAATAATTTCGAAATTATTTAATTTTGGTATGTGTATGAGTTTTGTCCGTCAAAATGGCCGTTCTTGACAACATTCGAAATGGTAGTGATGGCCTTTAATGCCGATGGCTGGCACAGACGACTAGTTAAATATATATTCGATAAGTGTATCGATAAATTTTTTGTTAATAATTATTTGTAGTTGAAGTGTACATGTCAAAAAGTTTTCTGAATTTGATACTATTTTTCTGTTGTTTCAGTTATAAAAACTTGATTCTGCTTATCGATGCACAGGGTATCGATACTTTTGTGCGATAAGCAGATCATTCGGCGTTGTATTTTGATAAATAAAATATTAAATGTACGTTTATATGGACGTTTATATGAATTAAATTCAGTTTTCTATTGACTTTTTCCAGTGTACTTTTATCCGATAGTATGTACGCTATCGCAACGGGTATCGGCCATTTGTCATCTCTAATTTGCGCACCACCAACAGCGAGCTCTGTGTTTCTGAAATTTTTACTTTAAAAATCTGAATATCAAAATGTTGGGCCGCAGCAGTGTAATTGCACGCAACTTCTCGCAATCCATGGTCCGCTTCAGCGGTCATGGTGGTGTTCCCGGCGAGGTGAGCAAATTCAATCAATAAAACCCATTGGTTACATAATTGCATTCTGACCATACTCCTGACGGAAAATCAATGATATCATCGGAAAATTCTCTTTGAATCTCAGAATCTGCCCTTCGGCCTGACAAACAAGTACAGGATCACCGCTCTGTTCACCATCGGCTGTGTTCTGGGCTTCGGCTCCCCCTTCCTGATCGTCAGACACCAACTGCTCAAGAAGTAAGGTACTCCCCCCCCAGTAGCAGCAACAGCAACAAATGTAAGGTTAGTTGTTTCAACTGCACACATTCGCTTTAATATCTCTTGTTTTTGCAGATGTAAGATGATTTGTAGGTCCAGCCAGGCGGTGCAGTGTGTTACAGCTTAAATTTAAGTGTAAAGTGGAAAACTAATAAAGTTGCCCCCAACTGTAAACCAAGCGGATCGATGTTTTTCTTTAGACTTAAGTAGTAGGCCTGGCCTGGCCTTTTTTCTCTATATCAGTGTCACTTGGCAGAAACATTCGTGTTCGTCAGCAAACGTTTAAGTTGTAAAGGCAAAATAAATTTAATCATGTGGTCTACACTGCGTACCTCTGTGCGCAATATATGCGAGCCGCTGAATCGCTCTTGCCATCACGGCTATCCAGGCGGATGTCCGGGTGTGGTAAGTTGGCAGGATTTTCGTGCGTATGCAACATTTGTACAAGCCTGGCGACCCCATAGAACTTGCCCTGGTCGAAGGGAATGCATAATCCGGTGCGCTTCACACTGTTCTGGACTATTATTGGCGCTGTGGGCTTTGGTGCTCCATGGCTGGTTGTGCGTCACCAGATGCTCCGTAACACCGGTGGACCACCACCAGAACCGTAAGTACTGTCAGAGCGCTCCTAAACAGCAACCACTAAATTATTTTTGTTGCAGCAAAACGGAGGAGGAACAGAAATAGGACGAAGAATACGAAAAATGAACAAATTACCCATCGAACACATCAGTCTGCCTAACTACAACTCCCTACATTTAGACCACTTAATTTGTGCCTGCATTTAGCAGCGAATAAAAACCACACATGATAATGGAGGGCATTGCACATTGATTTGATTTATATTGTCTTATCTAGTTTTTAAGCGCTGGCGTAGTCTCTACAATATGTATAAGTTTCGTTCGAAAGTTCAGTACGGATCAGCGCGTGCCGGGCGAGCGCTGCATAACACAATGGTGATGATCATGGAAATTCGTTAGTGGAATTGACTAGGATAGCTATATCACTACAGCTCCTCCTTTCCGTCAAAGTCGTATTCATCCTGTACGGGCGCCTCGTCGCAGTATTTGGCCTGCTCTGAGCAGATTTTGATGTCCAAATCATTGCCCAGCTCCTCGGCTTGGAACTCTTTCAGGAAGATTTCGTCATTGTCCTCCAGCACCTCGTTGCAAAAGTGGCCCAGGCTCTTGTTGAGATCGCCGTCTTGCACGAAATCGACCAGTGAAGATTCCGGGTTCATCTGGCCATTGACTATCATCTTCAGCAGTGTGAATTTGCCGTTGCTCTTGTAGGTGGCCTTCAGGTAATCATCCATTTTTTCACCTGCCAGAAGGGGATTGAATCATTGGGGGATGTTGCTGATAATTGATGCACAGCAACTTACAGATCTTCTCCATGAGCTCAGTGAGGAACATCTCAGACTTGACCAAGCGTACACGCTTGCTCACCGAATTTCCCTGGGCATCCAGGCGGAAACCACTCACATCGACCTTCTTATTGGCATCCTCCTTGGCAATGGCCTCTTCCAGCTCTATCACCGTGGCCTTGCACACTATAAAGAACAGACAAGGGTCGATTAGGAAGCGTGCCAACAGGTCCGGTCCGCATCAGCCTGTTGCTGCCTCTTACCGTGGCACTTGACTTCCTTCGACGTGAAACTGTAACCTTGGGCCAGCACCACTAGGCAGCACAAAAGTAAAGGTAGGGCCTTTGTCAGCATGTTTTAAAACTATTCAACAATAATTTAATTAAATGAGAATAAAGTTCTCAAAACTATTGGCTACTGGGACCACGTCAGCACAGTTTGAAAGTGCGCGAACAGATAGTGTCCACTCTGGGATATACTACTTTAGAGCTACGTGGACTATGTAGCTCAATTATTGCTCTAATCAGCAAGTATTTAAATTTGCTACGGACGGAGGGGGCGCGACGGCGAGTCTAGGAAGAATAATAAATAAATATTCGAGCGAAGTAAATAGCGCGGGGGGGTGTTTTAGTGTGACCGCGGTCTATCAGAATATACCGTCGAACAGTGTGACCGCACTTTCCGAAAATACAGAATACCAGACGTCCCGTCTCTAGCGGGTGTTGTCATCACTAGCACGCCAGCTGACATTTTTCGGAATTAGGTATTTTCGGAAAGTGCGTTCGCACTGTATATTCTGATAAATCCGCGGTCACACTAAAACACCCCCTCCCCCTGCTATTTATCGCAAGTCATTTCGGCGTCAAGTCATTCCGGCTTTATTTTTGTGATTGTGAAGAAATTTAAAGAAAAGTGGGCATTCATTTTGTTGATACGTACTTTTTAGACATATATTTAACTCATAACATTGCAGGCAGACATGTTTCTTACACGCTCCGAGTACGACAGAGGTGTAAACACCTTCTCGCCCGAGGGACGTCTATTCCAGGTCGAGTATGCCATTGAAGCCATTAAATTGGGCTCTACCGCCATCGGCATTTGCACCACAGAAGGTAAAGGGAGTCGTGATGTTATATGTGATATTTATATTAAAATGCAATCCATTTTGTGTTCCCAGGCGTTGTCTTGGCCGTGGAGAAGCGCATCACATCGCCCCTGATGGTGCCCAGCTCGGTGGAGAAAATCGTGGAAGTGGACAAGCATATTGGCTGCGCCACCTCCGGCCTGATGGCCGATGCACGCACACTGATCGAGCGCGCCCGCGTGGAGTGCCAGAACCATTGGTTCGTCTACAACGAGCGCATGTCCATCGAATCCTGTGCCCAGGCCGTCTCCACGCTGGCCATTCAGTTCGGTGACAGTGGCGACAGCGATGGTGCCGCCGCCATGAGTCGTCCTTTTGGTGTGGCCATACTCTTTGCCGGTGTTGAGAACAGGAAGCCTCAACTCTGGCACATGGATCCCTCGGGCACCTTTGTGCGTCATTCCGCCAAGGCCATTGGCTCCGGCAGCGAGGGCGCCCAGCAGAACTTGCAGGACAACTTTACACCCGAAATGAGCCTGACCGATGCCATTGATCTGTGCCTGAACACACTGAAGCAGGTCATGGAGGAGAAGCTCAGTTCGACCAATGTGGAGGTGATGACGATGACTGCCGAGAAGGAGTACTACATGTTCTCTAAGCAGGAGGTCGAGGAGCACATTTCAAAATTGGCGTAAATCATTGCAGAGTTTTCCATCATTTCTATATCGGTAAAAAGAATTAAAGAACTTAAATGTGAATAAAGGGATTCTAAATCGTCCAGCTATGATGCAGTTGCTTCGATAAGAGAAAAGAAAAGTCTGATGTGGATTGTTTATTATATACAGTTGATTTTTATTCATATATTTAATGTATGTATATCGTATTGGTGTATATATTTTATTCACTACAACATTTGCGGGCTGGGCCACCCGTTTCCGTTTCCTGGGGCGGATCGGAGCGCATCGCCTCTGCAATAATATCTTTCTATATATAATAATAAATGTGTACTCTCTAGACATTAAACTGTTGAGCAAAATCAAAACAGCGCTCGGATTAACTTGGTTAATCCCATTACAAAGGCAAATCATAAAGAATTCTCTTCTCTACGCTCTTCGTGTGTGAAACAGACTTCTCTCATATTTTTGTTGTTTTCGATTTTCATTTCATTTTACCTAGAACCGAAGTAATGCAAATAAGGCAGAGTAAACGCTTACCGACTATGGGGGCGGCGGAGGTGGGGCTAAGGATACAAGTGGTAATGGCGTTTCAAAGCAAAATGGAGTGGGGTGGACAAGGAAGACAAAGACAAAATCAAAATTAAGAAAAATGTATACCTATATCAATACGAGAGTATAAGTATATATATATATATATATATATATATAGTGTATATATGTAAATAGGGTTCCCGCCTAGTCCGGGATCCTTTAGAGCATTCACAATCGTTTACACATCACACACCCTAGGTCGTTGGATGTTCGCTGCCACTGGGACTGCTGTTGCTATTGGTGTTGGTGCTGGTGTTGGTGTTGTTATTGGTGTTATTATTATTGTTATTGTTGTTGGCCGCACTATTCGCGCTGGTATTTGTGGCGTTCGGCGTGGTGCTTGTCGCTGTGTTGCTATTGGTGCGTAGCATCAGGCGCGACAGACTGGTATTGGGCTCACTGAGCGAATAGATCTCCGGCTCGAACACTGGCGGACACTCCATGTTTGGATAGTCCGGTGTGGCCGCCTTCGAGTCCACGGAATTAGTGTTTGATACTTTTGGTGTTGGCGTTGGCGTGGTTGCTCCTGTTCCAGTTCCAGTTCCCGTTCCCGTTCCTGCTGCCACCGCTGGCTCCTCTTCCTTGTGGTTGCTGCTACTGATGCTGCTGTTGTTGGCCATCGTGGGTGGCGGCGGTGCTGGCGGCAGAGGCGGCTGCAGCGACTCGGACGTGCACAGATTGGTGGTGGACGCAGTCGGCACTCCAGGGCCACGGTAGCTGCGATAACCGGCCTGGTTGTGGGTGGGCAACGTTATCTGCGAGAATATCTCCTGATCGCAGTCAGGATCTGCGCTGCACGGCGGCGTCACAGGCTGCAGCGGCAGCTGCTGGTGCTGATGATGGCCGAACAGCGTCCGATGCAGGAGGGGCGAGCCCAGAAAGCGATTCTCCTTCGATGACTTCGTGGACGTGGCCGAGGATATCGACAGCTTGGCAAAGATGGGTATGGGTGCGGAATTTTTGCGATGAGCATCGTACTTGGTGCCCGTGATCTTTTCCCTCAGGTCCTGATTGTACGTCTGGCTCTTCTTAATGCTGCTGCTGGCAATGCCAATGCCACTGCCACTGCTTCCGGCTCCACCATCCAGGGCATGATTCGACTTGGACTTTTTGTTCAGCGGCAAGGTCATGGTCATGGGCAGGGCTGGAGCACACGCCACGTTGCCACTGCCGCTACCGCTACCAGATGAGTGCTTGGAGGAGAAGGGAAACCGTCGATCGCTGCTGGACTTGACCTTGCTCTTCTTCGAATCGGCGCTGGAGTTTTTGCCACCTCCTCCACTGGCGTTGCTGCTGCTGCTGCTCTTGTGCAGGAAGCTGGAGAGCTGCAGCTGCGAGCGCAGAAAGTGCTTTGTTCGACTGCTATGGTGCGGCTGCTGCTGCTGTTGTTGCTGTTGCTGCAGCTGCAGCTGTTGCTGCTGGTGGTGCTGCAGAAATTGCTGATGTTGATGGTGCAGCTGTTCGTGATTGCTGGACGAGCTGGGCTCGTCCCCGCATATCAGCTCGTAGCCAAAGTCGCGCAGCTTTTGGCCCTCTTTTGTCCGTGTCCGCTTGATGTTCTCGTCTTCCGGCTTGAAGCTAATCTCGTAGTCCGGCGTCTTGGGCAGACTGACGCTCTGTATCTTGGGCAGATTCGCGGGCGGCTTCACCACGGTGCTACTCTGCTGGCTGGCCGTGGACTCGGTGCGCGCATGCTTGTGCTTTTCCACGCCCAAGTGCACTCGATTGTTGTACATCTCCTGGGCCTCCTCCTCCTGCTTGCGCAGCATCAGATCCTTCAGCGTGACAAAGCCCTGGGTGTTGTGGTGATGGTCCAGCGTTCCCCCTGCACTCATCTTGGGCAGCAGCGTCTTCGAGGTGTGGAAATCAAACTCCACCAGATTGGGATTGGAGGCATGCAGAAAGTTGAAGGGCACCTTCTTCAGGCTCGACTTGCTGTTCGGACTCTGACTCTGGCTCTGGCTCTGACTGTCCTCGGAGCTCTGGTGTTGCAAGGAGCTCACAGTAGGCGCTGGCGATGTGGGCGGACCCAGGGCCAGCGAGGCCGACACCGAAACCGATGTCGATGCCGAGACTGAGGCAGCGGACTCTGTGTTGCTCACCACCGAGCAGCGGCTGGAGCTGCGCGACAATTTGCGCGCCTCAGCTGCCATCGCCGGTTGCGTGAGCAATGTGGGCGGCATGGCCGGATCGTGGTAGCCCGGAGTATTGGCACCGATTTGGATGCCAAAGCTACCGCCGGGCACCTTCCGGTAGCTGCGATACTGCTCCGTGGGCACTGGAATGTCGCTGGAGGGTTTTGCCGCGCTGCTCTTGAAGGGACCCATCGTGAACTTGCGGAACGAGTCCAGGTAGCTGCGATCGTGCTTGACGCCGTGCCCGGTGCTGGATGTGGGCGTGCCGCTGCCGCCTCCGCCGGTTAGTATGCCGCCGGAGGACATCTCCTTCGAGCCTTGGGGCGAGGGTGTGCACAGATTTTTGGCCACCAGGGCGTCACACTCCTCGCCCGAGCTGTCGTTCTCCGAGTACAGATCTTTGGTGTCCGCACGAACGTTGGGCGGTATCTTCTGGGAGGCCTGGCGTAGAAAGTCCACCCACTGATTGAGGGCATCGAGGGACTCGGCCGCAAAGTAGAAGCTCTTGGCCGTGTGGTAGACCTTGAAGGCGTGCGGCTTGGAGTGCACTTCCTTGGCCAGGGAGACGGTGAAGCCCGGCAGAAAGATCACCAGGCTGGCGGAGGTGCTCTGCTTGCTGCGGAATCCGTACAGGATGGTGTCCAGCATCACAAAGTATATCCTCGCCCAGTAGGTGACGCCGCGATGGTTCTTCTTTCGCCTGTACAGATGGCCCTGTATGTCGCCGGTGCCCAACAGCTTTAGGTTCGTGTTCCGCCGCTTGGCCATCAGGCTGTGCTTCTTCTTGAGCGTCAGGGTACGCGATTTGCTGGGCGTGTGCAGCTCACTAATCTCCGCCGGCTCCGACGGTGTGGTAGGAGTCTGAACAGACGACACAGGTACAGCAACAGGTACAGACATAGACACAGATACAGGTACGGGGATGGATAGAGGTACAGGTACAGGGAGTAGGACAAGTGCAGAGGCTGCCAGCATGCTGGCCGGCTTGGGTGGTGGCGGCGGCACCACCGGCGGACTCATCTCCTTCTGCTTGCGCGGTCGGGGTGGCGGAGCTGGCGGCGTTACTAGGAGGAACTCCTTGCGCGGCTCGACTGCTGGCGGTGTGTCCGATTCCTCGCCCGAGTTATCGTACGCCGGCGTGCTGTGACTCTTGTCCAGGCGACCACGGCGATTCAGCAGCAAGGGGGCATTAATGGCCTCCGCCAGGGGCAGATCCTGGCCAAGGGAGGCCATATTGATAGCCTCCAGCAGCTCCTCGGCGTTCTCCGTTTTGCAGTTGCGCAACGTCTCCAGCGCATCCTCGTCGCCCTCGTCGGCGAAGGGAATGGGCTCGAAGGTCTCCAGGATGGTGTTCTGCACATTGCACGTAAACTTCTCATTCCGCACCACATAGTCCTCCACCTTCATGGTGGCATCGAAGCGCACCACCTTGCTGACGCCCGGCTTGTAGCGATCCTCCACATGCTCCCTCTGGAACTCCTCCGTCAGCTGCTTCAGCTTGCGCGCCTCGTTGAACATCCGACGTGCCTTGTCCGTGGAGCTGTCGCCAATCCCAATGCAGGTCGTCGGACGCGGTGCAATCTCCAGTCCGTAGCCGAAGGAGATGGATTTGTCTCGGATGCTGGGCGACCCGGGATCACAACAGGCCGCCGACGAGCCGATGCCCTGCTTTCGTTCATGCCACGAGGGCACAACCAGATCGGAGTGCTTTAGGCTGAGAAACTCATCGCCACAGATGGTGTTCCTGCGCTGAAGCAAGGCCCTGGGCTTTGGGTAGTACAACCGCATCTCTCGCGTCGCAGATTTGGGATCCGTGGGCGTGGCAATATCACTGCAGCTGGAGTCCGAGTCCGAGGAGGCCGGCGGACTGGTTTTGACCACCTCACTCTTGTCGATCGCCAAGGACTTGGTCACCTCCGTGCCCAGGGTGCCCGTGGCCACCTTCTCCGTGTCCAGCGTGAGAAAGGCAGTCCGCGGACTGGGCATCTGATCCGCCCAGCGACAGGCCATGTTGCGCTTTTTGCTAGGCAGCCGGTACGGTTGCATGTAGATCTGGCCAAACATTTTGGTGTGCTTGGGTCGCTTCTTCACGGTCAGCACCACATCGGGCAGGGATTCGCGCAGGTGCTCCAGCACGGTTTTGTGCTGCCAGCCGACCACTGTCTGGTAATTGATCTGCACGATCTCGTCCCCGTCCTCGATCTTGCCCGAGTTGTGGGCGGGCGAATGGTACTTGTTGTCCGTCACGCGATGGATGCCATTGTAGCTGGACTCTATGTTGAAGCCCAGCTCCGATTCGCGCTTCTTCAGGTTCACCAGGTTCAGGGAGGAGGGCTGCAGCACCATCGGATCGGAGATGTCCTGGATCATGAAATTGGCCAGACTCTCCAGACGCTCAGCGGTGCTCCTTATCTTGTCCACTGGATTCTCGGCAAAGCGGTCCCGATGCGCATTCGTGGCCAGCTCCAGGCCGCATTTCAGGACATTGCCGCAATACTCGCGGTAATTATCCTGCCCCCGGAAGGGGGAACGCTCCAGGCTGCCCACCAGCGGCTTCAGCGTGGCTATTGTCCTGGTGATGTCATGCAGGGTGCGTGTATCGATCTTCGTACTGTCCGCATGGTTTTTGGCCAGCTCGCGGTGTAAATTCCTCGCCGCCGTGGCCACATGCAGGGCCATAAACTGCAGATTATCATTTTTCAGATGATAATGCTGCAAGATCAAGGTCATTTGGCATATGTCATATGTGTGTATTGGTTTGGTGGAAATTCCCCGAGGAAAAAAATTGTACTGTACTCACGAAGTTTCTCAGATTTTCCACTGCCTCCAGCACGATCTCCTGATGGCCTATACGCTGCATGCCCAAATTCTCCAACTCATACGGTCGTATGTTGAGCAGGGATCGCCCACCGATTTCATGTTTGGAAAATTCATATAAATAACCTTTCATGGACTCGTCGAGACCTTTTTCGAATAAACAAAACAAAAAGAAAGTCGCTTGAGAATATGTATGATGAAATTGCTTTGCTTCCTGCTGTGGGCGTTGCTTTCTGCTATATTTTTGTTGTAGTTGTTGTCTCTGTTGTTGTTGCTGTTGTGGGCAGCAGGGGAATGCAGCCCACGGATGCAGTTTTTCCTTGACCTGTCAGGCAAAGTTGCGGATTGTATTACCTTTGATCCAGTCTGTAACTTGGTCCGGTGTCCACTCAGCTATGTTTATATAGGCCATCCTGACGCGCGCACACTCTCGCTGCCACTTCTAGGTCATCTTTATTTTATTTAGAACCCGGGAACACTTTAAAAAGTAAAAAAAAAAAATATTTCTTTTATTGTTTGCGCCAGGCAGGGCTGCCTCAGTGTGACTGAATCTCAGAAATATACCATACCAAAATGAACGAACTTAACCCACTAAACACCCTGACAATATCCTAGTAACGGCGACTTTCAACACTGGACAAACAGCTGGTCCGTACAGAAGTATATAAGCCGATTTCATTCCCCTCCCCCGACCGAACCATTTGAAAATACCCTAATGAAACCCATTAAATACAAATAAAGAAATAATTTGCTTATGATTTATTGCTTGATTGCCATAATTCCATAGATTACGACCACAATATTTGAATGAAAATCTGAAAATCTTCTTCTTCCCGTTGGTCGACTTTTTTCTTTTCTTCTTCTTCCCGTTTGGTTTGCCGACTTTTTCGTGCGATGAATTTTGATGAATGATGAATGAATTTTGATGAATGATGAATAAATTTTAAATCGTAAAGCGTATAAATAGTAAAATGCTCCCCTCACTTTCTCTATAACTAATTCTCTCCAAGTATTGTCAGTGCTCCCACAAGCCGGGTTGTAAATGGGGTGTCATCCTCTTCCATTTCAGTTGGTTCCAGTTGCGAACTGTATTATGTTCCCAGCAAGTATTTTTATGACTGAACCTTGTGTTTCTAGGTGGTCACAGTTGGCCATGCTTAACTTCAATTCAATTCCTGTTTCCCGAGGAGATGAAAAGTATCTTTCCACCAATTTGTGTAAGTTCATTAATTCTGAACGGTAATACTGTTGAGTTTTTTCAGGCACTGTATCGACTAAGTTTGGCAAGTTTGTGAATATGCTATTTCGGTTTTCAACCGTGAAGGTTGAGCCGTACACCTGTCTAAGAATTCTATCGGTAAACGGTGAAATCTTATTTTCACAAAATACTTTTGTGAGGTGCATCATGTCCCATATTACGGGATAGTTAATTTTGGCAACGCATGTGGCAAGGTTGGCTGTGAAGCCATCGCAAATAATTGCCAACAAATTATTTCCTAATTCCATGTTTTCAATCCTTTTCAGGACTTTACCCAGCTCTTTGTTAATAATGTCAGAGCCCAGCTTGGAACGGGCAACCTCTGGAACCCCTGGAACCTGTGGAACTTCCATCAACTTTAAAACATGCGATAGCCAGCACCTTCCAGCGCTCAGGACAAATTGCTAATGGGAGATGATATTCATCGAACGCCAAAAAGAATGGGCCATGGCCAGCAAAATCTTTCAAATTCGACAAATACACCTTCCCTTGTTTTAAAAAATGTATATGGTCTTCATTTAAAAAATAAACAGCTCTTTAATGGTTAATGGTACCACCATAATACAAAAATATTTAAAAACTCATTTCTGTATAACATTTATATGAATATTTTCCTAAATATAGTATATTCAATAATAATACATATATATAATATATATAATACATATATATATACATACATATATAAAAATATATTATAAATTTAATACATGACATCTTAGGGTATTACGCGTGCGACGTGTGAAAAGATTCCTCATCTTATAAAAAGGTTTTCGCAAGTGTACAGGAATTTAGGTTCGTCTGTGATATGAAAATGCGCGTCTATATACTCATCTTATTATTATATAGGTACAATTGGTATATAACCGTACTGTAATATATTTTCTTTTTATTTATTCAAATAATGGTATTAAAATAGTACTGAAATGATATTTTTAAAAACTATAATGGTATTAGTGGTATTTACTTCTGGGTATTTTTTATTAAATTCAAAGCGGTCACACTAGAAGTACACAATAAAAAAAATTAAAGTACAACAATTTGGGAGTGGGATACCGATGCAACATCGAAACCGAATCATAAAAGCAAAAAAAAAACAACATCACCACCATGCCCGACATCCCCGCCACCTGCGTAGCCAGTAACTAGACGCCTAATTTTTGATTCAGAGTCAGAATTAGAAGTGGATTTTGACGCAAAAACCAAAAGCTTTAATAAATCCAAGAGTATTCCCAGTGGAAAATAGTTCGGTTGTTATAACAGCTGTGGGGATACTCATAAAAAGTTCCGTAACAAGAATACTAAAAAAAATAAAAAAACCACGCCCCTTACGGACCAAGAACGTAAAAAAATAGGAATGGCAATAACAAAATACTATACAAAATATAACGAAATTTTATCAAAATTACAAGCAGAGAAACTTGTAAACGAACTTGTTAAAATGTTCCCAGGGGAATTGAACAGCAATTGGATAAATAAAAAAAGAAAAAGTCCTAAATTTTACGAAGCATATACCAGAAACAAGTATAAAAAGAATAAAACAAAGACGCCCACAGAAAGCAGCCAAAAACAAACTCGCACAGACGAGATAGCCACCAAATCGAGTTGCTGCAACGGAGAAACTTATCATTGCAAGGACTGCGAGAAGGAATTAATATGATTTGTTATTATTTCTTTATGACTAAAGATTTAATGTAAGTATTTCCCTTCCTTTCATACACACACATACAATCTAATTTTTCTTTTTTCCAGCGATGCCATATTATGTTCAAACAATTCAGTGAAACTGAGCAATAAACTATACATAAGAATCGAGACACACGAGACGGAGACGACCCAGGGGTCGGTACTGGGTCCCTTACTGTGGAACGCAATGTACGACGGCATATTGAGAATCAGACTCCCCCACGGAGTGCACGTGGTGGGCTTTGCGGACGACGTGGCGGTTATAGTTGTGGCCAAGGACCTGGCTGCAGTAGAGACGACCGGAAACCAGTCTATTGCGCTAATACAACAGTGGCTAGAGCTGGTCGGGCTTGAACTTGCACCTCACAAGACCGAGGCAGTTCTGTGTGCATCCAGTCCCAGTCCCATCCAGTCCCGCTCAACAGAGCCCTATCAAGGATAATGTTGAATGCCCGAGGACCCAAGCAATGGATACGACAGCTACTAACGAGTGTGACGAGATCGGTGATGCTTTACGCGGCGCCAATCTGGACAAAGGCCCTCCAGACAGCGAGCTACACCAGAGGTCTGGCAGCCACTCACCGACTCTCTTTACTGCGGATAGTCTGTGCCTACCGAACTGTCTCGAACGAGGCTGCCCACGTGCTGGCGGGTATAGCACCCGCATGCAAGCAGCAGAGCCTTCGGAGGTGGCAGCACCGATGGGATACGTCCCCTAAAGGTCGGTGGACTCACCAACTTATCCCATCCATCGAGGCGTGGGTTGGTAGGAAGCATGGCCTGGTCAATTTCTATTTGACACAGCTTCTCAGCGGCCACAGCTGCTTTCGCAGCTATCTGCACCGCTTCGGGCATGAGGACTCAGCAGAGTGCTCATGGTGCGGTCACAACGAGGAGGAGGACGCCGATCACATCGTATTTTCGTGCGGAAGGTTTGCAGCGCAGCGTCATCAGCTGGAAGTTGCCCTGGGCGGGGTGATATCCAAACATAGCCGGGTACCGCACATGCTCAGGTCCCCGGATAACTGGGAGGCGACCAGCAACTTCGCGGTTATAATTTGGCAGAACTGCGCGCTGTTGAGCGCCACAGAAGGGAGCAGCTAGGCTAAGCGACGCCTCTACTTGTGTGAAGCATTGCTTCGCGGCCGTACCACACTTGTCGTGCTCGCATAGTCAAGCCAACTAAATTCATTGTACATAGATAATAGAGTAATAGAGTATTTAAATAAATGGAAAAAAAACCCAATAAAGCTATTATTTTAATTATTGCAAATAAGTTTTTTATGTTCACTATCGCAATAAGAACCAAATGCTGTTTTTTCTTTTTATAAATACATATAATCTCACAATAATAAATAAATAAATAATAATACATTTTTCTGGTCGAAAACGGTTTTCTAGGCTCTGTACGGAAGGGAGCTCAGGATATGCCTGGGAAGCCCAAGAAGCATTTCATTAACTTTGAACACAACCAAGCATCTGTCTAAGCAGTGTAACCGTTCGGAATGCAGTGCACACGTCTGGTCACACTCTGGTCACACCACATGGCCGCTAGCGAATTGTATGACATGAAAGAAAAAACTCATGGCAAACGCCAGCAAACAGTTTTTGGATCTGAGTACTAGGCTTAATCGCTGCAACTAGCCTGGCTGGGTGCAACAAAAACCGAAAAAGAAATGGCTGCAACGCAGACGAAACAAATCAAATTTTACAACCCATCGAGTTCCGCGAGCTCTGACAGGTAACGCAACACACAACGGTGGTAATGTAATTGCGACAAATAACGTTAAAGTGAAGTGTGAAAAATCCAAGAAAAGTTGTTATAATGTGATATACACTACATACACATACGCACACATATGCATACACACAGCCATGTGCTTCGAACTCATTCATCATCGGTGGGCCTTAGAAGCTAAACACGCAATACAAAATGTGCGAGGCTAGGAAAATGGCATACAAGTGTACATAAGTTTTACATAAAAATACATCCGCACACAGACGTAATATATGATAAATTAAATTTCTGCCTGTTGTCATTGCCGGTTGTCATTCTACGCTGCAGTTGAAAAGAGAAAGACAAACCAGAGAGAGAGAGAGAGAGCCACCTCACGAGAACAGTTATAAACGCAATGGCAATAACAAAAACAGCAATAAGCAAGCAGTCGATTCGACGACGCGTCGCCGTCTTCTCCCTACCCTGCCTACGTATATACCTACCTTCGCAGCAGCAGAGAGTCGCTGGCAGCGCAGCTTTTTAACCTTAGCTCTGCATTCACACTTTTTTATTCAGTCAATCCCACAACCCGCGCGCTGCTTGCTGCTTACACTTTAGCCGGTGCTCGCATTTTTATTAGATATCGAATAAATATTTCTCACAACGCAAAAACTGAACAAAACCCGTGGAAAATAACAGCTTTATTCATAGCTAGACAGGGCATAATACCACATGTGATCCGTGCCGGCCCATGTGCAAGCATTATTCTGTGATTGTGTGTTGTGTGTGAGTACGCAAGGCGAGTGATTGACCCATTTTGGCATCGCCGGCAGCGTACGATTCTCACGCCCACGCCAGCGCAGCAGCGGCAGCACACACCGTCCCGTCCCGTACGGTAGAATAAAATGAGCAGCATCACGTTTTTGTGCAGCAAGTCGAATGGCAACAACACCCACAGCGATGTCCAAAAGGGAAAACCAGCATCAGCATTTACATCTGCCACCGCATCCGTCGCCGCCGCCGCCAGCGGTCTACTAACCATCGCAACAGTCCAACCACAGCAGCAGCAGTCAAAGGTTAAGGCCGCCGCCGCCGTAGCCAAAACCAATGGTCACATGTAAATCATTGCATATTTTCGCTCTAATGTACCACCAATGCATGCATATGCATGTATGTATGTACATATGTATTATCATACATTGCGAGTACCTATATTTTTGTTGTGTGTTGCCTTTCATCAGTTCACTCGTTATTTCGTCCATTTACCGCCATTCTAATTGTTTTGCTGTCTGTCGCCCTTGTTCGGTGTGTGTGTGCCTGTATTTGTGTTTGTTTTGTCTCGTCTCGTCTCTCTGTTTCTGTGTTTAATTAACGCTCTCTCAGCATCAGCATCTTGGCTCTGCGACGTCGCCCTAATAACAGCCGAGCAGAGAAGTTAAGAAAAACGTTAGCGTCAGCAAATGCGCCAATATGGCTGCGATCAAGCCACGTCTATCGCTATTCTGCTTCCTCCCACTGCGATGCCAAAATCCTTATGTATGCCTGTTATTATCCTTCTCCCTTGCTCTCAGTTCAACCTGTTGTGCAAGGCTCATACACGTGGCAAAAGCTCTTTGTCTCTTTCGCTCCACCATCTCTTTAGCTTTATGATATGTATGCATGTATGTATGTGCTTTCTTCTTCTTTTACTGCGGGTGCCAGTGTATGTACATACGTGTGTATGCGTGTGTTTGGTTTGGGCATTTCGTATTACTATGCAAAACTATAAATATGCTTCACAATGGTCTAGTCTGGCCTGTCCGTTTTTGGCACAGCTGAGTAATAACGGGGTGGGGGGTGGAGGAGAGAAAAGCGGTCCCGTCCCCTGGTGGAGAGTGCAACGAACGCGCCTACGCAGCATCCAATCCCATCCCAAGTCTAGCGTCGCTTTGTCTCTGTCCGTCTGCCTGTCTGACTCTGCTTCTTGCTCTGCCTGTATATGTCTGTCTGTCTGTATGCATATGCATGCATGTATGTGCATTGCAATATTTTAATTGCCTGATGATTCGCTGGAAACTCTTTTTGATTACTCTTTTAAGTTTAAAAATATGTACATACATTTGCATTTGTGTATACTACTCATTTCGGCAATCATGAAAGTCACGTCAGCACTCTGCACCACACATGGCGGAAACACAATACACAGACATTAAAGGTATAAACGTACATACATACATATGTATGTATTTATTTATGCAGCAGCAATGGCAATTCTCATCTTGGAAGGAGCTTTCACCAATACTTTACTTGCATTGAATTGAATTCAATGAAGACCTTTGTTTTCCCCACCCCAATGATTGTTATTTTAAGAACATATTGAGAAGCAGATGAATTTTGTGGTGGGGTCACGTTTGTACACATGTGTGGGCGGTGCATGTGCCCAGCAGAAGGTTGCTTTCTGGGTTTCCACTAGAGTAGGTCAGTGGGTATACTAAATCCTTGAACTATCGCCCCTCTTCAAAGCATTCTTCGCCTTGCGTATGCAGTAAATGGACACACTTCGTACTATATATATATGTATGATGACTTTACTGACTTTGCAATGAAATCCCGAGATTAATAAATTTTCGTATGCATGCCTGTGCCCCTCCAATCGGAGGTGGGTGGGAGACAGACCAACCTTATCGTTGCTAATCACTGAATTCCATACTTTTTAGCCAAACGTATTATAAATAAACATTGTCTGTGGTGGTTCTTGGCGGTGCTGGGGCCTGGGGGGCTGGTCACAATACTTGACATAATTCTAACGATGATTGCGAATCTTTGCAGCGATGATCGTTCCGATGTGACGGAACCGCTCTACATCGATCCCTATGCGGAGCTGGGCAATGGAAATTTTGGCGGCGGGGATCTCAACTGCTGCCCGGCCTCGCCCACCACAGTGCCTACCAAGACGGCGCTGGAGTCACCTATGCGACGTGCTGGGCGGCGACAGCGCACCACCTCGATTGGCAACCAGACAACCACCGCAAATCCGTCCGAGTGCATTATACGGGCCAACAATCGTACCATCTACACAGCCGGTCGACCGCCATGGTACAACTGTGCCGGTCAGCAGGTGGAGCCCTTTGTCATAGGTACGCTCCACAGTCTCCTCGCCCCTCCCAGCAGCTTAACAATGTTTGATTTTCCCAGGAATCTGCGGCGGCAGTGCATCGGGCAAGACAACTGTGGCCGAGAAAATCATAGAGAGCCTGGATGTGCCATGGGTAACCCTGTTGTCCATGGACTGTTTCTACAAGGTGAGTGAAAGGCGGAAACAAAACTGCATTGGATTTCCATTGGATTAATATGCAATGTGTTCTCCCTCCTCGCCAGATCCTAAATGAGAAACAGCACGAGCAAGCTTTGATCAACGAGTATAATTTTGATCACCCGGATGCCTTTGACATCGAGCTGCTAATCGATGTGCTCACAAAGCTGAAGGAGGGCCGCAAGGTGGAGGTGCCGGTATATAACTTTGTCACCCATGGCCGTGAGACACAAACGAAGACCATGTATGGGGCCAATGTCATCATATTTGAGGGCATTCTCACCTTTCACAGTACCGAGGTGCTCAAGCTGCTGGACATGAAGATATTCGTGGACACGGATCCAGATATACGTCTAGCCAGGCGTCTAAAGCGGTAATTGCTTAGCTTAGCCCACCACACATGGCAGACTCTAATCTGTATCTGTATGTGAATCTGAACTTGCAGCGACATCTCACAGCGTGGACGCGACCTGAGGGGCGTGCTCAAGCAATACCTGAACATGGTGAAGCCTTCGTATGCCAATTATATAGCCCCAACCATGGCGCATGCAGACATCATCGTGCCACGAGGCGGCGAGAACAAAGTCGCCATCCATCTCATTGTTCAGCACGTGCACACCCAGCTGCAACTGGTGAGAGAGCCGACAGCTGAAGTTGTTTAAATTTTATTATAATGTTAATGGAAATTCTCCTTCATTTGAATTCAGCGTGGTTTCAAGCTGCGCGAGACGCTGGCCAACTCGTACAAGGACCAACCGATGCCACATTCTCTGCATTTACTGGATCCCACGCCCCAAATTAAGGGCCTGCACACGTTTATACGCTGCCGAAATACGTCCAGAGATGAGTTCATCTTTTATTCAAAGCGCCTTATACGCCTAGTCATCGAGTATGCCCTGAGCCTGTTTCCCTTCAAGATGACCACCGTAGAGACACCACAGGGAGTGCTGTATGAGGGCAAGCGCATGGACTCGCGAAAGATCTGCGGCGTTTCCATATTGCGTGCCGGCGAGACCATGGAGCAGGCCGTCTGTGATGTGTGCAAGGACATACGCATTGGCAAGATCCTCATACAGACCAATCTGAAGACTGGAGAGCCAGAGCTTTACTACCTGAGGCTGCCCAAAGACATAAAAGACTACAAGGTAATACTAATGGATGCCACCGTTGCCACTGGGGCTGCGGCCATGATGGCCATTCGTGTGCTCCTAGATCACGATGTGCCCGAGGATAACATCATTCTGGCCTCGCTGTTAATGGCCGAAATCGGTGTACACTCCATAGCATATGCCTTCCCTAAGGTGAGTACTCCTCTCGAGCCATCTTTCCATTTGGCCATTTGCTTGATCTTATCCTTTTCGTTGCAGGTTAAAATCGTTACTTCCGCTCTAGATCCGGAGATAAATAGTAAGTTTTATGTAATACCCGGCATTGGTAACTTTGGCGATCGCTACTTCGGCACGGAGCCCTCCGACGACTACTAGAGAGAAGGTGGGACCACACTCCGACCACTGTGGAGAAGCAAAAAGTTTCTAATGTATCCCTAGGCTTAAGTTCAAAGCGTTACTTAAATTATGAATTCGGAAGAAAGGTGCATTTTTATTGCTCAACCAAGTGCTACAGCTAGAGCTAGAGAAACCTGATGAGCAGCTGCAGCAGAAAAGCCAGACTGCCCACCACCAGGGCAATGCCCACATAGCGCTGGATCAGCTTTTCTCGATTCCTCCTGGTCATCATGGATTCCATTGGAGCCTCTTCTTGCTTGTGTGCGCAACGCGTCCAGTCCCGCTCGTCGTCCAGTATCTCACCCACCATGCTGAATTTGCTGACACTGGTAATGCGGACATGGACCCGGGTGCCCAACAGATTTTCCCGCATGGGCAGCAGGACCTGCTCATAGCTTTTGTTGTGCCCCACATAGTGGCGCTTGTCGTGCGAGATTTCCGTGACCAGAACCGTGTACATTTCGCCCACCCGCTGTGCATATGGCTCGTAGCTATAGAAGAGATCCGTCAGTCGCTTGGTGCGCTTCTTCACCTGATTGGCGGGTATGCGCTCCATTTTGGCCGCCGGTGTGCCAGGCCGGGGAAAGAACTGATTGATGAACAGGCTGGGGAAGCGGTATCTGCCGCACAGCGTCATCGTCTCCTCGAAATCTTCCTCGGTCTCTGTAGGAAAGCCGCAAATAATGTCGGTGGCAATGGTGACGCCAGGAACACGTTCACGAAGAAAGTCCACCACATGCTCGAAATCTTTGCGACAGTATTCGCGCTTCATTTCGCCCAGCACCGAGTCACTGCCGCTCTGCGGGAGACAGACGATTAGCTAGCATTCACTGCCAGTAATGCGGATGGTCCACTCACCTGAACAGGAACATGTAGAAAGGCATAGACGCGCGGATGCTGCAGTACCTTGGCCACCTCCTCCAGATGCTCCAGAATGTAGGGGGGATTTGTCATGCCCACACGCAGCATGCAGTGCTCTGGGATGACTTCGACTAATTGCCAGAGCAGCTCTGGCAGGGAGCTGCCTATGTCTCGGCCATAGGCGCCAGTGTCCTCCGATGTTAGCCAGATCTCGCAACAGCCTTCCGCAAAGGACTGTCGCGCTCGATCCACAATCTCCTCGGGTGGATAGCTGGCCAGGTCTCCGCGTGCATGCTTCGTTTTGCAGTAAGTGCACTGGTTCAGACAGCCCGTGTTTATGGATATAATCTCGATGAGGGGATTCTTGCGCACCTTTGGTAGGGATAATGGCGCTCCGGCCACCCGACGACCATGGACCTTCCTGTTTTGCAGCAGCCGTACGCTGTGGCCCTTTAGGGTCTCTTCCACCACCTCCACAACGCGATCGATCTGCTGCACTCCGATCACGGACAGTCCACGTAGATAGTCGGACTTTGGCGCTCCCTGGGGCACGCAGCCGGCCACAACAACATGCTTGCCGTTGCTCATCCCCG
Organism: Drosophila subsilvestris; assembly: GCA_035043285.1. Classification (NCBI taxonomy): domain Eukaryota; kingdom Metazoa; phylum Arthropoda; class Insecta; order Diptera; family Drosophilidae; genus Drosophila; species Drosophila subsilvestris. The sequence goes on from JAWNNB010001795.1 coordinate 951,895, forward strand.
ACTCGATCTCATTGCGAAACGTATCCTCGGAGGGGTTTTTCACAGTGCAACTGTTGAGCAGCCAGAGGTCCGCTTCATCTTTGCCGCTTAGTTTGTAGCCGTAGGCGGCCAACTGCCCGGCCATATACTCGGAGTCTGAGTTGTTGTGGGCGCATCCCCATGTCTTCACAAACACTTTTTGAGTTCCGGGTATGACACTCTCGTATATGGTGGGACGGGGAGTGGGCTTCTCTTCGACTTCGGCCTCTGGCTTGATTTGCACACGCTTCTTGGCCCGCAATGTCACACTCTTCTTGTTCTGGTAACGTTCCTGCGGCTTGACATCTTCGGCAGATATCAGATCCTCGATATCGTCGATATCGTTGCCTGGAAAGTCCTGTTCAAGTTGGTACATCTCCTCTCCGCTATTTTATAACCCAAGGAACATGTGCAACGCGGTCCAGCTGTTTACCTTTGAGCTTCTTCTTATTTCTAGGCACAGTGTTGTTAAAGGCGATTTTGAAATATACTCGATTTTTATTCGATAAGACGTTCGGCTGCGATGACCTATAAATACCCTTCTCGAATTATTATTTGTGCTAAATTTTCAAAACAATAAAATAACTGCTGGAAATTATATCTTGAATTTAGTAAGGTTACAATCAGAACCAAAAATAAAGGAAGAATGATGATGATACATATTCTTGTTAACTCAGCCACAGCAAAACAGTTTAAACGGTTTGTAAACAAAAAAAAAATTATTACAAGTGTTTTTATATTGTAATTGTAAACATATAAATATGCATCGATTATAATGATTGTTTAATATGCCCAAACCTTTGCGGCTTTTGCACCCTACCACCCAATTACACACACACACACACACACACACATATACACACTTATCAAACTCTGCTATCAGCGGGAATCATCATTCGCCAGACAGCCGCCGCAGAAACTTGTAATAAAATCCGTCGTTAGCAACCGCCGCCAGTCTCCACAATGCTACACATTAAATGTAAAGACACTGATCTCGAGCCTATACCAGTCAAGGTGAGCTGAGCCCCCCTCCCACGCGCCCATTTCCTGTCGCTTTTATTAACCTTATTTTTGCATGCAAATTGTGGTCAGATTGGCATTATTGGCGGTTCCGGCTTGGACGATCCCGACATTTTGGAGAATCGCCAGGAGAAAGTTATTGAGACGCCATACGGAGAGCCGTCCGATGCCCTGATTCAAGGTGAAATTGGTGGGGTGCAGTGTGTGCTGCTAGCACGCCATGGAAGGAAACATGACATTATGCCCTCCAATGTGAATTACCGTGCCAATATTTGGGCCTTGCGCCAGGTGGGCTGCACCCACCTCATTGTGTCCACGGCATGTGGTTCACTACGTGAGCAAATCAAGCCGGGCAACCTGGTGATGCCGCACGATTTCATAGATCGCACCACAAAACGCTCTCAAACGTTCTACGATGGCTCGGCCACAAGTCCACGTGGTGTTTGCCACCTGCCCATGTATCCGGCTTTCAGTGAGCGCACTCGCAACATACTAATCGAGGCGGCCAAGGAACTGGAGATTCCTGCCCACGAGAAGGCGACAATTGTGACGATCGAGGGACCTCGCTTCTCCTCGCGCTCTGAGAGTCTCATGTTCAGGGAATGGGGCGGCGACCTTATCAACATGACCACGTGCCCAGAGGTTGTGCTGGCCAAAGAGGCCGGCCTACTGTACGGCTCTGTGGCGATTGCCACCGACTACGACTGCTGGCGCATGGGTTGCGAGGGAGTGAACGTACAGGATGTCCTCAAAACCTTTGCCGAAAATGTCATCAAGGTGAAGAGGATTCTGGTGAATGCTGTGGGACGTATTGCCAAGGAGGATTGGTCGGAGGACATTCTAAATGCCAAGGTACATGGTGAATGTATTCTCTATTTGATTGATTCAAGAATTGTTTCTCTTGCTTTAGCAATGTGTGTGCAACAATACCATGTCTGGAGCTATGTGACGTTTTCTAAAACTATGCACCGAAATCACACAGGACACCATAAGGCGGCGACGGCCAATGATACCACCGATATATCCGAAAAACTATAAGAAACGTGTGCCAAAACTAACCTCCATTTCCATTCAGTACGAACTGGAGCCGGAGACCAATCTGAGTGGAGAAGCGACAATCAAACCGGAACGTAGAACACCAGCGACCGATAAGCAGTGAGAATAGCAAATCACATCCCCTTACATATCGAACTGTTTGCCTTTGTGATGTCTTATGGGGTGGGTGTATCTGTATCTGTATCCGACGAACGCATTTAAAAGTTCACATTTATATAAATACATAGATTTTCGTCTTTAAAACTAAAATTAAAATTGGAATTCGTTCATGTTCATGACCAACCAGCAGCGTTTAGGGACACTTGCGCTCCACCTGACTCTTTCCAGCCTCCTCGTACTCTTGCGACGATATCCACATCTGCTGGAACGTCCCAATGCTGGCTAGTATGGAGCCCCCAATCCAGGCACCGAACCTTCTTTCCACACTCCCATTGGCCGAAATCATTTTCAGGCGCGTATTTGAGGGCGCCCGCAGCTGTAGATCTCGATTGAGACGCTCGGGAAAGCCTTGGAGCAGCGTGTTGCCACCTGAACAAAGGGCAACATATGTATGAGCAATGCTGCGAGAATCAGAATCAGAATCAGCCTTACCTGTGACCACAACTGAGCCGAAGAGCGAGAGGCGCACATCCGCATCGCACATACCCACGCTGGTGGACGCCAGTTGGCCAGCACCAAGCATGGCGTTGTCGAAGAGGCTTTCGGCAATTTTGAAACGCTCAGAGCCAAAGTCCTGGTGATATCCATTGGGGAACTCGTAGTGGACAGTTGGTATCTGGGCGGCCACACGCTCGTCGAACGGATTCTCCAGCACTTGCAGAATATTCATCTGGAAGTCCTGCATCATTAGCTGAACCATGTAGTTCTGAAAGGACTGTGTGAGATTTTCGGGTAGCTTCCGCAGCGTGAAGCGAGCATTGTCCCGTTCCTTGACCACATCTTTCGAGGCGATTTTATACACCGGCGACAGGTCGATATTAAGCTTATCCAAATGCTGTCTGCATTGGCGGGAGAGAAAGTCACCGCCTAGGGGGGACTTTACCACCGCCTGCGAGAGAACATATCCCTCGTGGACGGGCACAGCTGAAGTATGCGTGGCGCCGCTGTCCACCACAAGCGCTGTGGCACGTCCGCTGGAGAAAGCCGCCAGCACGGCATTTTTCACCAAGAAGAATGCTGGCACATTGTACTTCTCAAACATCAGCTCGGTGAGCTTCTCGCGGTTGTTGCGCACGTTCCAGGACGCCTCGGAGAAGAGCACCGGATGGTACTCGGGCTCCGATTGTATGACATTTGCGTAGGCGTAGTCAATAACCTTCTCGAAGAGCTCCCAGTTGTCAATCATGCCATCCTTCATATAAGTCTGAACCTCCATTTGGGAACGGGGAACATTTACATAGTTTGTGTCTACATAGTACTTGCGCGAGTCGGCATCTAGGTAGGGGTGGGTGGGTTATGTGGAATGATACAAACATATTGCCAATGGATGGGATGAAGAGGTTCTACTTACTGTTGGGCGTCACATTGTTGTCAGTTTTGGTCTCCGGATCAAGATTCGTATCCGGTGCAGTTGGGGATGCCCCAATGCCAACAACAGAGGGTATCTCAGCCTTTGGGGAATCCTCTTGCGCGTAGCCCACACGCAGCGAGTGGTGGCCTGGATCGAAAACTAGGGCTCCAATTTCGTCGCCGCCATATAGCATGTTGCCGCCACTCATCTTGGGGCGTCGGCACTACTTTTCAGTTTGAATTCTTGCAAAATTACTCAAAAATGCCCGATTTTTCTGTATTATTTTGCGGCTTTTTTCACGACGCTAGCGTTACCAGTGTGACCGCGTATTTTTCGATCGAATATACCGCCTGACCTTCAGGGTCTGACGGGTCGATAAATACGCGGTCACACTGATTACTTTTGGAAACACAACATTTTCTTGAGGCGGTGAACAAAAATTGGAAAATTTAATCTGTCGCCGAACAGTGTGTAATTCGAATACCGAAATGCGTACGGAAATGGACGCTGCAGTCAGCCCAATGGAAATTAATATATCAAACAAAAATCGTAATTCGATTATAGTTGTGAATGATTTGCATCTGCTGCAGTTAGTTTTAAAGTATCCGTTTCTGTACAGCAAAGCAGCGCAGTCGGAGCAGGACTCAGACTATACCGAGTGGGCCTGGAAACAGATTGCCGTGGAGTTTAATGCCAGCTACGAGAACGTTCCGCTAAGTGTTCCGTTCTCCGCTGAGGAGTTGCAGTGCCGGTGGAATATGCTCATACCAGTTATTGGCACCCTTTCGAAGGCGAAGGGACAAATTCCCCTTCAACTGTTTACCATTGTAACGGAGATCGACCGCTCGCTAAATGTTGAAAGTGTGGAACCCCCTCTGGACTTGACTCTGGCCCAGAACTTTCTTCTCTCGCAGCTGCCATTGGTGGAGTCAATGACGATGATGGAGCGCCGTCGACTGGAAGCTGAGTTCCTCGATATCATATTCCAGCTCGAGCTGGAGACACATGGTTCTGTGCCGCTAGGTCCCGATGAGAAGGCCACAATCAAAGTCGAATATGATGAATTTCTTGGGTCCATTCGGGTGAAAGAGCTGCCCATATCGGTTTTGACACGACTTTCGCTCGATGGTTTTGATGTCAAACCAGTGCAAGCAAACCAATCACCAGCTTCTGTCACCCCAGCTTGCAGTACCCAAACGTCAAATCTGGTGATTAGCAATGTGTTTTCTGCCCAGGATGTCATTGATAACCCGACAACGAAGACTAGTGCCACACCGCAGCTAGGTTTCCCCAGCAATTTGGTTGAACGTATTGATCCCGCAGCGACTGTTTCAGCACCGATTGCTGCCCAGAAGGAAGCTATTGATCGCGCGTCGTCTGTTTCACCGTCACTGGACTTTAAGACAGAGGTGGAGGTGGCCATTGCGGCCATTGAGCTTGCCATTGAGATGGAAAATCAGCGGGGAAACAAACCAGCAGAGGGAAACCAGAAACAAGTCACTGCCGTGGACCAGCCCCAAGCTGATGAGAATCTGCGCTACATACCGATCAAGAGCGCCAAGTATTACACAAAGAAAGTGCGCGTTCGGGTGAAGCGCATTGATCTGGACGACTTCATGCCGTTGTCCAGCATCTCGAGGCGCCCTAAAAGACGTAAATCCATTAACATCAAATGCACATAAGTTTATTTTAAAAAATACATTACTATAAATTACAACTTAAGGCTATTCTTTAATCCGAATTGGTTTTCATTCATATTTCGTTTGCCTCGCATGCTCGATGAACTGTTAACTAAACAAACAAAAATATGCGGGAGCGGAAGTGGGAGTTGGAGCGGGAACTGGATGCGGCAGGCGGGATAACGGACGAGGACTAAACGGGCCCTGGGGATTTAGTTAGGTCAGAGAACGAGTTGTACTATGCATGTTGTCTAGGAGTTGTAGGGTTCCTGGTTCCCTGGCGGAACTGGGGTACTACACTTAGGTTCATTTGATGCTTATCGTTAGAGGCCATTACATACATATTCAACAAACAGTCGCAAGAACGCAATTCAACAGGTAGGTGTAGGTCTACAAAATACAGTCAATGTGGAAAAGCGCAGCACTATAACAAGAAACAAACAAACAGGCGGAAAGCTAACACAAACAAGATCGATTGCAACAGGTCGAAGAAGGCCTAGCTAGGCCCTAGGCCTTCGTTGAGTGTAGAAGGTTGGGTTCTGGGCCTGTCTGCTCAGAATAGCTGGTCCGCCAGATTGCCAATGAACGTGGCCAGGTTCATGGAGGAGCCCTCTTTGAATTTCAGTCCAATTGTCTTGCCGTACGCTTGTATGAAGATGGCTCGCACCGCATTGAGGCGTTGCTTACGTCTGCCAAGAAACAAGAAACAAACAAACAATTGATGAGTACAGACTCCTGCGGATCTGATGCCTGGTGGCGACTCACAAGTTGATGCACTGCTTGCTGGAAGTTGTGCTGCCACCCACATCTTTGGAGGAACCGTTTGGGAAACCGTGCGTTGTGTTGCTGCCATTGCTGATGTTGCTGCCGCTACCGCTGCCACTGCCGCTGCCCATGGATGTTGTTGTGTTGTTGCTGCAGTGATAGCCGTTGCCGCCATTGCAGATGGGAATGTTCGAGGTGGCTTCCGCCGTCTGTTGCGCCACAAAGCGCATCATGTAGCTGCCGTTCATCATGGAGTCGATGGATCCGGTGTCGGTGACCACCTGCCAGCTGCCGTTCGATGATGTGGACTCCTGACGCTGTCGCGCATTCGAGCCGGGCACTGAAATCGGGCTAGTGCGGGAACTGAAATGATGCAGAAGGGTCAGTAGGTGGCTCGCGTGGGCTAAGGCTAAGGCATCTATTCGATTACCGCTTGGGATTGGGAGACCTGCTGGTGAGCGGATTGACTGGCGCAGATGCGGCCGCTGTGGTGGCATAGAAGTTATCTGTTATGGACATATCACAGTTGGAACAGTTTGAATAGCTGTCGTTGCTATCTTGATCGAAGGCCAGGATGTAGTCTCTGCGCAGGAAGAAGTGAAAGCGATTAAAAAGCTGATCATGAAATGTCTCCTCGCTTCTGCACTCACTCCTTGAGCGGCTCATCGTCGCAGCAGTCGGACTTGATGACTATGACACTGCTCCCACTGCTGCTCGAGGTCTTGGTCCGCTTCCGATGCTCCACAATGCTATACTCCTCGTCCGTGATGAACTTTAGCACGTGGAAGCAAAAGAACATGATGTCCTCGCCCCGCCTGAGGCGATCCGGCAATTGGTGGCCAAACAGGTACCAGTCGTAGGCCAGTGTAAAGTACGCCATCTGCATGGCATTCAGCGACTGATGAATGAGTCCATCCGCCCAAAGGGAGAGCCGCACCAAGGAGACAAACAGCGGAGTGCGGTCCCAGCCACTTATGCAGTGTATGAGCAGGCCAGAGTTATCCTCCTGTATGTATTTGAGCGTCGCCCGCAGATAGTTCTGTGTGATGGAGACCAGATCCCAGTCGCGGTACTCCGGCCAGATTATGTCAATGTCGGCGGCGGGACCAAGATTGGGTATATTGATGTTTGCATCGTTGAACGACTGCTTCCAGTTGTAGTGCAGATTCTTGGCCATGTAGTTGTTGTCGCGAAACTTCTTGAAGAACTCGCAGCCCGGATACGGAAGCGACAGCAGGTTGAAACTCTTGTAATGATTGCTGGGATCAGCCTTCTCCGATGAGGATACGCTGCAATAATAGATAATATGGTTATCCCTCTGACATACATACATACATACATCAATAATCCCAATCACTTACGCCATGAAGTATTTGATCTTGCGGTTCTCCACCATGAGATCCACAATTGTGGACACATTGAGGGTGTGCAGCAGCTGGATGTCGCTCTTGATGACCTCGTCGTAGCTGAATTGCGACTGCGACTGGTCGTTTATGTGATTGATCAGCGACTCGTCCGTGGAGTCGGCGTCGTTCTCCTCCCCGTTTGGTGTCGCATAATTTCCGCTGAGGCAGTCGTACGCATAGTCCACTACCTTGCGCCCGTACGTCTCAGGCATCACCGATAGCGTTGCCGACCGGCAAATGTATTTGCCACGGTACATGATCACGGGAACGGCGAATCTTTGACGACACCGCGCATACTTGGCCATCGTGACCAGTTCCCTCATCCGCTGTATATCGTACTGGTCTTCGTAGATGGTGTTCTGCTGCGCGGGCTGTGTGGATGGCGGCGGCTGCTGCTGCTGCTGCTGAGGATGCTGTGGCTGTGGTTGAGGCTGAGGCTGGGCCGGGGTCTGCAGGGGATTAGCAAAGGTGACAAATGCTTGGATGCCCACACCGTCGCTGCCGTTGCTGCCGGCGCTGCTGTTGAGTGGCGTTGCCGTGGCCGTTGTCCCCGAGGATCCGCCTCCTACACCGAACAATCCATTGCCCGGTATGAGGGTCTTGGCCATGTGTCCATGCTCGTATTCGGGTATCAGTATCCTTCCAGGGTAGCGCGGGCTGAGCAGGCCATTCGAGTTGTCCAGCTCAATAAGGCTGTAATCGAGTTTGAACAGGTATTCGCATTTCTTGGAGATCTCGTACTCCTGTGAACGAAATTGTAAAAGTATAACGATTAGTTTGAAACAGAGATGCGTCTCTTGGTTCACTTGGAACCAGAAAAGAACTGCCTTCATTTGAGAAGCCATTCGGATCACCGCGATCCAATGACCTTTTGCCATCGGTATTATTCTTTTTTTAATCACCATTATTAAATATTTAATGAACAAATGACATGCAAAGTCAATTTCTTGCATAAATCAACGCTCTGCCGCTGCCTGGCGTCTTAATGGACAGAGAGATTAGACAGAGAAGTGCAGCAACTGGTTTCTGATTCTGTTCTTTGGATCTTGAGTTCAATGGAACTTGGCCCCTGCAAGGAAGAAGACCTGAAAGGGGTATGGGTATTGTGTTGCCGTCGTTGCTGTGGCGGCACTACTCTCAAACATCAAATAATCCAACACCAATTTTATAATAATCATTTCTGCCAGCAAACGCGATATTATTGCATTGAATTGATTTCAGGTCTGGGGGAAAATCTAAAGGCTGTAGTGGCCACCTATAAATAGCCATACTAGCAGACAACGTAGGGGAGGGGTGGAAAGGAGAGTCACAGCCAGCTGTCCCAGACAATAACAAAAAACTAGATAAAGGCGGACAACAATCAGGCGGCACTACTCTCACACACAAACACCTTGGACGAAACAGGTTTTTGGCACACAAACACAGGGACAGAAGCAAAGAGAAATGTGCAAAAAACGAGAGAGACAAAGGAACAGCAACTACAAAAGCGAACTACAGAGCACAACAAACGTGGTGAAAACAAAGACCTTCGTGTGTGTGTGTGTGTGAGTAAGATAGTGAGTGAGTGTGTGTGCTTGTGCCAAAACTATGGAGAGCGAAGCAAACGAGCAAAACAACTAAAACGCAATTACTTCTGCTTGGCGGAGAAGGGAAGCACGCAAAAGAAAAAGGTTAGGCAGGGCGTACGTACATACATATGTACATATAAATAAATAAATCAAATATTATTTCTTTATTTATACAATTTTTCTATAAAAACAAATTCTATGCAAGGTTTTCGATACAGCAAAAAAATAAACTACAAATCGCTGGAAATTATATTTCTCTCTCAGTTTACACAAGTGTTTTGGGAGCGAGAGACGGAGCTCTGTGTATTGTGTGTGGGAAGGGGATGGATGCCAAAAAAAGAAGAAGGGCCATCTTTAGCGTCGAAGCTTTTGATACCCTTCCAGATCGATCGTTCTTAGCTAAGCTTAAGACAGTTTTGGTTCGAATATCTTCAGAATTATGCAATTCTTCTCCACAAATTGGTTTTGATGACCGATCCGACCGACAGACAGGGTACTTCTCTTTGTTTGTTGATGTTGATCGACAGCAGCTTTCTTTTCTGTGTTGCAAACATCTGGCCTGAATTATAGTACTCTCCCTCATCAAGGGTATTAAACCACAGTCTTATCGATATCAGTGTGTGTGTGAGAGAGAGTGTGTGTGTCTCCAAGTTGGAGACGCTGGCTGCCATTTCATGCATGCACACACACACACACTCACACACAGAGAAAAGCTTGTTGCTGTTGTGTGCATTGAACTGCTTGGTGGCCGCTGTTGTTGCCTTTTCTTTTGTAAGAAAGAGCATGCAGTGCAGCAGCATGCAGCTGTAACTGTCCGCCAGTTGGCGTTCGCTTTTCGCTGTGCGCCTGTTAATAAGGCGCTGTAAAAACTTAAAAACAACAAACAAACGCGCGAAATAGTTTTTTACAGCGCCAGAGAAATAGTTTGTGGGATGATGATCATCCACCACCACCAGCATCATCATTATCATCACAATCATTATCGTTGACCCAAATAACAAATTCAAAACTCTGCTTCGGGAGCCTGCAATGCAGTTTTCTTACAAACCCGGATTTCAAAGACTTTGCCGATGCTGGGCCAACAGAAATCAACGCTGCGTGGAGCGGCATACTTTTCTTCTCAGTTTTCTGCGGGGCTCCACCGAAAAAAAAAGCAGAAAAGAAAAAGAAGCAAAAGCCCCAACAGCAAAAAGAAATCCCACAAATCAAGAAATAGCAAGCAGCGCAACCGAACCGAACCCGTGCCGGTCTGGGGGCCAGGCGAGCAGCTGGAAAAGAAAGAGAGCACAGAGCGCAGCGAAACAACAGTTTCTTTCGCGCTCTGCTTGCATTTGTGGCCGAGGCTTGCCTCCGCTTATCGGCAGAGGCCCCCTGAGCCTGGGACCCAGGACGGACCCGACCCATACCCGACATGACTGTGATTGCGATTGCGATTGCGATTCCCGCGCTTGTTGCATATTCATCAATCTGGGTCGGCGACAGGGAAAATGCCTTTTCGTGAATGAATTATTCAGCGCTCAAAACAGGTCCAACTTCGAGTGGGGCCACTGACCACACCCCATGTACATGTACACAGTGCCCTGTGTACAAGGCACAAGGCATGGGGCGCTTCCGTGTTTCGGTTCTCCTTGTTCTCGTTTCGTTTACACGATTCATGCTTTAAGCTTTCAAATGTGCAATGCCTTGTTTCAGCATTTTGTTCAAAGGCACCGAAAACCAGATATCAGCTTGATCAGAATATTCATGTCTGGGGGAGCTTGAAGCTCGACTTGAGCTGACAAAGAGGGGGCTTAAAATATGTACTAAATATATTTGTATGCACAAAAATACAATGAATGCTTTCTAGTTGGAGACTAAGTATTCGGAATTAAATTCTAAACGGAGCTGCAGTTTCCGATGAATCAAAACTCCTATAAATTGGCATCATTGGCGCCTGGCTTATCGTCGATCATCTCTTTTTTATACCACCTGCTCTTCTGTTAGTTTATGCCAGGCTCCATCATACATTATACAGATGGTGGATCTTTGATTAGTGAGCTTTTAATATGCAAATTGGTAGTGCAGTGTAGAGATTGCATATATGTATAGTAGATATGTGTGTGCTGCATGTGGCAGTAAAAACAGACCCGAGCTACATACATACATATGTACATATGTATCTTCCCCACAACTCTCAAACCGACTTTGAAACCGCGTTTGTTTTTTGGGGGAGGGAGAGCAAGCAAACACGTTTGAGCCGGAAGCATTGTTGTGGGCCACATGGAAGAGCCAAACTCTGGGTTTTGTTAAGCGCCCCCCCAATGGCAGCATCTGGTTGGCACATCGAGTTTTAATTGAGCACAATAAATTACATCAAAGAAGCCAAGTGGGCGCGTGGGAGAGTACGAGTATGTGGGGCTGGAGCTGGGCAGGAATGCAGCAAAATATTCATCATAGTTTATTTACTTAATTTATACGCTTGTCTGACGGAAATCAGGAAGAGACAAAGATAATTGAAAGGCGTTATTCTGGTGATTGGAACGTTATTTATATTACGGTCTAAATAAAAGCAAAACGAGAAGAGCTTTAGGATTAACTCTGAATTATTTTACTTGGCTCTCTGTGGACATTGGATATTGGATATGATCATTACAATATTGTTAGCGTTTAACCTGTTTACATATTTATGAATTAATATTCTAATTCCCCTGCTACCTCAATCCTTTGTCTTTTTACTGCATTCAAAGTGGCAAAGTTCAATTAACCTGATATCTTGATAAAAGCTGACACACAAGCAATTTGTTTCATTTGCTTCCCTGTTCCGCCCCTTCTCTCAGTTTGCACCCACACAGCTCACCTGCCGCTCATCAAGAATATGTTGGAGCATTGCCATTTCCTGCACAGCAGCACAGCATTGCCATTGCCAATGCATTCCCTGAAAATAACGGCATTGCCATTTCAGATACTATCGATTTTATCTGCCAGCTAGCAGGCGTGCAGAAAACAGCAGCAACAGGCGCCCCCACAACAATCCAGAAGGAACAGCATGCAACAGCATCCCATCCCAATCCATCTAAAAAAGCGCGCGGGTGTGGAAAATATTGCATCATCGCGCGACGCCCTTCTTCTAATCATGGATGCGTGGTACCTTCTGTTGCGGCGCAGTTAACCCTACCAACAGAGGAATTTCACAATTTACTGCCATCATAATGCCTCATTGTGGGTGGCTGGGATAGGGTTGGGTTTGGGCTGGGCTGGGATGCAGCATCTCTGGAAGCATTGGAACTCCCATTTTGAGACCCTTAATCAAATCGAACTCTCGCTCTCTCTCTCTCTTGTTTGGCTTTTGGACATGCGCCGATCTGCTGCTGCATCCCCCGCGTGCACATCCAGCAGCTGCAGCTGCCCCCACTGAGGCATTACTACGCCCGAGCGGCCACCGCCTCCATTTGGCGGCGCCTGTTGCTGCTGCTGCTGCTACTGCTGGGCACCTGTCACAAGTGTCTGCGGCGCGAGCCACGCACATTGCAGCAACAGCTGCCGCCCCAATGCACACGCTAAGTCGTTCAAGGGCGGTGGTGTGGGGGGCACGTGCCCAGGCGTGGGCGTAAAGTTCAATGTGCAACAGGAAATCATAAAAGGTCACAACCGAGACATCGTTGTGTCGATGTCGTTGTCGTTATCATCACACCCCACAGTGGGGCAAAGTCCAAGTCAAATAATTACATTTGCCAGGCTTGAATAATTTTCAAAACATTTCGTCAAAAAGTTTGAAGGTTTTCGCTTTGAGGCGTGGGAGAGTTGATGGTGCAGAACGAGTCGAATTTTAGGAGAATTATGTATTATATCATCAGTCCGGATGCTGTGGATAAGTTCATCTAGAAGATGAAACAATGTTTAATATTCTTACAGTGAGCGGACTCGGACTCCCATGATTCCCAGTTTGTGTCCCACTGTGCGCGGAACTGCAGTTGCGCTGGAAGGCAGATGCCGTGTCACTGCTCCGTTTTATGCGCACCTGTGCCGCGTATTTCAAAGCGCCCACACATTGACTGCGGCACGACTTGCAGCGCAGATGCATCTGCCAGGGCGTGGCAAGGAGGGGAAACCGCACAGAGCTCTGCCAACGGGCATAGGCGTTCAGCAGACCCGAGAGCGTTGCCCAGTAGCCAGGCCCAGCCGAAGAAGCAGCATCGTACATGCGTCACCCCTGGCCGAGGTACCACTGTAGGAGAGCTGCGCGAAAGTTTTCCTTTAGTTGCAACCCCCAAAATGAGTGCAGCAAAGTGCTACGTGGCTGCGTGGGCGCAGGAAGCAGCACATTCGCTGCAGACTGGAATGCAGAGGCGGGATACAGAAAACCAGAGACATGCAGGACCAAGTGCAGCTATCCAGGGACCAGTCCAGTGCTCAAGGAAACGCTCAACGTAGCGCAGGCCAACAGTTTGTGGCCGAAGTTGGCACTGCACCTGGGACATAACTGCAGCTGTAGTAGCTGTCTATCTACAAGTCCCTCCGCAGCCTCTGGGTGGCTCCTCAATCACCTTGGGGACCAATTTCCTGCTACATTTTCTCTACGGCTACGGCTAACAATTTTACATAATTTGCAACATTAATATAAACAGAAAACTGCAACAGCAACAACGACTATAACAACAACTACAACTACAACAACAGGTGGGTTCTGTGGCAACAAGAAATTATAAAAACGCTGTAGGAAAGAAAGAAAGAAAGAGAGAGTGAAAATGTCTCTGGGGGAAAGTGCAAAAATTATTTTAAAGTATACCAAATTTGTGCTATTTTTAGCATTATGGTGGGGCTATGGCCGTTCAGTTTGCGTACATTTTGGCGCCCGCACACGAATCACACACGGAGCTGGCGCTCCACACGATATGCACAGACAGGCAACATTCGTATATACATACATTCATAGGTACACACACACACACACACATACATAGATTTAAACATATTTTGCACTTGCAACAACATTCAATGTCGTTTTGGCCAAGGTTTTTTTTATAAAATAAATCATCAAGTGTGCAAAAAATCAAAATAAAAATAACTAAAACACAAAAGCAATATAAAATACAAAATTAATAATGATCATCATCATTATGGAGCTGATGATCATGGACCTGCCTGAGGTTTCAGCTCGGGACAGACATTGGATGCTGTTTTAAGGGAGGTTTTAAATTCCTAGATTCAAAAAATTACTGTAGTCAGAAATGTTTCTATTCTAATTAAAGATCCTTTTCAGAGGTAAGACCTGAGGCAGAACGAAGCCCAGCCCGACTCTCTCAACTCCCAACGCTCTCTTTCTCCCTCTCTTTAAGTACCTATTACGTATACTATGGCTGGATCCAACCCCAATACTTTGTGGGCACAACGAATGACGGGCTTTCAGGCCAAGCAGAAGGACCTCAATCGCTTGGTGATGAATTATCTGGTCACAGGTTTGCATCCTCACAGATTTTTATCCCACAGCCGGGAAACCTTTTAAAGCTAAAGAACTAACTTAACCCCCCACCACCCCACAGAGGGCTATCAGGAGGCGGCACAGCGCTTCAAGGCCGAGTCGGCGCTGGAGCCGAGTAGTCTGGGGGAGAGCGTCGATGATCGCGTCAGGATCCGCAATGCTGTGCGAACTGGCCAAGTGAAGTATGCCATGGACCTGGCCAACAGGCTGTATCCGCAGCTCTTCGAGACGGACAACTACATGTACTTTCACATGCAGCAGCTGCGGCTGATCGAGCTTATACGGGAGCAGAAGGTGGAGAAGGCCCTCGACTTTGCCCAGAGCAAGGAATCTGGACTGAGCGAGGTACACTCGGACAATATCCGAGAGATGCAACGCGCCCTGGCCCTGCTGGCCTTCGATAAGCCCGAGGAGAGTCCATACGGCGACTTGATGAAGCCCGCCTACAGGCAGCAGGTGGCCGGGGAGCTGAACGCGGCCATTCTCAAGTACGAGGGTGGGGAAATTGTCCAGCCGAAAATGATGTTCCTCATCAAGCTGATCCTCTGGGCCCAGGACAGACTAGAGATGGAGGGAGTTTCGGACTATCGACGTATGGATCTGGAGACGCCCGACTTCGAGGAGGAGATCAGGCGGGCTTTCAAGGATGCTTAAGCGCAATGGCTTAGAAGGTGTCGCCAACAAATTCGGTGTCTCTGCTGCAACTAATCTAGAAATATGAATGTTTTTTTTTTGGTGTTTTTTTTGGATGTGCTGCATAATAAATGTTTCAATATCTTGGTGTACATTTTGTGGTAGATTCTTTTGGCATTTTGATCCGATTAAAACTGAAAGCGATTCCATTATCAGTCGGCTTGCTGCCTCTCTGATAATTCCAGACCTACAGGCGTTATCTGCGACGCAAATTGTATTGGTCACGTGCCGTAAAAAAGTTATTTTTGTATTTTCCATTTTGTTTGCCGCCCCGATAACAGAAAGAGTGCAAAAAGAATGAGCGAAAGTTGGGGAGTTGTTGCTCTGGGCACAAGGTGTGTGTTGCGAGTTTAATAAAAAGGTGAGACAATCCCGCTCTTCACTCTGACTCTCTCGCTATCTTTGGATACTTGTGAGAGCTTCTCCTGTGAATGCCTCACCTTGGTTTATTACACTAGGGCTGGGCTTACCACAAGGAGAGTGAGGAGAGAAAGAGAGAGAGAGCGCGCAGAATGCACATGTGAGTGTGGTTTAGTTAGCTGTAAGCTACAGTTGCATTCCAAATATGGTGAATATACTCTCGCGTAGCGTACCCTTCGCATCTGTTCGGGTGACGAACTTCGGCTCCAGATCGACTCCCACCACGCCTTCTGTGCGCATAGCCGCAAGTATCCCAAGTATCTGCACAGGTGTAATATACAATAAGTTGAGGCATTCTTGTTCTCCCTCCCGCTCACCCCAACCCAATTATTTTAACCCAAAGTGTTGTATTTAGTCAGCATACTAATCTAATCAAGCCATTTCGAGCTGAAATTAACCTTGAACTCTTTGGAGTGCCAAATCTTTTATTAGAATAAAAACAAAATATACCCTTTGCACCCTCTCCATCAAATGCAAGGCTTTGTGTATCAAGGTGCAGGTTTTGATGCCCCTTTATTTTTACAAGGGTAAAATCGGGTATATTGGTCATGTCTGTGCAAGAAGATTCTGTATATATTTTTATATGTGGATGTGCTATACATTTTATAGCCATTAACTATCTCAATCCATTTCAAATCCATTTCTTTCGTTCTTAACCCATTTGAAAATATTTACTCATTCGAAATGAATGTGCTGGGTATCCCATAGAATGTATGTACATATCTGTTGGCCCAAGGCGTTCAAACTTGTTGCTTTAAAATCGCCGCCCCGCTCCACAGATAACAGGGGCAATAGGTGTGTGTGTGTGTGTGTGTGTGTATTGTGGAAAATCAAGTTGAAAGGCTGGCGCTTGTTTTGCGGTTGGGTTTTGTGTCTGATAAGGAAAACAACTGTTTGTTAAACTGCCAGTCAGCAAATACTTTCCGAGTGTGTGTGTGTGCTGCAACAAAGTATTTTATTGCAACTCAAACATTGGCAATGCTATTGGCATTCGCTATGCAATAATATTAATTATTTTAACAGCAGCTGCACAAACACAAAAGCACCAGCAGCAGCAGCAGCAACAATCAGCAAAAGCAGCAGCAGCTCAATGGAAACGTTAGATATGAACGTGCCAAGTTTTTATTTAGATTTTTCCTTCTTTGTTGCCAAGTGTTTTCCGTAGATACTATTTACCCTCCACCAAGATTTCAGGGGACAGGAGTGGAGGGTAGCGGAACAATAATTTGTTGTTGCCATTGCCGGCTAAGTAAGCCGACAACAGCGGCGATTAGCATTGAAGGGCCATGCGTGACAATCGGGGGTGGAAGTGGGGCAAAACAATTAAAAGCCTACTGGGTCCCCCATGTGGTTGCTGTAACATCAGATGTGCCGGGCATTAATGTTCCCGAATACGAACTCCAGGGTGAGCCTTAATAGATCGATGGACATAAAGTGCAGCCGTTTCCTTAGCAAAATTCATCAATGCGAGGCTGCAGTTCGTGTTCCGTTCATCATCGGAGGATTGACAGACAGTGTCGGGGTCGGGTCAAAATGAGCATACCACTTGGCAAGACCAGACCCAATGAATGAGAGTCTTATAGTGGACAAGATGCTTATTGATTTCTTGAGGCGCGATTCAGGGCAGACAGAGACTTGACGGCAGCCATTTTGATTTAAGCCGCACTTTTTGGGGCGCGGCACCGGGAGTAACGGCCCTCTGACGTGTCCTTGTGGTAGGCGCACACTATTCCGTTACGGTTTGCATGTCTGCTACAGCACAAGCAAAAGCACAATCACAGGCACAAGCACGTGCGACCAAATGTGTGTCACACAGACACACACTAGCTTCCACTTACCGCTGTGCCTTCCTCAAAGGCCGCCGCCTCGAAGGATTTCTTTTCGAAAATCTCTAATAGGTCGTGTAAATCCTGCTGCGTCACATTCACAATGTTGTTCAAAGTTAGGCTGCACATTTTTGCGGCGCTGCATTTACCGATACAATTTCGAACTGGGGTTGCGCTCTACAAAACTCGATGTGGTACCCACGGCCACAGCACGCACGCACGGCACAAACACTTTTTAAAAGCACACAAAATGCAAAAAATATGCCAAAAATTAATAGATTTAAACAAATCTTGTTGCTTCTTTAGCTGTTGACTGCTTGCTCGCTCGCTCTCTCTCTCTCTCTCGCGTCTCCTCTATTGTTTCTGCTGCGTATTTGATTCGTTTTCTTTCGTCTGCTTTATCGTTTTCTACGACGTTTACACGTTTCGTTTGTTTGCTCAACGCCCTAGACGGCGACGTCACCAAAAAATTCTCCGCCCGCGACGTAATCTGCACGAGTATGGGAGTCGGTTCGTCGGTTACGCACTAGTAGTATTGTTGCTCTTTCTTGTTGCTCCGATTGCAATTATATAGATTATGTTTTAATTTTATTTGCAATGCAAGGCGTCCGCCTCAGAAATATACCGAAAATTACCTTATCAGTTTTAAAATATACCTTTAATATACTGACGTACACGACAAGATGCGTTGATATTCCATGATTTTGATATTCCGTGTAATATTACTAGCAAGCTAAGACTCTGAGCGCTGAACATATATTTTTATACGATTAATTAATCAATTTCCTGAAAGAGTTGCTAACTATAAGTGCTCATTTTCATTTGAATTATTCATAAATAAGGTTTAATCAGATGATTAGCGGTCTTCTGATGAAAAATGTAATGTTTTACATGGGTAACTGTGTAGTTAGCGTGTGCTAACTACACATTTGCTACAAATTAACTACATATTTATGTAAAATTCGACAGAGAACTCTAGCGAGAAAATGTGTACGTTTCAGAAAAATTTTGGCCGTTGTTTTTGTATGGGAGCTTCATAGCAGCAGCAGTGTGAAAACTGCCGTTATCCACTTTTTGACATGCCTTTTTTTCGGACATTTTTGAAAAAATTGAGATTGGGATGCCAAACCATTAGGAATTCGATGCTCTTCACGAATTAGTATTCGATGTGGCCTGGGACATGGCTCTAAATAGCATTTCTACTCATTTTCTACATTGGTGGATTAGGACAAGAGGGTTAGGCCCATAACGCGTCTTAAAAATACTGCAAAATACTAAAAATATACGAAATATACTAAAAAAAACTATAAAAATATGCAAAGTGTGTGACCTAAACAGGGTGGTCAAAAAAGTGAAACGCAGTGTGACCCAGCCAATCTGACAGCTAGAAAAATACCTCATCAAAAGAATACCGGTTGATCGCAACGACTTTTTTCTTCAATTTTGATATTCGGTTTACCAGCGAGCTAGGACATGTAGCCTTTGAATTAATATAACTACAGAATTGAGATACATGTAGTTTGTGTAGGGGCTGGTACAATTTAATTTTATTGTAGAATCAATTACTTTTGAAA
Source organism: Drosophila subsilvestris (assembly GCA_035043285.1). Taxonomy (NCBI): domain Eukaryota; kingdom Metazoa; phylum Arthropoda; class Insecta; order Diptera; family Drosophilidae; genus Drosophila; species Drosophila subsilvestris. The sequence continues at coordinate 970,888 of JAWNNB010001795.1, forward strand.
ATTATCCTGCGCGTTTTGTACGACAATAACTGTGATTTTTGAGTCTGGCGTTAGCAGCACCTCGTTGGTCCTTGTGCGCACTCTAACCATTAAAAGTTCATCTGTGGGATCAATTTGCTTCATCCCTCGCTCCAGTCGGCAACGTATCGCCTGAAAAAGTCCAGCAAACTGAACGGAGTCATCGTGCCCCATGGTACTCTTCACCGGATGCCCCAGATCGTTGAGGATTACTATATCTCGAATGTTTTTCCTTGTACTGATCTGATCGAATGCTTCTTCCACGTACCGCAGAGAACGAGGGGGCTGCAAAAGGGAGAAGGTTTATGAAGAATCAAATTTAAAACAAAAATATATATGCTTTTACCCTTTCAGGGGTATTCAGTAACATTTAGCTGCAGTGATTATGCCTGCTAAAATGTTTATGAACAGTTTTTCCCCCACTTTTGTCTATCAAAAGTGTTTTTGATGGTTTCCAAGGCGCGTTACCACTAGAGACTGCTGCTATATGGGTCAATGGTTCAGTATGTTTTTTCCCACAGCACAATTACTTGAGGATCAAGATATATATACAAGGGATATATTTTAAAAATAAAATTCAGTCCGAAACAGTTTGAAATTAATTTTAAACTTTTCTTTGACTCCGATATGCGATCTGTCGAACTCACATTGAACTGGTTCCTATCGGCAAAGCACTAAGTGAACTAATTGGTTCATTTTCTACTATCGATAGCGCCATTGCACATCTCTAATATTGAGCAAACAAAAATTGCGAAAAAAAACAAATTTAAATGGTAAGTGTGAGCCGATATTGTATATAGTGTACAAACGATAGCATTTCACTGCATGTTTCAGTCGCAAGAGGTTGAGGAGACACTGAAACGGATCCAGAGTCACAAAGGCGTTGTGGGCACCATTGTGGTCAACAATGAAGGTGGGTGTGCGGGCACAGTTGTGCAAAGATAGAACATGGCTTTCGATTGATGACCAATCCGATCCGATCCCAATTAGGTATTCCGGTGAAGTCTACTCTGGACAATACAACGACCGTGCAATATGCTGGCCTGATGAGTCAGCTGGCTGACAAGGCTCGGAGCGTTGTGAGGGACCTGGACCCGTCCAACGACATGACATTCCTGCGGGTGCGCTCGAAGAAGCACGAAATAATGGTGGCTCCTGACAAGGACTTTATACTCATAGTCATTCAAAATCCAACCGATTAGGTCGCTGGCACCCGAGAACTAAAAGCTGAAATTAACTAATGCACATTTCTATATATTAATATTTTACTTGAAAGAAATCATAAAAAGAAACAGCAGAACGCTGACATCATAACAAGGTTTAGCCAAGTTTCGCTGCTTAATTTTAGCATTAAGTAACGGAAATAGAGCATCCTTATTTTGTATACAATCCAATAAAAGGGAGTTCTGAAAGTCAGCTAGCCTTGTAGAAAATTTATTTATGTGTCGGATAAAATTGTATGTAAACTGCTTAGAGTCATAACTAACTAGTAATATTAAATCGAATATCAAAATCTTGAAATATGATTTCCAGCCAACAAAAAAGAACGTTAGCCCATTGTCGACCAAGGGTGTATTCAAGTTGTTCCCCTGTTAAATAGAGGGCGGTTAAGTGGGTTAAGTTTATGGTATATTTTTAAAATATATTTCTGAGGGTCAGGGATATATTTGATCAATAAATTCGCGGTCACACTGCCTGGGTTCTTGAACAAAAAAATATATTTCGTGGTCTTTCCGATTTAAAAAAGGATAGTTTGACCCCAGTTATTAAAGAAAAACCCACTGCGAACATGGATCCGTGCGGTCCACAATCGTTGGACAACATCCTTGAACCCGACGAGTTAAATCTCGTGTCGGAGAACGTACAAAATAAGTTGTCGGGGTACATTGAAAAGTTTGCAGACGAGTACTGCAAGAACCGTGCGGCGGCTAATCGTTTGGGTAAGTGTAGCATTTGGGAAAACAAGCATGCATGTATATATATGTTTATGTGCCGATTTACAATATATGCTGATGCCCTCCACCGTTGTGCAAACTCAAACACAATAGAGTTTGCAAAACGGTGGAGGGAGGGTTTGCCGGCTGCTAGCCAAAAGTCTGTGTCCGTGTCTCAAACAAATCAATTCAGAGTTAGATAAAATAGGTGCTTCTGCACACGCATATATGATGTGGATGCATTTTGGTTTCAATAGTTGGTCATTTTATGCATTTATATTGCACTTTTACGCCTGGTAGCGTTTTTTCCGGTTTTTTTTCGGAAACACAATGGCTACTACTTTTGGTCATTTTCAGCTGCTGCTGGTGCAGAATGCGGTAACACTAAAATTACACAGACGCTTCGTCCGAAAATTTGTTATTTTTTTTGCGCCTAAAAAACTAGTTTTTGCTATAGTTTGTTAACAATATAATAGCCATCATTATGGATCTCAGTGGTCCACAGAGATTAGGGAATGTGTTTGCTCCGGAAGAGCTGGAGCAACTGCCAGCAGGCATGCTGACAAAACTGAAGACATATATCGACCAATTCTTTGGGGAATATTGCAAAGAACGCGCTGCTGCCCACCGGCTCAGTGAGTTGGCTATAAAAGCATAACCTAATTTGTATTAAATCGTTTTTCCTTTAGCCGAATCTGAGCAACAGCGGGAGGAGTTGCAGAACGCTGTGGAGGATCACAAGGTGAAGTTGACTAATTTCGAGCAAAATGTCAATGAGCTGCGCACACAGCTGGACCAAGTGTCCGCCGAGCGTGATCATCTGCTGGAGACTGTTCGCAGCAACGAGCAGATAGCGTCGTCCTTCCGGCAGGACAAGAACAGCATAATCGAGGAGCGTGACTCGCTCTTGACGTTGATAGAACGTCAGAATGCGGAGCTGGAGCGTCTGAAGGAGGATCTGCACACCTACCGTAAGCAGCTGAGCAGCGCCATCAGTGCCAAATGCGAAGCCATTGCGCGCGTAGACGAGGTCCAAAGCAAGGAGGTGGCTCTACAGACGAAGGAGCAGCGCATCGAGAGCGAACGCCTAATGTTGCAAAATGAGATTCGGTTGCTCAACAGCGATCTCAACCGCAACAACAGCGAGCTACAGAACATCCGCAGAGAGAACTCCATAAACACAATGCAGCTGGAGAACAGTCTGAGGGAGAAGTGCGATGCGCTTCAAATTCTGCAGACCGAGCACGCCCAGGCCGTGGAGGTCATTGGCCAGTTGAACGAAAAGATAGCGGAATTGACCAACAACGCCTACAAGCAGTCCATGGCCTCGGAAAAGTACGTGGCCACGCTAAAGAACGAACTCGATGCCAAGAACAAGCTCTATGAAATTTACCAGAACACAGAGGTGCAGAAGACCGCGAGCGAGAACGAGCTATTATCGGGGATCACAGAGATGAAGCTATTGATGACCACAATGACCGAGGAGCACAACAAGGTGGAGGCCGAACTGATTGCCACAAAGCAGCAACACAGCTCTGAGATGGCCGAACGCGATGCTACGATAGCGGAATTGAGACAGGAGATCTGTGAGGCAAATAACTTACTGACTCAATCCAAGGATCGAGGCCTGGAGGAGGCAATCTTCAAGATGTCGCCGAGTGCGGCGGTTGCCAGTCGGGTGATCCATCCCAATTTCACGATCACCGAACTGTACTCGAAGTATGTCAAGGCCCTCGACGAATTGGAGCTGGCGAATCTCGATAACGCCAAACTGAAGCTGCACGTCCGTTCCATGGTCCTGGAGGTCGAAGAGCGTGCCCCTGAGAATGAACAGATGCGTATTAATTTCGAGAATATGAAAGAAGCCTACAACCAGATCATTCCGGAGCGGGATGCACTATACGAGAAGAAACAGTGCCTAGAGGAAGCGCTGGAGAGGGCGAACTTTGACGTGAAATCCATTACAAAGAAGAACGATATGCTAGAGAGATCCACGAAGGACCTCGGCCGACAGGTGTGCTCGCTGCTGGACGAGCTGAATTGCCTGCGTGCTGGAGTTCCCCACGTAAACCATAGCAGGTCGGGCGATATACACAACGTCGACAGCGTCATTAGCGACCAGCTAGTCACCTTTAGCTCAATAGTCGAATTGCAGGAACAGAATGAGAAACTATTAAAGTTGACGCGGGAGCTGGCTCAGACAATGGATGAGCAGGAAAAGGAATTCAATACGAATATGCTGCAAATGGACAAGGAGCGTGCGAAGAGGGCCCAGGAGCGGTGCTCCCTGCTGGAGGAGCAGCTCGCGGAGAAGAACAATGCCCTCAATCTGCTCAACTCCAAGTGTGAGCGCTATCAGAAGCACTTCTTTGCTGCCCAAAAGAGACTGGGTCGTCCGCCCATCAATCTGGATGACTCGGCCACGGATATGGATGTTAGCGAATCCGCTGCTGCTCTGGACACGTCGGCCAAGGCCGCAGAGCATACCAGAGAAGAGGTCCGCCAGCTGGAGCAGCGCATACACAGTCTGGAGAAGCAGTTGGTGGAGGAGAGCAACAAGTACGCCTCGCTCAAGGAGAACTACGAGTACTACACCAGCGAGAAGCGGAAGAACGACGCTCTCGCCCAGGAACAATTCGATTCGATGCGCAAGGAAGTACGCGAGATGACGTCCACCAACTGCAAGCTGCTGAATGCCACCGATTTCCAGAAGGAGCAGATCGATATGCTGCACAGGAACGTTGCGGCGTGCAAGAAGCAGATCTCGGCTTTGGAAGATCGCAACAGGAACTACGAAAAGACGATCGTGAAGCACGAGCAGACCATGCACTTGCTCAAGGACGAAACGATGGCTGCCCACAAAAAGTCGGCTGCCGCCGATGCGGAGGCCTACAATCTGCGGCAGGAGAACCGCACCTTGAAGGACACGGCCACCCGTCTGCAGATCGAGAAGGAGAGTGCCCATCGGGATCAGCATAACCAGTCGCTTTTGCTCAACAATTTGGAGTTTATCAAGTCCAACCTCGAGCGATCTGAGACGGAGGGTCGCCTGCGTCTTGAGCAGCGGCTGGATGATGCAGCTCGAGAGCTGGCCGCCCAACGACGTCACCAGCAGGAGGAGCAGGAAAAGTTCCAGGAGACGGTGAACGAGTTCAAGCGCCAAACCGAGACGGCCATCAAGCTGAAGGAAGAAGAGAAGCAGCAGGCAGAGAAGTGGCAAGCGGAACTCGTAAATGTCCGTGAGGAGCTCGCCCAAAAGGTGATGCAGGTAAACGATCTGAGCAAGAAGCTGCAGGAGAGCCTCACGCCCTCGATGAACGAGAATCCGGTGACGGCAGCCAACAAGAGGGCCCGCGAATTCGAGCTCAAGTTCAACCAGGCCGCGGTTGAGGTTGAATCGCTCAAGAAGGAACTGTTCTCGCTGCGTGCGCATGGCGAGCAGTTCTACAAGATGTCACAGACTGCCGAGGCGGAGGTCAAGCGGCTGCACGAGCTGCACTCTGAGATGGTGGCCAGCCATGAGGATGAGATGAAGAAATTGAAGAGCGCCGAGACAGAGATGAGGGCACGCATCGACGAGCTGGAGGCCGAGGCCATGCTCTCAAATGTGACCGATCAGACCAAGACCATTAACCAGACGGATCAGGTCAAGGTGGCCCAGGATGAGCTGAAGACGGTGCTCGAGAAGCTCACCGAATCGGGTCGCACAATCCGCACCCTGCGATCCGAGAACACGACGCTGGCCGAGTCGCTGCACGAGGTGGAGGTGAAGTATGCCAACGAAATGGTCCTGCACTCGGCCGACATCCAAGACCTAACCAAGCTGAAGACTGACAACTACAAGTTGAGAGACGAGCTGAACCAGCTGAAGGCGGGACGGGAATCGCTGCAGGCCGCTCACGACGCGCTGGTCAAGACGAACGCCGAGGCCCAAAGCCTGCTGGAGAAGGAGAAGGAGGAGTCGGACAGGCGCGTGGCCGACTTGAATGCTCTCAACTCCACTTTGCACGATCAGATTGAAGCACTGGCCACAAAGCTGACAGCCTTGAGTCAGCCGGGCTCGGGTCAAGGCCATAACAGCTCCATGCTGAACGAATCTCTGGCTCTGGATGGCGACCAAAGTCTCAACATTTCGGGCCTGGCCGTAGAGGAGATCCGCAGCAACGAGCAGCTCCTGAAGATCATCAAGTTCCTGCGCCAGGAGAAGGACCTGTGCGTGGCCAAGCTGGACATTGTGAAGGCCGAGAACGCTCGCCTGGCGTCGGAGCTCACCATTCAGCAGAAGAAGGTGGACGAGCTGAATGGCTGCCTCAACCAGGAGCGCTCCAGGAACCAGACGGACGTCATTTCAACCTCCAAGCACGCCGAGGTGTTGCGCAAGATCGAGACCCTCAACGCCATCACAGATAGCAATCGCATTCTGCGGGAGGAGCGCAACAGTCTCACACAGCGCCTGACGGAGCTGACTAGCCGCATCCAGGGCTTGGAGAAGGAACTGTTCCCGCTTCAGTGCAGCAACAAGGAGCTGACATCGAAGATCGAAGAGCTCAATCTGGAGAACACCTCGCTGCGCACGGAGGCCGTCAAATGGCGTCAGCGCGCCAATGTTCTGGTGGAGAAGAGCAATCGCAATCCGGAGGAGTTCAAGCGCATTCAGACGGAGCGCGAGAATCTGGCCAAGCAGCTGACGGCCGAAAGGGAGCTAAGCAAGAAGTTGGGCGAAGAGATTGGCTCCCTGAGGTCGGAGCTGCCAGCGCTGACGGGTAAAGTGCAAGCCCTGGACGATGCCCGCAAGAAGCAGATGGAGGAGTCCATAAATCTGCGGCAGACAAACTCACGTCAGACGCAGGACATCATGGAGCTGAAGAACCGACTGTTGCAGAAGGAAGAGGAACTGCTGAAGGCCAACGACGATCTGGAGTCGAAGGAGAAGGCCCTGCAGGACAAGGACACCAAGGAGTTGGCCTTGCGCAAGGTGGCCAAGCGCTACAGAGAGGGCTACATAAGTCTCCAGGCGCAACAGGGTGGCGCCGACATCAGTGCCGACCTGGAGAAGGTCCGCTCCGAGCTGGAGAAGGTGACCAGTGAGAATGATGCTCTGAAGAAACGCCAGACTGAGCCCGAGACTGATTCCACTGCTGTCGTTCAGGAGCACAAGCTGAAGGTGGACAAGCTCATTCAGGAACTTACAGTGGCCAGAACGGATCTGGTCAATCAGGAGGCCACGCTGGCCAGCAACAAAACCCAATACGACGAGACCGTCGCCCGTCTGGAGAAGGAGCTGCAGGAGAATATTGCCGCAAACAAGGAGGTCAACTTGCGGCTCACGCGGGAGAACGAGTCGCTGCACATCCGCATCAATCAACTCACCCGCCAACTGGGCTCCCAGCAGTCGACCAAGCCCTCAACGAGCTCTGTCGCCGAAAAGGGAAACATATCAGAGTCCTCATCGCCACGCACTGCCAATGTGAAGCCCATGTCGGGTTCGGCCACTGTGCAGCAGTCGGCCACTGTCACCCCCTGGCGTGGCGGGGAGACGCCGCTGGCCAGCATCAGACCCATTTCGGTGCAGAACAGCCGAACGGCTGCCATCTTGCCAACCAGCCAGCAGCCGTCGGCGGGCAGTGCTTCCACATCCTCGTCGTCGACCTCCACCACATCTGCATCGGCCAGTGGCAGCAGCTCGGCGGTGGCCAACACTGCCTTGGTGCCCCCGCAGCAGCAGGTTCACACCACAGGCAGTGGAGCCTTGGAGTCGATGGCCTCCTCATCGCCCACATCCTCCCACACAGATTACATGCCGTCGACCAGCTCCGCGGCTGTAGCGGTGGCCGCCATTCCACCGATGGGAGCCACCTCCGCCGCCGAGAGCTCCCAGGAGGCGGAGAGCGTTCAGCATCCGCAGCAGAACGATTCGCAGCTATTTGCAGGAGGGTCCCAGCAGCAGGTCGTGGCTTTGGTGTCGCCACGCGTGGAGGGATCTTCGTCGACCTCCACATCCACATCGACATCGACCTCCACACCGAATCCGACGGCGCCCAGTGTCCAGGATGCGAACAACCAGAGCCAGCAGCCGAGCACATCAGGCAGCAGCAGCAGCTCCTCGACGGTAGTCAGCAGTCACAGCAGACACACGCCGTCCAGCAGCAATGTGACCACCACTCAGGCCGGCTGCTCCTCCATTGGCATCAAACGTCCTCGCGACGTGGAGGGAGACTCCACCAACACCGAGGATGGTGTGCCCGAGAAGATGAAGCGGCTGCGTGCTCCTATGCACAGTGAAGAGCTGTCCGCCACTCACATTGGCGACTCCGGCATGGACGTAGATCAGATGCCCACATCGTCCCAGCGTGATCAGGAGGATGAAATTCAGGTGGTGGACTCTGATGATGAGGACGATGTCTTGGCGGATGCCGATGACGGGCCAGTCGATGGTGGCGAGGCCGATCAGGAGGGCTACGAGGATTCCTACGAGCAGGACAACGACATGGACAACGATGGTGCGGACGATGAGAACGAGATGGCGTCCGATGCTCAAGACAACAACGAGGTGGACATTGAGGAGCAGCAGCTTCAGGTTCAAGAGGAGAGCCAATTGCTGGACAACCAAGCAGGCGCCGCAGTGGTGGCTGCCACTGCCTCTACGCAGGAGAACAACCAGAGCCAGGCCATCACCAGTGGCAGCGGAGAGTCTTCGAATCCGGCTAAATTGCCACAGGCCGAGACCTCCCCATGGAAGCAGGCAGTCGCATCTACATCATCGGCAGCATCACGGCGATTGGAGAGGTAAGTCCGGGAACTCTACAGTCATTTTGCAGATTTTTATTAAACTCATCCCAGTAGCTCCGTGGAGATTGTCAGCTCCCCGCAAGTGTCCAACTTTAGTGAGCAGCCGGCGCGTGTGGAGACGGCCGAGGTAGATGGAACCGCAGCAGTGGCTCCCGACGAGAGTGCTGGACCGAGTGGTGAAGGCGCCGCAGCCACATTGCCCCAGAAGCCGAACGAGGCAGCCGAAACCAGCGCGGCCGATGCCAATAAACTACCAAGCGAAAGTGATTTGGGCGGAGCAGAAGATATCTGCGAGGCTGACGAGGCGTTTGCCGAGGAGACGCTGGACCCTGGCCAGGGTGAAGACTCGCAGCAGCTCGGAAATGAGAGTAAGCAGATGCACGCCATCCACTCTCGTCCATTGGAATTCTAAAGTTAACCCGTTCACCTTTGCAGACCAAAATGTAGGCACAAGTCAGTCTGAAGTATCGGATAACCAGCCCAATCAAGCGGAAGGCGGCTCGGCTGAGGCCAACGAGGGCACAGATGGAGTCTCCTCAGAGGGTGAGAAGCAGACAGTGGGTGTTGAGGTAAGAAGGAGGCGCTTTTACCAAAGATAGCGTAATCTCTGACCCGTAGCCATGGCGTGGTGCAGGTTGGTGCAACTCCCGACTGCATGCGACTAACACCAGTTATTATTGTTTAAGTCCCCCCATGTCTACTAACCTTTCCCCCTTTTAACTACTGATCAACATTAAAACACGAGCTATGTATTTATTCTCCCCATAGGAGGAAGGACGCGAGGCCGAGGCCACTTCCCCGTCGGACAACACGCGTTATCGCACCCTGCGCAGTGGTCTGCCCAACAACAACCGAAGAAATCGCGGGGTGCGTGGAAATCAAAATTCGAACCAGAATCGGCCACGCATTGTGTGGCAGAGGTCTGATGGGCCAAACAATCCCAACATGCAAGATCAGGGTCCCTCCAGTAATCGTGGATACAACCACACACGCGGTGCCCGAGCGCGCGCGCCACGCCTTCGTCGCCCGGCAGTAAACAACTTTAACAATAACAACAACAACGCCGGACGGTACTAGCAGGAACCGGATTCCGGCGCATCCCCAGACGAGAGTCGGCCGTAATAATTGGTGCATGTAAAGCATTAAGACGCGTCGTATGTAAGCACGATTGACTACACATTACATATTGGGCTGGCAGCGAACGTCCATTCTCGTACAGTACATTCATTTATATTTACAAGCTACAATTATAGGAATTAAAATAAAGCCAATTAAATTGAAATCTTTGCATTTTTTTGTAATGTTTTTTTTTGTTTATTTAGTTTTGTAAAACCCTAACTCTGTGTCTGGAAAAAGATTAGACGTATCATCATCTAAGATCTTGGGCGTTCCTTCTTCTCCTTGTAAAGAGCCAACAGAGAGACGTTGGCCACCTTGACAACCTTGAAGCGCACACCGGGAATATCACCGACGGCGTGACCCTTACGACCGAAACCGGCAACCAGGACCTCGTCGTTCTCCTCGATGTAGTTCAAGCTACCGTCACGGGGCACGAAAGCGGTAATCTTCTTGCCGTTCTTGATGAGCTGCACCCTCACGCACTTGCGGATGGCAGAGTTGGGCTGTTTGGCTTCAACGCCACTACAATTAAACAATTTGGAATCGATTAGAATATTGTTGGCTTCGCTTTTCGAATTAAACACAAAGGCACTTGGGTTTCTTTCACTGCATTCACGCCCAGCATCTCACAGTATAATCCTGTGATTTGCGTATCAGACACAACAAAACACAAAAATATACTGCGAGGCGTCAAGACGCCGATTTTTTTGGCACACACTTTACAAAAAAAACACTTTGGAGAGTCTAAAGACTGTACGTACACCTTCTCGAGCACAATACCCTTGGCGTGGGAAGCACCTCCGAAGGGATTGGCCTTCCATCTGGTGCCCAAATGAGCCTTCTTGTAGTCCTTGTCGGCCCAACGCTGGTCACGACGATGGTTCACATGCTTTCTGGCAGTGCGCAGACCTCTTGGTTTGCCTGCAAATAATCAATTAATTGGATTAAATCGAGCTTCACTATGGCATCGAGTGCGGCAACACAATGTAAACAAATGGCAGTTTAGTCGGCTTCGCCTTGTGAGGTTAGATTGAATGAATCGTTGCAAATTTCGTAAAACACAATATTCTCGCTAAATATCACTTGCATTTCCTGCTGTGAGGTTTGTTCCACTGTTAAAGCAACATATAAGGCCATTAAGTTGTACGATTCATTTGATTTCAATGGATTTTTGCAATCTCAAAATTGCAACTCTTGGACTTTTTGGTGGGACCAGGACTCTGGGGTTGTTCAACATCAATTCACTTACTGTCTCAGCCGCAACCACATTCAAAACTGCATTTGTACACTGTTTTGCGACACAATTTGTTTATTTCACACAAAAACCACTCTTTTAAAAACTCACCCATGATTTTCCAACTATCTCAGGCAATGGCGGAAATAAAAGAAAGAGGAAGACGCTAGAGGTGTCAAACCATCGAGGGCACTATCGATAGTATCGATGGTTTTGCGACTATCATGATAGTATCGAGCTACATTGTGACCAGTGTGACCGCGGGTGCATCGATTAAATATACCGTATGACCCTCATAAATATACCGAAATATACCTTGTCATTATAAAAATATACCGTAAATATACTGACGGACTCGACAAGATGCGTTGATATTCCTCGATTTTGATATTCGGTTTAATATTACTAGCTAGTTTGCTCACTTAGCCGTAAAACAATAATTTTATCCGATTCATCAATAAATTTTGTACAAGATTGACTAGTTTTCAGAACTCTTTTTTATTGGATTGTCTACACAAAAACGGCCAAAGCACTTTGTTTCCATTTAATTTTGGTTATGTTGATCTTAATAGAGATGGCCAACCATCTCTCTATGTGATTGCTAATTGATGATCATCGATATGAAAATAGATTCCTCAGAATGCACCTCTGTAAATAGCAGAATTTCAAATTTAGCGTATTTGAAATCCAAATGCGCGCGTAATTAAGACTATTGTAAATTTGCAAATTCTCTCGTATTTATTCCAGTTTTAGACCTAGTAAGCTCCACCCAATTATGATTCACTGTCGTTCGACAGCATCTTTTTGCTGCGACTTGTTTTCGATCCAACTCCCAGAATTCGAGCTTAATATCAGATTTATGCATAATCAGTTTACACATAATTGCAAAACGACATTGAACTGATAAAGGATCGATGCGTCAGATTAATGAAACGAGCTTGAGTTTGAGTAAGATCTGTAGAAGAATATTGCACAGCATACATTTGAATATTGTTTATACATATTTATGTTTCCGCTCTATGGTGACATTGTACATATATATTTATTGTGCCCACACTCTGTTGGTTGCGTTGCATGACTGAGATTAGGAAATACACCAAATCCACCTAGGTTAGGTAAGATGTTAGGTGCCCAGTACTGAAAATAACTTAATTTGTCTAATCTAATATATTTTATATGACGTTCCAGGCACCCATGGCCACATAATTTGAGGTGCTTATCACTGCACCAAGGGGTTCCGGGCGGGGCACCGCAGCGGCTTATCAATTAAAACTCAAAGTCTCCGAAAAATTGGATGATTCGTCGCCTCGATATAAAAAAAACGAGAAATAGAAAATTGAGCCCAAATGATATGGAGACGAAAGTGTACTCAAAGAAGAATTCATTAAGGGTGCGCCTGTCCTGGGGCAACAAAGATTTGAGAATATTCGAGATAAAACTACGTTAGCCGGATATCTGGCAGACAGATAAAGAATATATGTATAGTAGACCCAGCTAATCGCCACACAGCCCCTCTACCACTCCCAGTTCATGGCCTCTTAATGAATTCAACACGCAGAATGACTTTCGTTTTTGTTTGTCCGTCTCTGCGTCCGGCTAATTATAACGCACCAAAACAGTTTATCTATCTAAATATTGCGGCGTTATTTCATAATTTCTGGAAACAATTTCAATGGCCCAATTGCCGGTTTCGGCCATCTTTTTTGGCGCGTGGAGTGCGAAGACCAAAGCCGACCTCTGCGCGGTGCTGAAGTCCCCAGAACATGAATGAGCTCCATTCACCATTTCCATTTCGAGTTTATCTCTTTTGGTAGTGGAAAAAGCCAAAAAAACGAGACACACACACACACCAACAAGTAGGAGAGCACGCATACAAACACTGTTGGCTTGGCATAATTTGAAAGCAGAAAAAAACACAAAGTTTTTGTAAATTATGTTTTGCTTTAAGAAGTCTTAAGCAAGTGGAGAGCAGCGCTAAAGTTCAACATTCCGACTTTAAAATACCGCTAAACGGTTGTATTTGTTTTATTATTAGATGCCCGCAGCTAAACTGTATTATTTGTCTGCCACAGTATACTCTTATTCAATATACCCCTTGTGCTCTATGTGAGCGGGGTATGCAGTGAGAACGCACCGCAAACACTCCCAAATAATGAAACAAGAGGAAACGGGGAAACAGAAATACACAAAAAAAACAGAAACAGAGAAGCGGAGAAAGAGACACAGGCAGAAGCAGCAACTAGTTGCTTCTTTGCATTGCGTATACGTCGGGAAGTTCTCGTGCCATTTGGCTCTCATACACACACACACACACGCATGCAGCCGGCAAGCGCGCTCCCTCTCTTTCAATCTCTTTGACGTTCTGTCTCTGTCTCCGAATTCTTCCTCTTCTGGCCATCATCCTGAAGCTTTTGCTGCAGTGCTCTCCGGGAATTTTTGGTCTGTAGACTGGAGGTTGACCCGATCGGAACCATTCAGCAGAACTTGAGTAAAACACACACAGGCACACACAAACACACACTGATAAACACACACACACACACACACAGTCTGGCTGATAAACTGTCTCGCTGCTGCCGCTGCGCCGCTGCTGCTGCTGCTGGCTTGTGCTGTGCGGTTTATACTGCCAACACATTCTGATTTCCCCTTAGTTATCTTCAGTCCGTCGCGTCGCTCGCATCGCTTTAAGAGCCGGATCAGATCAGGGCACCCGTGCGGCAGTATTTCGAAAGGAAACAAGTAAAGCAAATAGCAAATAGTCGCCACGATTCGAACCCCCAAGCCCCCAAACCACAACATGAAGAAAGAAAGCAACGCCAGCACAGCACAGCGCAAGAACAGAGCACAACAGCAGCGCCCATTTTTATATGCTCACATATACATATATATATGTATATATATATATATAACCCGACCCGTACGCACACGCCTACATATAAACATATATATGTAGTATAGGCGGACATATGTAGAATCAGATACTGATATATGTACCACATATACATGCGTACGTACATACATATGTACATATGTATGTACAAATGTATGTGCCAGAAGTATTTATAAGCGTGTTGTTTCGCTTCAGGCCGATCCGATCCTGCTTCTTCTTCTTCTGTCCGTTCCTCACGTTGTTGTTTCTGTTTTTGTTGCTGTTGTTGCTGTTCCTGCTGCTGCTGCTGCTGTTGCCGTTGACTTTTAACTTTCGCTTTTACTGTGTCGGCATCCCCGCGCTTGCTTTCGCTTTCTCACACCACAAAAATTCTTTGCAGCGCGCCAAAAATAAAGAACAGAACTTTGTTTTATAACACTCGAAAAACGCACTCGAATCCCCCAAAAGAAACCGACGGCTGCAACGCCACAACTAACATAGAGGAAACATAGAGGAGAGGTAAGATCGCTCACACAGAGACACACGACATCGATGCAGCCCATCCCCAGTCTCGAAACGGGTTTTTGTGGCCAAAAACACACACATACACACAGCATGAGGGCAGAACTTCAGTAGATGTTGAATCCAACAAATGTTCCCACTTCTGCCGAAGTGGCCAAAAGGAAACGTTGAGGCTTTTGCCCCAATACCAGGAACCGGCAGTACAACGCAACGCACTCGTAAACGGCTTTCGAGCGCCTTTTGTGGCGCAATTTCTCAGCCGTCTTTGTTGCCTTGTTTTCTGTCATCTCTGTCCGTTGCCTCCTCCTCTCCCCTGAACTTGAACAAAGAAAATGAAATGAGCTTACGTTAGATCGATAGTATTTAATGAGCCACCGAGCCACCGAGCCACTGAGCCTCCCAGCCCCCAGCCACTGAGCCTGCTGTATATAAGAACAGCTCTTGAATTGCAGCCACTTCCAATGCAAATCCCAAGTCAATCTCTCGGGGCCTGTCCCCCAGATTGCGTGAGTCAGCGATCCAGTTTTTGGCATTCACCCCAAGGTGAATCTCTTCGCGTGGCTCCAAATGATTTCGATCTGACAACCGGTTGCCGGTAAAAAGCAAACAAAACAGCGCTAATAGCATGTACGAAGATAAAAGTCAAACGCAATCGAAACCCGAAACCCAAAACCCCCACATCCATATTCATATCCATATCCAAAGCCATAGCCATAGCCATATCCATAGCCATATCGATGGGCCGTGACGCTCGTCAGAAGCATTAGAACTGCAAGATGCCAATGACCCAATTTTAGCGCCCCAACCCACTAATTGCGTTTCTTGGTAATTAATCAATATGCGTTGGAGCCAGAGACAGAAACAGAGACAGAAACAAAATCTGATTCAGAGCCCAAGAGATTGGCATGTTGAAAACTACTTTTCGTTACTCGAATTTTGCTTTTAATTAGCAACCAGAAAAAAAAAACCAAAAAAAATTAGAAATCTGAATTATACTTTTACGAGTATTCGCTATTAAAAATTCGTTAAACATGTTTTCTGCATTTACAATGGCCCACTCATTGCCAAATATCTGAGGTTTTCTCACCAGCAACAGCCACAACCACAACCACAGTCACAGCCACAAAATTGAAAGAATTCCTGTGGTTTTGCGATTCGCCTTTCTCACTTATTCAGCGTTCTGGTTGAGTGCTGCGCTTGCGTGCCGCTGCAAAGGCATTCGGGGAGAGAGCAAAGATTTTCAACTGTTTTGGGGAATCTTTGAATGGAATTTTTCCACAATCGGATTGTCAATATTTACGGGTACATCTGAAGCTGATTAAAGACTGCTATTGGCTGCACTTCCAGTTGCAGTTTGCATTGGCAGGGGGCAGTTTGTTTGCTTCCTTGCTCTGCTTATCAGATGAGGGAATTCGAGCTGAGGCGAAAAAACAACAAACAGAAAAACAACAACAAAAACAACAAAACAAAGGCAACAACATTTTGGCGCCAATGTCGGGGTCGGAGCTGAGCGGATCAGTTCAAATCGTTCACTGAAAACTAAAACAGAGCCGTGAGAGATGTGAAACTGGTGGCTGGCGGGGAAGTGCCTGGACAAAGCCACGTGCAGATAACCCAATAAACGAATGTATAAATAACAATTTACATACACACACAGCAAATCACGACCTGCTGTTAGTCTCCTCCAATCTCGATGCACACCCCCCCCCCCCCCCCCGCCTCTCCTCAATTCCCAAGTGACTGCCCTGCCCGTTGTTTGATTTCCGATCGACGACGACTCTCGATTTCCATTTGAAAGGCATTCGTCGTAATTGTGCGACTTGCACTTACTTATTTTCCATAATTTAAACATGTTAATTGATTATGAATACCATGCTCTACTTCCGACAAAAAAGAGTGGAGCCATCACGGACCACGGACCACGGACCCTAGACCCCGAAACCCGAACCCGAAACTCGACCATTGATCGCTCCACTAATTGTCGCGGGCCTTTGTTCGTGCCGATAGTAAGTAGTGTGGTCAACGCGCCAACAGCTGGGCCTGCTGATACGCGTAGCCTAGGCTGTGGAGATAGAGAACTGTGTCAGCGACAGACAGACAGAGGGACAGACAGAAGCCCCGAAAGATACAAGTTGGAACGCAGTGGAACTACTACTACTTACACATGAGATATCGCATACTCCTTGGACCCGCTCTGGGTGAAAGGCCGACGACGGCAGTCGTTCAATGAACTTGACAGCAGCTGCTCTGAAGTGTCCGCCAAGCCAATCCAAATCGAAATGGGGACACTTCCAGTGGAGTCGAGTAGAGTGGAGTGGAGTGTGGGATTATGCATACAGAGCATACACGATTCGGTGTGTTGTTGTGTCTCTCCTCTCTGTTGGATTCGTTGCTGCTCCAGACATTCGAGGCTGGCTGCCATTTAAGGCGCTCGCACCATTTTGGGACCTGCCTGCCTGCCTCTTGGCCAGCTAATTAATATTTTGAGCATAAAGTCGTTTAACGATTGCTTCACTTGTACCTACAAATTGCGGCGCTCCGCAACGAGAGCTGGATGGAACCTGTCGCTGGCAATGGGAAAACCATCTAAATGGGTACGCCACGCACTGCACTACACTCGACGAAGAACCGAACCGGACGGGATGGGATGGGACGCCTAAAGTTGCATGTTAAAAATAAAAGAGAAGAGCCATGTACAGATGGATGGATGGGTGGATGTATAAAGAGACGGGATAGTGACGTGACACATATGTATGCAGCACACACACACACACAGACACAGAGGGAGACAGAGATACATATGTACGAGGAAAGATAAAGATACAAATACAAGTGAGAGATACTCGCTCTCGCACTCGCACTCGCACTCGAAGTCAAACCCGACGACAGGAAAACATCTTAAGAAATCGCCGTCTACATACATATATTCC
Organism: Drosophila subsilvestris; assembly: GCA_035043285.1. NCBI lineage: Eukaryota > Metazoa > Arthropoda > Insecta > Diptera > Drosophilidae > Drosophila > Drosophila subsilvestris. The sequence continues at coordinate 988,303 of JAWNNB010001795.1, forward strand.
CTCTTCCTTCCTTCCGTTTGTCTGTCTGTCTGTCAGTCTGTTTGTCTGTCTCGTTGCCCCTCGTTGTGTCTGGCCCAACCACTTGGACACCATATGTGCGGATTACCACCTATAACATTTATTAGATCAATCGACATCGGGCATCAATTTAAACGACTGTCAACAGACACAATTGGCGCTGACAACTTGTGACCTTACGTCCCCCCTGGTCATTCAATGGCCAACGCCTTCCGCCTCTGCCTCTGCCTCTGCCTCTACCATTCACGAATGATGGATGGGAGGGAGGCACTGTTTGCTCGCAGCGGGATTAGCTTACAAGTGGCAAGAGGCCACAGACGGAAGGCCGCAGGAGCCGTGTCACATTATCCACCACTGGCGGGGCCGAACCCACAGAGCAAACAAAACAAAACAGAAAAGAAAGGGAATGAAACCGAAACGAAATGTGCAGTAGATCAAAGCGGGAATACCCTAACCAAAAACCGAAGGGAATTAAAGTAACTTTGATTGAGGAGAAATACGGATCCATTTCTATAGCTATTGCTGATGAAGAAAATAGAGTCTCAGTCTACATTTTGAGCCCTGACAGAGCCCAGAAGATAGTCTCCAAGACCTAAGGTACAGCAAAAACACTTTTTGGGTGCGTCCTGTGCCAATTTGTAGCTCAAGAAACACTTCGACGTGGCTGCAATATGGGATCGGGCAACAAGTAAATGCTTGGGCGGGTGTCTATCTATTTATAGGCGTTGCTGCGGCTGCTGGCTGGTGGCTGTTGCAAGCCAGTTATGGAACGATACTTGAAGGGCTTCTTCCGCCATGTGCCTCTCGGTTCTTGGCTCTGAGTGCTTCTTCATCCCAGCCTGTACTCTTACCCGCCGCCTGCCGCGTGGTCATTTGGGCATGAAACTGAAAACAAAATCTGAAATACGAGGCGCGGATCGGGTCGGTTGGGTTTCGGCATCGACTTCGATGGGGTGTGTTTGTGCAGGGGGGAAGGGGCAAAGGTGGTGGGAGGCCAGCCACACTTTTCGATTGCATAAAAAACAAGGGTTCTACGACGACTGTTTCTGGCCGACTGTTTCTGTGTGGCCTATCGCAGCTACTTTATGGGATCCCATAAATTGGCTTGGTCAATGGCATACCTCAGCCACAGTACCCGAAACTTTTGGCCATAAAGGAAACGAAATTATCAGGGCGCGTGGTCACATGGTGGAGCTGCTGCCATGGGCGTTGCCAGGCACAAATCTCTCTCTATCTGGTGCACCCAACAGGCAAGAGTAAAGGCAAATCCGCTGCGATAAGGCCAAATCTGGAGGAGTAATCAACTAATTTATGGAACGTAGACACCCACCCGTAGAAAGCAAACAGTTTGAAAGGGCTGTATGCCACGGTAGCCGCCACGATTAGCTGCCGGCTATCCGGGCTTTAACTGATTGCCAGCAAATCTCTGTTTCTTTATCTGCCGATTACGGGCAACTACTGTGGCTACTGCCAGCATTTCTGGGGGTATTATTTTGGAAAAGTTGGATAAGTTGCCGGGCGCTTAGTTACAGCAGAGCTGTAAGTCTTTCGGTAATCTAGCAGCGGGATCTAACAGCTATACTGCTGCCATAAGTCGCTACCAATTAGAACAGATTAGATTAACGCAACGGGCAGGTCTCAAGGCCTAAAGTTTGTTAGCCGCAAGATTCAAGATGTGGACAAACAAGAAAAACAATCAAAAGAAAAGGCGAAATCCACAAGGCACATATGTATACTACGAGTACTCGTATATATATACTATATATTATGTGCAGAAAGATTCGCTGTACACTGTACACTGTAGTACCTATACGTACGGCTGTGTGACTGGCATACAGAATGATCTTTTAAGTCGCAGAGACAGCGACTCCTCCGATGTATTTTGGATACATAATTGCAAATTCCGATTCATATTTCTGTTGTTGACGCACTCCCCGGGACGGGAGTGTATGTACATGCATAAATATATCCATCCGCTTAGCCCTGACGTTTGACATCCCAACAATACCCGATACCATGCCGCACCAATTCCCTGAGTGCTTGCCATTTCCCCGGATTGACGTCGATTCTGATAAAAAAAAAAAAAAACAGCCCGCACACCTTTTGGCTATCGCTGGCAGATATGTGGCCTGGTCAGGTGCACTGAGAGTAGCATAGAGCTCGAAGCTGTTCGATTGTGGGCACGTGACACTTAAAAATAGACTTAGGTACATATCCATGGGAATATTCTCGGCCAAATGAGCAGCAATTGACTGACACCGGGGGCGTATACGCAATGCGGCCCACGGTAATAATCGAAAGCGAAAGCAAAAGCGAAGGCGAAGGCCATTTCGATTGGGTAAACATTTGCATAACACCCAAACGGCAGAGGGGGCATTGCTATATCTACATATATGTACATATCTATATCTATGAGATCTTTACTGATCCTCTCCTCTCCATCTCTCTTCTCTCCACAGCCCCGCAATGGCCACACAGCAAACGAAATCACAGGACGAACTGGCATCGGCCCGCGCCCTGGTGTCCAAGCAGCCGGACATTGTCATCAAGAAGGCGGATAACGATGAGGAGGAGGAGGAGGAGGAAATCGAAGAGGCAGCTGTGGTGGTGCCCCCGGACAGCGGCTGGGCCTGGGTGGTGATGGTGGCCTCCTTCCTCTGCTGCACGGTGATCGATGGCATCGTCTTCTGCTCCTCGATGATACAGGATCAGCTCATGGAAGAGTTCCAAGTGAAAAGGGCGTACGTGTCGTTTGTCTCGTCGCTGCTCAGTGGATGTTACCTGATGGCCGGGCCCTTTGTGAGCGCCCTGGCGAATCGCTTCGGCTTCCGGGTCGTCACAATAACCGGTGCGATCTTCGCGGGCATCTGCTTCGGGCTGTCGTACTTTGCCACCAGCGTGGAGTATCTGTTCATCATCTACGGGGTGCTGGGCGGAATCGGCTTCTGCATGGTCTACATCCCGGCGGTGGTCATCATTGGCTTCTACTTTGAGAAGTGGCGCGCCCTGGCCACGGGCGTCGCCATGTGCGGCTCCGGCGTGGGCACCTTCGTCTTCGCACCACTGACCAAATCCTTGCTGGAATCGGGCTGGCGCCACACTCTGGCCATTCAGGGCCTCATTGTGATGTCCTGCGCTCTGTTTGGATTGGCCTTCCGACCCATCCAGCCGATCACGCTGTCGGCGACCAATGAGGAGGCCGGCGACGAGCAGGAGAAGAACAAGCTCAACGGGCACGGCAACACTGTGGCGCCCACGCCGCAGCTCCACCAGGCGGCGTTCACAAAGCCGCTGCCCGAGGGCCGCTTCGCCTACTCCATGCCAAACTCCGCCCACAACACGTACATGGGCGCCTCGCAGCGCAACCACTACCCCACCGCCCAGGAGATCTTCAAGGGGATGAACCTGGAGCGTCGTCCCTCGGGCACGGCGGCGGGCAGCAAGGGAACGGAGTTGAAGCAGCTGCGCAAGTCGCAGCCGACGACACCCAACGGGGATCCCCAGCAGCTGACATTCAACCTGCACAAGGAGCTGACGACGGTGGGCGAGAACGAGGAGGAGGCGGAGAACGACAACCTGTTGGAGACGGATGCCAAGCCAGTTACCATTCAGGCGCGCCGCCACACCGTCTCCGGACGTCGGCCCCAGGACCTGGCCAAGCGGGCAGCCGCCGCCGCCAACGATGCCCATCACGGACAGTCCACATCCTCGTCGAGGCCCATGTACAGGGACGACATCTTCTTCTCCGGCTCGCTCACCCGGATCCCCCAGTACCAGTCGCAGACCTCGCTGGCCTATCACATGTCCGTCACGCGGCTGCCCACCAAGCAGGACATGCTGCAGGATCGGCAGAAGGGCTGCCGCATCTGCCCGGAGGCGGTGCGTCGCACCCTGGCCACCATGCTGGACACCAGCATGCTCAAGTCCGTGTCCTTCATGTGCCTCGCCGTCAGTGGCTTCCTGACCATGATGGGCTTCTTTGTGCCCTTCAGCTTTGTGAGTAAACGTGCCGTGGACGAGGGAATGACAAAAGATCAGGGCACCGCTATACTTGCGGCTATTGGGCTGGTCAACACTATTGCTAGGATCGTGTGCGGCTCCCTCAGCTCCTTCCCCGCCGTCAAGCCACTGTGGCTGAACAACATTGCCCTCACCGCTGGCGGCATTGCCACGATCTTCAGTGGCGTCATCGTCAATGTGACCAGCCAGTGGATCTTTGCCATATTCTTTGGCGTTTGCATTGCCTGCTTCTCGGCGCTGCGATCGCTGATTGCCGTGGAACTGATTGGACTCGAGAAGCTGACTAATGCCTACGGATTCCTCATGCTCTTCCAGGGCCTGGCCGCCACCTTTGGCACCCCCATTGCAGGTGAGTAATGACTCCCCAAATGACGCCCCAATGACCATGTACTGAATGTGGTTTGTCTTCCCCTGTGTAGGCGCCCTGTACGATGCCACCCAGAGCTACGACTTGGTATTCTACTTTGCCGGTGGCCTCATCTTGCTGTCGGCCTTCCTCTGCTACCCGCTGACCTGCGTGGCCAGGTGGGAGCAGGGACGCAGCGAGAAGATCACACCCCTGCCGGCAGCATAGACAGCATTAGCCGCCAGACAACAAGACGTCCAACGACGTCACAACTACCGTCTTCTGATACGAGCACGGGCCGTGCGCGCGCCACTTAAGGTTTTTGGATGGGTGCTGCTGCTGCTACTGCTGCTCGAATCCAACATTAATTGCCAATCACTCGATGTTAAGATTGATGTCCATGTCCATGTCGATGTCGATGGGAGATTGCCGAGGCATTGAGCAGCTGGCAGGGAGCAGGCCCTGAAGCGTGGTGTTCCACAAGTACTTTATACGTTAAGATTAGACTAAGTGTAATGTTCGTGCCTTCAGCCTTATCGAGTGCCTCCCACACACAGATACCGATACAGATACAGATACAGACACACATACAGATACAGCGTGGTGTAAATTACGTTTCTATAAGCTTTAGTAGACAGACAGACAGACAGACCGACAGACGATCTGTGGAGCGTGGTGTGAACTAGAATTTAATAGCTATGCATAAGCGAGATGAAGAGTAGAGGGGAGGAGAACCTAAAACATTATTAATATTATTATGATAGCTGTAAGCAGCTGTGCACATGGCTATGGCTGGGCCACAAGTCGACTGCCAAGTTAAGAATCGTTTGTTGAGTTTATTTAACATGATATGACGATGGGGAATGATGATGCGAGTCTTGAAGCTAGTTACAAACGAAAGCGTTTGTTTTTTTATAGAGGAGCACCACTGAGCAGGTGGAATCTGTTGTTGTTTCGTTTCTACGCGTAGATAGATATACATTTATCAATCAATCAAAGATACAGGCCCCAAACCGAGCCGCTGGTGGTCGTGGGGTGAATGCACTTCGCCCGCATGCAGCAATGCCGCTGCATTGCATTCGTTGGCTTAGTCGATTGTGGACAAGGCAAATAAACAAAGGAACGAACGATGAGGAGATGCCAGGCACAAGTATGCCCCTCTGGTCGTTTGTGCTCCTAAACAAACAGACTTATGTATATGCAGGTATGTATGTATGTACTACCTGCAGACAGATATACGGAAACAGATACAGATACAGACACGAAACCCCGCTACATACTCAAGCACGTGTTTACGTCTATCAATTAAAATTACAATTACAATCTTATTATTTGTATTAAAATTAAATGAATGATATACGAGAGATACCGAGATGCGAGGGACACACACAATAAAAACGATTCGAGTAATACAAACTAACAATCTTTGTGGGTTTATTATGTGATTTCCATAAGCTGCCCGTCGCAGCATTCTGCCGGAGATTAGCTTAGCTAAACGATTCAAGCGTGACTATGAACAAACGGCTATAGTGTTGGACTTAAATTATTCAATTAAATAAGTAACGCGTCGAGTCGTCCAGTGTCTTTGGTCATGGCACTGGTCATGGCACCCTCCTCTCCTACTTCTCCTGATTCAGTGAATTGATGAACTCCTCCAGCTTCTCCTGGATCTGCCGTACTTTGACTGTGCATCGAAAGAAAAAGGCGCCCATCAGAAAGTGTTCGAGTAAAAATCGAATTTTGCGCTTTCACTTACTCAGCTCCTCGGCGAGCAGCACGCGTTTGCCGGTCAGCAGATGGGCCTTTTTATCGTCGTCCTCGCTGAACTCATCCAGCACCGCCTTGATCTCCTTGTCCAGGCGCCTCGCCTCGCGGTTAATCACCTGCTGACGCAGCGCATTGCCCGTTATCTTGATGACCTGTTGGATGCGCCAGAAGAGCACCACATCACTGCAGGAGATCTGTTTTTGGGCAGAATGTCCAGATGCAAATTGAATATACATAAATCCAAGGGAATTTCGTTTGCTTCCTGCTTACCTCGCACTCGGCACCCTGCTGCGTGTACAGGTAGTACGCCTTGCGGCAATCCCTGGCCCGCTGCAGTGCCTGATGCAGGAAGTGCCTGAAGGAGAGAGAGAAAGTAGAAACGAATATCCATGATTATCTGTGCTGTGCTCATCACTTACTTCCTGTAAACCGGGAACCATGTCTGACGAATGTAGTCTGTGTCCACATCGACGTTCTCCCGCTGCACATTCTTGCGCACCGTCGTCAGCTCGTCGTAGCTGAGGGTGGGCAAATGTTTCTACAGGTTGGGCAGGATGTGCATCCATGTTATTGATAATTCCAGATATATGAATGGATGTACTGCGAAGCTTACCGAATCATTCTTGAGTATCTTGTCCAGTTCGTTTCTGACGCTGCGCCGCTTCTGCTGATCCTGTGTGAGGTATTCCCAGTGTGTGAGTCGCCTCATTTTGCCAGGTCCGAACATCTGCGACAACGTCTCCTCCGTTTGCACGAGCTTGGCGTTGACGGAGGTCTCCAGAAACTTCACCGCCTGATCCCACTCCGCCTTGTCGTGCACGAAGCGATCCTCCAGCGTGTTCAGCTGTATCACGCGCAACATGTCGATGGCCTTGTCCTCCCAGCTGTGCCGCCGTATAGCATCGTCCACCACTGCGCTCTTGAGCTGGTCGAAAATGCCGTCGTGGTCCTGGGACTTCTTGGAGTGGTCCATCAGCGAAATGAACTCCTGCTGCAGGGCCTCCCAGCCGGCCTCCACGGACTTGGCTGGCAGCGCCTGCTCGGCCCACTGCCGCAGCTTGATGTCCACCATCGTGTTGAAGGAATCTAGAAGGTCGAAAAATGAGCAGAGATTAGTTGATCGCAATGGGCAACATGGAAAGAGTATGATAGAATGGTGAACAGAGCCACACCACAAAGCACTCAAACACAGATGCAAACTCGATTGCCGCCATTTGATTTAATTATTGAATTAATTTTGGGGAATTTATTGGGCAACAAAGTTAACGGATCCGTCATAAAATGCCAAATACAAATTAGTACCGTTCGGCCGAAAACAGTTTGGGAGCTCCCAAAATCTGGTTTCATTACAGTTTCTCGTAAATCTTCACATTTCACGCTTTCCGGCAACGCACATGACTGGCCGGCCATAAAGCTGGCTGAATCACTTGGGCAAACTTGGGACGATTAGCCATCGGTGTTAATGAAGTCGGAATTGGGGAGTACACAGTAAATTTACACGCATGATTCAATTGGAATTCGGACAGCAGCGATGAAGCTTCAAACCGGTTCCCAAATTTTCGGCGCATGTGATTCCCCTAGCGGGAATTCGTATGCGAATGCAGGGCGTGATAAGTGCAAAATTAAACAAGTTAAAACGGTGCGACATCCACAGACACACGTGAGGGAGGAGGCCATGTGCCTTACCCGGTGCAGACACTGCCTCCAGCTGCTCAACACACACACAACAAAAGACAATGCACAAAAGCGACGAATCGGGGGACGTGCCCCCCGACGGTGACGATGATTTAACGACGACGACTGCGACGTTGGCGTTGGCTTACAACTTAAGAGCTTACGACTATAAAATATTACTTTGAGAACCTGACTGTGCAGCGGGCAGATAGATGTTCTCGAACACATAGTTCGAGAGCTTCTCCCAGAGCTTCGTGGTGAGGGTGTCGTCCCACTTCTTGGCGGAGATTTGGGAGAGCGTCACCACCTCGTCCAGTATTTCCCCTTTGGCCTTGTCGAACAGCTCATCGCGTCCAGATTCGCGCAATCTAAATAGAAATTGAAAATGTTCGTTTATCGGATTAAGGGTCGCCTTCGGCTGCTGCTCACCTGGGGAAGTTGTTCTTCCATTCCGTTTCCAGATTGAATCTGGTTGCCTTAAATGCATCCGCCTGCTGCTCAATGGTCTCCCGCACCATTTTCCAGAAACGATCTGAGACAGCCATGCTCAGATTTCGGCTGGTCACCTGGTGGGGCATTATGACGCCGCGACGACTATGCGGATTAGAGAGCGGGATTAGCTACAGACGATAGCCAAGTAATTGTATACTCACTGGAAGAGCTTGGAGTTCTTGAAAAAGTCCTCCTCGTACTGACGAATTGCCTCTATGCTATCATCCTTGCGACCGCGGCCCGTCACCACAGCGTAGTAGCCAAGGGCCTTCATCGGGAAGAGCTTGCCAGAGAGTATTTTCCTAATTCTTTCGGGATCGGCCAGCTCCTCGGCCAAGTCCACCTTGGTGAGCACAAATATGGTGCGGCGACCCAGGGGATCACACTGCATGACCAAATCGGTGACATTGCTGCGCTCCGCGTCCACGGATCCATCCTGAATGCAGAGTATGATGGCATTGGGATTGCTCATGTAGTGCTTGGTCATTTGGTGAATCGAGTCCTTTGTGTCCGAGGCCATGTCCACTGTCATAGTCTAAAAGAGAAAACACACACACACACACGCTACAGTCAGGGGAACGCAGAAAAAGAAAAAGCTTCGCATACTAACCGAAATGATGCCCGGCAGATCCACCAGTACCATGCGCTGCAGTCCAGGGCCCTTGACTGTCATGGATATGACCTCATTGCTCACCGTTTTTCCACCGCGCACAGAGGCCCGCATACGGAACTCCACCTCGCGGCGCAGGTCGGCTAAATCGGACTCCTTGGTCAGATCGTATTCCCGTTCCGAGTCGCGAAACTGGGCCACATGGTAGGGTCCTTCGGCGAGCGTTACTTTGACCGGAGCACGAGTCATCATCTCACCACTGCCGCGTGGAAAGATGCGCGCCTTGGCTATGGACTCCAACACCGAGGTCTTTCCGCTGCTCTGGTCCCCGACCACAACGACACGCGGCAGATGATCCGCCATGGTGTAGCCCGTGTCGTAGCCGGTCAGCTCATCCAGTACCTCCGAGTACATGTCGATGAGGGACTTTTTAATCTTCTTCGCTGAGGTCTTCTTGTTGGTCTTGAGCAGGATATACTGCGTGCGCAGATCTCGGTTCTCCTTCTCCATTTTCTCCAGTTCCTTTTGATACTTGATCTGCACATTCATGATCTCTGTCTGCAGCGTTTCCACCTGATTCTGCATCTTTTCTACGTGGGGGGGAAGAACGTTATTCAAGCTGTTTTCTGTGTGAGATTTTAGTTCAGGCATACCAAATTTCTTGCGACTCTCGTCTGTGGTGATGCCAAGAGCGGCGACAGTTGTCTTGGAGCTTAGGTCCTCTTTGGCTGCAATGGAGTTGGCAATAAGTTTCGATTACAAAGGACTGGGTTCTCTCACTTTAAATTGGTTCAATGTTAGGAGGTCTGTGAGTGTGTGTGTGTAACCTACTTTCGACAATTTGGGCTCCTTGATAGTCAGCCGCTTCGATGGCATCGTCCAGGCGACTGTCGAACCACGAGCGCCATTCCGACAACTTATCCTCGCCAAGCTGCTTGAGCTCCGGATCTACAAGCAACAAACACCCCAATATCAGTATCATTCATCGTGCAATGAGGTGTGCGAAATCAAAATCATACGCAAAATCGAACCAAGTGAAGTGTACAATGAAGCATTCGAGCGCCCCCACATGACCATTTAAAGTGAGAGAAAGAGAGAGCGGCAGAGGGGAGATCAGTGTGTTGTAGTAACTCACCTATATCGATGGCATTCTTGACCACTGCACCGACCTCGAGCAGATTCTTGGAGAACTGGCTCCATCGCTCGCCCTGTGGCATGGCGTCCTGCAGCCACTTCATGTCGGGCAGGCCATCCTTCCAGTCCTCGTATTTCTGCAAGATCGCAATTTGATAAAAAGGCACCTTGCACATTATATAACAACGCAATGGAAACGTGAGCTCACTTTGCTTAGGGACACGCCTCCGCCAATGGCACCGCCCAGCACGAGGTACCGCAGCTTGAGGGCTCCCCTTAGAATGCGCACCACCAGCATGCCGTAGCCGCGAGACGGAGGTGGAATCGACCAGCCCCTCGCTGGATTGCCGGCTAGCAGGAATTCTTCATGCTGACGGTGGCGCCCATTGCCACTGCCACCGCTATGCTGGTCGTGGGGCGCTCGACGTGGGTGGCTGGTGATGTTGCATAGCGTGGAATGATTGCAGCAGGCAACCTTCGTGGAGTAGACAACAGCCTTTTTTGCGGTACGCCTAGAACCAAACGAGAGTGGGGCGATGACGAAATCGACAAACGAAAAGCAGCGAATGTTTGGCTAGCAGCCCTTGGACGTAGCCATGCTTACCGGTAAGAGTTCTGATAGATGCGCAACATTATTGCTGATGGAAGCTGCAGTTGCCACACAGATTCTTTTGCTTATTTTTATGGGAAATTACTTAATTTTCCTTTCCCAAAAATTCATTTCTTCTTCGACCTGAGCTACAAAACAGTGTGACCGCGAATTTATCGAAAAAATATACCAAACAGCCATCAGAAATATACCGAAAATTACCTTATCAGTTTTAAAATATACTTATACTGACATACACGACAAGATGCGTTGATATTCCATGATTTTGATATTCCGTGTAATATTACTAGCAAGCTAAGACTCTCAGCGCTGAACATATATTTTTCTACGATTAATTAATCAATTTCCTGAAAGATTTGCTAATTATAAGTGCTCATATTGATTTGAATTATTCATAAATAAGGTTTAATCAGATAGAGGAGCGGTCTTCTGATGAAAAATTGAATGTTTTACATGGGTACCTGTGTAGTTAGCGTGTGCTAACTACACATTTGCTACAAATTAACTACATATTTATGTAAAATTCGACAGAGACCTCTAGCGAGAAAATGTGTACGTTTCAGAAAAAATACCGAAATATACCTTGTCATTTTCATAATAAACCGAAAATATACTGACTGACACGGCAATATCTGTTAATATTCGTCGATTTTTATATTCCCTTTAATATTACTAGCTAGTTTGCCCACTAAGCCCTAAAGAATTAATTTTATCCGATTCATAAATTAATTTTGTACAACATTGGCTAGTTTTCAGAACTCCTTCTCATTGGATTGTTTACATAATAAGGTGCAAACAAAAACGGCCAAAGCATTAAACGAAAGTGTGAACTCTGGTCTGCATGCGTATGGACATTTGTATACCCTATTTCCTTCAATTAATGTTAAATTTATTGTTCCAAGCTGATTTAAAACATTAATAATGAATTTGTATTAGATTGACATGTTATTTAACCATTAATGCATAAAATTGGTGTTTTATATATATATTTATCCCGGTCCCGATACCTATTATTGGTGCCCATATGCTTCGAAATTTCGTTCATATCCTTAAAGCAGAGACTGATTAGTTTCTGCATTAATTGAAGCCTGAAATTACAAACAATATCTTAATTCTATAATATCCTTTCTCCCAAGGGTAGCAGCCTTGTTGCGCATTCCGTGCAAAGTTGCAGAACAATGCTGCTAACTCATTTCCTGCGCTAATGGAGTTTGGCGGTCATTTTGAAAAGTACTTAAATTTACTCTAAAAAATATATTGGAACTTGATTAAATATACTTTTATATACCGATGTACTGTTATTATACTTTGAACTCGATTTCGACGTCAAAATATCCCGTAAAGTATATAATCTACCGTAATATAGCGAAATGTGTATTGGATATACAATATTATAAAACGATGTACGATAAATCATGAATAAATAAAGTTAACCCACTAAACCCCCTCTATTTGAACAGGGGAACAACTTGAGTGAAACCGCGGAAAATAAGGCTGTTTGTAAATCTCCTTTTTCTTGGGACTGACCATAGTCTTATGTACCACCTGGTCCACAATGGGATTGTGATGTACATCTGATGCACACGTAAAAAGTTGTCGTTTCGACGAAGGATGCCGGTCCAAGGTTAACAAATTGAGACTTTTACATGTAATCTTATAAGAAACGCAAAGATTTGACGTGTTTTAAATTAGGATGATTTAATAGCTGCTAAGCGTAATATGACGACAGACAAAACAATTACGCTACCACTAAATTTATATATATATGTATTCTCGCATATTTCTAATATATGTATGTATATCGTATTGGGATAACTTTACTTGTTCAATTAATACACATGCATATTTGCTACGTAATATATTTCGCTTAACCGAGTTTTAGATTTAGAATGCACTTTGCAATGAAGTAACTTGTATCTGTTTCTATTTATGTTTCCGTTTCCGCATTCATCTATTAAGAGAAATTCACAACGGGAAAATACTTTCCGAGCCGTCGAATTTTCTTCATGGTCACAAAGCATTTAGAGCCGGTAACGTGTATTGCTTTGGTAAGGCTTTTATCCTCCAAAATCAGATCGATCTCCTCGATTGAATTCAGATTATAAATATCTTTTGGTGTTTCGTTGGATTTCTTTTTGTTGCTTTTGCTATTGATCTGGCTATTGTTGTTGTGGTTCAAGTTCCTACTTAGATTGGAGTTGTTATTAAAATATTGCTCTTGTTGAAGCGTAGCTTTGGCTGCGTTCAATGTGTTCATGATTTGGTCCTTGGCATCATGTGGATCCGCTGCAGCAACGGGCAGCTTGGGCTTCGTCTCGGGCTCCTCATCCTCATCGTACTCTTCCTTTGTTTCGGCAACGGAGAATGTGCTGGTGATTAATGTGGATTGATCGATATGCTGTGTGGATGAGGACACCGCCTCGCCGTCGACGTAGCTGCGGTGACGCATCTCGTATTCCTGAGCCTCTGTGATGCGATCCAGCGACTGGCTCTCGCGCATGCGCCGCCTTCTGGTTGATGATGTGCGTGTCGAGCCCTCCACTACCACCGATTGCTGCTTCTCAGCTTGGGAATGCTTGTCCACATGGTCCTTCGGCTGTTTTCTATTCTTCTGTGTGTGAGATTTGCGAGTTTCTTCGGATTTATTTGGCTGCAAATCGAATATAATCTTGAAATCTAGTAGACAGAGGCAGAGGTTAGTGCGGCAGGTTACTTACCTCCTTGCATTGTCCTTGTCCTTCCTTCTTACCGCTTACGCCACTGCTTTTCGAGATAAAATTTGCCGCACTGCTGGCCGAACCAGGCGGCGGATAGAGTTGATCCTGCGAGTCGCTGGAGTCGTCGTGAGAGTCCCGCCGGTGCATGCGAAACCGGATGGGAGTGTCGCCCACGAACTTGTTGATCTTCTTCTTGTTTCGCGTCTTTGTGTCATCGTCCGAGGCCTCCGAGCTGCTACACGACGGTGTGCCTTTGTTGAGTTTTGTGCGACGGTGACTGAGCACGGGATTCTTGCTGCTGCTCGGCAGGGGCTTCAACTTTCCAATCTCCAGCTCCTTCAGACCTCTCAGGGTGTCTTCGTCTATCTTGGCACTTTTCTCCATTTGCTTGAGCTTCTGAGCCAACGTAGCATCTACGGATACGACAATCTTTGTGCGTGAATTTCTCGGCACTCCCACGGCTGCAGGAGCAGTGGGGACGTTGCTCGTACGCTCCTGCACCGCCCGATGGACGATTCCCTCAGATGTAGACTCCAGTCGCGATGAGGTCACTTTTAGCTCATTTCCAACTACCGAACCCTCGCTGGCAGACTCCTCCTCGTCTTCCTCCCGCACAATACTGCACTTGCGACTCCGTTTGTCCTAGGCGGATGCGAATGGATGCAATTAATTGCAGGAAACTAATCGAAATAGTATTGAACTTACGGACTTGCCGCCGTCGTTTGCTAATTGGGCTGCGGGTGTCACGTTGATACTGATGGGCACAACCTTGGGGGCTTCTGTGGGACTAGGTTTCTCAGCTGCTGGCTTGCGGTTGGCATCACCCGCTCTGTGGAAGAAGGATAGTAATTGTGTGTGTGTTTCTTTTGAATGAAAGTCAGAACTTACTTCATGCTTGCCTCGTTGAGAAGCTTCTGCTTCTGTGCCTGCTCCTCTCGCCGCCTTCGCAGCCGTATTTCGGCCAGCAAAAAGTATGTGGCTGTTATGTGATTGTACTTATTCTTGTCGAGAGCCCTGTTTCCAAGCAAAACGAAGGTTAGACAGGATTAAACGCTCTGTGGCGGTGTCTACTCACTGCACTATCTCCTCTTTGGACGCAATATTTCCGTTGATCATTTTCTGTATGATAAAGGCATGATCTTCCTCACTGAGCTGCTCGCGGCTGACCAAAGGCAGAAAATGCTCAGTGGATGTCGAGTCTGGCTCGTCGATTGGCTTCAGCCAGTCCGACGAGGCCAACTCCTCTACAGTCGCTCGCTTCTTGGGATCCCGCACCAGCATCGAAGCAATCAGAGTTCGACATTCTGCCGATACGTGCGCGGGCACAGTGTACTTGCAATCCATGATCATGGTCAGAGTCTCCGAGTCGTTGGCCTTCTCAAATGGCGCCGTACCGACCACCAACATGTACAGAATGACGCCAAGCGACCAAATATCTAAAAGATAAAACAAATACATCAACACTAAAGTCAATTGCAATCCAATTAGACACACTCACCCACTGCAGGCGCATCGTAGGAATCACCCAGCAAGATTTCCGGAGCCGAGTAGGCCAGGCTGCCGCAGAAGGTTTCCAGTTTTTGGCCGGGCGAGAATTTGTTGCTGAACCCAAAGTCGGTGAGCTTGACGAGGCCGAGCTTCTCGAAAAACACCACATTCTCAGGCTTCAAGTCCCTTTGATTGCGTGTGCCATGTCGCGACGCGAAACGAAGCGAAAGTTACGTAAAATGCTGATCGGGGCTGTATTATCAGTGGGCGTGGAAGCAAACTCACCGGTGCACAACGTGGAGCTGATGACAGTACGTGATCGCACGTAGGATTTGACGGAAATACTTTCGGGCCAGCTCCTCACTGAGTCCGGCTTCATGCTTCATTATGTAATCGTACAAATCTCCCCCGTCGCCCAGCTCCAGCACCAGGTACAGCTTGGTCTGCGTGTCAATGACTTCGTACAATCGCACCACATTCGGATGCTGTACCAGCTTCATGCAGCTGTTGTTTGGGTCAAGGTCACACATTTCACATTAGTTTACGATACGACACTCCTGGCTCCGCTCCTCTTGGTGTCCACAATACTCACCGCACTTCCTGAAACAGATGCGCCTTAGAGACCTCGTCCAGCTTTGTCTTATCAACGACTTTCACCGCCACCTTTGCCCCGGTGAACACGTGACGCGCCAGCTTCACAACGGCAAAGTGGCCCGAGCCCAGTGTCTCCTCCAGATCGTACAGTCCGGCGATTTTGCCATCGCCCAGGCCACCAACGGGCTGCGTTTCCAGGGTCATGACGAGTCGAGTGCTTTTCAACTTTTCCTATTGACCCACAAGCCGCCGAGCACAACTGTCCGCGATTAGCTAAAACTATAATTATAATTATAATGGGTAAGCATTTTGGGCCTCAGTTTTAGTTGAAAAAGCTGTTTCAACTGGAATATTTTTTCTAGCCAGGAGCAAGCAGCAGCAGCAAACAGAGGCAGGGCTGTTACACAAGGGGATGGATGTGGAAAGGCAGGGGTGTTACCGTTTTAGAGCAGAGCCTCCAGCAGCCGCAGCAGGAAAAACTATAATATGCAGGCCATTTTGCGATTGCTGTGGTCGAAGCTTGCCTTTATGTTGTCAATAAAACGGTCTCGAACTAAACACTTTCCCGTTATCACACATGAAAAATGAATCTAGAATCTTTGTATACACATTTCTGTGGTATCGGACTTATCATTAAAATATACCTCAGAAATATACCGAAATTTACAGTTTTGTTCACTACACTTTATTAGCTCTCTAGTCTGAAAACCGATATAGTGTGACCCTAAATTAGGAAAATTCGAAAAAAATTACATCCTGTGTCGTTATATTTA
Organism: Drosophila subsilvestris; assembly: GCA_035043285.1. NCBI lineage: Eukaryota > Metazoa > Arthropoda > Insecta > Diptera > Drosophilidae > Drosophila > Drosophila subsilvestris. The sequence goes on from JAWNNB010001795.1 coordinate 1,004,546, forward strand.
TTGTGGGTAGGTTCATTAATTAGGCGTCGTTTAAAGTATTGTTAATTTTCAGAAACGGCTGAGCTAAAATTGGTTGACCAACTCTCCAAAAATCACATTTTAACATTTTGAACGACTAATGAATGTACGACAATAAACAAATAATTAAATTACTATCTGGAGGACCTTTGGCAGCCTGTTTTTAGTCGCATTTTAAACTTGTACAGTAGTTCAAACAGTAGGATAGCGCATCGCCTTGACTGCGATATTCATCGACGACTCATCGATTGGCCATATTATATCGGTAGCTGTTCGTCCGTCCCCTGCTCAAATCCAAATTCTCAATAAAAATACAAAATATACAAATATATTTCAAGCCAACAGTCAATTTGCAGTCAATTTTTGCAAAGTACACATGTAGAAAGTATAAATCGCACCGTGGAGTCGGAGGTGAGTGTTTGAGACCACGAGCTGGACTGTCTCCCTTTCGTTCGCATTGTTTTGACCAATCAGAAGTGAACTAACTCTATTACATGACTTTCGATTTTGTTCATTGACAAGCGTGTGAAATTGTTCGTCCTTTGCTCTTCCAGCACACGAACGGACACGTCATGGCAGATGCCGACCATGACCCATATTCAAACGAAAGAAACATGAGTTCCCACGAAGCACTCTTCAGTGGCTCGCTGAACTCGCTTGCCCAGAAAGACGAGAGCGTGGAGGAGGATGTTATCGGGTCGGGGACAGGCCTCGTCGGACTGCAAAACATTGCCAACACATGCTACATGAATTCGGCGATCCAAGCGCTGAGTAATCTGCCGCCCATGACCCACTACTTCATCAACTGCAGCGATCTGGTGGAATACATTGCGGATCAGAGTGCGATGGCCCATATCTGCAAGCCAGCGGGGCTGGCCAAGAGCTACAGGCGACTGATGCAGGATATCTGGGTAGAGATAGCAGACCCCAAAGGTAGATTCGCAATTGATATGAGCAGAATGCTTTAACAAAGTGTTTGTCTTGCAGAATACATTGCTCCGCGTGGCATTTTGTATGGCATACGATCAGTGCATCCGATGTTTCGGGGCTACCAGCAGCATGACACGCAGGAGTTCCTTCGCTGCTTCATGGACCAGTTGCACGAGGAACTGACAGAGCAGGTTTTTGTACAGCCGCAGCAGCAGCAGCAACAATCGCCACATCAGCAGAACAAGCAGCCCAACGAAACGGACGACGACAACGAGGACGAAGTGCCACCTTCCTCGCATTCGCCGACAGGCTCTGAAAGCGATTATGAAACGTGTGAGAGCAGCATGTCGGAATTCACAAGGGAAGTCCTGATAAACACCGAATACTTTGTTACGCCGAGCCGAACTTCTGTGGGTTCCAGCACTTCGATCCCAGAGGCTCTTCCGAAGCAGCAGCAACAACAGCAGCAGCGTCAGCAGAAGCAACGTGAAACATCGCCAGAGCAAAAACCACCGGTAGAGTCGGCTCGTTCTATCATTAGCGACGTGTTTGACGGCAAACTCCTGTCGGCCGTTCAGTGCCTTACCTGCGATCGCGTGTCCTCTCGGGAGGAAACATTCCAGGATCTTTCACTGCCCATTCCCACACGAGACTTCCTCAATGTGCTGCACCAGACGCATAGCCTAAGCGTTCAGAGTCTGAATGCCGCCGAAGCGTCGAGCAGAACCAACGATGGCTGGCTGGCGTGGATGTGGGGCGTGTTCCGATCGTGGCTGTATGGACCCTCGGTCACACTCTACGATTGCATGGCCAGTTTCTTCAGTGCGGACGAGCTCAAGGGGGACAACATGTACAGGTGAGAGTTTGCATTGGACACCTCAGTAGATTCGATGCCTAATTGTCGGCCATTCATTGCAGCTGCTCGCGATGCAACAAACTGCGAACGGGCATCAAGTACTCGCGCGTCCTCAACCTGCCCGAGGTGCTGTGCATCCACCTGAAGCGCTTCCGACACGATCTGTCCTACAGCTCCAAGATCTCGTCGCACGTTTACTTCCCCCTGGAGGGCTTCGACATGCGGCCGTACGTCCACAAGCTATGCAGGAGCGAGGTGCCCATCTACAATCTTTCGTCCGTGATCTGCCACCATGGCACCGTCGGCGGCGGCCACTACACCTGCTATGCCCGCAACACTCTGAACGGACGCTGGTACGAGTTCGACGACCAGTTCGTGAACGAGGTGAATCCCGATGTGGTGCAAAACTGCCAGGCCTACGTGCTATTCTACCAGAAGCACAATCCTCTGATGAAGCTCATCCGAGAGGAGGCCATTCTTCTGTCCAATGCGCACCCGCTCTGCGACTCGGACATTCAGTTCTATGTGACGCGCGAGTGGCTCTCCAAGCTGGCCACCTTCTCCGAGCCGGGCTCCATCAATAACCAGGAAATGCTCTGTCCCCACGGCGGCGTTCTACATTCCAAGATACCCATGATCAGTCAGATTGCAGTTCCGATATCCCAGCCCCTGTGGGACTATCTGTGCAAAAACTTCGGCGGTGGACCGCCAGTGAACATCCTCTTTGAGTGCGAGATCTGCAAGCGGGCGGCCGAGGCGCTCTGCCGGCGACAGCAGCATGAGCTCAACGAGTTCACCAAATTGAACGGCCTGCAAAGCGAGTTCGACTCATCTGCCATCTATGCCATTGACATGCCCTGGCTGCGCTCCTGGCAGAACTTTTCACGCGGCAAGACCTCCAAGGAGCCGGGCCCCATCAAGAACGAGGCCATATGCGCTTCCACGGACAGCAGCTGCGCCATTAGCTGTGTGAGGATCGGATCCGATTATGCCCAGCTCAATGCACGCTCATGGCGTCTCCTGCACCGCATCTATGGCGGCGGACCAGAGATCTTGCTGCGACAGGCTCTCTCCGACGACGAAGACGAAGCGGAGATCGAAATCATCGATCAGGATGCCGAGTGCTATGATGCTGAGGAGCCGGAGGCGGAAGAGGAAGATATTACGGCCGATAGCTATCAGGGTAATCATTCCGACACCGAAAGCAGCCGAGGACGCCGCACCACCCCGAGTCCGAGTCCGAGTGTGAGTCGCGGCCCCTCGCCAAAGCCGCCGCAGATAGTCGAGACGTCCCCCAACCCCGAGCAGCACAACACCCCCAAATCGAAGCGCAGCAGAACCAGCGTGACTGCACTGCGGCTGAACATGCGCAAGCGAGGGAAGCGGAATAGGAGCAGCTTCAGGCACGCGGACATGTTTGGAGCCAAAGGTAAGTCACGCCCCAAATTCAGCCACAGAATTTGATTTCTCATTTTGATTTTGTTTTGCTTTTCCAGGGAATTACAATGCCAACACCAATGCGGACCCACCAGCAGCAGCAGCAGAGCAACGAGATAAGCATAAGGAAAAGGAGAAGGAAAAAACCAGTGCATTTCAGAGCGAATACAGCATACCAATATCGATACCATTCCAAAGCGACAATTTCCAGGTCAACGGCTTGCCGGAGAAGACGAGGGAGAAGGGCAAGCGGCGGAACAGTGTCAGCGGCAGCAAGACCAACAACAAGGAGAATGTCACACTGCATAAGTTTGTGACGGTGCACGAGACGAATGGAACCGCTGAAGAGACTGATATTTGATCGATAGAGCAAGCGGTTCCAAAGCCGATAAACAGGCCACAATCGAAGTTTAGGCGCAGACAAAAGCGCCATGCATACGCATACCTCAGTGTATAGCTGGGTGGAGGCTATATAAATTGTGTATAAATTGTATTTATGAGTTGATGATCTGATTACTGCAATCACGCAGACAACTTTCTAGTTTTACTAGCTATAATTGACCCTAGGGACAAAGAGATGGACGGAGATGGCTCCTTGCCGACATGGGCACTCAAACGATTGTACATAAAATAGGATTTAATTGAATTGGAAAATAAATCAGATTATGCATGCATCTACTATGAGGAGTCTACTTTTAGGGTGGGTCCCTCGGCCATACATGAGTGTGTTCCTTTCAGCACAGCAGTGGTCCACTCCACAGTGCCACAGTGGGCTATTTATAGAGTCCCAACCCCCCATCCCCCCATTCACAATGTACAGGCCACACACAGATGTGCTCTTCTAATGAACACAGCCCGACCGCTCGGCACAGTTTTGAAGAGACCCAGCGAATCGTCGTGTGCTGGTGGACTCGACTCGACGCTCGTGTGGATGCACACACCACACACTGATACGTGTACGGGCTGGGCTGCTATCTGTTAGTGTGTAGGAGAATCTCGTTGGAAAAGCATCGGTGGTCCACTGCTCATCGATTGCGATGAATCCCTGCAATGTGTGCGAGCAGCCGACCAAGAGCAAGTGCTCCAACTGTAACCAGGTATCCTACTGCACCGTGCAGCACCAGAAGCAGGACTGGAAGGCCCACAAGTCCAGTTGCCATCCATTCAAGGTGGGAAATTTCACCAGGTTTTTCCCGCAGCGACATAACCTCAACATCTGCCGCCTCTTGGCTGCTTGCGCTTTCAGATTGCCAACAATGAGCTGCTCGGACGACACTTGGTGGCCACGCGCACCATAAAGCCTCACGAGATCATACTGAAGGAGGCGCCTCTGGTGCGGGGACCCGCCCAGATCACGATCCCCGTCTGCATGGGCTGCCTGAACAGCATCGAGCCGGAGGATCACATCGAGTGCGACCTGTGCGGCTGGCCGCTGTGTGGACCCGAGTGCAAGTCGCTCGAGGAGCATCGGGCGGAGTGCCAGCTCACCCAGGAGCGGGGTCAGAAGGTCAAAGTGAACGAATTCAACGGATCCCATCCGCTGTACACTTGCGTGAGCACTGTGCGCTGTCTGCTCATCGGCGAGACGAGTCCGGAGAGGGCGAGCAAGTTCCAGGAGCTCGAGTCGCTGGAGTCCACCAGGCGTGGCTCCAACCAGTGGAAGGCGGACCTGGCCAGCATTGGCCAGTTCATACCCAAGTAGGTGGCCCGCGGGCAGGACTCTCTCTGGCTGAGACTCTAATCAAATTGATTTCCGCGCAGGTTCTTTAAGACGCAGAGGTTCAGCGAGGAGGAGGTGATGAGAGCAGTGGGCGCCCTGCAGATCAATGGCCACGAAGTGCCCACCTCGGATCCGCCGCACGTGGCCGTCTTCTACACGGCCTCCTTCACGGAGCACTCCTGCCTGCCGAATCTGGCCAAGAGCTTCAACAAGAACGGACACTGCATCCTGTGGGCGCCGCGCGAGATCAAGAAGAACGCCCACCTGAGCATCTGCTACTCGGACGCCATGTGGGGCACCGCCGACCGGCAGCGCCATCTCGTCCAGACGAAACTCTTCAAGTGCGCCTGCGAGCGCTGCACGGATGTCACGGAGCTGGGCACCAACTACAGCGCCATCAAGTGCGAGGATCGCCGTTGCGACGGTCTGATGCTGCCCAGCAAGTCCGACGATTGGAATGCAAGTTGGAAGTGCCGCGAGTGCCAGAAGCAGGTGCAGAGGCACTACATAGATGGCATCCTGGAGCGGGCGGGCAAGGACCTGCAGAGCATGGAGAAGACGGCCGAAAATGGTTTAAAGTGAGTAGCTGACAGGTGGAAAACTCATTCTCATCCCTTTCCTTCTGCAGATACCTGAAGCACTACGAAAAGTGGCTGCCGCCGCGTCACTTCCACATGAGTGAGGTGAAGATTCTGCTGGTGCAGCTCCTGGCCAAGGATCAGCAGGAGCTGATGGTGCTTGCCGACGACAAGTTGGCGCTGAAGCTGCAGTTCGCCTGGGATCTTGTCCAGCTATACGAGACCATAGCGTCATGTAAGTGACATTGCCTATGGGAAAGGGAGCGTTATCTCAAGTGTTCTGTTTTGTTATCTACAGGTGAGGTACGCACACTCGGCACCCTCTGCTTTGAGCTGCACTCGGCCATTGCCGAGCAAACGCGTCGCGTCTCCCTGGAGACGAGTCTGTCACCCAAGGAGCGGCTGGAGGAGTCCCTGCTGTATGTGGACAAGTGCGTGAACTACCTGCAGTACGAGTCGGACATTTTCGTGGAGGGGCACATTCTCAGGCAGGCCAAAATCAATCGCGATGCCCTGCGCATGGTCATGAGGATCTCCTAGCTGCCCGCCCCATCCATCCATGGCCCAGCAAATGAATCAGAGTACTTATGTCGTCCACAGATAGCAGCAATTATTTAGAAGTACCAGCCAGCCCCAACGCTGGGGGTCTCAAGTGTATGCCTGTTTGGCAATTAACAATAAATTGTCATTACTGGATTTGCTTAATTATCTACGCCCGCGACTCCCCCCAATCGGATTTGACAGGGCTATTCACGGAACACGCAAAATCTGCAGAGTCAGAGTCAGTGCCTGTTCACGTCATAGTCGGGTGACCGTATCTAATTCGATTTGTACAATATATATTCGGGCGCGTGAGGAAGGCCCGATAAGGATAAGATATTCCGTTTTTGCGTGTGTTTGCACTTTGTAGTCATGGCAGGCTAGTCTTTCCCTCCTTCGGCAGCACACTCTCTCTCCCCAACGCTCATCAGTTTATAGCTTCGTGGCTGAGTGGTTTGATCAGTGCCAAGCAGTTCCCCAAAATCAAAGAAATCGAAACAGCAATTACTCATAATACATTCATAGACTACTTGGAGTAGAGTGTGGTGATAACGATGACTTTGCTTATCTGATGCACGAAGGTAACGTAAAAAGTCTTCTTTATCTTTGTGCATTTAAAAGGCACTTTTATAGCTTACATTAAATCAATTTGAATCGGAGGGCTTTCTTTTGGATAACACAGGAAGAAGGACTCACAGCTGATTCCTTGGTACATCTTTCAAATGATGCAATACTCAACCCAATATGTGTAATCTATGGAAAACACTTGGCCTTGCCATGATCGATGGTTTACGTATCTGGGTATGCAATTAATGGGTTTATTGCATCTACGCGTGTGTACGTATACCCAAACCCCCTGATATCGTATTTAATTTCGTAGCCAATTGATCATGGAGCATGTAAGTTCTGGCTTTGAGGAAACCCCCACCGCAGGTGCATTTAGAAACCCATTGGAAATTCCTCCTCCTCTGAGGCTGTCATAGCATTCCATTGGGAGCACTCAGATTTCACGCGTTCACGTGCTGTGGTCATTCATTTCCATTCCATTGCTGGCCAGGTATTTCGCCAGCAGACCAGAATCACCGTTAGTCTTAAGAATTGGGCACTTGTTCAATTAACATTGTCGATAAGCACTATCGGCCGTGATAAGGCCCGATTCTATGGCTTTTGGCTGCTCGAAGCTTTATGAATATACATATAAATGCCCGCGCCTGTGCACACATTTTAATAGTCTCTTTCGCTCAGCGCTACCACCAGGCGGTCTCTAATACCTTAAACGGATTGATACTGATATTGATATTAATATTGATCGATAGTGTGACTTTTCCTTCGGCGCATACTCAGGATGACCGCCTCGAATGGCGACATCGTCAAGGACGATGACAAATCGCATTTGCAGTACAAAACAAACATCGTCCTGGGATCATCTGCATTCGAAGATCAGGAAAAAGACTCAAAGAGCTTGTAAGTTGCAAGTTACCTACTCCAAAGTGAATGCAAGTGTTAATCATTGTGAAATTCTTCAAGTGAGATTAAGTGTGGAGTAGCAACAACAGTGATTATAGTTGAAAGTGCTAATTTAGTTCCGTTCCGCATTTAGAGATCCCAGCATAATCGAGTAAAGGAATTTTATGATTTTGTTGGTGTGAAGTACCTGTGCCATTGTTGTCTGTAAGAAATACCAATGAAGTTTTTCACGTTTCACCAAAAGCGCATTTCAACGATGACATTGCTAATTACGATCTAATAAAACACTCAACTGGCGATCTTGTGGATACCCTTTCCAACTGACTCAAGCCTCCTCGAGGTCTGCAAATATGGAAACAAAAGTGACACAGATTCCAATCAGCTTAATAGTTGAATTTTAAAGTAGAAATTTCTGATTTAATTCTAACATGTAACTGTACATGTGCCTTGCATTCTTGCATGTGTGTTTCTGTGTGCAAAACAAGCAGGTATAAATCTTTACTAATGGGTTAGAGCGGGACAACTATTGTAAACAGCAATTTGTGTTGATTTACTCTACCCGCCTTCTGCTGGTTTCTCTCTCCTACTCGTTCGTTGTGGACAAGTCGAATAGGAAAATAATTAATCATTATTTGAATATTAAACTGCGGGACACTTTTTTTTAAACTATAAACTGACTGCAATAAACAACAGTAAGAGTATCTGTTTGTCCGCTTCAAGCGTTCATTCGTTTATCGTTCATCGATGGCTAATGCAATAAATTTGGAAAACAAACACAAAATAGAACAGGTCTGCGGCAGAATATGATAATAGTATAGTATACTATATCGCAATATGTAGGTACGTATGCTTATGCGCGTATCTACATTTTGATAATTGATATGGAGCCAAGCTGAAGTGTGGTAGTGATATGGGGGCGGCTCTAGGGACTGGTGTCATATCCTGATAAGAAATTCGCAATGGCGTGCCTCGCCTGGCGCGATAGGGCCACGGCCACTGGATGGGGTTCATGTTCATGGTGTTATGGCGTCAATAGAAACCGTCTGTGATAATCACCGATGATTGGCGTTCCCGTCGCCCTTTATTGCAGTGCACCCAACAAGACGAAAAAGAATTCCAAGCATGACGAGGCGGAAGAGGACGAGCAGGACGATGGCTCCTACAAGGAGGATGTCAAGCAGGTGGGCTTCTTCCAGATGTTCCGCTACGCCACCCCCAAGGATCGCACGCTCTATATCATAGGACTCCTGTCTGCCGTGGCCACAGGCCTCACGACACCAGCCAACAGCTACGTCTTCGGCAATCTGGCCAACGTAAGTGGAATCATCAGTGGTTAGTGTGTTCCCCTTTTATTTATCGCATCTATTATACCATCCTGTAGAACATGATCGATTTCGGAGGCACCGCTGAGGGTAGGACGTACCAGCGTGCCGGCGACGAACAGGGAGACTTGCTGCTGGACAAGGTGCGCGAGTTCTCGCTGCAGAACACCTACATTGGAATTGTGATGCTGGTGTGCTCCTACCTCTCCATCACCTGCTTCAACTACGCCGCCCACTCCCAGATCCAGACCATCCGATCCAAGTTCTTCCGCTCCATCCTGCACCAGGACATGAGCTGGTATGACTTCAACCAGAGCGGCGAGGTGGCCAGTCGCATGAACGAGTAGGTTGCTACCCAAGCATACACCCACCCAGCCCATTAACTGGTCTTCCATCTCTCTCTCGTTTTCCCTCAGGGATCTGTCCAAAATGGAGGATGGCCTCGCCGAAAAGGTGGTCATGTTCATCCACTATTTTGTGTCCTTCGTGGGATCCCTGGTGCTGGCCTTCGTCAAGGGCTGGCAGCTGTCGCTGGTGTGCCTCACGAGCCTGCCGCTCACTTTTGTCGCGATGGGACTGGTGGCGGTGGCTACCGCCAGGCTGGCCAAGCAAGAGGTGACCCAGTACGCTGGAGCAGCAGTCGTGGCCGAGGGCGCCCTGTCCGGAATCCGCACGGTGAAGGCGTTCGAGGGAGAGGACAAGGAGGTGTCCGCCTACAAGGAGCGGGTTGTGGCCGCCAAGCTGCTGAACATCAAGCGCAACATGTTATCCGGCATTGGGTTCGGCATGCTCTGGTTCTTCATCTACGCCTCCTATGCCCTGGCCTTCTGGTACGGCGTGGGGCTGGTGATCAAGGGATACCACGATCCGTACTACGCTAGCTACGACGCCGGCACTATGATCACTGTCTTCTTCTCGGTGATGATGGGCTCAATGAACATTGGCATGGCTGCGCCCTACATCGAGGCATTCGGCATTGCCAAAGGCGCCTGCGCCAAGGTATTCCACATCATCGAGCAGATTCCCACCATCAATCCCATCGACCACCAGGGCAAGAACCTCAACGAGCCCCTCAATACCATCGAGTTCCGGGACGTCGAGTTCCAGTATCCGACGCGCAGCGAGATTCCCATTTTGAATCGTCTCAACCTGAAGATCCATCGCGGCCAGACAGTGGCCCTGGTCGGACCCTCCGGCTGCGGCAAGTCCACCTGCATCCAGCTGCTGCAACGCTTCTACGACCCCGCCGGCGGCGATCTCTTCTTCAACGGCACCAGCCTGCGGGACCTCGACATCAATTGGCTGCGCTCCCGCATCGGAGTCGTCGGACAAGAGCCGGTGCTCTTCGCCACATCCATCTACGAGAACATCCGGTTCGGACGGGAGGACGCGACCCGTGCTGACATCGAGGCGGCAGCCGAAGCCGCCAATGCAGCCGTGTTCATCAAGAAGCTGCCACGCGGCTACGAGACGCTGGTGGGCGAGCGCGGAGCCCAGTTGTCAGGCGGTCAGAAGCAGCGCATTGCAATTGCACGCGCATTGATTCGCGACCCGGAGATCCTGCTGTTGGACGAGGCTACCTCGGCTCTGGACACCGCCAGCGAGGCGAAGGTGCAGGCTGCCCTGGAGAAGGTCAGTGCTGGTCGCACGACCATCATTGTGGCCCATCGGCTGTCGACGGTGCGGCGGGCGGACAGGATTGTGGTGATCAACAAGGGCGAGGTGGTGGAGAGCGGCACGCACCAGGAGCTGATGATGCTGAAGAACCACTACTTCAATCTGGTCACCACACAGCTGGGCGAGGATGATGGTAGTGTGCTTAGCCCCAGCGGGGACATTTACAAGAACTTCGACATCAAGGACGAGGACGAGGAGGAGATCAAGGTGCTGGAGGAGGAGGACGAGGAGGAGCCAAAGGCCGTCACAAAGGACAAGAAGAAGAAGAAGGTCAAGGACCCCAACGAGGTCAAGCCCATGGTGGAGGTGATGAAGATGAGTAAACCGGAGTGGGCGCAAGTCACCATTGGGTGCATCTCCTCCGTCATCATGGGCTGTGCCATGCCCATCTTCGCAGTGCTCTTCGGCAGCATCCTGCAGGTGCTGTCCGTTAAGGACAACGACGAGTACGTCCGCGAGAACAGCAACCAGTACAGTCTCTACTTCCTGATCGCTGGCATAGTCGTGGGCATCGCCACCTTCCTGCAGATCTACTTCTTTGGCATCGCGGGAGAGCGTCTCACGGAGCGGCTGCGTGGTCTGATGTTCGAGAAGATGCTGAAGCAGGAGGTGGCCTGGTTCGATGACAAGGCCAACGGCACGGGAAGTCTCTGCGCCCGTCTCTCCGGCGATGCCGCCGCTGTCCAAGGCGTAAGTTTTGCCCCCAAGCTCCCACATGAATCCCCTGCTGATTGTTTTCTTTCCCATTGATTTACGCAGGCAACTGGCCAGAGGATCGGCACAATCATTCAGTCGGTTTCCACACTGGCCCTCGGAATCGGTCTGTCCATGTACTACGAGTGGAGCCTGGGTCTGGTCGCGCTCGCCTTCACGCCCTTCATCCTCATCTCCTTCTATATGCAGCGCCTGCTCATGAGCGAGGAAAATATGGGCACAGCCAAGACCATGGAGAACTGCACCAAGCTGGCTGTCGAGGTGGTCTCCAACATTCGCACCGTTGCCTCCCTGGGCCGCGAGGAGATGTTCCACCAGAGCTACGTCGGCATGCTCATCCCGTCCGTCAAAGTGAGTAGTCACAAGTAGCTGGAAGTAGCTAAATCACTGACCGATCCCCCAATCTCCACAACACAGATAGCCAAGAGAAACACCCACTTCCGTGGCCTGGTCTACGGCCTTGCCCGCTCCCTGATGTTCTTCGCGTATGCCGCCTGCATGTACTATGGCACCTGGTGCGTGATCAATCGGGGCATCGAGTTCGGAGATGTCTTCAAGTAAGTGCCCGCAGCAGCGCAGACCGAGAGGAGAGAGAGAGAGAGGACCAGTCCTACAGTTACCTTTCTTTGCAGAGTATCCCAGGCTCTGATCATGGGAACGGCCTCGATAGCCAACGCCCTGGCCTTTGCCCCCAACATGCAGAAGGGCATCTCTGCCGCGAAGACAATCTTCACGTTCCTGCAGCGCCAGCCAACTATTGTGGACCGGCCGGGAGTGTCGCGCGAACCGTGGCACTGCCAGGGCGATGTCACTTACGACAAGGTTGAGTTTAGCTATCCCACACGCAGGGAGATCCAGGTGCTCAAGGGTCTGGAGCTGGGCGTGAAGAAGGGCCAGAAGGTGGCTCTGGTGGGTCCCTCCGGCTGCGGCAAGTCCACCTGCATCCAGCTGATCCAGCGCTTCTACGACGTGGACGAGGGCGCCGCACTCATCGATGAGCACGATGTCCGAGATGTCTCGATGTCGAATCTGCGCCAGCAGCTCGGCATCGTGTCCCAGGAGCCGATCCTCTTCGACCGCACCATCCGGGATAACATTGCCTACGGCGACAACGCGAGGTCCGTCACCGACCAGGAGATCATATCGGCCTGCATGAAGTCCAATATTCACGAGTTCATCGCGAGTCTGCCGCTGGTAAGAAACCAGAAACCAGGTCGCCTCCCTTGTAGATTCGTCTATAATCTGTGATTTTCCCCATAGGGTTACGACACGCGAATGGGTGAGAAGGGAGCCCAGCTGTCTGGGGGTCAGAAGCAGCGCATTGCCATTGCGCGCGCCCTCATCCGGAATCCCAAGATCATGCTGCTCGACGAGGCCACCTCGGCCCTGGATGCCGAGAGCGAAAAGGTGAGTCCATCCCTCGATGCAGCTGCTCTCAGCAGTCTTAATTCTTTCGCTTTATCCTCTGGCAGGTTGTCCAAGATGCGCTGGATGCCGCATCCGAGGGTCGCACCACAATCAGCATAGCCCACAGACTGTCCACCGTTGTCCATTCGGATGTGATCTTTGTGTTTGAGAACGGCGTAGTCTGCGAGACGGGCTCCCACAAAAATCTGCTCGAGAATCGCGGCCTCTACTACACGCTCTACAAGCTGCAGAGCGGGGCCATGTAGACAGACACTGCCGCTGCTACACTGCCATCGGCCATAGCATACGATACCGATACCTATACCATAGCATATATATCTAGATCTAGACAATTAATTAGCTTAAGGAATTGCGATCAAAGTCACGTAGTATTCGATTGTACAAAGAAGTTCATAGACCTAAGATTATTTATGTCATTCTTTAAGATTCCCTGGAATTTATGTATGAATTTGATGCTTAATTACACTTAAAATTAAATTTAAAAAACACATTTATCTATTTGTAGTTTTGTATTTGTATTTGTGTGTTTATTTTAAGTTTACATCGATTTTTAAATTTAATTGCATTTTACCCAGTGTCGGTCGATTGGTTGGTTTGGTTGGTTGGTTGTCCACTGGAAACCAACGTACAAATTTAGCTTAAAGTATGACCTATGACCTCCGACTGTCGCGTGTCGCGGGAAGCTGATTCAGTGGCTGAATTTGTGCTGTGATCGGTTATCGTACAACTAGATGGTAGTTAGAATAAACGTAAAAATAAGCAAAATCTTACAGCGAACACAGCACCGCCGCACGCACTTATAGGACAGCTTGCAGATGGTGGATGGGGTGTGGAGTGGGGGAGGAGAGCTCCATCGATCGGTTCCATAATAAACAATAAAAACTGTATGCAATCGATCGCTGGCTCCCATTTCTGGATGGTCTTTGTTCTTTCTTCGTCTGCTTTCTGGGTCGTCACTTCTGTCACACATTTTGGGTAAATGCCGTGTTGATTCACGTATGGATTTTGTTTTATGATTTGGAAAAGGAATATGATGTAGTTATGTTTAACGTATAACTTAATAGAAATCCAGAAGGGGCTATCATTAAATAGAGGGAACAACAACTATGACTATGGTTGCCTAATTTAGTTCTTGTCTTCCTTCTTCTTCTCGCCAGAAGCGTCGCCTGAACTGCTGCTGCTGCCGGCGCTATCGGTGGATCCGGCGCCAGCACTGCTCTCGCGCTCAGCGGACATCTGCCAAGAGATAATCAAACGATTAACTGATGAGACACAGTTCCAATATTAAGACAACATACCTTCTTGTAGGCCATCTCGAAGAGCTTCAGCGAGGCCTGCTGCAGCGAGCTGGTGGCCTTCCTGACCTCCTCCAGATCGGCGGTTTCCTTGTTGGCCAGCAACGTGCGCAGATCGGCAATCTCCTTCTTCAGTTTCTCGCACTGCAAGTAAAGCGAAACGGATTAGTCAGATCAAACCCTAAGAGTCCTTTGTGTGCACTGCTGCATACCTCCTCGGCGGGCAGCTGGCTCTTGAACTCCTCCATCTTGGTCTCAGTGTCGTGCACTATGCTCTCGCCCTGGTTGACGATCTCGATCAGTTCGCGCTTGATCTTGTCGGCGCTGGCGTACTCCTCGGCCTTCTTGATCATGTTCTCGATTTCGTCCTTGCTCAGACCGCCGCTCGACTGGATGACAATCTGTTGCTCCTTGCCGGTGCCCTTGTCCTTGGCCGAAACGTGCACAATTCCGTTGGCATCGATATCGAAGACCACCTCGATCTGGGGCACTCCGCGTGGTGCTGGTGGGATGCCGACCAGTGTGAAGGAGCCCAGCTTCTTGTTGTCGTTGGCCATCTCACGCTCTCCCTGGTGAACCTTGATTTCCACCTGGGTCTGGCCATCGCTGGCAGTCGAGAAGACCTGCGACTTCTTGGTGGGGATCGTTGTGTTGCGCGAAATCAGGCGAGTGAACACTCCGCCAAGGGTCTCAATGCCCAGCGACAGGGGAGTGACATCGAGCAGGAGCACATCGGTGACATCACCGGCCAAAACACCGCCCTGGACGGCGGCACCGACGGCCACAGCCTCATCGGGATTGACGGAGCGCGAGGGCTGGCGTCCGAACAGCTCCTGAACGGTGGACTGAACCTTGGGCATGCGCGTCATGCCACCAACCAGCAGCACCTCTCCAATCTCAGACTTGGCCACTTCGGCATCGGACAACGCCTTCTGGCAAGGCTGAATGGTGCGCTTGATGAGATCGCCCACAAGACTCTCCAGCTTGGAGCGTGTCATCTTCAGATTCATGTGCTGGGGACCGGCAGAGTCCATGGTCAGGTATGGCAGATTGATGTCGGTCTGCTGCGAGGAGGACAGCTCGCACTTGGCCTTCTCGGCCGCCTCCTTCAGGCGCTGCATGGCAATGTTGTCCTTGCGGATGTCCAGGCCTGTGTCCCTCTTGAACTCTGCCACCAGGAAGTTGACAATGTGGTTATCGAAATCCTCACCGCCCAGCAGTGTGTCGCCGTTGGTGGACTTGACCTCAAAGACTCCCTTCTGGATTTCCAGAATGGAGATATCGAAAGTGCCGCCACCCAAATCGTAAACGGCAATGCTATAAAAGATAAAGTGAACGTAATGAAAGAATCTACACACACACACACACACACACACACACACACACACACAGGCATCGGTGCACTTACATTTTGTCCTCCGTCTTGTCCATGCCGTAGGCCAGGGCCGCTGCTGTGGGCTCGTTGATTACACGCAAAACATTAAGACCGGCAATCTGTCCAGCATCCTTGGTGGCCTGACGCTGCGAATCGTTGAAGTAGGCGGGCACAGTCACCACGGCGTTCTTGACGGGTGTGTTCAGGTAGGCCTCAGCCGTCTCCTTCATCTTGATCAGAACGAAGGCGCCAATCTGCGAGGGGGAGTACACTTTGCCATCGGTGGACGAGACCCAGGCATCTCCGTTCGAGGCCTTGACGACCTTGTAGGACAGATTGCTGATGTCTTTCTTTACCTCCGGATCGTCGAAACGTCTGCCAATGAGGCGCTTTGTGGCGTAGAAGGTGTTTTCTGAATTGGTCACAGCCTGACGCTTGGCTGGCATGCCCACCAGGCGCTCACCATCCTTGGTGAAGGCGACGTGGGAGGGCGTGGTGCGGGCTCCCTCTGCGTTCTCAATGACCTTTGCCTGCTTGCCCTCCATGACGGCCAGACAGGAGTTGGTGGTGCCCAAATCAATGCCAATGACAGCACCCTTGACCTCGCCAGACCTAAGAGAAAAGAGTGAAAAATGGATTGCTAATGAGCATATGGCGAACACCCGAAAATTGATAACGCCGGCAAGGAGCTTAGATAAGCGAATAGGCCGCGCCTCTTTCTCTGCTCGAGCAAGCTCCAGATGCGTTCAATTATCAGTAGCTGAACTCTTGGCATCCATTATGATGCAACATCGAATCTGCTGCTGGAATCCGAAGTCCATTACATAAGCACAGCCCTACAACTAGCAGCCATGGCACCGACCGGTCTGTCGGCATCCTCTCCATTCTTCATTCATTTTCATTTCACTTGTGTAAATTAATTAAAGTTCACTTACTTGTAGCGTTGCTGGCCCCACAGTCCATTGCTGGCACCTGGCAGGCTCTGCAAAGAGGAAAGAATGCATCGATCTTTATGGAATGTTCGCGCAAAACATGACGCGCAACGAGCCGCACATGAGCATGCCGCTCCGACTATTATGTAAAGACGGCGGCCGTGGTACTTACGCGGTACATGCAAGAAGCTCCAGATGCATTTGTGGGCACAACGCCGGCTTGGCGCACAAGACCGGGCAACAACTTAGCAACACGCAGCATTTTCGGTATTCACTTTAATTGCACGATGTGGTGTCAAATAAAAAGCAAAATTTCGTCAGAACGTCTGAACACGTTTCCCGTAAGAGTCGAGGGCTGGAGAAAAAGTAATCTGTGTCCGACAGAACGATAGGTTTTTAAGCCAGAGTTGTCAACTTTCGCAGGTGCTCGTTTAGTTTTTTAATTTCAAATAAATATTTTCTACGTTTGAGTGTAAGTTCGATTGACAGAAACAAACTCGCTTCGTTACAGCTCTACACCGTGAAAAGCAGATTGCTCTGTTGATTGGATATTTGGATAATTATTGGACGTGATCCCAAAGTCACTGCCATCTCTACCGTCTGACCGTTTCGAGCGTGATTGGGAACCGTAAACTATCGGACCCCCCAACACATGTACATCAGCCTATCATTGCGTAAAAGTATCCAAAAATTTAAAATTTTTGTCAAAATTAACACATAGAACGCCGGTTGGGTGCGTGCACTGCTACTCTGTGTGACAACCAAGCAACACGCTAAACCAAACAGGGGCAGCATTTACCGGCCCGCGCCATGGCTTCGGAGAATGAATCGGACGCCGAGCTGGAGGAGAACTACTACACATTTCTGAACTTGCCCCGCGATGTAAGTGCATCGTCACCCGGCACGTCACAGGCTTATCAATTTGTTTTTTAGGCCACCACAGAGCAAATTAATACGGCATACCGGAAGCAGAGCCGCATTTACCACCCGGACAAGCACTACGATGTGGACAGCAAGAAGCAGGCGGAGATTCTGTTCAACCGCACCAAGCGGGCGTACGAGGTGCTGTCTGATCCCCACCAGAGGGCCATCTACGACTCGGTGGGCGTTAAGGGCCTGAGAACCGAGGGCTGGGAGATTGTCCATCGGACGAAGACGCCGGCAGAAATCAGGGAGGAGTACGAACGCCTCGCGCAAGCTGCCGACGAGCGTCGTCTGCAGCAGCGAACTAATCCGCGGGGGAACATCACCATAAACGTGAATGCAACGGAAATATTCGCACCGTACGATGAAACGGAAATGCCCCGAGTGGAGATTGGCTCGATGAGCATTGCACAGTCGATTGAGGCCCCTTTGACGCGCAAGGACATGATCATCATGAGCGGCAACCTGTACTCCTCGAACGGCAATGGCAGCGGCGGGTTCGTGGTGGCTGGCCGTCGACTCCTGAACAAGGGCTGGCTGGAGGTCTGTGCGGGTGCGGGAAACGGCTTCCTGGTGGGTCTCAAGGGTAAGTAATCAGTGTACCAGTGCCCGGCCTGCAATATAGCTAAAGTATGTACCGACAGGTGGACGAACTCTTTCGCCCAAGCTGACGCTCAACGGCGGGACCAACATGAGTTTCCGGGAACACGGTGTGATACCCGCCCTGTTCTCCACGCTCGCTGTGCAGCTGGACAAGCACACGGTGGGCAGCCTGACACTTAACGCGGGTCCCCAGTCGTCCATGTCCACACAAATTGACCACAACAAGGACGAGTACGCGCTGAGCTCATCCTTTGTGATTGGATCGCCGCACATCTACTTCGGCCTCTCCTACACGCGCAAGCTGATAGAAGACGAGATGAAGCTGAAGCTGGCCGTCAAGTAAGGAGCAAGGAAAGTCCGCAGACTAGGCTTATTAACATAAATTACTTATTGCAGGGTCGGCACGTTCGGCTTCATGGGCGAATATGGGCTGGAGAAGAAGATTTCCAAGTACAGCTCGGTGACAGCAGCTGTCTCGATTGGCGTGCCTTCCGGAGTTATCCTTAAATTTAAGTGAGTACAAGGGAGAGTGCACCAGGCCTGCATGGGGAACTAAATTGTTGGCTTCTTGCAGAATACTACGATCGAATCAGTCTTATGTGTTTCCTATCCACCTGAGCGATGAGATAGTGCCCGCCGCTGTGTTCTATGCCTCGGTGACGCCCGTGATTGCGTGGTTCTTGATTAAGAAGACCGTTATGGATCCGATGGACGCCGAGCGCAAGAGCGTCGACGTGGAGCGTACAAAACGGCAGAACGAACAACGCCTGTTGGCCAAGAGGCAGGAGGCCAGTGCCGCCGTCCATCTAATGCAGAGTACCTACCATCGCATCATGACCGAGGAACTGCAGAAGACTGGACTGGTCGTCACAAGAGCCGTTTATGGCTGCACAACGGAGAACAGCAGCACCCAGTTCAACCCCGAGCTGTCGCTCGATGTCACCATACCTATTCAGTGCCTGGTCAGGGACAGCTCCCTGCAGCTATACGATTCCTCAAAGGTTTGTTCACTGTCTGCCCCGCCTGATGAAATATTCGATCTAACTAAGGCAATTCCTGCACCTTATCTTACAGAGCGATCTGCCCGGCTTCTATGACCCCAGCATTGGGGACAATAAGATCCTACGCATAGAGTATACATACCAGAATCAGTTCAGGGTGGTAAACCTAAAAGACAACGAGGCGATTCGACTGCCATTGCCATGATGGTGGCTTGTGGACAACGGTCTGTGTGCTTCATACTGTATTTAGTATAAAATCATCAGTTGTGTTTGTAACTTGTTTTCTAATCTTAATAGGAAAGACCCATTCCAAGAGATGGGACAAAAAAACGGTTAAGTTAAGACAGCTTTATTAAATATAATGGGCCTAATTGTATTTTCAAACCCAAATCCTATTTTTGGACCTGGATAAATGTATATACAAACACACAAAACAAATGCATAAATAGGTAAAAAAAAACTTGTCAATCTAAGAAACATTCAAGTAAGTAAGTAAGTACAAATGTCCATACGCATGCAGATTGTCCGTAGTTCACACTTTTGTTTTATGCTTTGGCCGTTTTTGTTTGAACCCTGTTATGTAAACTACCCAATCTTGTTCAAAATTGATTGAGGAATTGGATAAAATTGTTTTTATTAGGCCTGAAAGGGCTTACTGGCTAGTAATATTAAATCGAATATCAAAATCGAGGAATATCAACGCATCTTGTCTTGTCCGTTAGTATATTTACGGTGTATTTTGATAATAGCAAGGTATATTCTGGTATATTTTGGTTGGCAGGGCTGAAAAACCATCGATGGCTTAAAATATCGATATATAGGAATATACATTGAAATTAAAAAAAAAATTTTATAAAGTATATGGTGGGATATTTCACCTGCTGTTGTATTGTAAATAATTTGTATAGAAAGTACAAATAAAGAAAATGCTCTTTGAAAGCAAAATACAACCTTTTATTTATATTTGCTCCATGCAAATATTGTCGCTATATCGATGATCAAGAAAAACCATCGATAAACAGCAAAAATTTGGCCTCCATCGATGGTCTTGCAGCCCTAACCAGCTGCTAGGGTTTTGTTAGCAATAAACGACCGTTTGCGCTGAAAATGGCACTGAGGAGAGCAAACAAGTTGATCACGGAATGATGCAATGCATGGACCATGATCGTATTCACAAAGGCGAATCTCATCCGCTTCCTGGCCGGCGCAATATGCTTGTTGCTGGTGCTCAACTTTGTGGGCTTCCGAAGTGACGGAGCCAGCGGTACGTCGCTGAGCAAGTTAAGGTGAGTGTGATGGGCAAGCGGGAAGCGGAGTAAGCCAATTAGCACCCTCATTTGCTGGCTCTATCAATTACAGCATACGGCGCGTGCACAAATATGCCCATATCCATAGGAACGCCAGCGGCAGTGGCAGTGGCGGCATCCGGCTGCCTGCTGCTCCCCTGGCACTATCGAAGGAGCGAGAGCTGCACAACGCTCAGAACTCCACCTCAACGACTGTGATTGCGATTGCAAACTTTACTTCCATTCCACAAGACTTATCGCACCCCTTTGCGAACATCAACATGAGCACGCACAAGCCCTTGCCAATGAAACCAACCATGTCCGCCCTCCATGCCAATTGCACTGATCCTGATCCCCGAGATGGTAAGCCATACTCTCAGTCTGCCTTCTGGGATGTCTGTGGTTCCAGAAATGCTCTGCTCTTCTAGGTGGACCCATCACGCCCAACACAACGCTGGAATCTCTAGACGTCATTGAGGCCGAGCTGGGCCCCTTGCTGCGCCCTGGCGGCGCTTTTCAACCGGACCATTGCAACCCCCAACACCATGTGGCCATTGTTGTGCCCTTCCGTGACCGCTACGCCCATCTCTCCGTCTTCCTACGCAACATACACCCGTTCCTAATGAAGCAGCGCATCGCCTATCGAATATTCATTGTTGAGCAAACCAACGGGAAGCCCTTCAATCGCGCGGCCATGATGAATATCGGTTACTTGGAGGCCTTAAAGCTTTACCAGTGGGATTGTTTTATATTTCACGACGTCGACCTTCTGCCTCTGGACGATCGCAATCTCTACAATTGTCCACGTCAGCCGCGGCACATGTCCGTTGCGATTGACACGCTGAACTTCAAGTAAGGAAATTCCGTTCTCATTTCCCGCATAATTCTATCATTTTTATGCCAGGTTGCCTTACCGAACAATATTTGGGGGAGTCTCCGCCATGACACGTGAGCACTTCCAGGCCGTGAATGGCTTCTCGAACTCGTTCTTTGGCTGGGGCGGCGAGGACGATGATATGTCCAACAGATTGAAGCATGCTAATCTATTCATATCAAGGTATCCCGTGAACATAGCACGCTACAAGATGCTGAAGCATCAAAAGGAGAAGGCCAATCCCAAGCGGTGAGTGGAATGGACTGGTCATCTATGATTATAATATCCTATATGGCCCCTTTGCAGCTATGAGAATATACAGAATGGCATGAACAAGATTGAAATGGATGGCATCAACTCAATCAAGTATGCCATCTACAGCATCAAGGAGTTCCCGACCTTCACGTGGTATTTAGCAGAGCTAAGGAACTCCGAGCGCAAGAGTTAGCCAACATAAACGGGGGAGACGGCGTAACCATGCGTGACCTTTCAACAACTATCTAATATTGTGCATGTACAAAGGACAACATTACTTTCTCGAATAGTAGAATCAATCTCTCGTTTACTAGAGAAGCCGATACACCCAAGAAAAAGACAGTTAAAAAGACAGTAACGATCAAGACACTTAGACGCGCACATATTGTGCGTATGATAGTAGTCCATTCAATATACTCACATATACGTATATGTAGTATACTTTTAATCCATAATTTAGCTCGAATTCGAACTCGAACCATAGGTAACAAATGTAGTAATACTCGCCCCTCCTCCACTCCTCCCCTTAAATACTCAAAGTGCTCCAGTATAATATTTATAGAGTTTTTGTTGATTTTTTTTAATGTTGTGTTTTTGTTTTTTAACTCTTATATGGTATTGGTATTTTATTCTCTCTTCTCTTCAAAAGACACCTACACCAATTCCTACAAGGTGAAATGTAGATATTACTTTTGTGATATGCAAATTGTTAATCGATCAGAACGATTTATACCAAAATAAAACATATAAAAACTTTTACTATACCAAAACAAAAAATGATGCAAATGTTTCGCTGCCCCACCCACACGTGCTCAATCCCCATCCATCCATCCATAAATAGTAAAGACAGAGTTCATTGATTCGTTTGTTAGATATCGTTTTATTATTATTATTTTATTTACGTGTATTAGAGATAGTGTTTATGGCTCTGTAACGACTTGGCTGGGCGGGGTAGTTACCTTTTAAGTCTGAGGAGTTACGTTTATGGTTTACGATTAGTAGGTATTCAAGTGGCGCCGTGGGGCACGTTTATTTTATTAGTGTGTGTTTCGTATGCGACATGCAAATTTCAGTTAAAACAATTTCGACTGCGGGTTTTTCCACTGGTAAATGCTTGAGCAATTTGAACAATTTCGAGCGATCTATAACAGATATAACAATAGGACAGGACAATCCTCGGATGCCGTAATACAAATTAAAGTATATACATAGACAAAGACAATAACAGACATACATATACGATAGATACATATTGTATATGCATATAGGATTTGGCCAACAAGCAGAGCCAGAGCCTTAGCCAGATCCACCAATGGATAAGCAGCAGAACCCAAATAAAAGTTAGACAGTAGTAGAGAGCAAAAAAAACAGTCACAAGTTCGACGCGGGGCAGGATTTAGCGTTTGACTTATTAACGGCAATATTAGAAACCTATATACAAGTACGACTTCCAGCTGGACCCTCTACATGATGGAGCAGGGCATCGCACAGCAGAGGGGCAGGCACAATGGCACCACAGCGCCGCCGGACTTGGTTTTCGTCTTTGACTTGGAGCCAGACTCGTACTCGTACATTCCCGAGCCCTTAGCCCAGCGACCCTGCATAAGAAGAGCACACATTAGTGATCCTCTGGCTTTAGGTTCGAAATACTTACACCAGATGCAGAACCGGCATGCATCTCCTCCCGCTTCATGACAATGGTGTCGTGTCCGGGCGGATAGTAGACCTCCTTGCCCAGCTTGTTCACAGATGGCACATGCTGCTGGTTGGGCGAGGCCACAGATGTCTCGATCTCCCTCTTGCGCACGGGCGTCTCTAGGTCTCCGCGATCCACATGATCAGTCTGCAAAGGTAAGGGGACACGTTAACGGAGTTCCGAGAATATGGATTTTTATCTACTTACAGTGCCAAAGGACTGCATTAGGTCGTCCACACGCTGGGGTGGATTGCCATTGCCCACCGGATACTCCACTCCGTCCACGGGGAAGGGCGAAGGAGAGCCATAGTCCGGTCCGACGCCAGGACCTCGACGATTGTTCGTGTTCGTTGTGGAAGAGTACTTGTAGGTGTAGCTCGTGTTCGGCGGATATCCATTGCCGTTCTGTGGCTGCGGATAGGCAGTGCTGGGCGGCAGCTGCTTCAAGGGTGCGGACTGCGGCAGTCCCGGCTCATAGGGACCGCCATTGGGAGCACCGTGGATCGTGTTGACCGTGTTTGAGGACTCCGTCTCCTTGTAATAGTAGCGGTTGATGCCACCAGGACCAGACGGATGCAGCGGCGGGCTGTGTGGACCCTGAGCGTAGTTGGGGCTGTGTGCCGGACTGTGCGGGGAATAGCGCTGCTGTGGCGGCAGCTCGTTGATCGTGTTCACGTTGTCCGTCTTGTGGATGTTGTAGACCACAGTGCGGCTGTTGTTGCCCGGCAGTGTGCCTGTCGGGTGGCCCCCGTTCCGAGGGGCAGCTGTCGCGGCTGGGGACTCACTCCGCGAGTGGTGGTCTCCTTGTGCTCGCGAATCTCATACGACTGGTTGGTCAGCAGCGGCCGGTCGGGTTTGTTCAGCGTGGAGTAGCTCTCCGTGTTGTAGACCACCGTCTGGGGCACGTGCGCTGGCTGTGCATGTGGATGTGGCTGTAGCAGCGGCTGCGGATGTGGGGGCGACAGCTGGCTGAAGTTCTGACTGGAGTTGTGGCTCTCGTGGAGCTTGTAGCTGCTGCTCAGGGTGTTCGTGTTGCTGTTGTTGAGTGTGTGACTGCGATTGATGGTGCTGGTGGCGCTGCCCGGACCCGCTGGGATCTCATAGGTGTACGTACGCACGGTGGTCGTCACCTTAGTGCCAGGCGCCGGCAGTATGCCATCGCTCAGGGCGATGTCCTGCAGCTCCTTGTCGATGGTTGTGCCGCTTGTCAGGGTCTGTGTGTTGCCGGAGCTCGGCAACAGCTCCACATTGTTGTTGATCGTCCGATTGCTCTCGTAGATCTTCGACTTGCTCTCGTACTGGCCGCCAATGGGTGAATGGGCTGAAATAGACAACAAAATACATTGTACGAGTGCTCCGCATTGCATTCCTTACGATTCCAAGGCACTTACCCAGCGTGTATGGCTTCTCCTTGGTCTGGTAATCGTCCCGCTTCAGGCTCGAGTACTTGGCCGTCGACTGCAGCGTGCTGTAGTCGGTGGGATTGAAGGTCTCCACATCATCGATGTAGGGCTGCTGACCGCCCTGACCCGCGTGCTTCGTGGTCTTGACCACACGCGTTGTCCTCGTGACCGTCCCGGCGGGATCAGTGCGTTCCCTGGGGAATATATAAACTTGATTAGGGAACAGCAAAGATTTGTGTATCCCCAAGGGAAACTTACAGCGTTCTGTACGAAGTGCCGTTGGTGGGCAGGAGGTCGCGCTCTCTGTTGGTGATCTGGCGTTCATGCTTCAAGTCCTCCAGCAAGGCGTCCAACTGATCGATGTTCTGATCGGGCGACCTGCCCTGATACGACACGTTATTGTCGCCAGAGCTTGAGTATTGATATGAGGACTTTTTGTACGCATAATTCTTGTCGTTCTGCGAGGAAGTGGAACGAGAATGGGATCAGAATTGATCTGGAGATCATAAATTATGGATAGACTTACCTTTCCGCTCCACTTCGCGGGCTTGTCCCCTAACGAGGATGAATAATTTTCCGAACTGCTCGAGTACTGCATTTCCAATTAGTATTTTTGCTGAAACGAAAATCAGTTCCTCCATTCATAAATTATTCAAATTCTACGTGTGAGTAACCGAGAGCCGCCGTGGGTGTCGCGTCTGACAGCCACGTACATGTAAGCACGGATCGGATCTCGATTACCGCATGACAGGTTGATTCAAGGCAGTTCTCGAGAATTTCAAACATTTCTGAATCTGTTTACTCGAGCACCCACCCACGCCTACGCCTACATCCATGCCTCCCTGCCTTATCATCATCATCATCAGCATCTATGCCCGCACCAAAATGGCCGCATTCGGCATTCCTTTCTCCAAACTGGGAACTGAGAACTTTTCGCGCATTAATGGAGGCTTAAGTCATCTGAAGTGGGCATCACTTGAGCACACACAAAGCACACACATTATGGCAGATCAAAGAATCACATCACAGCAGTTAAGTGGGAGATAATACGAAATCAGAAATGCCACAAAATTTACCATTTTCAGGGTTTTGCAAAAAGATGGACGTTGAGATCTATTTAGGATGCTTTCTGGAAGAATTTTAAACTTGAAGTACCCAAAATAAAGGCCAGTGGAAGTATGAAACTACCTGCAACACAAAAGGCTGCCAGGGTATCAGTATCACCCGAAATGGCATTGGATTCCCGAAATGCCACACAAAAGCACACGCACACAAATGCACAAAGGCCAAAAAGTCACAAAATTCAATGTCAAACTGGTTTTTACTTTTTAGCGTGTCCTTAGCACTCCTTTTACGTATGACTGGGACAAAGAGGGAGAGGTATATACATACATATGTACATCTGTATAGCATAATACATATGTATATATCCCACAGATTCGTTTTGCGATTTAGCGATAACCTTGAGAAGAGAGATTCACTGAATGAGAGAGATACAGCCACAGCTGCAGATAGACAGGCAGAGGGAGAGCGAATGAGCGTGATGCAAAATAATTCGTCAAGCACACACAAGAATGATGACCGGCGCAGGAGGATGATGTCATATAGCCAGAGGCTGCACCACTCGACAGCCCTGACAGCCACTGCACTGGGAGCTGTCCCCGTCTCCGTTTCATAAGCAATCCAATCAAAACGAAGCTAAATAAATCACATTATCACGGGATCCAGCTACTGAGCAATCGCATCAGATGATGCCTGGCCATATGGTCAAGAATAGAGCTAATAGAGACACAACAAAAATCACTGCATAAGCAAAATATCATGCATAAAAAATAGCATACAATAATATAAATAAAAGGCCAAATCTAATTGATGCCGCCGTCACCGCCTCCGCCTCCATCACGGAGCGATCATAGCACGTTTTTAGCAGAGCTCTGGGTCTCAGTTTTGGTCTGTGTGTGTTATGGCGACAGCAGCTAAAACCGTACGAAAAACAGAGAATATTGAACGGTGGGGCGGAGAGTGGAGAGGAGAGAGGAGAGTAGAGTAGAGTAGAGGTTTTTGCATACAGACGCACACATGGGTCAAAAATGATCTCATGTATTCGAAACGAGAAGCTCTGTGCTGGCTGCCTGTCTGGGCATGGGCATTGGGAGTAGGCGGGTCGGAGCGGGGCGGGGCGCTACTAGATCGGGATCGAGATCGCAAAACGAACGCCATACAGCGTCTGTCCAAAAGCCAATAGAAGGGGCGAGGGATACGTTAGGGGGAGATTTACGGCGCAAACATAAAATAAACAAATCGCGAGTGAACAACAAGTTTGAGAACGGGTGAAGAAAAAAAGCGAAGGTGTTGTTCTTGTCGTACCGAAATTACCGAAAATCAAATTGAAACGTAGGCGAAGTGTATACATAATACATACATATGTACATATGTATGTACATATCTATCATTATCTAGTATATGTGCATGTTCTGCTGGTGACGCTTCTCCCCACCGTCCCACGCATCTTACAGTTCAAAAAGATCAGGCGCCGTTTGAACTTGGCTAATATATGTATATAGATATATTTCTATAGATGATTGGAAGGAAATTCAGAGGCAGCATCACCGCCAAGAGTACAATGCCAGGCAACGTATTCCTCGTGGTCGTCGTCGTTTCGTCGCCTTTCTGACTTTTGGCTGAGCAATTTTTGTACGCTACGAGTGTCGGTGTATATGAAAACAAATAATTCTATAAATAG
Organism: Drosophila subsilvestris; assembly: GCA_035043285.1. Taxonomy (NCBI): domain Eukaryota; kingdom Metazoa; phylum Arthropoda; class Insecta; order Diptera; family Drosophilidae; genus Drosophila; species Drosophila subsilvestris. The sequence goes on from JAWNNB010001795.1 coordinate 1,031,620, forward strand.
TTCACTGCCACTGTGGCTTTTTTGGCTTTTCGCCTTTCAATTTGAATACTGCGCCGTCCGTGCTTGAACATTGTACGGATCTGGGTCTGGTCTGTGGTGCTGTTCTTTTCTGTTTCTGTTTCGAGTACAAGAGTGCCCACCGTACATGAATCATCTGGCGTGTAGTGTATCTCTAGATACATTGCTGGCCCCGCCGTCTGGCTGTGGCAGAATGTGAGGAGGATGCGGATATACACAATAGAGTGCGTTTTTTCTTTCTTTCTTTCTTTCTTTCAACGAACGCAATTGAAATTTCACTTTGCTGCCAAACACGAGAGTCGGTCGCCCGTTCGAGTACTTCCCCATACACCATACAACAATAGATACAAACATCCATCCATCCAACCAACCATCTATGCATGTATGTATATTTGTGTCTGTGAGCACATAGCGGATAAAAAGTAACGACGACACGTAGGAAAACTCGTTTGCACCGAGGTATGTGCGTTCGGTCGTTCTCCTCCCCACTGTCACCAGTGTGTGGCTGGCTTGTGGTTGTCTCTTTTTGAAGCTCCTCTGCCAGTCCAATAGACCAATATGAAGCAGCCCACTCAAACGCACACAACACCACAGCACACTCTTCCACCCAAAAACGAGCACACACACCACACACACACTGTGTGAATACATTCACTCGAACACTCACTGTGCACTTTTCCAAAACTCCAAAAACGATTCGATTGATGTTGTGTACAGTTCGGCGGAAAAAAGAAAACTGCTTAGATGCGCGGGCGCGTTTTTGTCTTGGGAAATTCGCCTTCGCGTAAGAGAGGGAGAGAGAGACACTGAATGTGGGGGCTTCGATCGTTCCAAGCACAAAACAAATTTAACGGCAACGGAACGGTTTTCGTTGCTTCTGCGCGCGTTGCTGGTGCAGTAGTGAGGCTTCGATTTCGCACTTGCCACCACCGATCCCCATACGATTCGATCAAAGCAGAGAGAGAGAGACGGAGACGGACCTGTTGTTGGACCCCAAGAGCATCCATTTTGCTCTCAGTTCCAAAGCTCGCCGATTGCTGCTAATTCTAATTGTATAAACGATAGAAACGTTGCCAAGTTTCGTGCCACGAAACGTGTATACTCTTTTGTGGCATGACATTTGAGCCCTCAGCTTCAGCTTTTGTATTGGTTTGATAAAGAGATTACATGCAAAGGGAATTACTATTACATATCTGCTGCACAGACCGAAACGTGTTCATTTTGGCGCCAAAATGCTGTCGAGACGGTTATCGATTATAATCGATTATCGACATAAACATACTAAAATTTTTTTGGCGCTTAAATTTTTAATTGAGATCCGATAGGAAGCTATATTGTTGATAAACAGTAACATATTAACTATATTAGGTTTTAGCGAGGTTTTACTGCTTTGCAGTATTTTTTATAGGCTTCCATTGAAAGAGGGTACATCTGTAAAAATTACTGTTATGTTTTCCAGTACACTCAATATTAATAGCAGGTTTCGTGAAATACTTTTATATGATTTTTAATCTTCTTTTATATTTTCGTAGCTGCGAATCAGAAACAGAAGAGAGCGATAAGCCATGGCCCTTCGTAAATTATACTATCGATACCATTAGATTTAAAACGATAAATGTTTAAATTTCAAACCTTGTAGAACGCTAAGGGCTCGTAGTCCTCTTGGGGACGAGGAATTTTAGGAACCTCCAAATATTGCCTCAGAGCTATGATCGCGTCTGTCCTGGCAGACTTGCATTTAACAGAGACTTTATGCTGAAGGAAAGTGAATTTCTTCTTTTCCGGTTCTGGTATTGGTGGTGTTGGCGGATCATGTTAAAGTTTGGACAAGGTGTTGCAGATCTCGTTTTCCAAGGCCTTCGCTGCTTGATCTGCATTTGTTGGAGAGAGGAAACCGTCCTTCTTAAAACGCGGATCTAATATAGTTGCAACCATCTTTTTGTTTAGCTCACTAATGAGAGGAATGAGTATTGAGATTGAAGCCATTTTTTCCTGCGAAATAGACCGGGTAGCGTGTTCGAAAGGTAGCAGGATATTGGAGAAGTCTTCCAACATAAAAACTTCTTCTGCTGAGAACGGCTGTGGTGCCTTTGGGATACTCAAAAGCTGCACTATACATAGAGCAGAGTTCCAACGGGGGAACCTCCTGAATCAAGCCGTATATGAAAAAGACACTATTGTTTGCACTTTAGTAACGATGGAGACACAAGTGGATGCCTTAGTACATCCTGAACCAGCAGGTTGATTGTATACGCGAAGCATGTCAAGTGCTTATGCTCCAAATTTTGGCATGCCTTCTTCATGCTGGCGTCATTATCAGTTACAATTGACTTTATGACAATATTTTAGGTCCGCTGAGTACCACGAAAATATCCATTAATAATTTTTAAAATCATATTAGTTCACACGATGAAGTAGATTCATTGTTGCTTACGCGTTCCCGTTAAATACATGTTGGTCACACCACGAAAAAGAGGGGAACTCAACACGAAATTTGCTCTCTTCACCACGAAATATGCTCTCTTCACCACGAAATTCGCTCTCTTCACCTCGGAAAAGAGAGAAAATTTTGAAAACCCACCACGATTTGAGAGCGAAAAATGTCGGTATTCGATCGAAGCAGAGAGAGAGAGACGGAGTTCCAAAGCTCGCCGAAAAAGCTTGCTGCTAATGCTAATTGTTTAAACGATAGAAACGTTGCAAAGTTTCGTGTCACGAAACGTGTATACTCTTTTGTGGCATGATATTTGAGCCCTTGTATTGGTTTGATTTACTATTACATATCTGCTGCACAGACCGAAACGTGTTCATTTTGGCGCCAAAATGCTGTCGAGACGGAGACCGATCGCATGCGTGACGTGGCAGCGCTTTGGAGTCATGTCCCTTCATCTTACATTTGTTAAGAATAAACCACGTGTGTTTTCTTTGCTGCATTTACTCGACTCAATCGTCAAGTGTTTTATTTTATACAGTCGTATTGCGGTATGCGAAGTCCATTAAATCTGTAAGCTTTTCCATAAAAACAAAGACCCGATGCCACTCCGAGAGTGAGTGGCGGCTACAACTGAGGGGCAGTTACGTTAAGATACCGTACATATAATAAAAAGTAAACATCTAATCCTTGGCGGGCACCTCGATGACGCGGGGCTTGTCGATGATGCGGGCGGTCTTGTTGCCCTTCTCGACAATTCCAATGATCCAGGCCTGGTAGCCCTCCTGCTTCTCGATGTCCTTGCAGTAGGCGGCGGCCTGTTCGCGCGGCAAGCAGATTAGCAGACCGCCAGAAGTCTCAGCAGAATGGCCCTGCAGCAGCTGGAACATATTGCCGCAGGCCTTGGCCACGGCCGCCATCTTGGCAATCACTGGAAGATTATGAATAACGAAGGAGACGTCCTTCTTTTGGTGAGCCGCCAAGGTCTGGGCATGGCCAAGGAGACCGAAGCCGGTTATGTCGGTGGCACCGTGGGCGTTGTACTTGTGCATGAGCCGAGCTGCCACGCGGTTAAGGCGCGACATCGAGTTCATGGCCCTGTGGTAGGCCTTGCGCACATCCTCCTCGGACACAACCAGCTTGATGCGGTTCCAGCGCTCCGCCTGGTCAATCCACTGGTGAGCATTGACGGCCACCTGGGTGCCCAGGGGCTTGGTCAACACCAGAACATCGCCAACGACAGCGTTGTCTGGCACAATGTACTCGTTCGGCTGGCAGATGGTCGAGGCCACGCCGCCAATGGTGCACCAGGGATTGACCACGCTCTGGCCCCCAGTAACCGTGGTGCCGGCCTCCAGGGCGGAGTCCTTGAAGCCACGCATGATCAGAGGGATGACCACGTCGCGCTCCTTCTCCGTCATCTTTGTGCTCACGGCCAGCAGCATCAGCATGTTGTCGCAATCGGTCACGCCCATGGCGTACAAATCACTGAGCACGTTGGCGCAGGCTATCTTTCCCATCATGTATGGATCGTCGACAATCGGGTAGAAGAAGTCGGTGGTCTGCACCAGGCATAGCCCGCCATGTCGAAGCGGAATCACAGAGCAATCCAGGCCGATGCCGATTCGGGGAATCGCCACGTTTAGGAACTGCGGCTCCTGGTCCTGGGCTGAGTAGTCCTGCTGCAGAGCCGACACCAGCTTCGAGAGTACATCCTGGGGCACCTTGCAGCCACGTCCCTTCAGATCGGCGAAACGTGTCAGACGGAAAGAGGCATCCAAGTCGTGAGCGGTCGGGTCAAAGGGGCGGCGCAGTTCTGCGTCGCCACCGCCATGCAGCTCCAGGTGGGCAGCATTCAGGACGTCTGCGGCGTAGCTCATTGTGTGCTAGAACTAGAGAGGGGAGGTTTCTTTGTATAGTGTGGCAGCTAGCAATATTTACGCACTTCTTGCCGCGCAACAAAAACAAAATCAACCAAGCTGCAAGTAACTCGCGTTCTCCCTCAGCACCAACACAGGCGCACATAGACGTGTATGTACACATAATTTTTGTTGTGTGTGAGTAGCAAGCGCTGTGATTGGCTGTTTTCACGTTGGCGGCTAAAACGGGCGAAGTCAGTATTTCTCCCTGTCGGCGAGGCGAGCAACGTGAAATAATGCCCACTTATGTGAACCGAAAAATGCCAAAACAGTGTTGCCTTTCACTAATTTGCACATTTGCACTAATTAGCCTGGTGGTTGGGAACACTTTTACTTACAGTGGCTTTATTAAATTTACGGGGAAAACTCTTGGTACAGATGCAAAAATTTTATTTATTTTGCGCCGTTTTTTCTTTTTCCACAGAACACAACAGAGTTGCTTCGGTGGCTCTTTCGTCGATATATGGCCGAACTATCGTTGCCAGGGGCGTGGTGTTGCCACATCCGCTCAACATCTATCGATATAAATGCGGCAAAAAATAATAAATATTAAATTTAATAATTAACAAACCAAAACCGGAAATTAACATGTTCTGCCACGCACCATGACTCACTCGCCTGCCTTGAAGGCGTCGCTCGGGCAGAGCGAATTCGAGCTACTACACTGCATTCGTTGCGTCCAACGGTTGGCAAGAAGAAACCTGTTGCGCCAGCAGACCTAAAAGTAAAAGTGAGTCGAAACAATGAAATAATTTACCTTTGTTCGCAGTTGTGAAATTTAAGAAAGTCTCCTTAGCTCAGAACCTATTGGCGCCTATGTGAAATATTGGAGAGAAGAATATTAACTGCGAAAGAAGGGCACACAAAAGACTTGAGCAACAAACTTTCTTTTGTCTTGGCCATGGGCTAAGTGAATCACTGACGCCACCCGACTCATCATGATTACGCTACGCCTGCGCAGTCTCATACTGCTGCAGCTGTTGGCCGTGGCCAGCGCTGAGTATGTGTACGGCGAGCCCAAGTTCAAGTGTCCCAAGAAGTAGGTGTCCGTCAACTCTTAATGATAAATTCTTTAAAACCAGACGATTTTCATTTACCAGATCGAAGGTGCTTTACCCGTGCAGCTGCACTAAGGGCAGCGATGAGGGAATCTTTGTGCGCTGTGAGAAAGTGAACCTGGCTACGCTCTCCGTGGCTCTGCAGAACTTGGCCTCCTTCGGGTTGCCCGTCGAGGAGTTGACAATCTATAGGGGCAACTTTGGTGCGTACAACTCTATTCCTTGTGGTTGTAAGGAATACTCGATGATAGCCTGTTTATTCTTTCAGTTCGCTTGTACGGTCCTCTGTTTGCCAATATAAAGGCCCGCATCCTGACCATTGAGGAGACGCCTCTGGCCACCATCGAGGATTATGTGTTCTATGGCGTGAACAACACACTGGAGGAGCTCCACTTGCTGGGCACCAATTTGAGCCATGTTGGACCCCTGGCCTTTGGCGTAAGTATAATTGGAAGTCCAAAGATACCGTCAAATATGCTCAAGAATTGTGATTTTAGATACTGGGAAAGACCACCCAACTAGTGATCAATGGCCATGCGTTTGAGCAACTTCCAAATGATCTCTTCGCTGGCCAAGAGATCTCCAATAGACTCGAGACGTTGCGGCTGACTAATGGACTGTTGATTGATCTACCCATAGAGACCTTTCAGCCCCTGCGCAAGCTGAAAACTCTCGACCTCCATGGCAATCAGTTGGAGAACCTGAAACGAAATCAGTTCAAGAATCTCAGGGAATTGGAGCTCTTGGATATAAGTCACAATGGGATCAAGAAGCTGGAGGCGCAACACATATCCGATCTCACGAAGCTGGGCTGGTGCAATGTCTCGCACAACGCCCTCAGCGAGCTGAGTCGCGGAACCTTTGCCAGGAACTCTGTTCTGAAAGTGCTCAATCTTGCCCACAATCGCATATCACGTCTGGACGCGAACAGCTTCCGGGGCATGCGATTCCTGCGCCGTCTATTTCTCAGCGACAATGTGCTCACGGAGATTGGTCGCGGCACCTTCGGGTCGGTGGCCCGCATTGGAACTATTGACTTGGCCCGCAATCAGCTGAAGAAGGTGGAGTACCAAATGTTTACCCAAATGAACTATGTGGAGGTGGGTACCCAAATATCAAGCAAAGGATGAGTAAACTGTATGAAATTGTATATTGTCAGCTTTTGGATCTGGCGGAGAACAACATCACGAAGATCGAGAAGAACTCGTTCAAGGATATTTACCAGGCGGTGATAAATATCTCGCATAATGCCTTGGAACTGATTGAAACGGCCGCCTTTGAGAACTGCATCAACATAACCACGCTCGACCTATCCCACAACCGCTTGACCAACTTCTCGCGCCGCAGTTTCGACGAGAACACTTTTGCCACAACCTTCCAGCTGAGCTACAACGGCCTGACCAGTTTGGCACATGTAATATCCCCTTTGAATGAACCCAAACACGGTAGCTAATCGCTGTTGTGCCTTTCAGATACCCATACAGAACATGACTGGCCTGAAAGTGCTCAATGCCTCGCACAACAACATCACGGAGATCCCCAGAAACTCCTTTCCCAAGCTGTACGAGCTGCACACGGTCGATGTGTCGCACAACAACATCTCCATCATTTTCAACGGTGTGTTCCAGGTTCTCTTTTCGCTCCGGACCGTGGATCTCAGCTATAACAGCATGCGGGAAATCAAGTCATCGACATTTGGCACCATGCCCACACTGCTGCTATTGGATCTCAGTCACAATGAGCTGGTGTCAGTGGTGCGCGGTTCCATGGCCAAGATGACCAGCATGCGGCAGCTCTACCTGAACAACAATCGGCTGGAGAAGCTCTTTGAGCTGCCCATTTCACTGAACGAGCTCTATCTGAGTCACAACAACATTACGTCAATCCCAGCGAGCACGTGGCCGGTCATGAACTCATTGATCTACCTGGACCTGAGCCACAATCAGCTGGGCGACAGCCTGGACTCGCAGAGTTTCACAGGTCTGCTGGTGGTGCAGCGTCTGAAGCTGCAGAGCAATGGCATCACCCAGCCGCCTTTGCAGGCAGTGGCGGGCATGTCAACGCTGCAGTATCTGTACTTGGAGGTGAGTCGATTGCAGGGAAATTTGTGCGTTTAGATTATTTATCTATGACTGCTTTCAGAACAACAACATATCCGCCTTGGAGCGCAGCGCCTTTGGCAAGTTGCCGGTTCTGTTTGAACTCAATCTGCATGGCAACCAGGTCACGGACATTAGGTGAGTGGCTCATCCTGCATCCTGTCTGACATACGACATACGAGGAATTTCATCATTGATTTTCCCACAGCAAACGCGCCTTTGAGGGCCTGCTGCAGTTGCTCAACCTGAACCTGTCGTCGAACGGACTCAAGCACCTGCAGAACGACATCTTCTTTGGACTGCCGTCGCTGCGCACTCTGGATTTGTCGCACAACTTGCTCTCCAAGCTGGACAACAAGACGAACGGCGTCCTGGACGACCTGCTCAGCCTGGAGACCTTGGACTTGAGCCACAACCGCATCAGCTTCGTCACCAAGAAGACATTTCCCTCGGCCCAGTACATACCGTACAACCTGCAGTACCTGGACCTGAGCTACAACCAGATGCCCGTCCTCACCTACGACATCACCTTCGGCACCAAGAAGCTGCTGCACCTTAATTTGTCCCACAACCAGATAAACGACCTGCGACGCGGCGTCATCTCCAACTTCACAGCGTTGAATCGCCTAGATCTGTCGTACAATGAGCTCACAAACCTCCAGTCAGAGGAGCACATCTTCGATCTGCCAAAGAACCTGAGTCGCCTCGATTTGTCGCACAACCAAATCTACCACATGCCCTTTGCCAATCTGGTAAAGGTGCAGTCGCTGGCATTCGCCGACCTGTCCAACAACAGCCTGGAGGACGTTCCCGCCTCGCTGGTGGGCAGCATGCGCAACGGCAGTCAGATTCTGGTGGCTGGCAATCCACTCCATTGCGGCTGCAATGCGCGTCCCCTTAAGCACTTTATGCTGCAGCAGACGACGCCAAGCGAGGACCTGCGGGGCATTCTCTGCACCACACCATCGCTGGCCAAGGACAAGTACCTCTTGGAGCTGGACGATGAGTTTCTGCAGTGCACCAACGACGAGAGGGAGATGTACACGGGCAGCGACTACGAGCAGCTCACAGATGTTCGGTTCCGTGAAGTTCAGACGTAAGCACAAAATCCACTGTCCGCCAACTTGTCAGTCACTGACACTCTGCTGCCACCTGGGCTTTCTCTTCCTTTCTCCAGCAGCAAGGCCGGCAATCTGACGCTCAGCTGGTATGTGTCTGCTACGGCGGATGTGTCCGACTTCAACGTATATATCCGAAGCGGCGGCAACGAGGTGCTCTTCCAGGCGGACTATGCCTACAACCAGCGCACGGCCCAGATACCCATCGCAGACCTGCAGTCGCACGGCGAGGACAAGCTGCTGGCTGCCGAGATTTGCATTGTGTCCCGCGACAGCGACGGCAACACCCGGAAGTGGTTCGCCGGTCAGTGCCAGCCACTGCCGTCGCTCAAGCTGCGCAGGACCTTCTTTTTCGGAAACTTCCAAGTGCGGGGAGGAGCCGCCGCCGCCAGCCACCACACCGGAGAGTGTCACCTCGTGTTCATAGCTATCATGTTGTTTGTTGCCAAGCTGTGGTATTCGTGGTATTAAATGTCCGTCTGCGGCCACCGCTCACTGTAAGGACACGCTCTGCTCTGCTCTGACCTTAAGGCCGAACATGTGCGCGCCGCCCCATTATCACAGCGGTGCGCACATGTACGGGTAGTTGTTTACTCGGACGCTGGACGCAGGACGTCGCCTCGCGTGGCAGCGCAATTGAGAAATTGTTACGGCCCCACCCACACCCACAGCCCCAGGCCGCAAGCCCAGCTGATGGCACGGCCGGACGGACATTCATTCAGAGCGAAACACAAAGGACTCTTCGGCTGTCCTTTCATTCTCTACTTGGGACTCGGCTGTGGCTTCGGGTTAAGATTCGGCCCGGAGTGAGTGAGATGAGAGCGAGGCTTCACACACAAATGCGCACTCGCGCTCTTAGCTGAAATGGTGTGCGTTACACTGGCGGCCATAATTGATTATGATGATGGAAAGATGAAATCAGAAAGTCATTTGATCATCGAAAGCTGTAGGGCTCTAGAGCTGTAGAGGTCCTAGACCTAGGCAATTGTATCTTATATCTGATGAGATTGAGAACAAAGTTGAAGAAGCATTTACAGTATAGTACAGCATCGGGAAAGCTCTCCCAATGTGACCTGGCCAGCAGTGTGCTAAGGACATGTGCACTTTCACTGCCACCCACACACGCCACGCTCTCGATTTCACTCTGACAACCACACAAACACACAAGAATGTGCTTTTGTGTTTTGTGTGACTTTGCTTTTGCATTTGGCCCGTCCTTTGCGACTTTGCCTGTCCCTATCGATTTTCAGCGAAATTTCACAGGCTCACGGCGCACGTCAGTGCCATGCGAAAGCGAAGTTTCACTTGTCGCGCTGAGTTCGTTCGTGTCGCAGCAGCAGCAGCAGCAGTAGCAGAAGCACTAGCGAGTGCCGTTATACCGTTTACCGTTCGTTCGTTACATAAAGAAGAGATTCCAATAGAAAGTTTAAGTGCGCTGCTGTCTGACGGCATAGATCAGTGAAAGTTTCCAGGAATAACCAAATCAGCACATTGTGATAAGCAGTACGAGCGCGACCCCTACCCCCCCCTCATACAGAATCGAATCCAATTTCAATGTAATAAGTCGGAAATTGAGTGTATCCTCTCACTCTGCTCTCTCTCTTTGGAGAGTGAAGTATCTGGCATCTGGCTGCGAAAACGCAGCACGCTGCTAAACGTGCCGTAACACGGGCGTTGAAAAAAGTTTCAGGTAGCAGCAGCCACAACGGCAGCCGGAGCGGAGAGCAGAGAGCAGGAAGAATGAAATGTAATAGAGGTCAAAAGAAGCATTGATTTAACGTGTGCACTTCCACCCCCCACCCCCCCTATTCAAAATCTCCCACTCTTTCCCTCTTCACAGTTCAGTTCACCTCTATTTCGCCTTCTTCTTGAAGTTCTCCTCCTGTTCTCCCTCTCTATCCAACTGTCTTGGGTGCGTGCTCTGTTTTTCGGGACACGACTGTTGTTAATAGTGTGCGTTTGTTTTCCCGAACATGTGCGTGTGTGTTTGTGCGTGTGTTTCATTATTAATTTGTTTAAACTTTAAAGCTTGCCATTCAATACACACACTCTCACGTACAGTGCGGCGCCCTTATATTAGCGTGTGTGTGTGTGTGTGTGTATGTGCGAAAATGTTGATGACGAACCCACTTACGTCTATCGCAAACCCACAAAACCACCACAAACAGCCGCAGCAGCTGAAAAAAAATCGCATGTAACACACGAACACACACACAGCCTGATACACACACACACGTACAGTTCAATATCCAATATGAAACCAAGCATAATTACATAATCAAATAAAGGAACGACTTGCAAAAAAGACAAAACAAAAGCAAAGCCCAAAAGAAATAAACAAAAAAGCACGAGGCTCAATAAACAAAACCAAAACCAAAAACAGAATGTTAAACCAAAAAAAAGAATGCAATGAAACGAAAATCAACGTAACGTACAGAATTATTTAATCAACGCCAGAAGGCCCCTGAAACGTCTCAAACAAAAGGGAAAACGACACCAAAAAACAATGGAAAGAGGAGAAAACTACGTATAGAAAGTAATAATAGAGAACCAATGTACCTGCAACAATGAAATTGAGCAAATCTTAAACAACAAACCCAAATACAAAAGAAATCACCAGGATAAAGATTACTTTTAAAAATATACAAAGACACTCGCTATATACCAAAGTGCTATAGTACATATACTCGTAATCGATAGGCAATACATTACATTATATGATATATATAAACGCTACCCACAAACTACTCATTTAAACCGTAGTTCGTTGACGTTTGTTCACTGCTGGGAGGATAACGATACCGATAAGGATAAGGATAGCGATAGAAAGTACCCCCCCCAATCAATCGTTGGATTGGATCGTAGAGTAATGGAACTAACCTCGTAGTTTGTAGAGAGACGTGCGTCTCCGCAAGTAGGAAACAAATCAAATAATTGTAGCCGCAACATTAACGCACTTAACGACTAACTAAAACTACCAAGTAGTTGCCTCTCTTATACAATATATATAATATATACACCTAAAAAGATATATACAAGATACCTAGCAGTAGCCGAACATATACGCCAATCTATATATCTACCTATATGGATTTTATTTTTATAATGTCGCTCGGGTGAGCATCCTCCGAACTACTCCCACTCCCAGGCACAGTCACAGTCACAGCCCCAGACCTCGACCTAGGCCTTTAAAATTGCATCTGAATAAGTAACGAGGTCGATTAATGCATTAATTGGGTGGCGAAGGACACCACACCGCCACGCCACGCCAGGCCGCTCCAAGGAGAGACCACCCGGTCCGGTCCTTGCCCCCGCCCAGCCGCATCCTTTCTCGCTCGCGTGTCGCTTGTGCTAGTATAGTATCCAAGGAAAGATACGTGCACACAGACACACATACACACACACACATACAAAATATATATAAGCAAAACTACCTTTGCTTTGGGTTTCCTGTGTGGCGCCTGCCTTGACGTAACTTTGGCCGTACAGCTGTAGAGGAGGGAGTAGCACCGAAACGCCTTAACCTGAGTCACTTCCATCGCCCCACAGAGCGACCGCAACGCCAGAAAGCCAAACCTTGCCCGCTGTGCGTTCATTAAACTTTCATGACCAAACATTAAATTGCAAAGAGCAAAAGGAAGTAGAAGTGGAAGTGGAAGAGGAAGAGGAGATAAGAGGAGGAACCCCCATTACCATTCCATAGCATACATTTCGGAGTACGGAAACAGCCAAAGTGACAACGCTCATCAACCCCGGCTCTGTTGTTGTTTGTTTGTGATAAATTATTCACCGATCCGGATCCGGATCTCGATCCCGCCCACCCAATTCGGCCCAGCCCTTCTTGTTCTTCGGCCCCAGTTCCAGTTCCAGCTCCAGCTCCAGTTCCAGCCCCACCATCACCTTATACACCACCAAAAAAACAACAATAACGATACCGTAGAGGGAAAACGACATTTATAATCCAAAGTACAAACGAATAACCCCAAACAACGCTGCAACTCAAACTAAACTATAAATAGCAACATATGGTATTATTATACATACAAACCCAGCAGATATACCCAATAGACACATAAACTCGAGCAAACACCCGCATAACGAATGACGAAACGAATCGAATCGAAGCGAAGCGATACGTGTACAACCGAAAGCAATACAAGCAAGTGCTGTTAACTATTTTAGGAGCTACCTTTTAGACATTCAACCTACGTTACTTAACACCCAAGAACCCACCAACAAACCGAACCCCAAACCACAAACCCCAATCCCCGGAAGGAGGACGAGAAGCAGCAGGCAGTACATAATACAGTGAGAGTGAAACAGATAGAGTAACACAACGAAAAGCAATTTATTTCCACGTTGGACCTGTGTTAGTTAATACCAAAAATCGAAACGAAAGTTGCACCCACACTCCACACACACACCCCAAAAACACACTTACACACACATACCAACATATATACCTACAACAACAACAACATGCCCATCACAGGGTTAAGAATTGCATCAGTCATCGCGGGGCGTCCATTATAGAGCGGAGTACCCCCAATAAGAAGCACCAACAAGAGCCACCACATCAGGAGTTTAACGGTAACTGTTACGGATAAAGGACGGCGGATAACGGGTAAAAGTCGAAAGTGGCGAGAGAAGCGAAACTTCACCGTTACTCGATGTGGTGCTAGTGGTGGCGACGTGACGGCGGCGGTGGTGACAGAAAATGCACGTGAAACACACTCAGCGCCGAGTCAGCGGTCCTGGAGCATTCGGAACCTTTACCAACGATCAACGGTATGAGAAAACCATTATATAAACGTATTCACTCTATGTCTGTGTCCTTTGTACCGTTTTTGTGCACGATCAATGTACAGTTGTGTGAGTGCGAGCATTGGGTGACGGTGATGGTGACATGACTCGTGATTAGGATCGAATGATCCACCTCCAAGTGCCCACCCTGTGCCCACACTCGCACACCATTAAACATCAATTTTGATGAGATGAATGTAATTCTGTTTCAGTTCTTGTGTTGTTTGTTTCGTTTCGTTTTGTTCGTTTTTGTTCTTGTTATCGATGGTGTCATTGTTCGTTTGTCTCTTCAGTTACCCTGTTATTGTTGTAAATGTTGTTGCTGCTGCTATTGTTGTTGTTGTTGTTACTGTACACGTTCATCTGTGTTTGTGTGTGTGTGTGTGTGTGTGTGGGAGTGTGTGAATGAGAATATATAACTCGGTCGGGCAATGCCCAAGTGTTCCACTGGCATCCATTAAGACCCCGATTCCTTTGACCGGCTAAAAGAGCACATTCACATGTCATGCCTTGGTCAGAGTCAGAGGACCACAGGAGGCCCCACATCATCCGTCACTCTAGTCAATGCAATTACAAAAACTAGATTAAAAGCCCAGCCAACAATAGCAGCAACAATGGATTGCCAGCCAGCACATAGAGTGCCTCATGTCCACACACGGTCCGCCTCCTCCTCCCGTTCCACACACAATGGAATGCTGAAAAATAGTGTCAAAGCACTTTCGTTGCATACAGCCAGGCGCCACTGTACTGTACGTGCAATTGCAATTGTGTTTTTCTCTCTCTCTCTCTCTCTCTCTTTCTGTCTCTCTGTGTGTGTTTGTGTGCATGGGCATTCAGTGGAAGCTTTGCTTTTAGTTCAATGAAATGATTAAACCACTGACCGATTTTCGGCTGCTGTTTTGTTTATTTGTGTGTGTGTGTGGGTGTGTCTGTTTTGTGTGATGTTTGTATGTACATACATATGTATGTATCGATAAGCGCTTGCTGACTTTGTTGTTGTAGCTGCTTTAACACAGCTTATTCACATGGACACGACAAAAACACACACTCACGCACATACTGAAACCAGCAGAGAGGCAGATAGCCGTTCTTTGAATACTCTTTCAGAGATTGGGTGTCATATTTGCAATGCAGAGCAGAAAAATACTCTTACACCATAAGGGGAATTTGTACATATATGTATATATATACTTGATATATCATGTCCGTCTATCTGTTGCAACCAATTCGGAAGACCGTGTTACATATAAGTAAAAAGGTTTTTTAAGTTTTTCCAAGAGTAGCAAAAGGTTCGGCGCCCCAAGATGTGCTGCCGTTATTGCTGTTCCTTTCGATGTGCCAAAGGAAGCCAGATATTTCCAATTCAACTACTTTACTTACACACATACATAGTATATGCATACATACATATGTAGTTCCAAACACAAACACAGACATGCACAGAATAAGGACTTTTGTTTCTTATCCCATCAACTAATCTCATTTTAGTTATTTGTTTCGCTCAGTTGGTTTTTGTCTTCGGTTTGTTTCCTTCGTTTTAATTTGCATTCGTGAATAACTGGGATTTATTTTGTGTCACTGTTGTTATTGTTGTTTTACAGAAAACTTTGCTTAAAAGTACAAAAAGTTGAGCCATAAAGTAAGCATTAACAGAAAAGAAAACAAAAAAACAAAAAACAACCAAAAAAACAAGAATCCGAACCCGAACCCGCACGAACAGAAGCGAAATCAGATCAAACAAAAATTTCGACAGCTGCTTTGACATCATCAGCGAAGGTACCGCCGAAAAAAGTTCTGAATATACCTCCCCCCTCTCTCTCTCTCTCTCTCTATTTGACTCTCAGTCACTGCTATTCTCCTTCTCTCTATAAATATGCATAAATTGTAGTTTCTATATGGTACTTCTTCTCTAATACTAATACTAATAAGTACAACTTCTACTACTACTAATACTACTGCTACTTAATACCAATACAATTACAATTACAACTGCAACACAGAATAAGATACACTTTTTAATGCTATTAAAATTTGCTGCTCGTTCCTTACCCCTCTCCCCACCCCCCACCACACTCGCCCTGCAAGTCGCCCTGCAAGCCCTCAACAATTTCTTGTTGCAAGTAAAAGTAAACTCATTAGCTTTGATGCACTTTGCTCCCCTCCCATCCCTCGCCAAGCAGAGTCAAGCTGTACCAATGTAGAACTAAACCAACTCCGACTTTCGAATGCATCGCTTAATGACTTATAACAACTGCCTGCCTGCTTAAGTTTTAGACCTCCCTTCACACCCAGACCTGTACCTCATAGCCATTGTATTATTCCTTGCTGTAGCCGTATAAATCGAATCGAACTTTTTTCCAAATTTCATTTTGGAATCGCATGACAAGTGGTTATGATGTAGCATTTATTTGTTTGTTGTCTGATGATTCTCGATATAACAAAAAAGGTTTATTAATTGCACTGCTGTTTGTATAATTAATGGATTATATTGTTACGATTCTGGTTGGCCAAAAATTATTTTGACTCACATCGAGTATTGTGTGTCATTTGGCTGTCTAGCCGGAAATCTTTTCAAGTTGCAAATGAATTGATTGCCAGATTGGTGGTTTGGTTTATATGAATAACATTGGATGACCTGTTTGAACACTCAAACATGGCTAAAACCAGACAGAACTGATTCACAAAGGTCGTTTGAAAATCGTTTTGATTGAAGGTACAACATTTTGGTATACAAACTGAGATACAAAACATTTCCACGACCATAGCTTGGTACAAAATTATTATAACTAGAGTCTTATCTTAGTTTTTGGGATACCAACTTAATCCACTTGCCTTAAATGCCGTTGTTTAAATTATCTAAATAATAAATAAAACACTTAATGGGTATTTTAATGTATCCTCAATTGCCTTGCCCACCCCCCAGCCACCTTTTCAGCCGATACATTTTCAAACAACAATCACAGATAAATGTAGATTTGTGCAAATAAGCACCACCCGTGACCCACCACGCCCCGCAGCTTTTCTAGCTTGGCAGCATTGTAAACATTGGAGCACTAAAAATGGAAATATTCGTAATTTGTTTACAACGAAATGTGTTTCGAGTGGTGGCATGTTTGGTAATTTGCTTTCAATTTTGTTTGAATTTTGCCTGCAAAAAAGCTTCCAGCCAGCTCATGCGCCATTAAATATTGCATTGCATATCGAACCATTTACCTAAATATTTGCCAAAATCCATTTAAAAATAGTTCTCCCCACATACATAGGTAATATGTTCACGAACAGAAAATCATT
The DNA here is from genome assembly GCA_035043285.1 of Drosophila subsilvestris. Lineage (NCBI taxonomy): Eukaryota > Metazoa > Arthropoda > Insecta > Diptera > Drosophilidae > Drosophila > Drosophila subsilvestris. The sequence continues at coordinate 1,048,357 of JAWNNB010001795.1, forward strand.
TAAAACTAAATCGACTATGAGTAATTGAAGCGAAGCAATTTGAGTTGCACATGTACATTTATACAAAGTTATAGCCTATATATGACACATATGTACACATACATATGTGTGTGTATATTTGTAGATCCCCCCATTTGGGGGCTTACAGCTTCCACTGATTCAAGATCGATTAACGAAGTGGAATGCAGGCAGCGAGGCAGGCCTGCTCAATTAGCAACTTACGCTTAATGCCTTCAATTGGCTTTTGAATTATTAATTGATGCATACTCGTGTGTGTGTGTCGAGGGGAGCGGACAGCCCAGCCTACTCGGCAGCACGTGCTCCACTAATCCCCCAACCCAAGCCGCTGTCAGAGCACTCCAATGCACCAAAGTTGACATTGGACAAGCAGCCACTAAGGCTGTGGCTGAGTCAGAGCCTCGAGGGGGTGGGCTGCCCTTGCCGCAGAGTCCCATACAATTACCCAACAAGGTTGTCTTATTTGTTTGCTCAGCCCCCGAAAACTGGACTTGGGGACTCGGACACCCGTTTCTTGGCGAAGAGAAGAGAGGGACCATATATACTTTTTGACTGCAGCACTTGACAGGTGGCAAACACTCGAAACCAAATGAAAAAAGCCATCAGATCAACGAGGGAGAGGCAGCAGAGATTGCCTGCCTTCTTGACTATCCACAGATTTCATCTCTGCCTGCTCTCAGAGCTGGAATTCCCCGGGGGCCGTCGATGCTTTCGCTCTGATTGGGCTGGTAACCGAAATGGACTTTCGGCCAGATTAGGTCTTCAGATAGATACACACACACACACACACGTATCTGCTGAGCTGTCTATCTGTGAAGTGGCCCACTCATCGGGGGTCCGCATTGGCGTGCAAATATTTGACATACTCGTATTTACTTTTGCTTACAGAAATGCCAGCTCCAATTCCGATTCCTATTTCGATTCCGATTCAAATGCAAATCCAAATTCAGATAATTGCGCCCATGGCGTGAGGGCGAGCACCTAATTGACTGAAATTGATTTCACTCGATTCTGTCGGGGGGTGGGGTGGTATGGGGAGGATGAGGATTACGTGTATATATATATGTAAATATGTATTTGCTTTACAACATTTGCCCTGCCCGCACCCATTCGTTTTTGGCACATGCTCTGCCATTGGGGGTGGCTGCTTGACTAGGGCCCAGTGCCGAATCTGTGTGTTCAGAACCATCGCGTAGTGCTCGAGGCACACACAAACACACACACACACACACACACGCTTCAATTGTTTTCCTTTTGTTCGGGTCTGCTGTAGGGGGGTGGGGGGTTAGTTCTGCTTAGTTCTGTCAACAATAGTTTTCCTCACGTTTCATCGCATTGATTGCCCCCCAAGGCACAGTGGGCCAAATCCGTTTCACAGCGCAACAAACTCTCTTTGAATGGTTTTAGTTGGCGCAGCTTCCCGCTTTGTGCCACTGTAGTCGCTTTCTGCTCCCACGCTTTATCAGTGGAGGGGTCTGGGTCGGGCTGCCTGACGCAGCCTTATCTTATCGCATTCGCATTCGCTAGCTTTTAGGCCAAATTTGATTTAGAGTACTTCCGCCCGCCCGGCCACTCCACTGTTCAGTTCCATTTGGGCACGCGCCCATATACATATCTATCTTTTTCCCGGTATCGGCTGAATCTGCATCTGCATCCTCGCTTGTATCTATGCATCTATGCATTTGTTTGCTATTTGTATCTTTGTATCTGCTTGTGCGAGCGAACGTATTGCCTATTGGCCTGACTTGGCATGCGTGCTGCTGTACATTAATTTAGTTGAATTTTTCGCGCGATCAAAAACCAGATGAGCATGTCAACCATTGTTATATAGATGTCTCTATAAATTGTATCACACATCGCGGTCACAGTGGTCCCTCGATGTCTAGACCCAGTGGCACTGACCACAAGTCGGAGCACTCGCTCGGATCGAGTGTCCACTGCATGATGAACTCACACACACACACACACACACACAGACTCGTTGGGGGGAATTCGATCCTCCTCCGAGTCCGCCTCCTCTCATGTTGCACAATCAATATCTATAATTAACAATTTTCTTTGTTTGTCTGTCGCGGTTTTCCACACTGTTTCCTGCTCACTTAGCGTAGCCACTCACTGCCTCTGCCTCTGTCCATACCCCGTGTCCAGCACAACCCCCCCCACCGCCACCCAATGCTGCACATATCTGCCAATTTGAAATAGATAAATTTGAGTGTTTTGCGGCAACTCTTGCCATTCGTTCCAGCATCATTTACCCGTTCTCATTCTTGTCTCCTCTTTCTTTTTGCGCCTCTCCTGCCGCCGCTGCCACCAACCTCGGATGATGCTGCTCTGACTCTAGTGCTAGCCGCGACAACTTGTTCCCCGACGACCATCAGCAGCAGCAGCAACAGCAGCAGCCTCCGCAGCGCCACTCACACTCGCACCAGCACTTGGTGCCGCAGTCTCTGAGCAGTCGCAGCCACGGCCAGGCGTCATCCGGATCCGGGCCAGCGGGGGATGAGCAGCATCGCCATCGCAGCAGCAGCAGCCGGCTATCGAGCGGCATCTCGAAGCAGAACTCCAGCGACAGCCGCAGTGGACTGCGCATCCTCGACAGCCACAGTCCGGTCAGCTGCGGCACGCACAGCGTGAGCAGCACTGGCGGCCACTCGGCGCTCTACGATGCCTGCCACGAGTACACGCGCAGCTTGAGTGCAGCTCCAACAGGCGAAACAAGATCGGGATCAGGAGCTGGAGCGGGCATATCGTTGCTGAAGGGCCACTACAGTGACCAGCAGCTAGCGCAGCCAGAGCCGGACCCGGAGCGAGATAGAGATCGTGACAGGGATCGTGATAGAGATAGAGAGCGGGAGAGACGCCATCTGACCAATCTCAATCTCAACCTGAACAGCGAGTACGACTACAGCGGCAGCGACAAGCAGCAGCTGGTGGACGAGACGTACATCTTCAAGTGCATCGCCAACAGTCCGTCGTTTCTGCGCACCAACAAGATCAAGGAGCAGTCCAAGAAGCTGCGCAACCTCTCGCTGAAGACGCGCACGGCCAAGAAGAAGGGCCAGATCATCTCCAAGTCGAACGCGGTGTCGGACAACTCGCTGCATCCGGGCGACAAGTACCTCAACTTGTATCTGGTGGAGAAGAAGCACTCGCTACAGCCGCAGGCGACATCCACATCAGCGTCCACATCCACGCCCAATCCCCACTCAGCATCAGCCCCGGCCAGCTCATCCTCATCTTCCACGGCGACAGCTGCGCGTTCGCAGCAGTCCCAACAGCTTCCAGCCCTATCCGCGGTTGCCGCACGCCAGCAGCAGCTGCTCCTCAACGGATCCCTGAAGAGCAAGACGAAGACCTTCCCGGCGTACAGGGCGTCCGTGAAGAGCGAGAGCGAGTATCGCGGGAGTGGCAGCAACACCATTCCGACGACGGGCAAGAGTCCGCCGGTGCCGCACTCGCTGGCGGCCAAGATAAGCAGCGGCAAGAACTGCAATCTGCTGCAGAGCGCCGGCAACAAGCAGCTCAGCGTCAGCAGCAACTCATGCCACAAGCTGCATGCCCAAGGACACGGACAGGGACACGGACACGGCCAATACGCGGGAGCACAAGCACACCATCTGGCCTCATCGCCCAAGAGCTCGGTGTCGAGCAACGGACACCTGAACAAGTACTGCCTGACAGACCTCACGCGCCGCAAGGCAGAGTTCAATCGCCAGCTGAGCGCCCCCACAGACTACACGCACCACTCCTCCAGCAACGGGTCCCAGCAGGAGGGCTCCTCCGAGGCGGCCAATGAGGCTGTGGGCGAGTCGACCATCACTGTAGCCAGTGCGGGAGTGCTGGGAAACGGCGCCGGCCACGGCTATCCCTACATCCATCAGGCCTCGGCCACTGCGCCGGCCAACCTCAAGGCGTCGCTGCAGCTGCACAACTTCGGTGTCCACCATCCGTACCCGTATCCGTCGCGTCCCACGTCCACTTCGTGCACGAACAGCTTCAACCGCCGCCACATACGACGGCACAAGAGCAAGCTCGGCGACCGGTGAGTACTGTAGTACCTGTATCTGTACCTGTATCTGTAATGCCCTGCCCCGTAGTTAAGAGAGTGACAGATCCATTACAAGTGAACAAATTACGCATGCAAAGCGCTGCCAGAGCCGCGAGACGACTGTCTCTTACCGGTTTTTTTTGTTTAACTGTGACGTTTGAGGTGCTTGTGGTGGCTGGCTTATCGCAGGTATTTGCATAATGCCATCTCTGCCCGGGTTTGGGTCTGGTCTGGGTACGGCTCGTGTTGTCTCTGTAGCTTTGGTCACGGCTCAGTCCGAGCAGTGAACTTTATTCGATCGGCGAACAACCCGCACCAAGGATTTTCTTATCTGTGAGTTATCGATCAGCCATCGATATTAGTCGAGTATCATTGCTGGCAAATGGGCGGGAAACGGAAAAATTTGCCCTTTGTTTTTTTGTAAGCGATTCGGAAAACTAGCTTCATTATCATACCGAATCGATTCGGCCCGGCAACTGGCAACTGGCTGGAGAGTAAACAGCAGAGTCGATAACTTTTGATATTTATTGCACCAGTTCTCCAACGAAAGAAAGAGACAGCGAGAGAGGGAGAGAGGCGAGAGAGAACGACGCGACCAAGACCCAGACCCAGACCTAGCGTCTGGCTACGCTTCCTTCTTGCCCCATTCCCGCCTCGCGACCAGACAGATCGCCGAGCAAAGCAAAGCAGAACAGAACGGAGTGGAGCGGAGCGCATACATTTGCATACAAATCTAAACGAAATTCTCGCATGGAATCGAATCGAATCGGATAAGAACGGATCGGCGGATCGGCTGTTTGTTTATGTTCCGTTTTTGAATAGTTTGCGGATCGTTCTGTTTCGTGTGCCTGTGTGCTTTTATTGGCATCAATTTCTGCGAAGAATGGCAGCGAATTACAGACCCGGGGTCCAGCCATAATTTGCGTCGCCGCTCGTCGCGTCGCGAAATCAATTAAAAAGCAACACAAATTCTTTATTTATTTATTGTGCAACAGCGCCGCGAGGTTCAGAACAGGTTATCAAGTCGTCGTCGACGCAGCAGCAGCAGCAACAGCAGCAACTGCCGCAGCATCCAGCATCGGCATCAGCTTAATAAATTCTGAAACAGGCACAGCCCCAGCTTCAGACGTAGACGAAACAAAACACAAAAAAACAGAAAAACAATAAACAGAAAAACTATAAACAGTAACAGTAAAAAGCAACGGGAAATCAGAAGAGAAGAAACTATCGTCAAGTGCACAAGCCTGGTGTCAATCTCTCAATTATCTCTCATTTAATTAGGCAATTGCCAGCCAATTTCGGTATTTCTGCTCTGCTCTCGGAAACGACTGCATCATATCCCGATCCGATCTGGATCGCCAGCAATTGATGTTCGAGGTAATACCCGTCGTACAAAACGAAAGCAAAGTGTCTCTGTCAGAGTCTTAGTCTCTCGTGATACGTAGCCGTACCTCCCGCGGCTTCTGGAGGACGCCCGAAGGCGGCTACGAAACGGCGCTCGCTCGGTCATTCGGAGTGTGGTGCTGCTCAGCGTTTGGTTTGCCGGCCAGCTGTAGCTGTAGCTGTGATCACTGTGCTCGGCCCGTGCCGTCGCTAGTCGCAGAAAGATTGCCGCTGTAACAACGTGGAGTACCCAGAGTATCCATGCTCGTGTACCCTGCTAGTCCCCGCCAATTCTAATACCCTATGTGTGAGTCGTTAAATCAGAGACAAAACATCTGCTGCGGCACGTTTCCAGTTGCCAAACAGAACAGCAGGAATAAAAAATAAAAAAAAATAAAAAATTCAGTGAAAACAAAAAACCAAAACACAGCAACAGCAACAGCACAGTGAAACCACAATTAAGAATCGTAACCAACAATTTATGTGTAATACAATATCTGGGAAATGTGAGAGCTCTTTCCGCGGTTCTCTACTGTTCGTTCTGTGGTCTGCTCTCCGAATCATAATAATAACTAATAAATTCATTACGGCGATGATTAAATTAAATCAGCTTCATTCATCAGGCTTAATTAAAATGAAACTTTCCCATTTCGAAATATAAAAATGACCATCAATTGACTGTGAAGAGGCGCAAAAAAAAAATAGCAACAACAAAAAATGTATATAAATAAGTACAAAAAAATGCCAATGTGAAATAATAATAGAAATACATACAAATGCGATTACGAGTCCGAAACCGAATACGAAATACGAATAACGAATAACCGTAACATTCATAGCCCCCGCCCGAGCAGAGTAACGTAACTGCACGCGTCTCCGTCTCCTAACAATAGATCCGCGCTGAATACCACGCGATTTGTCGTTCAGTTTCCCTCCCCCCCAATGCTGAAGCGACGGTGAGCTGCTGTGCTCCAAAAAAACAAAAAAAAACGCAAGCAAGCAAGCAAACAACATTTCCGCAGCGTAGTGCGGGGTGCGGTGTGGAGTGGCGGTTGCCGGAAAACCTTGGCAATCAGCATCGAATGCGCAAGGTGAGAGGAGCAGCCCAGACCAGACCAAACGAGACGGCGCACTCTCTGTCGCACTCCTCCTCCTCTTCGCTGCTAAAGCTTGCAACGTGCGTGTGGCATAATTAAAAACGACAAGAAAAATAACCGACGTGCTAACCTACCCCACCCCAAACCACCTTGACATCCCGCGTGGAGCGTGGAGCATACTTTCACTTTATCGGGGAGCCGACCTTATGGCATCACTTGTAACGGAATACTTTCAGGAAGTGATTTCAGGGCTTTGATTATGTTTTATGATACTGAGAATTGAATGTTTGGAATTAACATTGATCGGGGAGAGGTCTAAGAAACCCGATTAGAAGTGTTTTAAATTGCAATTAGTGGAATCCGATTAGCAGCAATGTAGTAAAACTCCACAAAGTATTTGTAAATACTCGTATCGGATGTCTTTTCCTCGTATTTTGAGAGTTCTGTTTAGACAGAATTCCAGCTACATAAAATGAAATCTGAGGAGCACTTATACTCTGGTCGGCATGTCGACCATATGTCGCACTTAATGCATACATATGTGTGTACATATGTACATATGTTGAGGACATATGATATGTGTTTTATCCCATTGTAACAATGTTTCCTTTTTGCAGTGTGCTGAGCGGCGATAGTGAGGAATCAGTGCGCTGCTCATATTGCTCCGTCTTGAATGTGAATGAGAACGACTTGCGCATTTCGTTTGAGAACACCTGCACAGACTCGCTGGTCACCGCTTTCGATGATGAGGCACTGCTAATATGCGACCAAGGAACCGAAATGGCAAGAGCAAAGGTTTTATATGTACTATTTGCACGGGACAGATCACACCCACTCCCACACACTCACACTCAGACAATAACAACGACAGCGACTCAGGCAAATGTAGAAAGAGATGCTGAATATTTTAATTAATTGGCGTTCTGCTTTATTTCGCATCCACAGGTACACTTTGATGACGTGTCGTTGTACGGCACTCCGAAAGAGGAGCCGATGCCGAACATACCGATCGTGTCGGAAAAAGTCTCTGCGAATTTCCTAAAAAGTCAATTGCAATCATGGTTCCAGCCGACGGACAATCGTCTGGCCATGAAACTGTTTGGCAGCCGCAAGGCATTGGTCAAGGAGCGCATACGTCAGAAAACTTCCGGTCATTGGGTCATACACCCGTGCAGTTCATTCAGGTGAGTGTGGCTCGATGGACGAGTGAATATGTTCGATATTGATGATGATGGTTGAAATTATCCTTTCGTTTGCTAATCTGATTGACAGGTTTTACTGGGACCTTTGCATGCTTTTATTATTAGTAGCAAATCTTATTATCCTGCCAGTCGCAATATCATTCTTCAACGATGATCTGAGCACACGATGGATTGCCTTCAACTGCCTAAGTGATACTATTTTTTTAATAGATATTGTAGTCAATTTTAGAACAGGTAATGCACATAATCCACTTACGAATCAACCTACATATGTATCTACCCACCTATCTACATATGTATGTTTGTATGTATGTAAATAATCCTCCCCCGGACACCGCCGGACTGGCTCAAGCCTCGAGCCCGTGCCCGAGCGGTTGTGGTTGTGGTTCCTTCTGTTCTGTTCTTAACTTTGATGTGATCTCTCGCCCAAAAATGTTTTTTTAGGAATTATGCAACAAGACAACGCTGAACAAGTAATATTGGATCCAAAGCTTATAGCTAAACACTATTTAAGAACTTGGTTTTTTCTCGATTTGATTTCGTCGATACCGCTAGATTATATATTTTTAATTTTCAATCAAGTAAGTCCATGTATTTTGAGAAGCAGTACGCAACACATTGATTAAGATTATGAAATTGCAGGATTTCTCTGATTCTTTTCAAATTTTGCATGCCGGACGAGCACTGCGCATCCTGCGCCTAGCTAAACTACTCTCCCTCGTCCGCCTGCTCCGGCTGTCCCGCCTCGTGCGCTACGTATCCCAATGGGAGGAGGTCTATGTGAGTACTCACGGCTACATTTTGCCAACGTTCCCTGAAACGTTACTCGCTATCGTTTCTTTTCAATTCTTTCGGTTTGCATAATGTACGTTCAAGTACACGTACGAATGATATTTCTTTACCCTTACCCAACTTTCTTGATTTCCTTTTTGTAATGTCTCTACAATATTACAATTGTACGATATTACATATCATAATGCGCATTGTGCATAACATATTTATGTACGAGAGTATCTCTGATTCCTGAGTTTTGTCATTCACATTTTAGTTTCGCTTTTGAGTTGGAGTTTTAGTTTCAGTTTCCGTTTCCGTTTCAGTATCCTTTTTCGTTTGCGATCCAATTCACGACCGTAAGATCAGCATACTCGCAAATACTACTCGTTCGTTCGTTCGTTCGTTCACTCGCCCACACCACAACAGATTTCGATTTCGAGGATCTAGGATATAGGATCTGTGTATGTACATAGGTTCTTAGCAGTGACTGCAGTTAGGCTTAGCACAGATGTCAGGGGTCGATCGATGGTCAGGGGACTTAGGACTATTCCACGAAGTGCTCACTTTTCTTTGTCAAATGAATATACAAATATGCCACACACATGCGTGCATCCATCCATTCATCCGCATGTATATTGTATCCACATGTGTGGGGCCGTAAAGAAATGTTCAAACTACTATATGTACCACTATTTTCGTTGAGTTGTTATCTGGAAAAACTCTGTCTCTTTGATTTCCGTTTAAAACCTTATGCGTTCGATTACCAAATGCGTTTTATTTACCAAGTAATATGATACTATTTTTCTCGTACCGTACCTCCTAACCGTAATACATGCCGTTTATGTGTCTATTAAGCCGAACGAACATAGAACCAAACCAACCAGACAACCAAGCTGTACCATAAGCCAACTCAATTTGTATATTATACAATTGTGTATCCACTCCCCCAACTCCACCCACCCACGATGTTTGTTTCGTTTCGTGTTTCGTGTGCGTCTGCTGCGCTTCGAGTCCCAGACCAGAGCCATCCAAAAAATCCCCCCCTAGGCCAAATACTGCAAGAACAAACATATCCTATCTAAGACACATAACAGACAAACACACACACACACACATAAAAAGCATAAATAAAGAAAAGTCTTAAACAAACCCACAGACACAGACACACACACACAAAAATCGAACCGAATCGAATCAAATCAAATCAAATAATTTATTCTTTGACCATCTAACGCGCTCTAAGCCAAGCTTGAGGACTTCACGGGAAGATCCCTTTGCTTTCTTTCCACATTTCTTCTGTTGAGTCTTCGATTTACCGCTTCTGTTGATCTGATATTCGATTTTCTGTTCATTTCTTGCTGACTTTGAAGCACTCAAACCAATTCTTCATTGCACTTTTGTACAACTTCTTTGAATCTAAAGGACATCTCCGGCACTCTCAGGTGTTTAAGGAATGCCTTTGAATCTTTCTCTCTCTCTCTCTCTCTTAACCCTCTCTCCTGTCTCCCCTTCCTATCGAAAATAGTCCCAATAATCCCAATCCGAAATCCAAACCCCACCCATCACACCTCACTCCGTTTTGAGATACGTACAACAACAGTTTCTTAAAGGATATATAAGCCACATACCTTATGATTTATGTTTATTTTGTTTTTGAACCGCTCAACGGAAGCGATGAAAAGAAATGAATACCAAAAAAAGAATCCAACAAAGAATTGCCAAATGAATATGAAATGAAAATGAAAACGAAAATCAAAATCAGATTAAGAATCCCAGTAAAGAGATCAAAAATGAAATAAAAATAAACTATACAAAATCCAATAAGCTGAATCAGGGCCTAAAATACCTGTGTATATATATGGTTTTAGATTCTGCAGAATCTACAGAAAAAAGTGCTGATCGCAGAGGGAGAATGAACAGAAAAGACAAAGATGGCTTGACAAAAAGCAACCTAATTCTCAAGGTAAACCATCCAATAAAAATAACAAACAAAAATCAACAAAAAACACAACTTCAATATACATTCGTTGATAAACAAACCAAAACAAAAAAAACAACAAAAAAAAATACCTTGATTGATTCAAATTATAATTATTGTATTAACCGGCGCAACATGACTCACCTTTGAGGACTGTTTGAGCCAAAATTCAGTTTTAGTGCATCATTTCGTTCGATTGTTCGTTCGTTCGATTGTTCGTTGATCATGTTTGCTTGATTTTATCGTAATGTTCGTTCGTTCGTACGTTCTGTAAATTTTCTGAGACTGCCTTTTTATACACACATTGATTGATTAATATTGACATAGTACCTACATATTCTCTGTTTCTCATTTGATGCATAACAAAAATAGCAAAACAAAAAAGAAAACCAGCAAAAACAAAGAGGAGAAATGCATTAGTCAATAAAGTCTTCGGATATGAAATCGAAGCTCTTTCACGCTCTTCACACGTTTTGGGGAAACAATTTCTCACCTGAGGAAACATTAGATAACATATCGTAGATTTTGATTCCATGCATGGGCATGACTGAAAGTCCTTTCGTACTGCTGTATCTTATGCTCCGAACCACAGATTAGCTGGGTTACACGTACATACATATATTCTAGTCTATTCTAGCGATGTGAAGAGCCTGAAAATGTGACAGATCTCAGCAGAAATCAATCTACAGTGCAGATCAATGCTATTTTGTGTATATAAATATATCCATTGAAGTAGAGGAGCAGCCGCATCAGCTGATCTGTTGATCGCACTGTAAAAATGCCTATAAACTGCACCATTAGAGAGTTGTTTTTGTTGCTGCTGCTCCGCTTCTGCCAGGAGCTTATTCTTAGCCGACAACGCTGCACCGCAATGCCACATTCCGGATTGGATTCCAATGCCCAGGGTTCAGACATCACAGAAAAAACACACACACACACACGAAATAGTCAATCGATGTAGCGATAAATCTGCGACAGTTGTCGGGGTGTATGCTGATTGCCTGAGGCTGGCCTGGCCAACAGATCAACAGATCAATCAGATCGAACACGAACACTGTACTATATCTAGCAACGTAATACTCGTATTCTATAGCATACATTTGTGGGCCAATGCCGAAACGCTTTCTACATCCTAAGCCTATCGTATCTATCGTACTCAACCTAACCTCACCTTTGATCGACACTCTGCTCAATGCTTTCTGCTTTTGTTTGGCGCCATATTTGTGCTGCGCGCTTTCTTGCTCCCCCCATCTCTCTCTCTCTCTCTCTCTCTCTCTCTCTCTCTCTCTTTACCACACACACTCTCTCTATCTCTCTCTCTCTCAATTACTTTAATGTTTAAACAAACACAACTGAACTGCTACCGTTGCTACTGCTGCTGCTGCTTCTGTTTTTGGTTATGGTTTTTCTTTGGTTTATCCGCTTTGAGTTTTACCCCTTCGGTTGTGTTATCTCCTTTTCCCCCATTTCTTCCTGATTTTTGTTTCTGTTGTACAAAGGATATCAGCAAGAGCGCGTCGTAACGGTTTCTGTAAGTGTCGACACGCACATACACATACACACACACGCACACAGCAGCTGATTTCTTGAATGCAACTCTGTTCCTGCTCTCTTTCACTCTTCCTGTTTTTGCTCTCTCTCTCCTTATCGCTCTCTCTTGCTCTCTCCTTGTTATCATTTCGTTTGGTTATGTTCGTTTGAAATTTGTTGGTTTGTTCGTTTGTTTTTGTATACTCGTAAGAAAAACAACTACTTTTGTACAGAAATTACGTAGTTCAAATACTAACAACTGAGAAAGTCAGAGCCCCACAAGCGCTTTCATTGTAAAATACCAGTTTCAATTTCAATAATTTGAACGTTTGAACGGCTTTAGTGTTGAAAACAAGTACTACATACATACATACAAAAAAAACAAACTAAAATAATAATAAAAAAACAACAACAACAAAAACAAAAGTAAAGATGAGCACCTTGTACCATAATTTAGCAGCTGATTTTGCACTTATTTCGAAACGTAGAAATGGTTTGAATTTGAATTGAGTTTTGGATTGATTGCTCAGGCTGTACACTGTACACAGTACACAGTAAACAGTATACAGTATCGTACACTGGACACTGTTGCATTGCCTAACATTAGACTAATCTTATCTTATTTTACCCTATCAGATGTACTACTACAACTACTTTTATTGTATTGATAGCGAGTTTTCGTCTGCGTCTATGACTCTGCGTCAAAGCGTCCACCTCCTGCCTCTGCGACACTCCTGATCTGATCTGATCTGTGCTCTGCTACAATCCTCTCCTCTGATCTCTGAGGATCAGAGGGCAGAGCCGAGTCGAGTCGAGTCGGAAAGGGAAGTCCCAGTTACATGACATGGACCTATAGACTGCGTAAATTCTTGTTTAATGGCTGTGGTTTGGTTTTGTTTTAGTTGCTTTGATTGGCCTAACTGCAATATGCAATAACTGTTCTATTTAACGGTAGCTGGAAGCTAAAGTTCACCAAATAATACGCAATTCCAACAATTCCAAATGTTCCAATGAGTTCCATTCTTTGTTTGGGTTTTCTTTCCCGTTTACCCGATACATTTGGTTTGCCGTACATGAATTTGTTTAAATGTGAAACTCACTAAAGATGTAACACGCACACACTGACACACTTACACCCACAACCAACACACACACACACACACGAACACACATATTAGTGAGCGGTGTCGGACCTCTGGCTGATTGTGGCACTCTATCTGATTGAATACTCTGGTTACAGTTCCTCAATATGGCCTCGGTGTTCATGAGGATCTTCAATTTAATTTGCATGATGCTCTTGATCGGACACTGGAGCGGCTGCTTGCAGTTCTTAGTGCCAATGTTGCAGGGTTTTCCATCAAACTCCTGGGTATCCATCAACGAGTTGCAGGTGCGGTAATCCCATCGTGATTCGGTGAATCGAGCAGAGTCGGTCTATTGGGTGGCTAATTGATTCGATTTCAGGAATCCTACTGGCTGGAGCAGTACTCGTGGGCATTGTTCAAGGCCATGTCGCACATGCTGTGCATAGGCTACGGCAGGTATGTCCTGTCCAAATCCCAAATCCCACACTTCTCCCGCTGGAAACATTAATTCGATCCGTTTCTATTCTTGCAGATTTCCACCACAATCACTGACAGACATGTGGCTGACGATGCTGTCGATGATATCCGGCGCCACGTGTTACGCATTGTTCCTGGGTCATGCGACCAATCTCATCCAGAGCTTGGACTCCAGCAGGCGGCAGTACCGCGAGAAGGTCAAACAGGTGGAGGAGTACATGGCCTACCGCAAGCTGCCGCGCGACATGCGACAGCGCATCACGGAATACTTCGAGCATCGGTACCAGGGTAAATTCTTCGATGAAGAGTTAATCCTTGGCGAGTTGAGCGAGAAATTGCGCGAGGATGTCATCAACTACAATTGCAGGTGGGCTAAATCTGTAACAGTCCATTCTTTCAACTAGTTTTCAACCCATCCAAGTCGTCGAGTGGTTCTGCCTCTTGTATCCGAATCTCTTGTATTAATATCGTTCTCCTTTCACCTTTCACAGATCCCTCGTGGCGTCAGTGCCTTTTTTTGCTAATGCCGATTCGAATTTCGTTTCTGACGTAGTTACCAAACTGAAATACGAAGTTTTCCAACCAGGTGATTGACCCAATGTCTGCTCTAGGCCGAGACACTCTTAACGTTCTGCTCTTTCAGGTGATATTATCATAAAGGAGGGTACGATCGGTACGAAAATGTACTTCATACAGGAGGGCGTGGTGGACATTGTCATGGCCAATGGCGAGGTAATGCCCTGTCTAATCACATGCTGCTGATTTGTGTAGCTAATCGTTTGTCTGATCAACAGGTTGCCACCTCACTATCGGACGGATCTTACTTCGGTGAGATCTGTCTGCTGACCAATGCGCGTCGTGTGGCCAGCGTGCGAGCCGAAACCTATTGCAATCTATTCTCGTTGAGCGTGGATCATTTCAATTGCGTGCTGGATCAGTATCCGCTGATGCGCAAGACCATGGAGACTGTGGCCGCCGAGCGGTTGAACAAGATCGGCAAGAATCCAAACATAATGCAGCAAAAGGACGAGCAGCTGAGCAATCCCGAGTCGAACACTATTACGGCCGTGGTCAATGCCCTGGCTGCCGAGGCCGATGAGTGTAAAGATGAGTAAGTGTGAAATGAACATGTGATTTTTGGTCGCGTCTGTTTTAATGTTCTGTTCCCTATTCCCATCCTCAGCAGTGACATGGATCTCAAGGAGAATTTACTGCATGGGTCAGAGTCGAGCATTGCTGGGCCGGTGCAAACGATACGCGAGGGTCTGCCCAGGCCTCGGAGCGGGGAGTTTCGTGCCCTGTTCGAGGGCAACACCCCATGACACTGAGCCGCGGCGATGACGATGAAGAGCGGTGCTGGCGGGCATCGGGCATCCATTTGAAAGGAAGTTTTGCAGGACACACACTCACCCACACCCTCACACACACACACACACACAGACACATGCGTATATAATAATTTAGTAAATGAAACCCGAGAAGCGATAAGAAGAGTACACTAAAAAGAATCAATTTACGGTAGACACTCTATATATGCAATTGCGATTTAGTAGAAAACATTAAAAAACAACAAAAAAATCCAAAAAAAAGAACAAAACAATTACACAAAAATGTCCTCAATAATTATTCATAATTTCAGCTCCGCTAACTGTGATGACTTTAAAATATAAGAATCGAATAACAAAAAAAAAAACAATTACATACAAATATAAATTATATGATAGAGAAGAACTCAGCAGCAGACAGATCCGAATCAGAATCAGATCCACACAGAAGCAGCCCCCACACCGCCATAGAAGAGTTTGCCACACACACACACACACCCTCACATACAACTACACAGAGAGAGACATACCTTATAGGGAATCTACATCTAAGTTTTATGCCCACGATATTGTAACGATTACGAAGTGAGTAGACTTCTGTGAATTGCTACACATAGGCGTTAGTCCTATGGACCTACTACAGAACATACACCCACACCCACACACACACACACACCACTACACCTGTAGAGTGGAACAGGGTAACCAGACAGTCGATAGACAGACAGACTGACCAACAGATTCGCAGACACGCATCAACTTATGATATAAAGAAACGACGAAAAAAGCGTGGAAGGCATACCAAAACATATTTATGCGCGTAGCTATTATGTACTCGAGCAACCAACAAAACAAACAAACAAACAAACAATTATGTATTATTGCGATTATATAGCATATTTAAATACGCATTGCAAAATGGAAACAACATAACTCAGCAATATACAAGAAAACAAAAAGTATTTAAGCAAATTTAACGAATGCGCATTAGTAGTTGAACTATTAGTTTTTCACTCACTAACAAAACTAACAAACAAACAAACAAATAACACCACTCGACACACAACGTAGTAGAGAAGCCTCAACAAACAAAAACAAAAAAAGAACAATACGAGTGTATTAAAAAAAAAAAAAAAACCAACCTCAGGGTGCCGTCGTTTCAGCGGTCCCCAATCGAAAAACAAAACAAAAAAGGAAGAACAGACAAGAAACCAACTATATACACGACATATATATACAAAAAAACATACGACATTGTTGTCTTTTATAGGGAATTGTTATAAAGTATCAGTTTTTGGTTATACATATTTCAAGTATTTATTGCCGCTGGGGCAGGAATCATGATTTTCCATTAAGATTCAGAACTTTCTGTTCAGGAATACAATATTTAGTTGCGAGCGAGATCTCTACGCAAGTGGTTCGTCTTTGAGTCCTTGTTTTGTCTTACTTTCAAGCATAAATCAGGCGAAGGACAGCGACTTGTCGGGGGATTTATGTAACTTAGTATTTTATTACACGTAAATAATAAAAAGAAAAGCAGGACAGCGTTTGCCTTAAAATAAAACAAAACGGTTCGTTTTACTACTACCAAAAATTAATAAAGAAAACAACTTGGACATTCCATGTCGACAAAAATATATCGTGGGAAACAAAAATACGCGATTAGTCGATTAAGCTTAAATGAATGAATATTATGAATGGTATAATGCTCAATGGTTTGCTAGGTTTGCAAGCAGCGT
The DNA here is from genome assembly GCA_035043285.1 of Drosophila subsilvestris. NCBI lineage: Eukaryota > Metazoa > Arthropoda > Insecta > Diptera > Drosophilidae > Drosophila > Drosophila subsilvestris. Next base: position 1,065,013 of record JAWNNB010001795.1, read on the forward strand.
CGCACCAAGCCGGTGCCTACCAGCGAACGGTTCAAATTAACATTATCCTCATCGACGAGCACCACATGCGCGATGTTGTTCTGAAACATTCAAATGTTTATCTATCTCACTTCAAAGTTTTTCGGTTAACGTCCTACCTTGATGGCCTCCACTTTTCCAAAGAGTCTGCGGTACATCACTTGTTGTTTGAATGTGTCAACAGCCCGCGATGACCAGCGCGGACTCTTCAACGGCGACACATAAGACAGGCGGCCCTGTATTCCTTGCGGCGGAATGGAGGCAAATTGGTGCACTAGAAACTTTACGTCCTTTGTGTAAACGGTAACGATTACGCCCGTATCAATGAGCTCCACCTCGATAGTCTTTCGCACATTTTCCGTCCGTTGGCTGACGATCTTGGCGCGCTCCCACTCCGATGAATAACTGGGGCAGACGACGCACAGGTGCCCGGGCGTCAGCAGGCACTGGGGCATCGTGAACTTCCCTGAATCGAAGTTTTTGTAGAATGTCCTGCAAGCAATTGTAAATAAGAAAAACTCGCCAGAAAAAAGAAGCGTCTGACTTACTGCAGGTTTTGTAAAAAGCTATGATATACATCGAAGTCGTCGTACACCCAGAAGTGGAAGCTATGCGGATTGGTCACCTCCACCATCTGCAAGTAGTAGCACTCGTCCACTTTGAGAGCCTTTTCCAAGTCGCGACGCGGCATCTTGTAATCGGATCGAACGGCGTCGCGCGGATAGTCCACACCAAGAACACGTTGGTCCTGCAAGAGAAGCAAAGTCTAAGCGAAATGTAAAATCGCAATAGGTAGCCAAACTATACCACAGCATATGCTGGAAAGGCCTCTCTCTCGCTGCAATCATCGCTGGAGGAATCGTAATCGAAGGACTTTTCCTTTCGTGACTTGTCGAGTTCAAGAACAACACTTTTGGCTTTCCTCAGTTCTATGACTGGTTCTGCTTCAGGCGCAGTGACATTGGGTATGACTTTTTCATCGTCGGAGCTGTACAGTTCGATGGGCACTTGCTTTGGATCAGACACATTTATCTCCTGTGCCTTCGTCTCGCCAGTTGGAGCATCCCCAACGTTAGCAAGGGATAGATCTTTGACTGCCTTCACCATGGCATCTAAGGCCGGAGGCGGAGTGCGCACTTGGGTTGGCTTTCGCACTGGCGGAAGTTTATTTTCCATTGGAGTCGAAGTGCGAACCGGCGGCGGTTTGTTGCGTATGGGTTGCGTATATTTATGCATGTTATACACTCCCTGCGGATGTACGGTCGGATTGACTTTCATCTGAGGACGATTGAACGGATTGACAGGATGACTGAACTGGAAATTATTCATGTGAACATGGGCAGGCGGCCGCTGGACGTGCTGATTAAAATACTGATAGTTAGGGAGCATTACTGATGGATACATTTGCGGCTTAAACTGATTGACCGGATTGTACATCTTTCCAGACGAGGCCTTCCTCACAGACTCGTTGATAAAGATCAAATCCGATGGCGTCGGGTTATAAAAAAACTTTGGCTTGCGTCCACCGGAAATTTTGGAATGTTTGGATGTATTTTTCTGGGCCTTGACGAATTTCTGGATGTGTGCCGAATGTGCAGATGTCAATGGCTGCACAAAAGCCATGGGCCCAGATCCGACCACCTGTTGAGTAGTGTGATTTGAATATGCAATAGAATGCTATAAAAACCTGGAATCATTCTTACCTTTACAATGTCCGGAATGGAGCGGAGAAAATTTTCCAGGTCCGTGAAGCCGAGCTGGCGGTACGGTACTTCTGCGCCCACCATCTCGCAGTAGTCACGACTTAGTTTCAGGAGCGTCATTGCATTAGGCGACGACACCATTACAGAATGCAGCATCTTCTTTACGACTTCTAGTTGTCCAGTTTTATCCATATTCAATGAAAGCCGGCACAGCCCAATAATTATGTATGTATGTATGAGAAAATGCGTATTTTTGTGTCGCCTCGTTGGCGCCGAAAATTTGTAGATGTGTGTGGCCCGAATGAAGTGCAGACAAAAACCACCGCGCACCATTAAATGTTAAGTGCCACCATTGTTTACGTTTCCATTTACTTTTGAAGGCGTTTTAAGCAATTCTTTTTCGTGTTTTCGTGTTATTTGTAAAGGAACGCCCGCATGTAAAAATTTTCGAAATAACTGGGCTTTCGTACGTAGTTGCCATATCAGTTTTGGTAAGATCAGCTCATAATTGCGCTTTACAACCCGGAACTAGTTTATTCCTTTGAGTATCTGGCAGCACCACAGAATTGATTAATCAGAAAATCGATACTATTTATTATTCTCATTAGAAGTTTTCCAATAATAATTTAAGCTAGACAATTTTTTCTTTATCTGAATTGGCCAATAAACCAACATAATAAAATAGATAGTGTGTAATTCGCAAAGGCTCGATGAACAGTTTAAATATCGCACAAAAGTATCGATCCAGACAATAATAATAAATGATAATAAATGAATATATCGATATATATTTAACATCCCTAGCCGAGCTGAGCGAACCAGTTCTTTCTTTTTACTTCCTGTTCCGAACGCTGCAAAATGTCGAAGAGAGGTAAAATTTCCGAAAAAAATCCAATTAAATCGCCTTAAAAGTGTACCATCCATGAAAATCAATTGTGCAACAACGATGAGTGTAAAACAATGTAGTGGTCTAACTAATTATTTGTGTTTTTCGTCGTTTAGGACGTGGTGGTACCGCGGGAGGTAAATTCCGCATCTCCCTAGGTTTGCCTGTTGGCGCCGTCATGAACTGCGCTGATAATACTGGTAAGTGTGCATTTAAATACCGGCTCCGAATGGCGTCCACTAATGCCAGCTTCATTGATGCATTCCAGGTGCCAAGAACTTGTATGTTATTGCCGTGCACGGTATTCGTGGTCGTCTGAATCGTCTGCCTGCTGCTGGCGTCGGTGACATGTTTGTGGCCACCGTCAAGAAGGGCAAGCCAGAGCTCAGGAAGAAGGTGAGTGTCTATGTAGTCTCTTCGATGCTAGGTGCGTGTGTGTGTGTGCGAAATGTGCAGAACGGAAAAAAGTGGAACCACTTTCATGGAAAATGCTCAGAGTCTGCATGCGAAAGCACACCTGGCGTCGACTGCCTATGTACTTTGTTTTTTGTTGTAAGCTGGTTACTGATTTGTGTCTCATGTTTTCTTTTAGGTTATGCCTGCCGTGGTGATTCGGCAGCGCAAGCCGTTCCGCAGGAGGGACGGGGTGTTTATATACTTTGAAGACAATGCCGGGGTCATAGTAAACAACAAAGGCGAAATGAAGGGGTCGGCCATCACCGGGCCTGTGGCCAAGGAATGCGCTGATCTGTGGCCCCGTATCGCATCGAATGCAAGCTCTATAGCCTAAGGAATTTCCTTACAAATAAACCCATAACGGAACGAAGTTTGTTTTCACTTAAGAGTTGTCGGATCTTTTTATTCAATGTACTGCTGTCGCAGCTCTGGAGGAAGTTTCCGCGAGTGTGTTCGACTCTGCCCCTATTACTTGGGCGCTTCGGTGCGCAGCGTGGGCTTCGGTCGTGTCACCTCCATCGATATCTTGCCATTGGCGCCCTTGAACAACGCGTAGCACACCTGGAACGTTAGCCCCTCCAGAGCATCGCCATTCAACTTAGTAATGATGTCTCCGCGTTGCAGCTTGCTGTCGATCTCTGGATATTGGCCTTGTACCTGCAGAGACAAGTGATTCTCAGTGTCAAAGCCTCGCACTACTACTACACACAGCCCCACGGGCACTCACGATATCCGCGATGGTGCAGCCAAGCTCGTTGGGCGAGAGGGAGAGGCCGAGCTCCTTGCCCGCCTTCTTCATGAAGTCCACGTTGAACTTTTCCAGCTCGGGCGGATCGGCGCGAAAGACGGTGAAATTTACGGTTCTCTCGTACGTCACGTGGAACAGCTGGTGCACCTTCAGCGTGGTCATGCTCCCAACGTGCACCGGAATGCCATTCACGTCGGTGATGTGATCGTAGATCTTGAGGCGGTTGTCCGCGGCCACTGCTCCCTCCGGGTAGATGTGTGTGATGACACAGCCAGTCTGCAAAAGAGATTCGATTGAGTGTTGAGTGTTGCTCCCCACTACCGACTACCCACTCGTGCGTTACCTTGACGTGGTTGTTCTTGCCGCCGGCCACTATGACGCCCAGCGGCTTCTTCTCAACCTTCACCTCAATGAGGATCTTTTTGTTGGGCTTGATCTCGGCTGTGGCTGGCTCCTGCGGCTTCTCCGCCTCCTTCTTGGCCTCTACAGGAGAACAGCGAAGAATGGTTAATGGTGGCCGTGGCTCGAACGCTGCACTTGCTTACCCTCCTTCTTCTTGTCCTCTGCCTCCTTTTCGGCGCGTATGGAGTCCTCGCTCTTGAGTGTCAGAAGGATCATCGTCACGACGCCCTCGGCCCGTTTGATCAGACCCGTTGCCTGAGACCACGTGGAATTAGTCGGATTAGGGGAAGGGCCTGGAGGCCAGGTTGGTACTCACTTCATCGTAGTTCGACTCCATGGTCACGTCCTGGTTGATGGCCAGCAGCATGTCGCCCACTTTGACGCCCGCCACCTCTGCATTGGAGCCCTCGCGCAAGTCGGAGATGAAGATGCCGCTGCCAACCTCCACGTGCTTGCCGTAGATCACCATGATGCCCAGGAAGCCCTCCTTGCGCACCTGAACCGAGCGCGCCTTCGGGTACTGGTCGAAGATGTACTTGGTCTGTGGATGAGATGAGGAGCACAGAGGATTAACTTCTTGTGGCTTCCCCTCAGGAGAACGTTTCGCTTGCCTCGTCGGACGACGTCGGGAACTTATTGATGGGCTTGACACACATTCCCTCGTCGTTGGGCTTGCGTCGCGACGTGATCAGCACGAGCTTCTCTCCTTCCACGTTCTTGAACACGGCGGAGGCGTTCAAGTGGCAGCGATTCTTCAGCACGTTGCCATTCACCTCGACGATCTCGTCGCCGGCTTTGAAGTCGACGCTGGCGAATGTGCCGTTGATATCGACGCCCGCCACAAAGCAGGCCATCTTCTGGCGATCCTTGTGGCCGGCCAGGGCGATGCCCAGCGGCTTGCTGGCCGGTCGCTGCACCTCGATGCGGCGCAGATCCTTCATCATGTTGTACCGCTTGTTGATCTTGGCTGTGGGAGATCAGGATTGCTACTGCATGGGCTGGATAGGTGAAGCAGACTCACCCATCGTGTATCCGAACTCGTCCTCCTGCTCCTTGTCGCGCTCCTTCTCCTGCTTGTTCAGCTTGCAGTTGCCCGCAGAGGCGCGATCGATCTGTGGGGGCAGAGAATGGATCACATCCGTGTACTGTTGGCAAAGGAGCCGAGACCCACCTCATAGCCAGACACCGTGCGGATGCGTCCGGTCATGTCGCGGGTATCCTCATCGTCCTCGTCCGCATAGTTGCTCGCCGCATGCCGGTTCCGCATGGAGGCCGTGAAGGTTTGGTTCCGCTTCTGCATCGTCGGCTGCCTGTTCATGCCCATGCCTTGCCCCTGGCCCTGCCGTCCCTGTCCCATACCCATGGCCCTGGCCCATCCCCATGGTGTTGATGGGGACCTGTTCCTGGTTGAACTTGTTCTTGGCCTGCGTGTAGCCATTGCTGCGCGGATCGTTCTTGGCCTGCTCCTCGCTCTTGTCGAACGTCTGTATCTCCAGGTCGATCTTGAAGTCAGCATCCTTGATGAGGTCGATCACCGCCTGCTCGGTGGAGTGGCGCACATCCTTGCCATTCAGCGAGAGGATACGATCGCCCACCTTCAGCCGGCCGCACAAGTGGGCGGGACTATCGGGCACGATGCCCTTGATGAATATTCCGGTTGTCTTCGTGTTGGGTGAGTCCTTCACCTCGCCACGCACAATGCAGATGCCGAAGGACTTCTTGCCCGTCTTGTCCAGCGTCACCATGTGAACGAGTTCTGTGAAAGGGAATGGGAGTGCATCAGTTGACCACGTTTCAAGGTCAAGTTCCCAGAATTAGGGAACGGAATTAGGGGCAAATTCGATTAGCACTGACCACCAGCGGCGCCTGCCTTTCCCAGGAACTGCACCATCGCGGATGGCTACTGCTTTGTCGTCCACTGACTCCACTCACTGGCCGGACATTAATTCAACGTATAATTATTTTAATTTATATTTTTATTCGATTATTTTGTCGCTTTTTTTTGTTTTTACGATTTTCAAATGTTCCGCGGCGGCAGCGCCCGTTTTGAGCCGATGGAAAAGTGCGCCTAAACTGATTTCACAATTAGCTGGCGGACATTCATGCTAACTGACTTAGTGGTCATTCTATTTTGAGTATGATTTTCGTATCGATTACACTGGTGAGCAGGGTTCAGGCTACACGCGGAATACTCGCCATGCGTTGGATCGAATAAACTGTTGGTGTGTCTTTGTGCTTCACTTTTCGCATGTCGCACAGTGCTATCGATCTGGCGGAGGTGCTTCCATTGCATTGAGTAACCACCACCCACCCACCCACTTACCCTGTGCGGCAGACACTGGGCGTAGCTCTCCCACGACTGTCACAACACGGACTGGAGACAGTACAGGGGCAGGAGTCCCCTCCCTGTCTTTATTGTCCATAACACCTTATTAATTTCGATTGGACGATTCGCGGCCCAGGCCCATGCTGAGCAGAAAAAAACAAACTTTGCCAGCGGAAGCCGCCTAAGTTTTGCTCACAAATGCCCATCGATTTTAGACATTTCTTTCGTCGCACTTACAACGGAATAACATTAACATACGGCATAGAACCAAAAGCAGGTGCAGTCAGACCTGCGAGTGGGAATACTGAATAAAGCGGGATCGATTAATATAGAATTAATTCGCAGACAGATTCACAAGCGCAGACAGAGAGGGTTTGAGCGGAAGTTTCTCCTACTCTTTATAGTTTGCTTCAGAATTTAGTTGGGAAAAATGAATGATCGATGTTTTATAAATATAAAGATAGATTTCTTCAATGGTAAGATAAGAGATCCATGCAGGTACATGGGCATGTACATATACATATGTACATGTGTATGTGTTATAAGCGAATATGTATAAAATTCATTCCCTAGGCACTTGACGTCGTATAATAAAGATGAGCCCCTTCAGCCCCCTTATGCTAAATGAGTAGCTAATATTGGACACGAATACTAATTAGAATATCTTTAATTTAATGTAAATCTTGATTACTCATCTGTGCCTTGGAGGAATCTAGGCAAAAATCAGAATATTCTCTATAAATTGATGTACATAAAAGTAAAAAGTGAAATAAGTGAAACCCTTGAAATATTTTAGTCCTTTCATTACAACAGCATATATTTGGATCCCTGCGATAGACTACTTACTATCTGTGGCAATTTGAAGAGAGGATGACACGGCAGAGTAGAGGCAGAGGCATGCAGAAATTGAATAAAAGTTTTTGGATTGCTGCCATTTGAGTGGTGGCAAATGAATTTAATTTGTGTGCGAGTCTTAAATTCATAATCAAGATTTGCATTTTAATGCCTTTGCCAGACGGCATGATGGTAGGGAGGGAGGGGAGGGGTAGTTGGTACGAGGGTAGGGGCTACGTAAACATTTCCGTTTAATGTGAGTAGAAAATTTCTAAGCGAGAAAAAAGGGCAAAGCAAAACTAGAGTAAACACATGCTCAAAGAGCGGGTGGAAAATGGAACTGGAAAATGGCCACAGCTCAAATGTGGTCGGTTGGTGGGGTAGGGGGTGGTGTGGTGTGTAGAAGAGCAGCAAACGTCAACGACTGCGGAACGATGTTGGAAATTAATTTCATAATAAAAAAGCGTAAGGAAACCCATTTGATAAAACAATTTCCTTTTTGCCTCCCAACAGTCATGTTTTGTTAGTAAAGTAAATTCGAGAGAGAGAGGAGAAAAAGAGAAGCACTGAAAATGAGCTTAACTTTCCCCTCCCTTCCTCCCTTCCACCATCACGCTGTTCGTCCTATTCCCAGCAGCAGCGAAATGGATGCTGCTGGCAGGATATGTATGCGCTGCTGCTGAACAGCCATTGGTCGCCTCTGTGGCTCCGCCCCGCGCAATGGCTGCTGCTTTTCGGCAGTCATGGCCTCTCGCTCTGGCAGTCCTGCTGCTTCCTTGCGAGCAGTGCTGCTACGTCGCAGTCGGCGCATTTAGTTAACTGAAGTGATTTTCCAGAGGGAGAGGGAGAGACAGACTCTTATGTAAGTGGCTCTGCTACACGTGCACGTGTGTGTGTGTGTGTGCGAATCCGTTGTTGACTTGTTCTCGTGTTGTACTTACATGCAGTTATAGCAGTAAATTGCTAATAATCGTCTAGCAGGCCCTCCAGAGTGCGTCCTGGAAATGAATAAGAATTACAGTTTTCTGCGCAAAAACACTTCACACAAAGATTTGGAATAATATGGAAATTGTGCCTGTACCACCATGTTCCATCCTCTCCACCCTACATCCTCCAGGCGTAGACAGCGTGGGAGAGAGAGAGAGAGATGAAAAGGAGAGCCATTCACGAGTGCAGTATAGTCGGAAGGGAGAGAGAGACGCTTTTTGGATAGAAAGCCAGTTAAGAAATTCTTAATATTCGTAGATATGAATAGGTTCTGCGAAAGCTGTACAGTCGGAAGGCATACCTAGATAGGAATATGATGTTTGTGTGTATATATTTATAGGTTAAGTGGATGCTATAGGAAGCTCGGCATAGGAATAGAGTTCAGGGGAGAATAGGCTCTAGTTGCAAAAGAATAACGGAGTATGTTTCATTCTGAAATTGCTGGTCTTTGCTTATATCATCCAATCCAGATAGAGGATCCACATATGAAAGGCAAGTCTCTTAGGAATTTTGTGGGGGAATGTGTAGAAATATGTCTGAAAGTTTAGTTTTTGCTTATTTTAATGTTTACTTTGAAAGAAAAGAAAGAACTGTATACTATTATAAGGCACAATCGGCATAAAACTCATCCACATAATTAAAGTCCATACACTCGAATCCCTCCGGATAGGCAATGCCAATTTCGATGACGTCGGTGGGCATTGGACCCGGCTCCTGATCCTTCTCATCACCCCCTGGCTGCTTCTTCTCGTATCCTGTCTTCAGAGCCAACAGTGCAGTGTTGATGGCATCTTCTACTCTGAGATTCTCGCTGTATCGCTGCTCCAGGAAGTTCGTGCAGATGTCTGCATTACGGCCCAGAGCAATGGCCCTCCTGGGGAAGTGGGAGCCGGTGGCACTGCATTTGTACAGATGTGGCACCCCCTTGTCACAGCCGGCGATCAGCAGGGACACTCCAAAGGGTCGCGCACTCGAGATTTGGGTGTACTCCTGCATGACGATGGCCATGCAGTGCGCCATGTGCCCAACTTCGACTGCCAGGCCTTTGCTCAGGCTACGGGAGAGTAATCATCAGCAGAAGGAATCAGCAATAAATCTAAACTAGACATTTACGTGTTGTTGTTGGAACATTTCTGGGCATGCTTTTTGAGCGTGCGAAAGTCGCCACTCAATCCCGAATATGTCATTCCTGTCATAGTGTCTATTGGCGCCACGTGCGGCACGCTGCGCGGCTCCATCAGCACCGAAGATTGCCTCGTTGCTGTGGCAATGACGACGCCATCGGCTGCGACAATGCCCACGGAGGTGCTGCCTTTGGATACCGCCCGCAAGGCATACATAGATTGTCCCACAATTCCCGTGGCATCATAGAAGCTTGGGGAAAACTTGAACTCTTCATCCATTTATTAAAAATAGATATGACACCTAAGTGACACAGAAGTGGGCTACTTTGATGGCACAAACGAAACAGAAAATAAAAAATATATTTCATATTTTTAATCTTTAATTTCCGATACCACGGAATCCCAGCTGAATATCTGGGCATTAATTCTGTGCCTTTGCAGCTCCTTGCGATCCAATCGAAGCACTTCAACTTGTAGAAAATCCATTGAGAAGGAACACCCATCATCAGAGAGAGGCTGAGAGGCGCAACAGGCACTGGCTCCCTCCCCAACTCCACCAAAGATACATAAAACAAAAGCGACAGGGACAGTACGGGCTGTGCGGAAGCGGAAAACCAACTGAATATTCTCACGACGTTTAAGGACATCTACAAACAATTACGGCCGTACATGTGTTCCGGGGCAGCAGCGGCAGCAGCAGCAGCAGCCCCCTCCCAAGTTGCAGCTAAAAGTTCGCATGACGCACGGAATGCCCGCCTCTGGGGCACGGATTATAGATATTTGTGTTTACTACGGATGTATAATGTCCTCATAACTCCGGTACGTGAACGTGATAGAGCAAATAATGGTGCCCACATGGAAGCGGCGCACTTGCAGCCCAGCCCCTGCTGATTGGTGCAAAGTGGTGCGGGATGGAGAGTGAGACTTAGTGGATTACGGTCCGCTCTACATTAAAACTCAATTTGAATGACAACGCGTAAGCAAATAATTGTCCTTTTGCGAGGACGACCCGCCAATGTCCTTAGCTTGCCTCAAGTGCCCCCTCCCCCTACCCATGCTACAGCCACTGCCACTTCACTTCTGTTGCTGCTGCTGCTTCTGCTGCCTCAAAAGTTTGCTCTCCACACGGTAGTAAGTTATTCAAATATTGAGTTTTTCCAACTCGCTCGCAGCCCGGCCACCCCTCCTTCCTGGCTCCTGGCTCCTGGCTGATGGCTGTGGTGTATGTCTGCATGTGCGCAGGGTCACAGCCGGACCGACCGGGGGATGGATGCCGAAAAGCGAGTCTCGAAAACATCATTCGCATCCGCATCCATATATGTAGCCGTATACGCATCCCTTTGTTTGAGTTGTTCGCTCCTCTAAATACGTTTGATTTGTTTGCTGTGCTGTGCTGTGCGTGCTGTGCCCAGTGCCACTGCTCATGGCCCGAGGCCAGAGGCGAAGAGATCTTAAGCTGCATGTAAATGCGTTAAATTAAATTTCAAACGCTTGTACTCTCGCCTGGGCTCTGCTTCAAGCAGCCCAAGGACAATGACAATGACAATCGAATGGTTGAACGGATTGGTTAGGTGGATGGTTTGGATGCGAATGAGGATGAGGGCTTGACAATTTGGATTGACGGCCTAATGCGATTATGGGAATAAAGATTTGTTGGCTCCATATGGGGATATTCGGACAGAGCATAGGAGGAGGCCAGGGCCGCTCCTGAAGGATACCCAATCGAATCAGCTGCCCCTTCCCCCCTCCCCCATTCCTGACTCATCATCAATGATGATTGCACATTCAATATTGTTGATTTTGGACACTGATAGCCTCTACCGCACGTGTTGGCACTTCACACTTCGCGGTGCTCGGTGCTCGGTACTCGGTCCCTGGCCACGTGTTAACTTGTTTGCGATATCACCATCAATGCTGACAAATATTTATTGTGCACATTTTATTTACAGCACAAATTGGTAATATCCAAGCATCAATCCCCGCGTGTACGGGTCCTTGTACGGGCTGTGTACGAACTTGTGTCCTTTATTTTCTTTTCATTTGTCGCCATGTCGCCCACATCGCTTTGATCTCACCAATTGATTTACACTAACGATTATTTAATGAAATTCCACATGCAACACACCACACTACTTCACCCTCTGGATCCTGGCAGGAAGTGTGAATTACCCAACACCCACTCCAGTCCGTCCGCGTGCCACACGTGCCCGCTGGGAACTTATTAAGCGTGTCCTCTTTTTGGATTTTGATTCTTTCTGGTTTGATTTAAATTTCCCGCTCAAGTGTGAATCTGTTGTCTCTTTTGTGGATTGTTTCCATGTCTACGGATGAGCAATTAATGACGGATTTGCCACTGCCACTAACAAAGGGAGAGAGACAGAGAGGAGAGAGGTGCTACGACAGAGAGAGACAGAAGGGAAAGGTAGTGGCACTGCTCCTCAGAAGCCTCTGATGGAGATTATTTTGGAGTCTCTGGAATCATTCCAATAAGTTCATTGCAGAACTTTTCTTATAAATGTTTCATATATTCATCTTCTATGTGAAACAATTCCCAACAGTTTCTCACCTTTCAATGCTTTCGTGTCATGATTCTTCATCTAAATAAAACCCATCTTTTGTCTCACCTTTATGAAACTTTGATGAAATCTTTTATATTTTAAATGCTCGACTCGCATCATAAGTCTTTTATCAGTTTAATCAACCCCAAGGGGCAATATGTATTGTGTAAATCCCACAACTAACTTTGACTTCGTAGGCCTCGAAACCAAAACAAATAAACGATTATCCTTTATGGTTTGTGCATGGGCAGGAGTTGAGGGGATCAGATCAGCGATGGATGGTTATGGGCATTACCAACTGTCCAAATAGCTGCCACGCCCCAACAGTTAAGAGAGCAAACGGCACAGCTCTGATGTGAATGAAGTGAATGTGAATGAAGTGAATCCCAACGTTCTGGACACATCCTTGGCTTTCGTTTCGTGGCATACGGACAAGTGACAATCATCCCACTTAATTGAATTCTGCGCTGCATAATAAATCAACTTAATGCGATCCAAGTACGCCAGAGGATGCCGAGCAATTCAAAAACTCAAGCGGAGATCCCACACAGAGCAGGAGAGAGAGAGAGGAGGAATGGATGTATGGAGGGATGGGGATATCCTTTAGCTGCGGTTTCAACAGCAGCAGCAGCAGCAGAAGCAGCAAATAAACAACAATAACACACTCTGCCTGCCATCGATGCCCACTTTCCCACTTTTCCAACCCATACACGCCCGCTGTAATTTCCACACTTGTGCTGACACATTGAAAGGGCTTTGGGTTTTTATTGTACCCTAGCAAAGGCGGGTACTCCTGAAATACGTTCGATTTGGCACAGAGTCTCTTTTTTTTTTTAGCTTTCGAACTGCTAAAGAAGAACCAAAACGAATCCCAACTGGTATACATGTTTATGTATGTATGTATGTGAACATACGTTTCATAGGAACAATCGGTGGTAACATATGTATATGCGTTGTTCGTTGGTTCCTTCAGATAACTGAAACAGAGCTCAAATACTTGTAGATTTTCCATCTGTGTGTTGTTTAGCTCCTTATCATATTTGCTGCCATCTAAAGGGTATCTAACACATTGACTTGCTGAGGTAGCGTTGCTTTTTTCTGGTTATTTATGAATTGAGAAATTGACATCCTGGCAGAAGGAGGGCAGGAGCCGTTAAGGAGGCTTAGGCAGGGCTCTCGATTTTTATTGCCGCTGCTGCCGAACAAGAGGCTTAGGCAAAGGCACCAGGCATCATCCTCATCATCATCATCATCCGCATCCACAGCCACAGCCACATCAAATGAACAAAACTGAATGAAATGAGGCACGAAACATCAGAGTTTTGTGTGTGTGTGTGGCACTTGCTGCTGCCACAATACTCTGCACCCGTACCCACCCCTGAATGAGGATAAATCGAGCGTGAAATATTCCCGCCTGGACAGTGGGAGAGGGGGAACTTGGAGGGAGGGGAGGGGAGCGGAGAGGTATAACCCATTGTTGTGCTTTCCACTTGTTGGCAGGTTGATGCCTGGGATCCTGATGCTGAATGAAATGCGGTGCGGTGCAGTTGCGTTGCGCAATTTTGCCCGCTGCCTGCTGTGATTTTTCCCATTGTCCTGTGTGTCCGTGTGGGTGGGTGGTGACTGATTCCTGATGTCCTTGTCCATCAAATTGAGCGTCACTCAAGTATTCAAGTGCCTGTATGTGTCTCTGCCCCTGCCCCATGCCCGCAGCTTGTTTTCCATCCTGCAGATACTTCAAAGATTTAATAATGACATAAGAAGCGAAGCTATTAAGCCAGGAGTGGAGTCCCTCGCCGGGTAGCGTAGCGCGTCGGAGACAGACCGACCTCGAGTGTGTTTGCCTTTGCGATTCTCCAGGTGCCAGACACCCATCCGTGCATCGATGCGACAGGATGCGGCAACTCGAGCACAAATTAGTGGCAGCCAAGACTCCCTTGTCCGCAGCCAGGCAGGAGTCACTGTAGCCATTGTCCTGGCCGGGTACTGCTGCTGGTCCTGCTCCTTGCAGTCAAAGCAATTCAAGTGTCAAATCTTTTATTTGCCTTTTGCAGATTTCGCAATAAAAATTTGTATTGTCAAAGTCTGCGCTCATCCAAGCCCAATCCACAATTCACAATTCCAGTCCCCCAATCCGCGCCCGAGTATCCTTCTCAGCCAGTGCAGTGCAGCATCCCCATTCCCCTCTCAATGTTTCACTCCCTTTCATCCTGCTGGCATGTCCTTTGGTCGTTTGTTTGTGTGCAATAAATTTGCTGACAAAAGAAGGATTATTGCTGGATCATGCCGCTGCTCAGGCTGAGCAGGATGTGGATGTGGATGTGGTGGCTGTGGCTCTCCTCTGGCTCTGCGCGGCTCTGTTTCTTGCCAGCGTGCATTCCTGGGCGTTATTGTTTGCCCATAAGTTAATTGTTCGCCGGCAAAAGCTTGAATGCACCGCATCCTCACGCTCAACTGGCCGCCAAAAAGTCCTCCGTTCGCCATCCTCCAACAGGACTCATGCTGTGCCTAAGCGATGATTAACCGTAGACAGACAGGGGATGTGGCTGTCGATGGACATGGACATGGATATGGATATGGATATGGATAGCGAGAGGACAGCGTTGCTGGCTGAGTTGGATTGCAGTTTGCCAAACTCTAATTGCCATGGAAACTATTACTTGGGATTCTGCGGCTAAGGATGGAAAGTGGATTGAGCGAGCAAATATTTTTGATAAACGCAAAGGAACTACCCTGAGGATTAGTTGGTGTTGAGTAGAGTGGATGAGGGGGTATAAATGGAAGTATTCTAATCGAACTTCAATAAAATATCAAAATATTAAATGGAACTCATTCCAAAAAAGGCCAACAATTCGATTTCGATTTAGTTTTGCTGCGATTTTGCTTCTAGAAAACTCTCCCTGATGTTTCGATCAGATATGTATATACATAAATGTATACATATATGTGTGTACATATATATGTATGTACATACGTTTGTCTGTCTGTTTACCATTTAATTTGATTTTTGCTTTTGTGTGAAAAACTTTTGGCCAAAAGCTATAAGTTCCCTGGCTTGGCCATAAACAACACAAAGGGAATAAATGCCGCAATAAATTTTCAGCGACTAAATTGGGAAACGGACACAATCCGTAATCCCCCTACACTCCTGCCCCCTCATCACTACTCTCCCACTCCCACTCTCTTTCTCTCTCTAGCTGTCTCTATCTATCTAATACCAACCAAAATCCAAACGGATAAAGATACATAACAAAACGCAATGCCACGCCCCTCCGAAGCTTGGCCAAAAAATCATTGATTCGTTAGTGTAACGGAGCGGAAAAGAAGGGGGAAACGAGTGGCGCAGAGGGGTTGGGTGGATACGTATATATGTAGCTAAACAGAATTGGAATAATGAAAATGGATGCCAAGAGTGAAAGAAACGATATCAATATTGTCCTCAATGGGGAGATGGCAGCCATTATTCTGTCTCTCTGGCTTTGTGTTTGCGTGGGTGTTTGCGTGGGTGTGGGTGTGTGTGTGGGTATGCTGTTCTATGTGTTAGTATGTGTGTGTGTGTGTGTGTAACTTCCGGAAAACTGGAAAACTAATTTGAACAAAGTACAACAAATAAAAGTGACTACTGAATGTTTAATTTGAAAAGGGGAAGGCACTGCACACCGAACAGGGAACACTGAACAGTGAACAGTCCGCAACAAAAACAAGAACAATAATGTCTAACAAGTGGGCAACAAAACGAGTGAAAGGCCTAGCCTATGGTTTACACATATATCGACTAAAAAATACCCATTAAAAACATGATTGGAACCTCTTAAAAAAAGAACTTGGTTTCCTCGATATACATATTATGTATACATTATGTATACATATGTATTATGTATTACATAATATAGAAAGTATATAAAGGCAATGACTTGATTTTTAAATATTTATGTTGGCTGATCAAATTTAACAAAATATTTTCAAAACTGATGGAAACAAAGGCCATGTGGTAAATTCCGATTAAATTACTAAATACTAACATACTCAAGTGGATCGTGAAGACATACATACATACATACAAATATGTATGTACATACATGTGCACATTAGGCGATCGCATATACCCCAATTGGTATCTGCGATTAGCAGGGTACAAAACAACGAAAATGAAAAAGGAGAAATAATACAAAACTCACATAGATACAAATGCAGCAAACACATGTATACAGAATATCCTCTGCCCCTACCCCCACAGCGACAATGCTCCGCTTATTGTGTGGGAGAATGTTGGCGAAAATGGCGCATTCTCGAAGTGGGTGGAGGTGGAGGGAGGTAGCGGGAGAACGAATGAGAGAAATCGAGAGAGAAACGCCGACATACGGTTAGAAAAACATTCGCACATAAAAATGCTAACATTTGAACGAGAGAGCAGGAGCAGGGAACGGTAGGTAGGGGTAGCTGGATGGGGCCAGAGGGAGCGAAGGCGGTTGGGCGGTGCCTCCATGTGGCTGACATAATGAAACATTATTAAGAGCCACGACGTCAAAGCTGCAGAAGGTATCTAAAATTTGCGCAAAATGTTTATCCTCCCCTCAGCCACTAACCCCAGTCCATGCTCCTGCGCCTCCTACTCCACCCACGAGTCCTCCCTGGCTGAGTTTTGGCTTCTGCAGCCTCTCGCAGTCGCTCTCTCTCTGCCGCCTGCCAATTTGCCGTCGCAAATTTCACATTTACAGAAGGAACAGCAGCAGCAAAAACCAGGACGAGGACACTCCACCATTTTATGTTATTACGCGAGAGAGACAGCATAACGATGGTGGCAGCGAGAGAGCCCAATGCGCCAGAGAGGGATGGCCTGCTGGGCGCATAGATTGGTTTACGGCACTCATCTCATCCCCCGCCAGAGCGAGACGGAGAGAGGCTGTCGTCTGCTGCAGGGATGCAGCAGCGACGCGACGTCGCGTTGCCGTAGAATCACAGTTATTCGAGATACGAAAACACAGCAGCGGCGACACAAAAGCCCATGAAAGCGGCAGCGGCAGCGGTTTTCCATAAAATAAATGTTTGAGTTATGTAGAAAAACATTTTGGGCGAGAGGATTTTCGTTTTCGTTGCGATTCAGTTAACATTTGGCAGCAGGATTCCGCCTCAGACAGACACGACGACCGGACCCGTGTATCCAACTCCAACTCCAACTCCATCGAGCCTCGAGCCGCGAGCCTTCGTTTACCCAAGCGTCATGTACAGTTATCAGTAAGCCCCGCCGGAAGCGGTTAAGAAACGGTTAAGAAACGGATACGAAACGGTGCGCGAGTGACATGGCCAATTGGATATCGAATCAAAACTCAAATTCAAACCCAAACGCAAAGTGAAGCCTCGTGAATAACAAGCCAAATCGAACACAGTTCCTGAGCAAAAGTCAAAGCGAAAGTGTTGCGTCCTCTACTACCAAATAAGAACACACAAGAACCAAGATTAGAATCCATCTAGAATCTAGTTAGAGATACCGATTATCATGCACACCAGCACGGATCCCATGCACACTCTGCACGACAGCGTCTCCCTGTCGCCGCCGCTGCACAAGAGCCAGCGGAGTGGCGGCGGTGGCAGTGCATCCTCGCGAGCCGCCGCCGTGGATGCCATGTCCATGGCCTGCGATGACAGCGACTTGGAGTCGTCGGCAATCGGTGGTAGCGGCGGAGATGGCTCCGGCAATGCCGGCGGTCCATTGGTGAAGCCACCGTATTCCTACATAGCCCTGATCACGATGGCCATTTTGCAGTCGCCGCACAAGAAGCTAACCCTCAGCGGGATCTGTGACTTCATCATGTCGCGGTAAGTGGTGCCTCCTGGGGGCATGTGCCGACGGCAAAATCTTTAGCGACATTTTCCGTTTACTTGCAGATTTCCCTACTACAAGGACAAGTTCCCCGCCTGGCAGAACTCCATCCGGCACAACCTCAGTCTGAACGACTGTTTCATCAAGGTGCCGCGCGAGCCGGGCAATCCGGGCAAGGGCAACTTCTGGACCCTGGACCCGCTGGCCGAAGACATGTTCGACAACGGGAGCTTCCTGCGACGGCGCAAGCGGTACAAGCGTGCGCCCACAATGCAGCGATTCTCATTTCCGGCGGTTTTCGGCACCCTGTCCCCCTTCTGGATACGCAAGCCGGTGCCCCTGGTCCCGGTGCACTTCAATGTGCCAAACTTCAATGGGAGCCGAGACTTTGACGTGATGCACTCGCCCGCGGATGTCTTCGACTCGGCGCTGCGGGCCGACAAGAAGTTCAACTTCTTCGCCAACGCCAACGCCGAGGCATCCCTCTACCAGAACAGCCAGAGCGGCGACAAGTTCGACCGCCTCTCCTTCATGAATCGCGCACGGGGTGTGGATGCAGCAGAAGCCGGGACTGTGGACTCCCTGCCCCACAGCAGTGGCGGCGCTGGGAGTAGAGCCGGCAAGTACAAAAGTCCCTACCCCTTTGATGTGGCGACTATGGCCAGTGCAGCCGCTGGGATTCCGGGTCACGGCCAGTACGGGGAGAGGGTCAGCGCGCCCGGCGGTGGCTACATGGATCTCAATGTGTACAACGATGATGCGGAGGCAGATGCAGACGCAGAGACCGAGGCGGAGGCAGAGGCGGACGACGACTCGTGCGAGGACAAGATCGATGTGGAGAGCGGAAACGAGAATGATCAGGAGGATTCGCACATATCGGACTCGGTGGACAGTGCGTGCACGAACCGTATGGACGTGCCGGCGGATGTGCTGCTTTTCGAGCATGCCGAGACCTCCAGAAGCCCCATAGTTCAGGCCCTCACGTCCAGTCCGAGGAGCCGCTACGACGGTGAGCCGGCGAGCCTGCGGTCCACCAAGCAGAGCCATGCCAAGGACTTCCGCATCGAGACGCTCATCGGGCACCAGCACCGTCGCGCGGCTAGTCACGACGAGGCGAGTGACTAGGTCCTGACGCTCGACTGCTTTGGACCTTTGGACCTTAGGACCACCCACCCCCTTCCGCTTGGCTTGTGTATATTTCATTCCACGGTGATTTCTGTTTCGATCTAAGCACGTTTTAACACACCCTAGTCCCTCCTAGTGACCCTAGTGACCCTAGTGACCCTAGCACCTAGCCAGGTCCGACAGCCAGTAGTGATCAGTATATCTGTAGGTGTAGAATGCCAGAGCACAAGATTTTAATGCGACCAAATCAAACGCTATAGTTGCGAGTCCACTTACATGTACGTATACATATATCGGAATACATATGTATGTATACGAGTATATACATATATCTATGTATAAATCTGATCCATTGCACATCTATAGCATACTTTTAAAGTGAATTCTAGAGGTACATACATACATACATCTATATACGTGTGTAGTACTTTATGTGTGCGTGTAACAAAAAGAAAAAAATACTATTAAATATTAATTAGACTCTAAGACTTTTGCTGATGTTATTGAAAATTTAATAAACCACAACATACTAATAGAATGCAGTTTTCCCATTCAAATTTAAATCGAATTAGCGCGCGCTTGCTGACTGCATTCAGGGTTGCATTGGGCTAACGGTGAAAGCTGTCGCAACTGTCAAATGAAACGCAGGCGCAGAGGGCAGCCAGCCGCTCAGCTCAGCGCAGGACAACCAGAGAGCCGAAAGAAAGAAAGCTCTCTCTCTCTCCCTTGGATGTAGTATTTATTCCAGTGTTAAAACATTAAAAGCTGCGCTGGAAAAAGGACAACAGTTAAATAGAAGATACCAACACTATTGGTATCCAGCAGAACACACAATAGTACACCACGCAGGTCGCGGTGGATACGCCGTGAATACGAGTACTACTCCGTACAAACTCCACTCCGTTTTTGGCACAATTCTCCCCCACACGCACACACACTCGCAGCTCGCTCTCGCACACAAACACACACACACTGCCGCACAAGTTTCACGCAAAAAGTCGATTTTTCACCAACAAAAAGTGTTGTATATGTGGAAAGTTTTGAATTGCCAGCCATAAAATGGAACTGCAAGTGTAATAATCAAAGGTGGACGAAGTGCAGCAATTCAGCAGGCGACAGAGAGGCGCACGGCGAGCCGCCAGGGATGTGCACACTCCACCAACTCCACTATTGGGGCCGCTCGTAGTGCTGAGCTCATCGTTTTGTATGAGAAAAGTTTGTATCAGCCACCCCCGCCACCGCCACTGCCACAGCTCCTCCGGCCACCCTCCCCCTCCTAATTGTACAACCACCAAGTGTCCCCCGGGTTCCAGTCAAACTGTTGTTCTGTGATGAGATGTCGGTGATAATGAGTGTGATTCCCAGCCCAAATGGTGCCTGTGGCTGTGACTGTGCCTGTGCCTAGGCGGCTTTCGACCCGGCCCTGGACCGAGGAGCAACCCACAACGAGAGCAACAAAAACGACAACGACAACAACAATTAACGTCCAGAATTAGCCGATTGCAGACACTGCAGAGCAGCAACGGAGCGTCCAAGAGCAGCACAACGACAACAACGAGGAGGACCCGGCTCCGGACCCGGACCAGGTCAAAGATTAGGCAGCGCACATGGCGAGCGGGAGGGTCCTGTGCGCAACGCTGCTGGCCTGGCTGACGTTACTCACAGGTGAGTGCCACTGCATACTCGCGACTCGCGGCTCGCGAGTGTGGGGATTACCGCGAAAACCACTTGATTCAGGTCACTAATCCTCCTCCATTTCTGATGATTCCGTCTAAAACACGTCGCAGTCACCCACTCGGTGCGCATCACGAATCTGCGGGTGCCGCACACCTACACACTCGAACGTGATAACGAACCCGATCCTCTCGTACTGGACTGCGAGTACGAGATTGGGGCGAGCGAGAAGGGATTTGTGCTGAAGTGGCTGTTCAACAATCACTCCATCTACCAATGGATACCCTCGGTGAAAGGGTTCGCCATGGTGAGTCATTGTCCCGTCTCGTGCCTCCTCCTTCTCATTCTCCCCCCAGAGGTCGGCAAAAATTAATTAACATAAAATTCTTTGCGACTTATCCTTGTAGGGCTTCATGAAGTCAAAGATAGACACCAAAATATTCAGCATGGAGGGCAGTCCCGGTGTTATATCGATAAAGAATCCCGACTGGAACATGACGGGGGAGTACACCTGTTCCGTGCAGACCTTTGAGACCACGGACAAGCGGAGTGCCCGCTTACAAATAATCGGTGGGTGACACGGGTCTTATAACGGGGGGTGTCGGTATGGGTGTGGGTGTGTGTATGGGTGCTTCCCACCCCCACCCCCACTCCCACCATGTTTGCATAGGTGTGAGCTTGTGGCACGTGTGATTCCCCTTTCATATTTGCATGCGTGTCAGGTGGCAGTCACTGCGGCAGCCGGAACCGCCTGTTGTCGTTGATATTCCTCTTTATTTTTTTTTTTGTTTTTGGTTTATGTTTCTCTTTGGGATATTTCTTTGTTTTGTCTGACACTTGATTAATTCTCACAATTTTTCACCATCTCCCTGCTGGCCGCCCTCCACAACTGACAGTTCCTGAGTCGGATTTCATGCTGGAGGCACGAATGGGCGGCGCGCAGTCGGATGTGGACATAATGTGTGCGGTTCAGCACGTCTTTCCACAGCCGATCCTGTCGGTCATGTAAGATTATTAAATGCATATTACGGCATGCCTAATCATATGCCTCTATTTAAATTATTCGTACAGGTTCGACACCCATATACTGGATTCGGTGCTGACGCAGCTGGACCAGGACCCCAGTGGCCTCTACAGCATGACTGTGCGGACGCGCATTCCTAGAGATCAACTAGAATCCCCCACACCGATAACCTGTGCGTTTATCCTGATCGGCACGAACTACACCAAGCGCCGCGAGACTATTTTCTATGGTAAGTAGAGGTAAGACGGGGGCTGGAGCAATCCACGCGGAGTGACGATTACTAACCACTGACAATCCGCAGATAAGGCCTCAACTATACAACGCAAGTGGACAACGGTCGCCGTGGTCATGTCGATCGCATCCCTAGCTCTAAGCAGTTAGTTTGGTAGTGTCCTTTGGTGTAGGTTTAGGCTATACATATTTGTTTTTATGTTTCGTATAGACGACGTGTTCAACGACTTTTCATTTTTAATAGAATTTTAACGGATAAACGTAATTTTTTGCGGTATTTTTAAAAAAAGGCGCTTATTTTGTAAATGCATGTAATTGTAAGGGAAACGAAACGAAACACTAGAAAACACCACAGAAAAAGCACACTCCATGCGAACGAAACCCAAAACGAAACCCGAGAAACAACAGCAACACAACAACAACAACAACACAACACACATAACAAATTATTGTATTCATATACATATTTACCACATAAATAAATAAATATATATATAATAGTTATATATGATGTATAGATCTAATTGAGTACAGAAATGCTAATAAAGAAAACGAAAAGAAAACATTCAACCAATCTCACCTTGTTTATTAACTACACTCCCAGGAAAAGGAAGAAAAATATTTTAGCAATTCAAATTTGGCATTTGAATTCCCTTCGAATGCAACTCTGTGTTGTGAGTGTGTGTGCAGCCCTGTGCCGTGTGGGGGCGCCTCTGTTCATGCGCACATTCACATCCAGGCTTCCAGGCCCTTCCAGGCTGCTGCCCATGAGTATGCAGTGAAAATGACAGCAGTGGCAGCAGCCCCAGCAGCAGCAGAAGCAGCGGAATCAACATCTTAGCAAAAAGTTGACGCCATAGCCCATAGCCAGACAAAAGCCAAGGTTCCTGCTGCCCGCTGGCCAGTGGATGTGGATTGGATAACAATAAATAGGATCGTGGGACAATATAAAGTAGTAGCCTCCAAATACAGTTCCAAGTCGCAGCAAGGCCAAAGCAGCATGTCCTACTAACGGTTAAGGGGAAGGAGAGACAGAGAGAGAGAGAGAGAGGGAGAGAAGAGAATTACGGCCAGGCACGATGGCTTCTGGCGATGGCGACACCATCAACACCATCGACATGGACAGCTCCTCCACATCGCAGGCAAAACCAGTGGATCCCAGCAATGGTAAATATCCCATCAGTCAGTCTGTCCATTTCCACTAGACGAAAATCCAAAGAAAGTCGACAAAAAAAAAATCAATGAATGGCAAATGGAAAGTGTGGCCCTGGCGCATGTGTCTCGCGTGAGTGGGAAAGAAGCAGCAGCAGCAGCGCCGTCCCACCCGCCATTTGACGTGCAGACAGACAGCCAGGGACAGACTGGGAGGCGAACTAGTTGACTGGTTGACTGGCGGACGGACAATGACAGAACTCACAGGTTCAGATTTGTACGAACCTATGGACAGGCGAAAGTTGATAACAAAGGAAAGTTTATTGCGTGTGTGGGTTGGTCAAGGGCGCGGCAGTGGTGAGGTAAGGGGCGGGGACGGGGACGGGGAGGGCAGTGGACTTGTCTATCCAAGTTCAGCGGTGATTGGCCTAAAATACGTCACGGCCTGAATTAAACATGAAATATGGCTAATAATAAAACTCTTTTTCAAAACTAGCCTCCAACGACCATGTGGGTAACTCATCACCCGAGGTAAGTACATATATAAATATACATATATATACAATATATATATATATACTTATCGTACTTGTTATTAATGGGTTCAATTACTTTCAGTTGGGCAACCGACCCTTGCGTACGGCGAACAACAATAACAAGGCGGACAAGGAGCGAAAGATTGGGCACAGACGCGTTGGCGAGGGCGGCGAGATTACGTACAAAAAATACAGACATCGCAGATTATGGGCTCCATACAACTGGGCATCCAGCACACCGTGAGCATCAGCTAATCTCAAGTTTAAAAAAGTCTGCATTTATTTGCATTCCTCCAATTAGGTCGGCAGCCTGGCATCGAAGCCCAAGCGGGATCTACTAATGATGGACTTCTGGGAGATCGAGAGCATCACCTTTCCGCCAGAGGGTTCCAGCCTTACACCTGCCCACCACTACAGTGAATTCAGATATAAGATCTACGCCCCCATTGCATTCCGTTACTTTCGGGATCTGTTTGGCATCCAACCAGACGACTTTATGGTGAGAACAAAGCAAGCAGCTCTGTGCCGGCGTTCCCCTCCCAAACTCACGTTGACTTTTTCTAGATGTCCATGTGCACTTCTCCGCTGCGAGAACTGTCGAATCCTGGCGCTTCCGGCTCTATATTCTACCTGACGACCGACGACGAGTTCATCATCAAGACGGTGCAACACAAGGAGGGCGAATTCCTACAGAAACTACTGCCTGGGTGGGTACCGCCCAACGTTTGGGGCCAGCGCACTCAACAGACTACTTCCATTATCTCTCCGATTATACATTTCAGTTACTATATGAATCTGAATCAGAATCCGCGCACGCTCTTGCCAAAGTTCTTCGGACTGTACTGCCTGCAGACGAGCAATGCCAAAAACATTCGCCTGGTGGTCATGAACAATCTGCTGCCGTCGTCGGTGAGGATGCATCTGAAGTACGACCTGAAGGGGTCGACGTTCAAGCGCAAGGCGAACAAGGCGGAGCGGTCCAAGAAGTCGCCCACCTACAAGGACCTCGACTTCATGGAGCAGCATCCCAACGGCATTTTCCTGGAGGCCGAGACCTATTCGGCGCTGATCAAGACCATTCAGCGGGACTGCACGGTGCTGGAGTCCTTCAAGATCATGGACTATTCACTGCTCCTGGGCGTGCACAACCTGGACGTGGCGCTAAGGGATAAGCTGAGCGAGAGCAGAAAGCCCCTGAGGGCGCCGCTGGCTGAGGACTCTGACGGCGATGTGGACGATCCGCTGGACGGGCAGGATGGGGATGGCAAGGACCGAGACACGGCCACGGGCATCAGTCGGAACAAGTGAGTACTCCGGCCATTTCCACGCAGATAAAACTAAAACTCGGGAGCTAATCCAGTGTGGCATACAGATCGGTTAATCGGCAGCGTCTGGTGGCGCATTCCACGGCCATGGAGAGCATTCAGGCGGAGAGCGAACCCATCGATGACGAGGAGGATGTTCCGTAAGTAATTCCACTCTCTCTCTCTCTCTCCTGCCCGAACTCTGATCTCATCTGATCATTATACTCATTGCCAGGCCCGGTGGCATTCCGGCGCGCAGCGAAAAGGGCGAACGCCTGCTGCTCTACATCGGCATCATCGACATTCTGCAATCCTACAGGCTGAAGAAGAAGCTGGAGCACACATTCAAAAGCATCATACATGATGGGGTGAGGCGTGGTCGGGATTAAGGCGTACGCTCGCATTTCATACCGACTTCTCTTCCCCAGGAAACCGTCTCGGTCTGCCGTCCCTCGTTCTATGCTCAAAGATTCCAAAACTTCATGGCCAAGACCGTGTTCCGAAAGATACCCTCCCGTAAGTGAGCAGAGCGAGCGCACAGCGCGCACTCGGCTTCTCGGCTAAGTACTCGTACTGTAAGGCATTTTTGGTGTACAATTTGTGCCCAAATGAGACACTCGATTGAAGTGGGTGTTCCCACATCCTTAGATGTTTTTTTCGTAGATACAAACTGACACTTACTGACACCCACTCATACACACGCACACACTTTACACTGTACACTCGTATATTGCTAATTTTAATTGATTCGTTGGATGTGCAGCAAAAATGCAATATGGTACACCTTGGCCGCCTGCGTAGACTCGGGGGGGATCTGATCATACCGTATATCAATCGCTCTATTCTCTGCTTTCTTTTTTTGAATATGTCTCGAACGCCTCTCGCCTCTCACCTCTCTCTCTCTCTCTCACACACACGCATATAGTGGATCTCCCCGAGATCAAAGGGAATCACAGAAAATTTCGTACCTTGGTAACCAGTTATATAGGTAATGGAAATATTGTACAACTTGTTTCAGTGTGTTCTCTTCAGTTTTCGTTTTCGTGGAATATCTGTTAATATTATTAATCACTCACCAATATTTATTTATATTTTGTTGTATGATTTCCGCAACGGACGCAAAAGCATGTCTCTCAATGTCTCAGTCACGTTAGTGTCCATACCCCGGCAACCGTAATGCTACTTTGGCTTTGCGTAGTTGCTTTGGAGGCTGTGCTTTTTGACATGTACCCTATGTACCCAGCCTCGTGGAGTCGTGGCCTCTAATCCCATCCTCTGCTTGCATCTTCCAGCGCTTAAGCATTCGCCGTCGAAGAGAAAAAGCCTCTCCAAGGCCATACAGCGCTCCATTGACAGCGACAACGAGGCTTCCATCAGGCGTAAGTGGCTCGATCCACACCGGCTGACTGTTGACCTTGTCCCGTCCCTAATCCTCGATCTCCTCTCCACAGCGATGCATGCCTCGCACTCCCACAGCAGTGGCAAGATCCACCAGCCAGCCAAGCCGCCCACCACAGAGCCCACGCCAGGCAGCGCTTCGGCGGCATCCGGAGCAGCTAGTGCCGGGCCATCATCCACAGCCAGTGGGAGTGGATTTGGTGAGCGCGAGCGGGAGCGTGAGCGGATGCCACCGCCCGTCAAGCAGCGGACTCCAGCAGGAGCTGGCAGCAATCTGAAGGCTCGGGTGCCACCGCCAGTGCCCCCGCGGGGATCTCCCCGTCGTCGGGATGGACAGGACCGCTCGACGCCAGGTACAGAACCGCACACTAATCCACCAACAGCCCCAACACAGATCCACACACTGCAGGTGCCCAGGGATACCATGCCCCGCTTTGGCGACCGCCGCTCGCCCAGTAACGTCCAGGATTGGCTCGAGCTGCACGATCTCTTCGATGCCCCCGACCCCACTGCTCCCGTTGCACCATCACCAGAGCCGATCCCTCCGCTCGCGGTCACTCTGCTGCGCAGATCCTCTCAGAGACGAGGCGACTCCCAGCAGTCGGTCTACTCCACGGCCCGCTCGGAGAGCAGCTTCCGACGCCAGCAGCCGCGCCTGCTCAACCACGTGGACATCTTTCAGCGGCAGAACAGCTTCGTGTCGCACAGTAGGCGCTCCTCAGCAGCGTCCATCATGGGTGGCTTCCCGCCATTGCGGGCGGAGAGCTATCGCTCTGGACGATCACGATCCTCGGGCAGCATTCCCTCCCAGCGCTCGCCACGACGGGATCTTCAGGAGAAGCTGCAGCGGCGACAGAAGCGCAGTCGCTATCTGCACTACGCGGATTTGGCACTGGGCGACGATGTCTGCGACGCGCAAGAGGACAATCTGTTGCAGTCGATGGCTGCCTTCCTGGAGGTGAAGCGGCAGCTGGAGTCAACGCACCGCCCGAGGCGGCCGCAGCCCAAGCTTACGGAGCCGCCACTTCCGGTGAGCATCGAGCAGCAGCCAACGAAGCAGCAGCCAACGAAGCCGCAGCCAACGAAGCGAGGAAAGAGACGGGCGCCCAAAACAGCTCCATCCACGATACCCGAGAGCGATACCCGAGGGTCCCAGGACACCCAGGGCACGAGGGGGTCCTCGGTTGGGGGACAGCAGTAGATGCTCCGGCTAGGCACGCTTGCACTCGCTTGGCAACCACCCACACACACACACAATCTCAGTCATTCTCAGTCACCGTCACCCCAACCAATTTCGATTGCTATTTCTGTGTTACTACTCGTACTTCTCCTTATATTCTCCGGCCACTCATTATGTATGTTCTCCTCTGCTCTGATCATTGTATCGCTAGGCACAACTCCATCCTGCAGTTCGACTCCTCCCCCTGCCTTCGACGACATCTCCGAGGACAGCTCGAACAAGAACAGCACGTCATCGATGGGGCGCAGGTCTCACCACCACCACCATCACCATCAGCATCAGCAGTCCCAGCAGCAGGCGTACTACCAGCAGCAGGCGCAGTACTTGGATCGCAAAATGAACATCGGACCCGCCTATCGAGGCTCCTACAAGGAGGATATCGTGAGGTATGCTCTGCTCATTTGCCATTCATTTCCATTCATCGTTTAATCTGGTTTTGCTTTTGTATGTGTGTGTGTGTGTATAGCGTCTCTGAGGTACATCTGGATACGCTGCTGGCGGTGGACACATCGTCGAGCAGCCAGTATGGGTCTCGGGGCGGACTGGCATGGACGCCGCCGGCATCAGGTGAGGGCTCCACACCCACATGGACAGAGGGCACACCCAGTTTTACGGACTCCAGTTCGAGTGGTGATCTCGGTAATTGGCACTTGAGATTTGCTTTTGAATCGCTTTTTGTGTTTCTATATCTATTTGTATATATGTATTCGTTCACGCTTACAATCGTAGACAACTTCTCGCCCATAAACTCATCTAAAATCGATCGTCACAAGCCGACCGTGGAAGATGCCATCAACTCTCTGTCCTCGGGAATGGTAAATATCCGAGGTGGCAAGCTGTAGAGAATTCTACACCCGATCTACAGCAGACAAACAAACCCACACCTACACATTAATACATATACACGCGATGTTCGTGGGGCAGGGTGGGGGCGACACACTCTCATTCTTAGAAATTTCTAAATTGCAAAAAACCGTTTTCAGTTTTGGGTGTTATCACTCCGTATTTCTGATACACATTCCCCACTCCGTTTGCTAACCGCTTACATAACTTACTCTCTGTGTATTGTGACTCTTATAGATCAACTAACATAGCATGTTGTGAAGATGGCAGCACACAGACAGACACAACACCGAGAACCCAACCAGCCAAGCCTGCGACTCGAATACATCATTTGTTATACCACCAGCCTACACACAAAATGATAATGCAGGTTCAGAGGTGCAGGTGCTATGTGTAGAGATGCGCCACACAGGACGCACTTGTATAGCTAGGATATAATCAAAAGGCGCCCACGTAGAACACACACATCCACATGTTTGAGGAATATACATACAAATCTATCCAATACAAACAAACAAACAAACCAAAAGCAGGCAGAAATCCATACTGCAAATGATATTACATACAACATATACATACATACATACAATACATACATATAGCAAGAAGAGAAATCAAATAATACTAAGATGAATGCAAGCAACCAATACCAGTACCAGTTCCAGTTCCAGTTCCAATTCCCATAATCTCGTAATCGTTATATTACGTTCCCAACTTATACTCGTACATATTGTATGGTTGAAAGAGTTCGTTTACTCGTACAATATACTGACAATTAAATTAATAAACGTTTTTTGCGATACCTACCCTCGATCTCCGACCTACACATATATACATATATGTACATGCATACTATATCCACATACGTATTATGTATACAGTAAACCTACATACCTACAAATGTATAATCAGCAATCGCGATACTACCAATTACAATATTGTTGTAAAATATTTCAATTAACATACATACATACATACATGCCCCAGAAGAGCAAACCAAGAGCAAAATTATATACATATTATATATTCATTTGTATTTATTAACGATTTAAATTAATTGTAAACGTGCTTAGGTTTACTAAAGACAACCACAGACGACGGGGCGGGGCTAAAGACGGGACAGCACAGGACACAGTCGGACAGGATTGAATGGGGGAGGGGAGCAACAGCAAAAGCAACAGACGGACATGGACACGCGCGACATACTTATACTCCAAGGGACAGCAAAGATGAAAGAATTGATTATTTATTAATTAGTTAAATGTTATTTAACTTATATGCATTATTCTAAAGATTACTGAAACCCAAATTGTAATTATACAATAAATTAAATTGCAAGGTTGAATTTCCGGCTCTGCTTCTCTGTGCTCTTTCTAATGCGAATTTGCTAAACTATAACATACATATTGTTACAATAGGGGTACGGCGCACCCTCTTACCAAGTGGGGCGACGGGGACTAGTACAGCTTCTGCAGATCGTTCAGCGACTGGTTGAGGAAATCGTTGGTCCAATCGTTCTCCGGGTTGTCCAGGTGGTTGTCAAAGTCAATCACGTCGCGCATGGCGCCGCGCTTTAGCAGCAACGAGACGCCCTCCAGGGTCTGTGCCGGCTGCAACAGTGTAAACTTGGCCTTTGACCATCGGCCAGAGTCGCCAGCACATGTGTAGACCTGAATGGCAGCCCGATCATGCTCTAGGGTAACCAGCTTGTTGTCCACCAGAGCGAGGCAGGCGTTCTTGAAGTTCTCCTGGATCTTGTCGGCGATTTTTACGGCAGGCGCTTTGTCAATCTGGTTGTCGTAGAAGTTCTCCGGAGCCGCATAGTATCCGGCAATCACGAGGCCTTCCTGTTCTGCATAGGCATCAATCTAAAATGACCCAATTGTGAGCACACCACACACACACATGTCACAATGCACGGAAATGGGCAATTATGCTTGTTTAGCACCCACCTGCATAAGGGCAACCTCGGCCATGGGGGTAACGTGCAGGCATTGATGAAACAGCGGTATTGCATCCACGATTTCCACCAGCGACCCTTTCGATGTCTTTTCGGCCAGCAGCAGGCCGTTCACAGCCTGGTGGGGATATTTGGCCGCATGGAATATCAGCTTTGTGTATGCGCGCTCGGAAATCTTGTAGTCGCACATTTTATTTGATTACTTTCGCAATTTATTTAAAATGAAAAAAAAAACACGGACCCGTTCTCAACCAATTAGCTGGCCTTTGTGCAGGGCTGGAAACCACATCGATAGACGCTTTTTTTTGGTATCGATACTGCTATCGGTGGATAGAAAACGTTAAGCTGACTTCACTTCAATGTTATATTTATTTCAAACTAAAATTTAACTAAAATACTACGTGGATGATGGAAAACATTACTAAAATATGTATAACATTTTATTTCTTAACTGTCCGTCTGCGTCCCGTTCTTGTATTATATCTTTTCTTTTAGCTTATCGGTACAACTAAAATTTGTTTGCAGTTCATCAGCTCCATGCCCACCGAGGGCAATCGTTAACAGAGAAACTACGTCTGGTTGTCGCGTAATATTGCCTTGATATCGTCAGCATCCAGAGTCTCGTACTTTAAGAGCGCCTCGGCAAGCGCCTTGTGCTCCTTGGTATGTTTCTTCAGAATGGCCTTCGCCCGTTCGTAGCTGTCGCTGAGGATGCGCTTGATTTCGGCATCCACCGCCTCAATGGTGTTGGGTCCCAGGGTTTCGCCGGTGCCCAGACCCTTGCTTGGCTCAATCGTGCGCAGACCCACCTTTTCCGACATGCCCCAGTCCTTGACCATGTGTGTGGCAATGGAGGTTGCCTGTTTGAGATCGCTGCTGGCTCCCGAGGTAATCTTGTCCAATCCAAAGATGATCTCTTCGGCAGCACGTCCACCCATCATGGTGTCCATCATGGCCAATAGCTGGGCCTTGGTCACATGGTATCGCTCCTTCTCGGGTATGTACGCGGTGTGTCCCAGCGACGGTCCGCGGGGCATGATGGTTACCTTATGCAGTGGATGTGACTCCTTCGTGTAATAGGCGACAATCGCATGGCCTCCCTCGTGATAGGCAGTAATGGTGTTTGCCTCCTCGTCGGGCAGGCGAGCCTTGCGCTCGGGTCCCATGAGTACCTTGTCGCGTGCAGTCTCCAGGTGCTTCATGTTCACCGTCTCAGCTCCGTCGATGGCAGCTCTGCAAGGGTTATTACTCTTAGCTCCACTCCATACCCCATGCCCTCGAAATCTATCTCACCTTAGTGCCGCCTGGTTAATCATGTTCTCCAGGTCTGCGCCCGTGAACCCAGAGGTGCCACGTGCCAGCATATCCAGATCGATGTCGTCGTGCAGAATTTTGGTTAAATATAGAGAGAGGATTTCCTTGCGGCCAGTAAAGTCGGGCGTGGATACCACCACCTCGACATCGAAGCGTCCGGGACGCAGCAGAGCCTGATCCAGATCGTCACGCCGATTGGTGGCACCTAGCACAATGACGCCAGCGTTCTGATGGAAGCCATCCATCTCAGAGAGCAGCTGGTTTATGGTTTGATTCGCATACGGATGCAGCACCGAGTTTGTCCTCTTAGCGCCCACCGAATCAATTTCATCGATGAAGATCACACACGGGGCGCGAGCCTTAGCCGCCTCTGCAAAAGATCAGGATTAGATTCTATTCTCTAAAGGTGGCAAAGTGAAGACACTTACTGAACAAGTCGCGCACACGTCTGGCGCCTTGGCCAACGAGCACCTCGTCGAACTCTGGTCCGGCGGCATGGAAGAATGGCACTTTGGCCTCGCCGGCCACAGCACGTGCCAGCAGGGTTTTTCCAGTTCCTGGCGGCCCAACCAGAAGTACACCCTTCGGAAGCTTGCCGCCTAGGTTCGAGAACTTGTCGGGATTCTTGAGGAACTCAACCACCTCCTTGAGCTCCTGCTTGGCTTCGTCGCAGCCCTTGACGTCGTCGAATGTGACATTGATTTCCTCCGGATCAACCTCCACCTGGTTACCCAGCTGAATGCTACTAAAAGAGAGAAACATTCATACTGTTCTGGCGACGCCTGGATAGAGTCGAGGACTCACCGAAAGACGGAACCGTTCGAAGTGGTGAAGAAGCTCAGGAATATGCCAATGAAAACGACGATAACGATGAGTGTCTGGAAAATCTGTGTGATAATTACTGGGCATTATTTGAGAAACTGGGGGACGAGGCTCCATTGTAAAGGGAATCGAAACGGGTCAAAATATATCATTGGACCAACTTTAGTAATACCTTCAGATACTTCATTGTTTTGCCCGTTTTCGGTGAGTCTTCCGAGTTTGCTGCGGCCAAATAGCCCTCGGCAAATGCAATCTTCAGGTTCTCCTGCAAATTTTAAGTTCCATTAGAGCTAGCCGATCCATTTAGGCTGCACTACAGCTTACCGCATTGTGGGTGGGTCCGTGTCCGTCGGATTTGGACAGTAGTTTTCTAAGTTTCTCTCCCTGAAAGTTTGTTTCCCCATCTAGCTTTTGTGATGCTGTCCCCAGTGCGTTCTTCAGTCTGGACGTCATCGTTGGATTTCGTTTCTGCTCCGCCTCTATGGAACGATCCGTCTTGAAGCCGCGTAACTGCCTCCTGTACGAAATTCAAAGTTAACAAGCGGCACGGACGCTCTGCCTCTATGGTACTCACAGTTGATGGTGGGAGAAGAGCGGATTTAGAAGACTTTGCGTTACGATTGGATACATTTTGCTGAAATCCAAGGACATGTTAATAGGGATCAAGTACAGATATGAATGAATTGATTTACACATGTGCGCCTATGGGCTGGGCGCCTGCTGCCCCGTCCAAAGTGACTTCAAACTGATAATTTTGTTGCTGCTCATGGCCGATCTGTGTGACTGGCTCCACCAGCGTGACGTGGACATTGCCGATGGCGGGCAGCATGCGTGTCACCTTGGCGAGGGCATCGTTCACCAGCGCCGTGTCCAGAATTCCGTTCAGCCTGACAGCCTTCTCCACCATGCTCTGCAGGTTGGCGCCCGACCGACTGAGCAGGTTCTTGAACTCCAGCACGAGCGCATGGCACTTGCCCGTCGTTGCCTGTTTGGATGACTTTGATTTGTCAGCAAAAAGACGCGCCGCCCCAGCGCCTCCTGGCAGCTTGGTACGCTTCACGGTGTAGTAATGCGGTTTTCTACTAAAGTTGCCAAGGTAGAGGTAGGGCTGTCATTGAACGTAAGAGGAAACGAGCGTCAGTGGGGGACGGATCGGCGGCAATGGGTGGGTGGGCCGTGTGGCGCGAACACTTACCACAGAGTGTGTGGTGGCGGAGAACATTTCCAAAAAATACAAAACTTTAATTAATTACAATAATAACACGGCTCTGGATCGGCAGACGACACAGCTGTAAAATGTCATAATCTGCGTGCGTGTTGCATCCCTGGCACTGGTTGTTATGCGTGTCATCAACCCTGGACGCGAATATGGCGAAAAACTAGCAATTTGTATTTGTTTTCTATTATTTATTACAGAATATCTAAATGGGTGATTGTGTTGACAATTTATGCTCTGCCCTTGTCTGTGCTTGGAGTTGACTACGGATGGCATTTCATGTTCATATTAATATATGATGTATCACAGTTTAAAAGAGAGAAAAGGGCGCGAGTGCATTTAGACAGGGCTGCTTTCCGCTGTTTCCAGTGCTGTCAAGCTACCTGAGCCGGCCGCCGCCAGTATTCTATACCAATCTTTTATATTTCATAAAATTTCATTAAATTGTGTCATATCATGGATTTTCCGTTGAATGATGGCTCCCAGCCCCCTCAGCAACAAAATCAACACCCACTGGTCAGTACAATGGGCTCTGTTCTCTTTCGTCTGGTCTTTAATTTAATCGTTAATTTTCAGGCAGACTATCAGTTCTCGGCGGAGGAGGTAAAGGCGTTACGTGAGTGCAACACGGAATCTTTCCTCCAGCGGTCGCTGCCCTTCGGCACAGGTCTGGGCCTGTTGGCCTACTTTGGTGTGAAGAACGGCTACCTGAAGGGCAATGGAAAGTACGGAGCTGTGCCCAAAATGGTCATGGGCGTCATCCTGGGTTACTTTGTGGGCAAGTTCAGCTACCAGCAGAAGTGCGCCGAAAAGATAATGCGGCTGCCAAACTCCCGGCTAGGCGAAGTCCTGCGGCAGCGCCGACAGGGTGGTGGTGTCATTAGCACCATCACGCCAGATGAGAGCCTGAGCCGAGCGTTCACACTTGCTCCCTTCTCGCCCAGCTCCGCAGATGTGTACAGCGACGAGGGACTGAAGCCTTCGCGCAACACTGCTCTGAACCTGGACACTGAATCCCGGCCCACTTTGGCTGGCTTAGATGACATTTACCGGCCGAGCCTGGACTGTGAGTAATCTGCACTGAATTTCATGAAGAATATTTTACATTTCCTCCATTTGCAGCATCAGGCCAAATGATGGACACTGAACTGCCATTGGAGCCGGCCAAGCCGGGACAAACCTACGAAGATTTGCGCAAGAAGAATCGCGAGGAATTTGCGAGTCGTCAGCAAAGTCCTTACTCAAAGCCCTACGAGCCTCCGGCGCCACTTCAGCAGCGCCATGTCGGGCCAGCACCGGAAGCAGCCACTGGAAGTCCGAAGAGGAATAAATATGGCGACTCGTGGACAGATTGAGCCACTCACCACCGTATGCTATTGTCACTGATTACAGCCGTTTGTTTGGATATAAAAGTCGGGAGTTTGATTCCCACGAACTTCTGAAGAAATAAGGAATTTATTTACGTTTGTTGGTTGTGCATTCGGAATTTCGGATCAGCCCTGAGGCCCGAGCTATTTTCTGGCCTGTTCATAGTTGCTTCTGTACCACTCCACCGACTTTTTAATAGCACCTTCAAACTCCGTAAACGTGTACTCCGGGAGGAGACTGCGAAGCTTAGCATTGGACGCCGTCTTCTTGTACTGCCCGTCCGCTTTGCTTGTATCACAAACAAGTTTACCCTGAAGTTGGACAATAAATTATTATTAAAGTTCCACCTGGACTGCTCGTAACTCATCACCTTAAACTTAAATGCCGTGGCTATGGCCTGGGCCACTTCGAAGATGGTCACCTCCTGGACTTCGTCGACACTCAGGACAATTGGCTCGACGCTGTCGTAGTTACGCAGCACCCAAATCATCAGCTCTGCCAAGTCAAGAGAGTAGATAAACTGACGCAGAGGCTTGCCACTCCCAAAGACTGTGAAGACCTTCTCGCTTTCCGGCGTATCGGGTTGCTCCGTGATCAGCTTGTGCATGCGATTGATCATACCCGGTATTACGTGACTCACCTCGGGCTTGTAGTTGTCGTGGGGCCCGAAGATGTTGCAGGGAATCACAGAAGTGTACAGGTGTCCGTACTTGTCGTTGTACGCGTGGTTCTGAATGTCGATCAGCCGCTTTGCGTAGGAATACCCGTAGTTGGAAGGATGTGGGGGACCATTATGGACCATGGTCTCGTCTATGGGGTATGTGGTGTTATCCGGGAATATGCAAGTGGACAGGCAAGAGACGACTTTGGTGCATCCCTGCTCGTGGGCCGTTTGCAGCACATTGTCGTTGATCAGCAGATTGTTTCGCTGTAACCGAAGAAAGTTAGATTTCGGTGGCGTATTTGAGGTCCGTGCAGCTCACCAAAAAGTCCAGATTATTGTTCATGTTGTGGAACAGACCGCCGACCATGGCGGCCAGGTGGATGACATGCGTGGGCTGCTCCTTAGCGAACAGTGCCTGCGTGGCTGCCAGATTCCTATTGAAAATGTTTGTTTATTCACCGTCGTGCGACAAGTCCGAGTCCCCACGATACTCACGTCAAGTCGGCATCTTTGGAGCCGGCAAAATACCATTCCTCATCCGTGGGCCCCTGCTCCTTGATTAAGCTTCTAGGGCCTTGCCCACAAGGCCAGTTCCACCTGTAACCAAAACCTTATTCATTGTTTTGACCCGACCCAGAATTTTCCAGCGAAAACAATAGTTTAAGGTGCTATGACATTAGACTTTGCTACCTGAGTAGCTGAGCTGGGAGCAGCAAGTTGTTTGAATGAAAGCCAGTGGACTTGTGTAGAGGCGGCTATGAACACTACGAACTCCTACGCAGAATATTTAGCAAAGTCTAATGATTAAACTCTAATCATTAGAGTCCAATGTCATAGCACCTTAACGTGCGGCTGTGCACCAGGGCTGGCGAAAAAGTGTCTATCGTCTGGTTGTGTCGGCGTGTGTTGTTATCGCTGGAGCCGGGCCAGACGTGAAATTTTGTTTATGCGGCCAGAAATGCGAAATAAATTTAAATTTAAATAAATGGAAATGGAAACGCAAATAATAGACACCGTGAACGACTTTCTGGTAAGACACCGAGCATCCGCATCGAAGGAACTCCATAGAACTAACATTACTTTTGCCCCTCCTCTTACAGAAAGTAGACTCCATCGACGAGGCCTTTGTGAGCGTCATCGTCTTTAAGCCATTTGGCGAAGAGGAAAAGGCAAAGAATTTCTCGAATGATTTGGGTATGCGTATCCCAGCGAGTGGTATCGTTTTTTCTAACCAATGTATTTTGCAGTTACGGCCTTTGGCAACGTTGCGCAGGAGCATCGGGAGCATGTCCTGCGGCTGTACCTGCTGCGAGCCGCCAGCGCGTCTAGTTACCATATGAAAGTAATGATGGCCGCGCTGGTGAAGCTGGTGGACGCGCATGTGATAACAGCCTGGATGCTCTGCGACAAGGTGTTGATGTGTGAGAAACTGGACTACGAACACAAAACCTTTTGGATCGAAAGTTTTCGACTGATCAAGAAGGTGATCATGCAGGTGGACTACAAGGGAGTGCGCGAGATCATGAAGGTGTGCCGCGACAAGGCGCAGTGGTTCCCCCTCAACGTCAATGTGACGTACATGCCGCAGCTGCTGGCCGTGGAGGAGATACTGCGCTTCCTGTTCGATCGGAATAATTGCTTGCTGCCGGCTTACTTTGTTGCCAACGAGATAATGCGGCCGTTTCCCTATCACTGGAAACTGAACAAGCTGATGACCGACTTTGTCGAGGAGTTCCGTACCACGGCCCAAATGGTATCGATCATTGGACACGCCAACATGCTGCCCATTGTGGAGCACTTTGGCTACGCCGATCATATGATGAACTCCTGGCGCCTGGACCACAACACCCTCAAGTTCAATTTCAAGGGCAGCCTGCCCTACGAGCCGGAACTGCTGGAGGAGCAGCGGCCCCTGCTGCGCTATGTGCTGGAGCAGCCGTACTCCCGCGAGATGGTCTCGCAAATGCTGAACCTGCAGAAGCACCAAAAGCAGCGCTACAATGCCCTGGAGGAACAGCTGGTCAACCTGATCATCCATGCCATG
Source organism: Drosophila subsilvestris (assembly GCA_035043285.1). NCBI lineage: Eukaryota > Metazoa > Arthropoda > Insecta > Diptera > Drosophilidae > Drosophila > Drosophila subsilvestris. The sequence goes on from JAWNNB010001795.1 coordinate 1,102,791, forward strand.
GAAATGACTGAGGCCAATGACGCCACTGCAGGCAGTGGATTCAACTCCTCCGACGAGCAGATCACACCCAACGAGTGGGTCTGGCTGCATCTCTCCTCGCAGCTGATTTACTTTGTGCTCTTTCAGTTTGTCAGCTTTATGCACATTGTCCTTTCGTTGCACGAGAAGGTAAGCCGCCTCACCGATCGACCATACATCTTTATACTATGTGTACCCTTCCTCCCCCCGGCAGCTTTCAAAGTTGGAGCTGCGCAAGGGACGCGACCAGTTGATGTGGATCCTGCTGCAATTCATCTCGGGCAGCATTCAAAAGAATCCCGTAGGAAGAGCAACAACAGACTTTAAAGAACGAACAGAATTCAACTGCGTATCCATTCCAGATCACCAACTTTCTGCCCGTCTTCAGGCTGTTCGATCTGCTGTATCCGGAGCAGGAGCCGCTCAAGCTTCCGGACATCAACAAATCGTCCATGGTCCGCCACATGGCCCCCATTTGCGTGTGGATCCATCTCATGAAGAAGGCGCGTGTGGAGAATATGAACATAACACGACCGCTGCCCATTGCCCTGAAGAATCACCACGAGTAAGCGTCCATTTAATGGCCTCGAGGATCAGACAGTAACCATTTAATCCGCTCACAGCTTCCTGCAGCACCTGGTCTCGCCAAACACCATGATGAACATGACACTGGGCAACGACTTTCGCATCATTCTTGTCTGCAACGCATACTCGACCAATCAGGAGTATTTTGGACGACCCATGGGTCTGCTGTTGGAGGCCCTTAATGGAACCTCCAAGTCCCCCAATGGGGCCCAGATACCAGCCGTAAACTTTTCGGTGGCAGTGCTGGACAGCCTCACAGTGCACAGCAAAATGTCGCTGATCCACAGCTTCGTCACGCAAATGCTGAAGCAGGCCCAGACCAAGGGCCAAGTGCCGGCAGCGGCACTGCTGGAGACCTACGCGAGACTGCTAGTCTACACGGAAATCGAGTCGCTTGGCGTCAAGGGTTTCCTGAGCCAACTAATGCCCACGGTGTTCAAAAACCAAGCATGGGCCATGCTTCACACGCTGATGGAAATGTTCTCTTACCGCCTGCACCATGTGCCCACACACTACCGGGTCCAGCTACTCTCGCTGCTCCACTCGCTCTCTTCGGTGCCGCAGACCAATAAAATGCAGCTAAATCTCTGGTGAGTCGTCAATGAAATTGGGAAATTCGAATCACCTTTTAACAATTGTAAATTGTAGCTTCGAGTCGACCGGCCTGCGCCTGATTACCAGCATTGGATCGGCAGAGTTCCAACCGCAGTTCTCGCGCTACTTTAACGACAAGTCACCGGGAGCGGTGGCGTCCAACGAGAGCGAGGAGCTGAACCGTGTGCTCATCCTGACGCTGGCCCGCTCCATGCATGTCCACGGTGGCGGCGACGAGATGCAGAGCTGGTGCAAGGACTTTTTGGCAAACATAATGCAGCACACGCCCCATTCGTGGTCATTGCAGTCTCTGGCCTGCTTCCCGCCAGCCCTGAACGAGTACTTCACACAGAACGCCCAGCAGCCGGAGAACAAGCAGCAGCTGAAGAAGTCCGTGGAGGAGGAGTACCGCACGTGGACCTCGATGACCAGCGAGAACGACATCATTGCGCACTTTCTGCGCCCCACCACAAATCCCCTATTCCTATGCCTGCTCTTCAAGATCATTTGGGAGACGGAGAGCATCAGTCCGGTGGCCTACAAGTGAGTCGATACCCTACCCTTTGCGGCCTTCATAACCCCAATTTTCTCGCAGGATCCTTGAGGGCATCAGTGCCCGCGCCTTGACTACGCATTTGCGTAAGTTCTGCGATTACCTGGTCGCAGAGGTGGCCAGCTCTTCGGATGGCCGTGACTTCATCCACAAGTGCGTGGACACGATCAACAACATGATATGGAAATTCAATGTGGTGACCATCGATCGCGTGGTGCTCTGCCTGGCGCTGCGCACCCACGAGGGCAATGAGGCGCAGGTCTGCTTCCTGATCATTCAGCTGCTGTTGCTGAAAGCCAGCGAGCTGCGGAATCGGGTGCAGGAATTCTGCAAGGACAACAATCCCGATCACTGGAAGCAGAGCAACTGGTAAGATAGTGAGATTTCCGCCAACGCGGCAGGGCAACTTCATTCTCTGTTCTCGCTCTCTTTCTCTGTCTCTTAGGCAGGACAAGCATCTCTCCTTCCACCAGAAGTACCCCGAAAAGTTTGCCCTGGACGAGTCTGCCTCACACCTTGCCCTTCCGGTCTACTTCAGCAATGTGTGCCTGCGCTTTCTGCCCGTGCTCGATGTGGTCGTGCATCGCTTCATTGAGCTCACCATTCCGAATGTCCACCAGATTTTGGGCTTCATTCTGGATCATCTGAGCATACTCTACAAGTTTCATGGTGCGTACCCACTGCCCACTGGCATGGCAGCCAAATAAAGCAAGAATTATTAATTGGGGGTTTCTTTTCTATAGATCGGCCCATCACCTATCTGTACAACACACTGCACTACTATGAGCGCATCCTACGGGAACGACCCTCGTTGAAGAAGAAGCTGGTGAGCACGATTACAGGCGCCTTCAGTGATATTCGGCCACCAAACTGGAGCGTGAGTGAGCCCTATAAGGTGTTTCTTCAAAATCAAGACTTGCTGTGGACCCCCGAGCTGAGCTACTACATGAACTTAATTAAGCGACTGTCGGAAAGTAAGTTAAACTTAAGGAAAGTTAATGGATACTCAAGTTAATCCATCCTCGTTGCCCCATCCAGCCATCAGCGGGAAGAATGTTTTCTACACGACGGACTGGCGCTTCAACGAGTTCCCCAATGCCCCCGCCCATGCGCTGTATGTTACGTGTGTGGAGCTGTTGGGTCTGCCAGTGGCCCCCGCTCTGGTGGCCAACAACCTAATCGACGTGATAGTCAATGGCTATGCGGTGATTCCGCAGAAGGAGATCCACAGCTACATTAATGCCGTGGGCATCGTTATGGCTGCCCTGCCAGAGCCCTACTGGACCGGCATCTACGACCGCCTGAGGGAAATGCTGAATACACCCAACATGCTGAACTGGACGTATCGCTTCAATGCCTTTGAGCTGTTCAACTTCAAGACGGTGCGCGAGGCGATGCTGGAGAAGAGCTACGCTGTGGTGCTGGCAGTGGCTCACTCGGTCTTCCACCACATGGGCGTCTTTAAGCTGGCAGCCATGACCAAACACATCAAGGAGAAGCTGAAGCCCTGCGTCCACACAGAGCAGCAGCTGATCTATCTCTGCCATGTCTTTGGTCCCTTCATGAAACGCATCGAGCTGGAGACCCCGAATGCTGTGGCGGGCATTGCCATTTTGCTCTATGAGATACTGGAGGTCGTCGATAAGCATAGCGGTGCAAGACCCCTGCAATATGTGGATCAGATATGCGATTTCCTGTAAATTTTCTTTATAATTCGAACGAATATTGGACTGGACATTAATGAACATTTTATCGCTTGCAGCTACCACATCAAGTACATCCATGTGGGGAACACCATCAAAAACGAATCGGAGGCAATCATTAAACGGCTGCGCCCCCTGCTGCAGATGCGCTTGCGCTTCATTTCGTATCTGAATCTGGAGGATATTCACGCAGAAAAGATGTAAGCAATGCTTCAGATGAAAACAACTTAAGATTCAACTTATTCTCATTTGATTTTAGTGCCGAAAGCAATGCGAATTCAGTCACAAATCAAACACAGTCGCCGCTGCAACCTCAACACCAGCAACAGCAGCAGCAGCCTATACAGCAGCAGCAACAACAACAACAGCAACCTATGCAACAGCAGCAACAACCTATGCAGCAGCAGCAACCTATGCAACAACAGCAGCAACAACCCATGCAGCAGCAGCAACAGTTGAATGCGGCGCAAACAACGAGTGTTCCACTGGGTAGCGGTGGCAATCCACAACAGCAGCAGCAACTCAACCAACAGCAGCAAATGTACATGCAGCACATGCAACAACAGCAGCAACAACAACAACAACAACAGCATATGCAAAGTATGGGCATGCGCCACAACTAGATATAGAGGGCCTCTACCCTACCAGACGTAATACCTAGCTATAGCATAAGTTAAATGTAGTAGTATTATTCGATCTTGTACCGGTTTTCGCATCAATCATCAGATCTTGTAAGTGAGAATTCCATTTATAGCGTAAATTAGTATCTGATAAGCGATTTTTAAAATATTTATTCAATAATCCTAAACGAACGTGTAGTAGTTGTTTAATGGAGGTGTTTCTTCCTGGTAGCTCGAAGCTGCTCGCTGAATGCGTCACAGCCGAGAAGTTGTCTGAGATGAAAGCTCTCGGCGATCATTGTGCGGTCGCAGAGCGCTGCTCGACGCGTGATCGACTCTCAGTTTCGCCTGAGACGCAGTCGGAAATGGATGATGCGCTAGTCAGAGTTCCGCTTTCGCTGCTACTGCTGATGGTGATTTCGGTCAGTGTTTGGGCCGAGTTCTGCGACAATGGAACAGGCGAATGCAAGGAGTTGAGTGCCACCGACTGCCCCGTGATATTCCACAACCAGCACTTAATAGGACGGGATATCAAGTACTGTGACGAGTTCAACGACATCGTGTGCTGTCTCATACCGCTGGATCAACAGAACGTGAAACCGGCCGATGAGACGCGTCCGTTTGAGCGGGGTAAGGTGCGAGCATTCACTGGGCCAATGTGCAACTCTAACTTAAAATTTTACCAGAGTGCAAGCATTTCAACGAGGCGCGAGCCTCCTGTCGCTCCACGCCCTTCATTGTGGGCGGCTCAAAGGCGACTGGTCAGGAGTTCCCCTTCATGGCGCTGATTGGCACAAAGGAGAACGCTAAGGCCGACATCAACTGGGACTGCGGCGCGGCTCTGGTGCATCCCCGATTCGTGCTGACGGCGGCACATTGTCTGGAAACCAGCGAGTGAGTGGACTCCCAGCGGTAGCCGTGATTTAATTTACACTTACCGCATTTACAGAACGAAAGCAGAGCGACTTGACCCCAACTTTGATTCGCCCAAATTTGTGGTGCGTCTTGGAGAGCTGGACTACAACAGCACCACAGACGATGCCCAGGTTCAGGACTTTCGGGTGGTTAATTATGTGGTGCACCCGGCGTACGATGACGAGGACGGCTTCAAGAACGACATTGCCCTCGTTGAGCTGGACAGGGCGGCAGTCTTTAACGAGCATGTGGCACCCGCCTGCCTTCCGCCCAGCAGTGGCAACGAGAACAGCCAGCTGACAGCTGCCGGCTGGGGATTCACTTCTGACAAGGGCCTGAAGTCGTCGCACCTTCTGAAGGTCACCCTGCAGCGCTTCAGCGACGAGCAGTGCCTGGAGCGGCTCCAGCAGGGCATTGAGACGCGCACCCAGTTCTGTGCCGGATCGCTCACCAGCAATGCTGACACCTGCAACGGCGACTCGGGCGGACCCATCTTTGTGCAGCACCCGCTCTATCCGTGCCTCAAACAAGTCATAGGCATCGTCTCCTATGGCTTGGTGTGCGGCACACAGGGTCTGCCGAGTGTCTACACGAAGGTCTATCTCTTCACCGACTGGATCGAGAGCATTGTGTGGTCCGATTAGTCACAATTTCGTTTAATATAAGAACCTTTTGTTTGCTACAAATGTATGTGCCCGCCATATCATTTTTGTAATCCACCTGGGAGGCTAGCTCTACCAGAGCTATGTACATGTCGTGGAAATTGGAGCGCTATACGAGAAGAATTTGTGAGAAAATATCCTTTTCATGGCGAAATCATCCGACGGAGGGGCACAAATCTCCTTGTGCGAGGTCCTGCAGTCCCTGGCATGGCGCACATCGTGCTCTGCTCTCCCAAGCGAACCAAAGAAAATGGACGTTACTCCTCGTTGTAACGTCTTTATCGATCTTTAGTATTTTTATTAATACTAATCGATTGTCATACATATTTGGCGCCAATTTTTTTGTTTTTAATTGAATCCGGTCCCAATTACTTTCTGGCTGCTTCGTTTGTGGTCGCCAACAGAGATAATAAACAAATAAATATTATCAGATTGAATGTCTATTAAGTAAGTATATTAATTGTGTAGGGTATTCGCTTAGCCGGCACAGCAAAGCGGTTAACTAAGTAAATAGTACATGCATATGTATGTTTGTGCATGTCGACAAACTAATATATGTGTGCAATTCATTTACATAGCTCCACTACATATGGTATACATACATACAGATATATGTATGTACATATAGAGGACAGAGGAAAACCCGAAAGTCCAAAGTCCACCGCAAATGAATTACAAAATTGTGTGTGAACAGTTGTAAAATACACACATACTCGTACACATTGCATGTGTATGTATGTTTGTAGACCTCTTATCAATGCGTGCAGAGCACAACAAAAGACAAAGAGAGTAGGAGAGAGAGAGAGAGATCACAAAAAGAGAGCTAGTGTGGGCGAACCAAAGGAGGAAGTTAATTTACAAGGTTTTTTTTGTTATACTCGTTGAGTAATTCAGGTAGAGTGGCCATCTTTAAGCAGGTAATATTAAGCAAAACAAAGCAGCCAACAGGTACTACCTATAGAGGTTGGTTGCACGTACATACATACATATGTACACATAAATACAACAGCAAAGAAACAACGATCAAAACAAACTAGAAAAACCGCCCCAACTGATCACATCACCAATACCAACAAATGGCAGCGCTGAAAATTCAAATCTTAACAGTCGAGTCGATACTCTGCTGGCACAATTCATTCAGACGTTGTGCAAAGCGGTTCGCTGTTCTGTTGGGTGTCGTGGGTTCCATTTGAAGTGAGCTGGAAGAAAAGTCCAGGGCGAAATAGTGTCAAAGCAATTGAAATTAGTCACTAGTCACAAGTTTTTTATCGTATTACAAGCGGCAATCGAGTGTGTGAGGTAGGTCGGTTGTGTCAGCCTGTAAATGGCTTGACCTCGTCTTTATCAGTGTCGTCTCGTCTACATGTTCATCCACTAATCTTGCCACGTTCAACTAACCAACTAACCAGCTAACCAAGCAAACTATTTCCCATGATGGATTCCCAACAATGCGCGTGTTCCAGACATTTTGGGCACTCCCTGATACGGCTATCAGCGCCGCCAGTGAACTGATTTGAACCGCTAATTGATAATATGTACTGATCGACACTATACTCGTAAATGCGCCATGTATAGCCATAATATAATACATACATAGGTGCACCTACTAGCTACGGATTGAATTAAAATTAAGACGCACTTTCCACTCAATGTGTGCCATTTTATCGAACTTAACTTTGTTTGAACAACCTTAAGTAGACACACGCACATATTAAATTGTTTCTTTGTGCTTCGTGCTGTCTGAACTGCAGTTCAAATACTTCCCTAGACACTTGAGAACAATAAAAGACAATCCACAAGTTCTGTACCCACAAAATGGTTCCCTTGCTGTGCAATCATCGTCATGGTAGATACGATGATATATGTTTGACTTAAATCTTATCAATAACCGACTTGTTGTTCAACTGCATCAGAAATTGAATTAATTTAGATCATACGACACCCAAAAGAAAAAGAGACAAAAAAAAGACTCTCAACACTTGGAAACAGCGGCGGCACTCCAGCACAAGCGAGCCCACTAAAAAATAACAAGATTTCAGTCAAAATAAATAAATTATGGTGTATATATGTATATATTTTTAGCTTTATCAATTGGCGACTGTTTCTGCGGAGGCTCGACATAGACACACACACCTGCAGCCGATCCACACAAAGAAAGCGAGCCGAGAGATCCGCAACGAGGGTCGCATCATGGATAGCGTAAAGTCATTTTTCGGCGGCTCCAACAAGGCCAACAATCTCGGAAATCATCAGCAGCAGAATGGACATCCGAGTGGTGGTGGTGTCACTCCCAATCGCTGGGGCCGGAATTGGAACTCCAGCGCCCAGCATACGGAGACCAGTTCCTCGAATTCCTCGTCCATTCAAAATACCAACCATTGCGATGCCAAGCGCAAGGACAGTGATAATTACTTCTATATCATGTAAGTTGGGGGGGCATAGAAATAGTAATCATTCCTGCAGTTTAAGAAAGAGCTCTTTAAGGTTTTATTGTGGAAATTGAAAGAGAAAGAAAATTCTTAGATAAGATATAGTGAGAAACTCAGAGGGAAGTGACCTTCCATCTAAGGCTGCTATAAAAGAGCTCCACAAATGTTTTCCCATCCACGTATCAGCCGGTGTACATAACCTTACTCGTATATGTACATATGATACGCCTACGTACATTATATACCCGTTGCAATGACATTTTTTGACCACTGATAAACGTTCAATGCCTGCCATTATGTGGCGATTGTGTGGAACAAGCAAGGAACTGTCTGTATGGTGTGTGGTGTGGTGGCTCAATCAAAATATTCAATTGAAATTTAAATTAAAAGGCAATAGCTTAACGTTCGCTGGCCTGGCTGCAGCTGGAGGTTGGCAAACCAGTTTGTGCTGTCATAGATCTGGCTTCACCTTGAGCATTGTATGATTTGAGTTTTAAATGTGTAGTCACGCTCTCGGCTTAAATGTTCTGTGCCGAGAACTGGAACTTTACAACCTGTTGGTCTGCTGGAAGGGGCAGGCCTGTTCGGGGATCAGTTACGAATTAACTGGCGTCAATGGCAGCTGAAAAAGTCCCGTATTTAGAATGTGATTTGCCCGGGGATAGCCCCAAAAATACACAACTGGGTGTGGGCCTTCACATAAGTGTATAACGAGTATAAAGTGCGTGATTCAGTGGAACAGCTGGGTCAGTTAACGTCGAACAGGGCAGGAAACAGCACGCTGTAAGAGCCGCGAATAAAGCTTTTAATTGTACCACTAACTAACTGATTTAATCTCTCATTTTAGGTGGCGCGCCTGAAGATATATTCCTACGTATGCGGATCTGTACGATATTTTGTCAGCATAGCCATAACGTTGGATAAGTTAATCATCATCTAAAGAGACCTGCAGCTTAAAAAATCTGTATACCTATTAGAAGCATCGGAGCGTGCACCTCTCCTCCACACACAAAAGTGCTCGTACACAATCCCGGTGTTTAGTGATATTAGTTATTTATTTACAATTTTACACGCGCACACACAAGACATTCATCATCTACACTAGTATCGATCGATCCTCGTTCTACTCGTGTATACATATATATAGGATATATGGACCCCATTACTTTTTTCGGCTTGCTCTACTGGCTGATGTGCATGATATTGTTCGGCCCGGCGATGTTCTTTGTCTCCGTTTATCTGCCAGAACTTCCAGTGCGATATGTGAAAAGCCTGAGGCAGCAAACTTAGTAGTTTTTAGCCAAGTCCGTGGTACATAGATTAATCCAAACATATTTGTAATAATAATGATGTACAACCGATCGATATACTATAATAAAAAATGTATTCAAAAGTAAATCTACGCTATCCATAAAGAAAACCAAGGAATCCGCATAGAACACGATGTGGATTGTGTTCTGTGGATTGTGTTCTGTGGCTTTTGGTCTGTGATTGGTCTCAGAGTCCCGTTAGACCCAGCGCTTTTTTGTTTTGTTTTTTTTTTGTTACCCAATCGATATGCAAATGGTAACCACAATCCAGTGCGTGTGGATTTGGCCAAATTTCTATAGAAACTGAAACAAACAAATGGCCACAAATTGGCAGGCAGGCAGCAACAACAACACCACAAACTTTGTTCCCACAGAGTTACGTAAAGTTTTAGACTTTTTTCGTTTAGTTTGCTTTGGCTGAGTGAAATACGCACACAAGACATCGTTCAGACTACTGTCAGGGCGCGCACGAGCACAAAAACAAAACAGTTTATATCTCAAACCAGTCCGGCAGAATCGGATGAAAATCATTCAATAAAAATATATAAGTAAACGAAGCAGCAAGGAGTAGTCACAGGAGTCAACCATGCCGGAACAAAAAGGAGGCAAGGGCGATGGCAAGCAGAACAAGGGGAAGGTAACTAACTTAACGGATCTGAGATCAGATCCCTCTAGATATAGTTTCCCCTACCCATACGGCACAGCCACACACTTGACACTGCTGCTGCTGCTGCTGCTGCGGGTCGCACACATCCACTCGCCTCGACAACTGGCAACGTAATGCCAGAGTCGAGTCCTTTACGGGCTTTTCTGCTTTTTTTTGCTTTTTAAATTTCGTTTTGCGCTTACTTTTTAATAAGTTTCGCTTCGCTTGATGGAACTTTGTCACGAAACATAATTTGCAATTTCCGGCGCAATCCATGTGCGTGCCAGCCCCAGAAGGAAACCCCAGTCAAACCGTGCAATTTGGTTACAGCTACCAATTTATTTAGTTTCATGGCAACACACACACACACACACACACACACACACATTACCCGTACTTTGTCCAAGGAGTTTTGCCAGAAGTTGGTGTACGGTTGGTGTGGCTGCCAAGAGGCCCCTAATGGGGTGGGGGGACGGTACGTACGTTATGGATGAGTGTCGAATCCTCATCAGACCCAACGCAATAAAAGAGTCAATAAATCACTCACGTATACGATCCTAGGCTCACCTTTTCATTTGGATGCACATCAAAATAAATATGTAACTTGGGATTCCATATATGTATCCTCCCCCCAGCCCCTCAATGTACGTACTAATCGAGTTGTGTGCGAAATTTGTTTATTCTGATTACGGCAACCCTCCATCCGCCACCACCCATCCTGCTGTCGTGACGTCAGGACAAAAAGTTTTTCACTTTTTGGGCTGTCGTGAAGAGGACGGACGCTGACATGATGGGGAACGTCATCAGGATTGTCGTCGTATTCGGTCATAATTCGCGTTCCACTTCGGGCTGGCTGGCTGGCTGGCAGTCTTTCCTCGCCGCTCTCACTGGACAGACAGAGAGACACTAGTGCTGCTCCCGTGTAGGATTCCCCCTTTACTTCCTCGACGATTACTTGCCCCACCCCCCGCCACGCAACGAGTCTCTGGCCAAGATGTGGAAGCTTGCCAACAAGGCGATGGCGGTATATGACCAATAGATTGATTGCAATCCCCACTAGCAAATCCGTAGAGCTGTGTGTGTGTAGAGCTGTGTACACTGTGTGCGCGTGAGTGTGTGTCCACGTACAGTGCGTTTCATGGCGATAAAGCAGATGCTGTAACTGTAACTGTACCTGTACTGTAAATATGAACACCCTCCTCCTCCTACTGCTGCTGCTCTGTAGCATCTGTATCAAAGATGCAACGCGCTGAAACGCACTGTGGCCGCGGAGGGGCACTTGTAAATACAAAACTGAGAGTCTTACTGTACATACATTTAATTGAAGATCTTTCCATATGTAACCGTAACGTAACGTAACGTAACGTAACGTACCGTACTGTACCGTAGCGTACAATCTGTAAATACAACGTACTATCTGTAGTCCTCCTGCTCTTACTCTATCTATCTAACTCTCTCTTCAAAACTCGCCAACTCGTAGTCGTAGCTAAGTAGGACAGATCGCTCTCCTCCTCCCCCCTCTGCCTCCTTCATCTCTCTCAGTTCACATTCAGTTTAAGTCGCAAAAATTATGTCAGAATCAGCTGCGGCTGCTTTGGCTGCCACGGAGACCAACGATCCGCCGCAGGATTTGGATATTGCCAGCAATAGCGATGACGATGAGGTAAAGGGTTGCGGCGCAGGCCTTCCACCTCGAATACTCGTATCATAATTCAACTTGCATGCCCCATGCTTGGTTCCCCTATATAGATATACATAGCACCTGTCTTTGGCCTTAGTGCACTCCACCATAAGTAGATTAAGTCCGAAGATCACCTGCTGCAGGTGAGTGGCCATCCTTTGCTCCATTGCTCTTCCTGCTTTCCCGTTTGGGCACCATCAATGGAATGTTGCATGCACCACAGACACCACCCGACACTACCCACCTCCCACTCCCTCCCACCTGTCCATGCCCTAATCTTTCGTGAATCAACCCATTTTTCCATTGTACTCCGTCAAGCAGAACAGAGCCTCCAAGACGAAGGCCGAAGGCGGTGGCGGCGATGCCGATGACTTTGATGCCTGGATGCGTTCGCGGCAGCTCCTCAAGCCGGACGATCAGCTGGATCTGACGGAGGCGGAGCTGGCCGAGGAGGTGACCAAGGTGCTGACGCCCACCAACACGAATGTGATCCACAATCTGGTGGTGTACAGCTTCAAGGAGGGGGAGTATGTGCCGGCGCCGCTGCCCGGCAACACGGTGACCCTCATGGGCTATGCGGGAAACTCCTTGCACGTGGACTCGGAGGAGGCGCGTCGCCAGATCGAGGAGTCCGACGAGATCGGCTACCCACTGCCCATGCCCAACTATTCGCTGGTGGAGCAGCGCGACACATCCGTCGGGGATCACGAGGGCGAGGGCGAAGGCGAGGACCGCGACAACACTGACGACGCCAAGAGTGCACCCGACAAAGAGGGCGAAGAGGAGGAGGAGGAGGGGGAAGAGGAAGAAGAAGAGGAGGCCAAGACCGGGGAGGAGGGCGTGGAAGAGGGAGGGGCAACGTGCCGACGATGAGGATACAGCCGGCGCCCAGCCGGCAGCAGCCATAGGCTCCGGCAAGAAGCGGAAGCTGATCAATCAGTTCAACTACTGCGAACGCGCTGCCCTCACCTACACCAATCCGAGGAGGGTGAGTGCATACCCCCACAGACACCCATGGGGAGGTTCCTCTCTCACACTCACACTCACACCTTTCCCTTCCAGGATGTGGACACACAGACGATCCCACCGCCACGCTCGCAGTTTGGGGGCAATGTGCTGCAGTGGGTCATCTACGATTCGTATGCGGAGGACTTTGAGGGGCAGTCGAAGGAGGGGGCCGCCAAGAAGGAGGATCGCAAGCGGGGCATGCGCTCGAAGAAGTTCAAGGACAAGTCCGCCATTGCGGAGCAGCTCAACAAAAAGTATCTAAAGTGCTGGCAGATCCTCGAGCGGATGATCAACCAGAACATCTACGACGACATCGCCCATGACTATCGCTACTGGGAGGATCCGGCCGATGAGTTCCGCGAGGGCGAGGGCAACCTCCTGCCCCTGTGGAAGTTCCAGTACGAGAAGACCAAGAAAATGAGTGTCACCGATATCCTCTTCAATCCGAGCTACTACGATCTCTTTGCCGTTTGCTTTGGCTCCCGTGAGTAGAACTGACACCAGCAAAAAGTAAATCCAAATCTTTTATCCTTAATCTCCTGAATCTCCTGAATCGCCCTGCCCTGCCCTGCCCTGTCAGATGACTTCATGAAGCAGACGAACGAGGGCTACCTCTGCCTCTTTACCGTCAAGAATCCCTCTTTTCCGGACTACATCAGTGGGTTTTCCTCAGAGAAGGCGTCTCGTTGCCACGTCCTTGCTAATTGGCGTCCCTGTTTGATTTATTTGCAGTACAAACCGATTGCGGCGTCATGTGCTGTGACATCCATCCCACATACCCATTCCTGGTGGTGATTGGCCTGTACGATGGCAACGTGGCCGTCTACAATCTGCGGGACAACTGCAAGGAGCCGCTGCACATCTCCAAGGGCGTCAACCGCAAGCACGGGGAGTGCGTGTGGCAGATCAAGTGGGGCCCGGACATGACCGACGGCGAGGTCAACTTCTATTCGGTGTCCTCTGATGGGCGGGTCTTCAACTGGATACTGATGCAGAACAAGCTCTGGGTGACAACCATCATAACGCTGTTCCTGCAGGACGGCCTCGTCGATGGGCCCGACGGCACCAAGGTCAGCCTCAAGAGCGGCGGCAGCTGCATGATCTTCCACCCCACCGACCCGAAGGTGTTCCTGGTGGGCACCGAGTGCGGCTACATCTACAAGTGCAGCACGGCCTTCAGCTCCAAGTACCTGATGACCTACAATGCCCACAACATGTCCGTCTACCGCATCGACTTTAATCGCTTCAACTCGAACATCTTTGTGTCCTGCGGCGGCGACTGGCGCATCAAAGTGTGGGAGGACATGCGTGCCGATCCGCTCTTCATCTTCGATCTTGGGTCTGCCGTGGGCGACGTCAAGTGGGCGCCCTATTCCAGCACCGTCTTCGCAGCCGTCACCACCGAGGGCAAGGTGCATGTCTTCGACTTGAATGTGAACAAGTACAAGGCCATCTGCATCCAGGCGGTGGTGCCCAAGCGGAAGAACAAGCTCACACGGCTCTCCTTCAACGAGAAGATACCCTTCATTGTGGTGGGCGACGAAAAGTGAGTGAATCTCCGATCCATCCCCCTTCGCTCTTTGTTCTCCTCCAACTTGTATCTTTTGTCCCAGGGGTGTTACCACTTCGCTGAAACTATCGCCCAATCTGCGCGTGATGGTGAAGCCGCCCAAGAAGCAGTTGTACATGGATCAGACCACACTGCAGATAGCCAAGCTGGAGAAGCTGCTGTCCCTAGTGCGGGAGCTGCCCGAAGGCAGCGTTGTGCCCGATACGGCCACCACTGTGCGCAGCTAAATCCTCCTCCCCTACTCAATGTGGCGGGGGGTGGAGAAATGTTCGTGCATACTCGTATATTTTGATAAATCCCTGCCCGAATCCCGAGTAACGGATGGGAGCAAATCTGATTGTATTTTATATTTAGAGAGCTTTTTTTTTTTGGTTTTAAAATATTCGTAGTACGAACGACTTAAGTTAGTTGTATGTTCTAAGTACAAGTATACGCAAATTAGCTATCAACCCAAATCTCAAAAGGAACTCTGAAACAATACAAAACATCACAAAATTGTACAATAGTCGTATAATGAGGGGGCGTAGTGGGGGCGCTAAGAATCAAATCTTTAAGAATAAAACTTGAAATGAAATGTTAATCAAATCCTGTCGGCCCTCAGCCTCAATTAAATTGTAACTAGACTAGACTGAGCTCTAATCGTCCATGGCCATGTCCTGGGACTGGACTTTGATGTGCTTTGCCTCCAGATACTCGAGCACATTGTTGGGACACATGACACTCTTGCCGAGAAACTGCACCGTGGACATGGGATGCAGGAAGTCGGCCGCAAAGGTGCTTGCCTTCCAGCCAAAGAAGCCACTGGCCCGCACCTCGGCGCCTTTGATCTCGTATGGCAGCAGATTGACGCCCACCTGGTTGGGCTTCGAGAACTGCACGCGAAAGTAGTGTCCGTCGGTGGCCTTGATCCAGTAGAAGCCCTCGTTATCCACATACGGCTTGCTCTGTGACTTCTTCATGGCGTTGGAGCGCTCCAGGTCCTGGACATTGAAGCTGATGTCAATGTCGTAGGCGTCCGGAGAGATGGCATTGGTCTCCACGGCGCTCTTCAGCGCATTGTTGTCCAGCCAGTATCGGATGCCCACATTCTCGAACTCCTCGAGCACGTGGTTAAAGGTCGTATGCAGCTTGTCCAGGCAGCAGGGTGGCGTGTGCTTGTCCAGATAGGAGTAGAACGGCCGATTGTTGTAGACGGTGCCGATGCAGGACTTTGTGGTGCGCTCGCACCCAAACAAATCGATGTCCGTAACCAGCGGCAGCGACAGATTGGAGCTGGAGAACTGTGCATCCAGCACGCCCTGGTGCAGCTGCCAGTTGTTCTCCCTGGCCGGAGCCTTCCCAAGTACTGTGTACGCCCTTCGCACGATCCGCTTGATCTGCAGCCGCTTGTACATCTCACGGAACTGGCGACGGCGCAGATCCAGCGTCGCTGCTTCGTGTGGAACGAAGCGAAGAGCCGCCTCCCTCTTGGAAGGCATGTGGGAATACGGTGGTCTGCAACGAAAACCATTAAAACGGGACTGCACAGATGGTGAATGCAGCGGCGGAATACGCACCGACAAATTGGCAATCTTTGCCTGCATGTACAACATCTCTGGGAAGGGCAGGGAGAAGGGCTCGGGCATTGCCGCCAGAGCGGCCACATCCAACAGAATCGCGTGCTTTTGCAGAAACTAAGAGAGGTATTAGAAGGGAACTGTCAGAGCAAGGATCATCCTGCTGGATTGACTACACTACCCACCAAATCGCAGCGGCGACTGTCATTGGTTGCCACTATCTCCAGCGTCCAGTTGGGCAGGTCCATTCTCATCCGAGCGCAGCTGCTGAAGGACTTTAGATTCCCCGCAAAGGGCACCAGCACCATGCGACGCACCGTCTCCTCGGGGGGAACGGCCAGTCGCTGCTCCTGGGCTGTGCCTGTGCCTGTGCCCCCGCCACGCCGACGGTGTTGATTTCGCGCAGAATCTTCTGGAGCAGATTCTTGCTGTTCAGCCGCACACTGTCCGGCATGAGGAGGGCGTACTTGGTGCGAATGGCGGCCAGCGGATCGAGTTCTGGTCGCGTGCGGCGCACATCGAAGGCCAGGTTCAGGAAGGTCACAGTCTGCTCCTCGCCAGCTGTGAGATTTCGCTCGTAGTTCAGCGGCGGATAGGCGTACTCGGTGCCGCCCTCCTGGAGCACCAGTATGGGCATATTGGGTATAACGTCCAGTATGCTGTCGATGCTCGCACGCAGATCCTGCTCAAAGTTGTACTGTCCGTAGAACACAATGGTGATGCTCTTCTTATGTGCTTGTTGGCGTTGCGCACCTTTTCCTTGGGCGTCAGTTTGGGTGCCTTTGGCTCCATCTCGTCACCACCAGCCAGCACCCGGCTTATGCGGCGCCACAGCAGCGTGTTCCATGTGTAGTACAGGAATATCAGATTGACCACCAGGACGCCCAGCAGCATCAGCTTCGCCATTCGCAGTCGCAGCACCTTCATTCTCGCACTCGCTGGCTACAGGTTGTGCGGTTGTTCCTACTCTACGCGATTCACTATTTCACCTCTCTTCCTCTCTCTCTCTCTTTCTGTGTGTGTGTGTGTGTATATGGGTGTACGGTACGGTGCTCCTGCATGGGTGTAGACACCTCCAACATCTACATGACTGCCAATGCCAGCGGAACGAACAGCAGGCAGGGACTAGAGCCAAAGCTCCTCCGGATGCTGGTCGCACATTTTGCAGATTCGATTTTCGTCGCTCTTCCGGTTCAGTAATTTCTGGCCTTTTCCTGTTTTTATTATTCAATTTGTTTTTGTGTCAATTCCTTTTTCCTCGACTCTGCGCAAATACATATTTCCAGCCCACTCTCACACCCACCGGAAAAGCTCAGGCTCCTTCAGCTTGAACAGCTGATGGGGTCTATCATCCCCGTTCGCTGAGTTTTCCGGTGGTTGTTTTGGTTTGGTTTGGTTTGGTTTGGTTCCTTGCTTGCTCCGGCCAACAGTTATCAGGGTAAAAGCATTTGCTAGAGCTTTTTAAATGGTTATAGAAAGGAGGTCATCGTTTCGTTTATTTTATTTGCACATAAAATGTAGATAATACTGATACATTAGAGATCATAGATTATGGATGGGTTCAGATTCACTTTCCCATGCCGGCAAAGAGCAGTGGGAATGGCACTTCGTCGGTGCTCAGGATCTGCGGTGTCGGAGGGCGTGCATCGGCCTCGCTGGTACTATTTAGCCAGTAGGTGGTCATAGTGCCCTTGCCCTTGAGCTCCACATCGCCGCGCTGCTCCATTTGGAAGGTGCCGAATTTGTCCAGAATGGCCTTCGTGGCAGAGGACACGTGAATCTTGCCGGGCTGGCCAGTGCTTTCCATGCGCGAAGCCGTGTTTACGGTGTCCCCAAAGAGACAGTAGTGCGGCATTTTCTTGCCCACGACGCCGGCACAGACGGACCCGGAGTGCATACCAATGCGAATCTGGATCTTGTACTCCGGCTTGTGCCTCAGGTTAAAGGAGCTGACCGCCTGGAGTATGTCCAGGGCCATGAGGGCAATCTCCCGGGCATGCTTATCGCCATTGGGCTCGGGCAGGCCCGATACCACCAGGTAGGCGTCGCCAATTGTCTCCACCTTGTAGACATCGTAGAAGCCGATGATCCGGTCGAAGGTGCTGTACAGATCGTTCAGGAAGTTCACCACATCCATGGGGCTGCTGCGGGCGCACAGCTCCGTGAAGCCCACAATGTCGCTGAAGTAAATGGTGACGCTGCTGAACTCCTCCGGCTCCACCAGATCCCCGGCCATCAGCTGCTGGGCCACGGGTCGCGGCAGTATCTGGTACAGTAGCTCCTCCGTGCGCTGCTTCTCCAGGCTCAGCTGGCGGGTTTTCTCCTCCACGAGGCTCTCCAGATTGTTGGCATACTGCTCCATGCGATTCAGCAGATCGTCCATTAGGTTCTCGCAGAAGCCCCTGCAACAGAAAAGAAAAAATGATTGGGATTGGGACTCAACTTTTGCTTGGGATGCTGCTTAATCACTTCATGATGGTGCGTATGTTGCTGCGGATCGTCGAGAAGGCAGGTCGCTCCTCCTGGTTGTCTGCCCAGCACTTTTCCATGAGCTCTAGTAGATCCGGTGGACACTCCCGCTCCCTGATGAGCGGCCGAAACCCATTGCATTGCCGCACCTTGTGCAGGATGGTGTGTACATCCATCTGCTGGCGCGCCTCCTGGTAGGGCCCCCCGCGGTTCACAATCTCCTCCAGAATGATGCCAAACGAGTAGACATCGCCGCGTTGCGTGGCCGGACAGCAGCCAGGAATGGATGTCAGAGGCAGCAGCTCCGGGGCGATCCAAAGGAGCTCTAGAATGGCAGAATGCTCAAGAAGAAACCCCTCTGGGAGCCATGGGACAACACACTCACTCAAGTAGTAATTCTGATCCCGCACAAAGTCCGAGGGCGTGGTCAGCGTGGCCAGGCCAAAGTCGGATATCTTGAGCACAAACCTGCCGTCGATGAGGCAGTTGCAGGAGCGCAGCTTGCCATGGGCCGCCACGTCGCTGTTGTGCAGATAGCTCATGCCCTTGACAATGTCGTGGACGAGTGACATGCGGAAGTTCCAGTCCAGCTCGATGGCCTCGTTCTCGAGCACATCCTTCAGGCTGCCGCGCGAGCAATACTCCGTGAGGATTAGCACCGTGGGACGGGGCAGATCGATGCAGGCGCCAACGAACCGCACCGTGTTCTCGTGGCTCACGTCGCGCGCCTGCTTGATCTCCCACAGTAGCTGGGGCGTCAGCTCCACCTTCTTCACGTTCACCTTCTTGATGGCCACCCGCTCGCCCTTGAACTGGCCAATTGTCGTGTACACCTGCGGCGGCAGCGATGTGAAGCTGGCTATGGAGGCGCGACCGGAGTGGATGCCAAACTGCTGCAGCGAGATATTCTCCACGTCCAGGCGCTGGAGGCCGCCCTTGGAGCCGAACATGCCGCCCATTTCGATGAGCACATCGTCGGGTCTCACCCGCCAGGACATGTTGTTCAGCTCCTTGCTCAGTTTCATTTGCCTGCAAGAATGGGAGAACTCTGTAGGCTCCTCCATATAGGCAAAGGAAGGCAGATCTTACTTTTGCAGCAGGCAAATCACGAGGAAGACGAGACCCAGAAACAGGAACAGGCCAAATATGGAATACATAATGGTGGACTCTGCAAGCGGATAGATTTACGCATTAGCCCAATAGGAAACACTTCCCAAGGATTGGGGCCATACCGTTGTCATGGCAGTCCGGAGAATTGCCCAGGAAGCCACAGGGCGGCACATCTGGCGGCGGCTCCTCCCGTCCGCCCGGCCAGTGAATCTTCTTGCCATGCACAGCAGCATATTCCCTACAAAAAGAAAGAGTTTAGTGGATCGAATGTACAGGCACTTGCTCCTTACTTGTGGACACCGGAATAATGGGCGACGACCGAAAATTTGCCATTTATGGGATCCAGATCTAGGATCGAGTAGTCCGCATCCCGGTCGCCATTGTCATCGATGCGCACGTGACCGGTGATGCCCTCAAAGGTGCGATTCCACATGCGTCGCGTGATGTTCACCCCATCCCGGATGTCGCCGCCTTCGGTGAGGGTCTCGTTCAGGGCCATGCCCAGCAGATAAACGCCATCGTAGAAGGCGCCAATGAAGAAGTTCACCTCCTCGCCCTCGCCAAACGTGTAGTTGTAGTCGTAGAGCGCATTCTCCCGTACATTGTCCGCAAAATCCTGGAACTTGGGACTCGTCGGCTGCAGGAGGCTCACCCTCAAGAGTGCCTCGTATGCCTTGCGCGCTCGGGCATCCTGCCCGTCCTTCATCTCCCAGCCCTTGTCGCCCCAGTAGTCGCTCTGGAATATCTCCACGTCCAGGAAGACCCACTCGCCGTTGGTCATGCCCAGGCTGTGGGCGGCCAGCATGAACTTACGCACCAGAACCCCGCGAACAGATAAAATAACGACTGTAGAGCGAGAGATCGATAAATGATGTGGAACGAGGTGGCTGAAGATTGAAGTTACCTCTGGCATACATGCTCGCATCCCTCAGATAGTTCTCATATATCTCCTCCTCGTTGCCATTTAGCTCGCGGACAAAGCTTAGCAACCCCTCCTGCCGTAAACCATACTCGAGATTCTTGCCCACCGTCCACGAGAAGAGCTCCGATCTGTCCACCAGCAGGGCCACATGCTTCCAGTTGAACTGCCGAAAGACGCTGGCAAAGACCAGGATGAGTCTACACTGGCAGTAGGACATGCGCGTGAGTGTGGGATACTTTGACTTGTCCTTGAACATGCCCTGAAATGTCTAAAACGAATATAAAATTCTGTCATGCTTCGGATCGATCTCCGTGGCATTGAACATCTCTCCAAATGAACCTGCCCAGACACTACCCCATCCACTTACCGTATTCTCATTCTTCCACTTGTGTATTCGGCCCAGAATGCCAGAGGTAACCGTCAGCTCCCCCTCCGAGGAAGGGGGCTGGCGCAAGCAGCAAGCAGCAGGAGAAAGGAAACGGTAGACGTTATTGAACAACACACGGAGCAAAACTTAAATTCAAATTAAAGACCCATTGAGCGATGGCCTCTCCGAACGAAGCCCAGAACCCATTTAATTGCCAATGTCAAGCGTACGACAATTAAGAGGGCTAAATGTGATTGCCACGCACAGTCAGTGTGAGTGGGTGGTGGAATGGGAGGGGTGGGAAGGGGACTGGGGACTGGTGACTGGGACTAAGCCAGTTCCGCATTATTGAAAGCGGCATGCTGTGCGCTGCTCCACACGCAAATCGCTACACTTGGCGATGGATGCCAGGCGTTGGCTTGGCTTGGCTTGGCTTGGCTTACGCATACCTGATCCCCCATGCCCGTGATGATGGGGGTGTTCCAGTAGGCGGCCAGACGGGCCACAGGCTCAAGGGCGAATGCACAGGCTGGTCCAATGAAGGCGATGACGTCGTCCTGGAAGTGCATGTCTGCAGCCAGTCCGGGTGCTCGGGCGCCCGAGCAGGATGGATAACTTGAAAGGGAAGAGAGGTGACATAGATGCGGCAGGTAGGCAGGCAGACTCTGTCCACTTACCTGGCCTTCTTCTTTGCGAGCGTTATGTTGTGGGGTCGCAGGAAGAGCTTGTTTATCTGATCCAAGGCCAGGTCCACGGCCGGTCCGCAGCGCTCCAGATCGAACGGGGAATCTGCGGGCATAAGAGAATTTGCATCCAATCAATCGAATTCCTAGCTGGCGGCTTACCCAAATGGGAGGCCATCAGCACGCCCACATTGTAGACACGCATCTGGCTGAACTCGCTCTCCGTCATGCGGCCCATCTGGTGATGCTTCGGATCCCTGGTCCGCTCGAACATCCTGCTGCTGTCGCCCGTGTCGTTGACATTCAGCCCAAGATTCGTTATGGTCGTTTCGAAGCTAATCTCTTTGTTGAGGTCCTCCCAGGAATCGATCTCGTTGCGCTTGGCATTCTTGTGGATGCTGTAGGTGTCAACCAGCAGCAGGAAGAGCACACAGACGCTGCTGCGGCACAGCAGATGATGCATATTGTGGAGCTGCCAAAGGACTGGAAGAATGGTTATCCAAATGAATGGCGGCATTTCCTCATTATCACAAAACAAACAAACACACAAACTGATTTAAATTTGATTAATTCAAGCCGAAATTCGAAGGGCAAAACTTGAATTCATCTTGCATTACAGCTACAGCCTGGGGCTGGAGGGCTACATAGAAATTTGAAATTAATTCAAATTACAGCAACAACAAAGCGTAATGACTCGCAAATTATTATCCAACGATTCCGAGCCCTTGGGCGTCGTCGTGTCTATGCAACGCTTTAAACTTAAACTTTAAGGACACTTCGGGCCAGCCAGTCAGTCAGTCCTTTGGTTAATTTCAAACAATTTAAAGTAACTTTTGAAACACTTCACTGTTCTTTTAATTACCGAAGGATTTTGAGAGAAATCTGCCGCGAAAGACGTACATCGAATGAGCCACAGGCAAATGCTGCTCGTCCTTTTATAGGCCATGAAATCCATTCGGCAGACAGCCACGAACCCCAATACGAATGCGCGTGGCCAATAGGAAGCCCTCGAATTTGCTAGCCAACAAGCATCGTCGAAGGGGAATGGGTATCGGAATGGGTCTAGGTTAAGCGAGCAAGAGGACATGGTTTTTATGGTTTCACTTGTTGCTCCTCGGCGGCACTTGAATAGCAATCGCTTGGAAACATTGTCGCGTGCTGCCGGCAATTAATGCGTCTGCTTGGTGGATTTCGTGTATCTGGGGGGTCTGCGTAAGGGCAGCCTTCAATTCATCTTCATCATCAACCAGCTACCAGCATCCCTTGTAACAGATAATTTCATAATTTATTTATTAACTAACATACAAATTGCAAATTGATCGGATTCGTCATTTACGCTGAAGTCCTCCGCCGGGACGGCGCATGCTGCTGCTGGTTAAAGCGGGTACCTTGGCCGCGGCCTTCTTTACCTCGTCGATGGCGTAGAGCATGCGCTGGGGCTCCCTCAAGAACCAGACCCATAGAAGCATTTTATACCGCCAGAGCTTGTCCCTGTCCTGAAAACAAGCCATCAGTGACATTCAGACGCTGGCAGGAACCCACTTACCATGCGCCGCAAGATATTCTCGTGGAATTCAGTTCGCAGATGTCGTATCATCGCTTTGAGACGAGTCTGTTCCTGGGCAACCATGTATATTGCATACAAATAGCGAACATTGTCCAGCATGGGCTGCTCCAGGGGGGAATCGTAGACGAAGGGGCTTAGGGTTTGCTCCAGACGCTTGCTATGAATGCATGCGGTATGGGGGTTTAGCTTCCAGGTGAATCAAGGGAATATTTCGTTTACTCACAGTTCTGCTAGCTGATCCTGGGCGGTGAAACTGGACTTCCGGTTGAGCATGCTCTGAAAATCGTACGACAGTAGACGGCCAAACTTTTCGTACTCGTAGAGACAACTCTTGGCCTCGCCGGCCCGTATATTTTGGCCAAGATGGACCGACAGCTGGCTGGCAATCTCCTGCACGAATGGGGAACAGATGCCTTGGTGACTGCTGTTGATGGAGCGCATAGCCTGCACTCGCTGCCATGTGGCCTGTGCCTGGCTGCACAACGCCTCGGAGGTGTCCAGAAAATTGCGCTTCTTCTCCAAGTCCAACTGTTCGATGATCCAAACCAGCTCCGCGTTGGACAAGGCATCGGATATGATTTTGGTCAGTTGCTGGTCGCTTTCACGCCGTCGCAGGGCCCGCTGCAACTTCTCTTTGGTGTTTTCATAGAGAACCAGCTCGATGCGCTGTTCGGTGTGCTGCTGGACGAAGCTGGTCACGTCGTTCATGCGTGTGTCGTGGATGTTTTTCAGATGGTGTTCGTTGAGCAGCTGCAGCTCGTGCGTTTCCCTGACCATCTCTGCCGCGCTCAGGCAATGGATCTGGCCAAGATCCAGGTGGTCTATAATGGCCTGAGTGGCCTTGGCCTTAGCCTTCTTCTTGATGAAGGCGAGTGCATAATACTGAATGCTGCAACGATGGAAATGTATTTCAATTTATGCCCTTCATCATTACAGACCCTTACTGACCCCCGCTCCAGGCTCTCCAACTTTTCCTTCTCATGCAGAACATCGACTTCGGAGGTCTTGAACTCGTTTGCCTCCTGGATTTTGAAGTTCTCCTTAATGTAGAGCGTAAAATACTGCATGAAGGAGTCGCATTTGAGGAAGTACTGCTCCAGCGGCAATTGGTGCATAAAGAGCGGTGGCATCGGCTGGGATATGAACGCCTTTTTGGCCTCGCTGCTCAGCTTACAGTTCTCACCCTGCAGCTCCTCCAGCTGCTTGGCCTTCTCTTGGCAGTCGCTGAACAGAATTTTTTCCATGTTTTGCAGTGCGGAGGCTGCACATTCCAACTCTCGAAGGTTATTATTTATAGAGTGTTTCGAGTTGCTGCAACGATTAAACAATTAGAATAGAGTCGATTTTCGGGAACTCTGGGGGACTTACACCATATTCTCAATTAGCGCGGCATAAGCGGTTGTTGCCTCTTGAATCGCTGCCCCCACTGCAGTCAGTGCGTTCACATCCTGCTGCGTATGCGTGAGCAGACCAGGGTTTTCCGCTTCGATCTCCTGCTGCTTCATTGCGAGCTCCGACCCTCTTAGCGGCTCTGTTTGCTGCTGCACTTCATCGCGCTTCAGGACCTCTTGCTCGGTAAGGATGTTGGCATCCGTAATACTCACAGACAGGTATTTGAAGAAGTTTTCCAGCTTTTCGTCGTATAGAAGCCATTGGTTCGAACTGTCGAGCCTCAGTTTCTTGAAGAGGTCACAGTTCTAAAAAAGTACAGTGTTAATCGAACAATGTAGTCAACAAGAAATTCGATCTTAACTTACGGCAAGAATGTCTCCCATTGCACCCCACAACAACAAACAAAAATAATTAAAAAATTCCCGCGTATTTGCAAGCAAGTGGATTAGAGCTGTAAAACTATCGACGATAGTGAGGATAGTATCGACTGTGTTTTTTTCCACCATCGATATATCGCTTGCTAAATAAAATAATAAAATATACAGGAAAATCGAGAAACGGAGGAAACATGGACAAGTTTTTGACAACAAAAGCAGGTAAATCAATGTAATTAATTGCTGTACGTATCCTTTATTTAATAGATAACAACGACATCAAGGCATCGACAAAAGAAACAAAATTTTGTTTTCCGAGGTGTGGAAATACTTCACCCGTGCTCCAGATGGTTCTTCTGCTATGTGCAATTTATGTTCCAAATCTTATCGTACCAGCGGTAACACATCCAATTTAAAAGACTATGTGTCGAGGATGCACCCAGGTTTAGGTTTCAAACTATTTTTTTATTTTGCCTTTGTAAAAAGTGCAACAAATGGTTTTAAATTTTCCGCAGCTGTATATATGCCAGGAAATCTGAATTTTTAACCAAATTAGGTTTAAAAATCAAAAAAATATTTTTTTTAAATATATTGTTAGGTTTTTACAGCTCTAAAGTGGATCCAGTAGAGCTGTCAAACGATTGATAGTTGAGCCATCGATAGTTTTAAATGTTTTGAAAAAACAATCCATACTATCGTGATAGTATCGGGCTCAAATAATTATTACTAAAAAATGCTATTAAACGCTATTTTTCGTCGATTTTTATATTCTCTTTAATATTACTAGCTAGTTTGCCCACTAAGCCCTAAAGAATTAATTTTATCCGATTCATAGATTAATTTTGTACAGGATTGGACATTTGTATACCCTATTTCCTTCAATTAATGTTAAATTTATTGTTCCAAGCTGATTTAAAACATTAATAATGAATTTGTAACAGATTGACATGCTTTTTACCTTTTATGCATCTGATTTGTGTTTTGTATATACATTTATCCCGGTCCCGATACCCATTATTGGTAGCCGTAAGCTGCAAAATTTCGTTTATATCTTTAAAGCTGAGATTGAGTAGTTTTTTCGTTAACTGGAGACTGAAATTGCAAACATTACCTCAATTCGATAGTATCCTTCTTTCACCCAAGGGTAGCATGTAAAAGCAGTGTGACCGTGGATTTATCGCCCCAATATACCGTCTGACCCTCAAAAATATACCGAAATATCAATAAGTCGATATGATATTTTTGAGATATTTGGCAACCCTAGTCCAGTGTGACCGTAGACTTGTCGATAACGAGCAATCAGGTATTTTTAATTATAATTCTGAGGGTAACACTGACTGAATGACAATCATTTTTGCAAATTAAACTCGTAAATTTCTAGAATCTTTAACAATGGTAAGTAAATGCGCACCCGCTACAGTGCGTTCAGCTTGACTACATTTGTTCATCATATTCATTTTGTTAGGCGCGTCGCTATGATTCCCGCACCACGATTTTCTCGCCAGAGGGACGCCTGTATCAGGTCGAATACGCCATGGAAGCCATCTCCCATGCCGGTACTTGCCTCGGCATCCTGGCCGAAGACGGCATTTTGCTAGCCGCCGAATGCCGCAGCACCAACATACTGCTGGACAGCGCCATACCCTCGGAGAAGATTTATCGTCTGAACGAGTGAGTAGTGATTCGGTGCATATCTGTAAACAGTGCTGAACATGATTAACTTGCAGGAACATGGTTTGCTCTGTGGCCGGCATCACATCCGATGCCAATGTGCTGACCGCCGAGCTGCGTTTGATCGCCCAGCGCTACCAGTTCAGCTATGGCGAGGTGATTCCATGCGAGCAGCTTGTGTCCCACCTGTGCGACATCAAGCAAGCCTACACACAGTACGGTGGCAAGCGTCCCTTCGGCGTTTCTCTTCTGTACATGGGCTGGGACAATAAGTACGGCTATCAGCTGTACCAGTCCGATCCCAGCGGCAACTACGGCGGCTGGAAGGCCACTTGCATTGGCAACAACTTTGGCGCCGCCATCTCCATGCTGAAACAGGAACTGGCCGACAAACCTTCCATAAAGCTGGAGGAGGCCAAGGATCTGGCCGTGAAAGTGCTAAGTATGACTCTGGACACCACTAAGCTGACTCCAGAAAAGGTCGAGATGGCCACCTTGCGGCGCGAAAATAACACCACCGTCTACAGTGTGCTGGAGAAGCCCGATGTGGAGAAGCTGATCGAAAAGTACAACAAACTGCAGGCCGAAACCGAAGCCGCCAAGAAGGAGAAGCAGGCCAAGCAACCCAAGTCTTAAGTTCACGGATCGTTGTATGGTTAATGGTAGACAGACAGCTGCGTATTTTGTATTTGAAGAATGAAATAAAATTTCAAGACAAACTTCCTGTTAGTTCCGGTTCGTGTTCGATACAGTGGTTCCGGAGAAATGAACCAGATACAAGAGTATCCCAAATAAAAATATAGACATATAAACGGGATATAACGGTATATTTAATCAATATCATCCCCACTTACGTTGCCTTACGTTACATTCCCACTTACGTACTTTACCATTTGCAACATTATTTTGTATTGGCCAGTTCCGCAGCGTTGACAAGGAATGCGCGACATTCTGCTACCCATGGGGACAAGGAGCTCTAATTAGATTATAATCTAAGAACTAGACAGTCTCTGTTGTAAAACTAACCCAACGAAATTATTCAGTTTCCAGATACCGAGAATATTAATCGAGAGCGAGATATACATAAATAAAGAAAATTATGAATTGGCTTAGAATATGTCTCTCTAAGATAGTCTTTATTAATGATTAAAAGCAGTTTGGCAACGAAATTTTAACATTAATTAACGCAAATAGGGTATACAAATAACCGTACTACCGGTTGACAAGCAACAAGTGGTCAAATGACGTAACAATCCATTCCGCTTACGTTACGTTGCATTCCCAATTACGTTTTTTAAATTTTATTTTTCGTACACCTGTTTTGTGTAAAGTAAACCTTATTTTATAAGCAATCCAATAAAAAGGAAATAGTCAATATTGTAGATAATTAATTTAGAACGCTTAGCCCGTTGACGGCCAGTGGGTATTTAAACTAACGCACAAACTTTATATAAACTATAAGACTTTTAGCGCAGTTAAGGGGAAAAATATCGTGCTCATTTGTTTTTATAAGTAAAGAGCAACGATGGATCAACAAGGAAAATGTAAAAACAGTATTATATTAAGCAAGTAAACTCAAGTTGTTCACCTGTTTAAATAGAGCGGGGTTAGGTGGGTTAAGTTCGTTTCCTCGGTATATTTACGTTATATTATTACGGTATGAAAATAAGAATGTATATTTCGGTATATTTCTGAGGGTCGGACGGCTATATTTTATCGATTCTGCGGTCACACTGGTCGTCGCTTTTTTCTGTTGCTGTTGAAAAATTGCAATTTTATAATTATTAATAAATTGATTAATCGGTCTCCCCTGATGGCTTTTGCAGTAAATCAAGTGCGCGAACCGGGGTACGCGTGGAGAGGCGATTGAAAAAACATTTTTTCCTACGCAGCAGAAGCATTGAACGCGAGCGCGTGTGTGTGTGCGTGTGTGTGAGTGCCACAGAAAGTTGCAAGAAGCTAAGTGCACACAGTTGTTAAATATTTCATGTGCTTGATTTATGCAATAATAAAGTCAGCCAATTCATCTTATATGCATCAAAATCCGAAACGAAAGCAGAAAAATGTGAAAAAACCAATGGGAATTTCTCAATGTTGTCAATACAGCGAGAGCGAGAAGCAGCAGCAGCAGCCGTAGCCGTCTGCGGTAGCAGCGCTGCCAGCGTCAACGTACAAAAAGTCAAAAGCAAACGAGGAGAATGAAATAACAGGAAAAACGAAAAGAAAAAAAGCTGAGCCACAGCAAAGCAAGAAGAAACGCGAAGCACGGGCTAAAGAAAAATCGAAAAATTAAAAAAAACGCATACATATAGATGTATATGTGGCTGTATGCGTGCGAGTGAGATTCAGTGCCTGTGTGTGTGAGTGAAACGTATAAATAAAATTCAGCCAAATGCAGAAACCAACAACAAAATGGATAACAAAACTAAACAGTTGGATTTTAAATTACTGGTAATTAAATAATGTTTACTCTTCAGCCCCCCGTTTTACTCAATTCATTCACGATATTATATACACAGAAACATAGGTACAACCGTAAATGTGTTTTTCTGTGTGTGCGTGTGTGTGACTGTCTAATTGTGTGTGAGATAGAGAGAGAGAGTGACAGAGGGAGAGGAGAAAACAACGTGTAAAGGCAAAGAAGAGAGCGGTAGTGAGAGGAGAGCGAGAGCAAAAGAGAGCGTGTGATAGAAGAGTAGGAGGTGGAGGACGACAGATAACAAATGAAGTGAAGTACAGTGTGCACTGGCCGTATTTTGTTGCTACTTTTGCGTTTACTGCGGCTTTTGCTTTTGTTGTAATGTGAAAAGGTCGTCTCGATTAAAACAAAAACGGAGAATACGGTATTTTTGAATTTGTTTTTGCATTTTGCTTTGCGCTCCAATTAGGAATGCGAAACACCTGAAGTAAACAAAGATAAGCGGTTAATGGATTTTTGAGCGGGAATTGCGGTCATCTTAGGAGCGAGAGCGAGAGAGCTACTACAGTTAAATGAATTGAAAGAGAAAGAGAGTGCTTGGTGGGTGCTTTCTTTCTGGGTGCTGTTCTTCTATTTCGTTTATTATTTTAAAAGCTTTAAACACCCCCAGCACCCCCTTCCACACAACCCATTCAAAATGGATGGGGGAATTCTTGCACAATTTCCACCCACCCACACACATTAAGCTTTCTGTGTGTGTGTGTGTCTGTGAACTTCCGCCGAGTCTATCTCTAAACCCCATCACACCACCCCAACCCAAAAACCAAACCCCCAGCCCATCCCTACTCCCACTATCCCCATTCAAAGGCAAAACCCATACCACTCCCATTTCCCCCTTCTTCTCGGATCCCCCTTCACTCCCTTCCCGTTCCTGCTTTCGACGAGTGCCACATAATGTTATTTTTGTTTTTTTTTTCTATTTGCCTCTAAAATGAATTGTAGTTCCCCCCTCTTCCATTCCACCCTATCTCTTTCTCTGTGCTCTGCTACTCCCCATTTTTCGACCCATTTCATTGTGGTTCTTGTTGTTGTTGTTGGGTTGCTATTATTCACTTTTGTTTTGTTTTCCCTCGTTATATTTGAGGAAATATTTATTTTTATTTTTTATTAGTTTATAACAACATTTACATGGACTATACACGCATACAAAGAAACAAAGGCACATTTACATAAATACTAATACTATAAAAAATACTACTAAATCCAAAAGGCACATACATTCGCATACAGACAAACAGTCTCCATCTCTCACTCATACACAGAAATAGAGCCCCAAGAGCAAGAGCATGATTGGATTTGTGAATGTTTGTGTGTGTGTGTGTGTGTGGGGATTGTGTTGTTTCTCGTGGAAAGCATTTGTGTGAGGGGTGTGAGCGAGAAGCAGGAGGGAGTCTCTCCCCTGCACCTCCTTCCCTTCCTCCTGTATGCATATAAATTTTGTGTGAGCTCTTGCTCCCGCATGCAAGTGCAAGTGAGATGGACAAACGGTACGAATGTACGAAGCAAAGCACAAGTGGAAGAAGAAGAAGAATGGTAAACAGCATTGCACAGTGGGGCAAATTCTTTCAGTTGGCGGCGGGAAAACGAGTTTGGGGTTTTTTTAATGAAAAACTAATGCACTCACTCATGAAACACATAAAATGGCATTCTCTCTGAAATTAAATTTCT
The DNA here is from genome assembly GCA_035043285.1 of Drosophila subsilvestris. Classification (NCBI taxonomy): domain Eukaryota; kingdom Metazoa; phylum Arthropoda; class Insecta; order Diptera; family Drosophilidae; genus Drosophila; species Drosophila subsilvestris. The sequence goes on from JAWNNB010001795.1 coordinate 1,133,343, forward strand.
CTTGAATAGCGGTTCAGCTCATGTTTTTCCCTTGCATCGTTTTAATTACTTCTCTTCTCTCTCGTCACAAACGCAATTAAAGTTTTTTATCGCTGTTAATTGGGTTTACGACATGAGTGAGTGCTGCCTGAAAGCAGGACGCATGTCGATGAGGGTTAAATTAGTTATCCTTTTCTATTTCTGAACTATGCCCGAACTGCACTGTGAAGCAGCAGGCCAGCAGAAGAGCGGACGCGCTGGGCCAATTTCATTAATAAAACTCTTAAATTAAGGACAGGAGGAAGGCAAGCGACACTGTAAAAGCTATTTTTATTTGATTACTAAAACTATTTGGATGCATTCCTATGTATTGGTGGATGCTCTAAAAGCTTTGTGTCTGTGTAGGAGAGGGAGGAAGAGGAAAAATGTATTACATACATAAATTTAGCTAAAAATGCATCCAACGTCACCTTCTTGCCCTTCCCTGCACCGCCTGATGCCCCCGTTTTTACTGTTTCTTCTATATGAATATTATGTTATATATAGGAATGTTTATCTGTGTGTGGATGTGCTCGTGAGTTTAGAAATATTTTGAATATGTGTAGTCAGCCCGCTTCTATTTCTCTCTGATTCTGCTGGTGTGTGCTTTGGGGAACAGGTACATATGAACATACATACATACATAGATACATACATATATGTATGTACATATAACAATTGTAAACGAACTAAATATTTCTGTGTAGCAACTAAAGCGGCATAAATCAAGATGGAAAATGCAGCTGTCATCGTGCAAAAGTCGAATATGGAATACACTATGAGACAATCCCTATTGAATGATATTCTTATTCTAAACAAAAGTGCATCGTATTAGTTTTTACCCAAAATACTAATGGAATCTTGTGGTTAAAGTACATATAAATAGTACAGACATCAAATGTTCGTATCATTCCCATACACACACACACACTTCAGATCATTTAATTAGAGCACAAATAAAATGTAATTAAATGTGGTATTTTGATTTTCCTTACTTACGTCTCTTTCGCGCGCTCTCTCTCTCCCAGCGCTCCGATGTTTTCTTACCTACATACAAAAATTGTGATTAAAACTGTATACGCTTGCATTTGTGTGTGTGAGAGCTATTTGCAATAGAAACAAAAAGGGTATTAAAAGTCTTTCAGGAGTGTGTACCCGTCGTTCGCTTTTAGCCCTGTCCCACCAATTCTCCCTTTTCCGTTATTCTGTATTGTTTTCTTTCTCCTTCTCGCACACAGTGGGTGGATAGATAGATGGTGGGAGAGCAACGTGTGCTTGTAACAACTACAAATCGCTGCAAAAATACATGCAAACACTCGCACACACACACACACACACTGAGAGAGATAAATGCACACATACCCATGCATACATAGTGGCAACATTGTGGAATGGGGGAAAAGTAGCACAAATTGTTCGCTGTTTTAATTTCTCTGCCTCTTCTTCTCTGTCTCCCCACCTTCGGTATTGCTGTTTTTTGCTTCTCTATTTTTGCCATCTTCGTTGCTTTTCGTTGTGGTTGTGTCTGTCTTTGCTTTGCACTAATCGCTTGCGCTAACAGCGCAGTTGGCTTCGCTGCCTCAGTCGCCGTGCTGTCTAACCGTTTCATTGACGACGCGAGCGGTTCTCTCTCTCCCACTACACTACTTCTCCACACTCCCCTCTCGTGGCTCTAATTGCATTAAATTGTTTGGAAAATCATAATCTCTAATTGTATTTGATGACAGTTATTTTGGCAAGTGTGTGTGAGTGTGTGTGTTCCGTTTAATTGAAACAAATGGATGTTATGTTCTAATTGGGACACAAAGTTTTGAATTTATGTGGCAACTCTGCAAATCCTCCACTCCCCTCGACGATATCACCACCCGCGCTTTGCTGCTTTCAGTGAAAATGGGCGGCACAGGGCGGAAGTTGGTAATTTATTCTACTAGCGCAATAATTTAGGAACAGTGGAGCGAAAACATCTCTCTTGTGATACTTTTACGATACATTACTCACTCCCATTCTCAACATTCTTCGATTCTTCCAGGTGGATCAGTCACTAAATCTACTGGACAGCCTCAATACGGCATTGCGGTGCGATGCTATACAATTTTTGCTGCAGACGCTCAAGTGCAAATATCCGGACGCCTGCGACCAAGTCGTCAGGAACCTATTCAGTCACATAACCAATGATAATGGCGGAGGGTTGGTCGTGCACCAGGAGCTAGCGAAGAGCGAGCAGCTCCAGCAGCTGCTGCTGGCCACCAAGAAGGAGAAAAAGGAGAAGCAGGAGCCGGGCAGCTGTGGCGATGGGGCCGATGCAGAGATCAAGAGAGAGCGTGCTGTTCAGGAAGATGAGGAGGAGGAGGCGGGTTCTACAGATCTGAATCAAAATTTTGAGAAAATCCTCTGCAAAGAGGAATTTTTGGGCCTCGACGACGAGGAGGAGGATTTCCTCCATGATGCGGACACTGAGAATTCGTCTTCCCTGCAATTCCAGGCTGGCAACCATGTGGATGCACTCGGTCCCGGTGATCCGCTAGATCTGATACAAGGCGGTGGCTCCCTCCTGGTCAAACGGAAGTACGAGGCCACTTTCGGTGCCGAGGAGGTTGAGGAGGATCACCTGGATCAGGATGCGGATGCTGCCAACAGCAGCCGCAACGGCAACAGTAGCGACGGCAAGCTGTTCAAGCGGATGCGAACCAACAACATGCACGTGGCTGTGGCGGTGGGTGTGAGAAGGAAAGAGGAGAGATCCAGCCTGGGCGAGGGCTACGTCTTCCACGAGGACAGCCAGTACACGCTGCGATATCACCACAGTACCGGAGAGTTCAGTGAGCGGGCTTTTAAGGCTCAGCTCCGTGCTCTATTGCGCCTGGCGCTGAGTCAGCACCACAAGCCTTTCCTCAAGCAGTTCTACGAGAACTTTGTGGAGAACGGACGGCTAATGGGCACCACGCCATCGACGAGAGTGTTGAAGGAGCTCCGGGATCAGCGATTGGAAGAGTGGCGGAGGCAGCGGGAGCGTCGACAACTGGTCAGCCTAATGAAGCAGAATGAGATTCAGCAGGAGGAGATCCAGAAGCAGCAAGAGATTCAGGAGCAACAGGAGCTGCGTGACCATGAGCACGAGCACCTGCAACAGAATCGGGAGCAAGAGCCAGAACAGGAGCAGGAGCTGGCCCCACAGCTGCCTGCCATCTCATTCGGCGACTCGGAGATAGAGATGGAGTCGGAAACGGAATCGCAGCTCTCGACGACAGCTCAAGAGATTATGAAGTTTGAAGAGTTCATTGACGACGGTGTAGGCGCAGGACGTCTTATCGATGGTCTGGAAATGGAGCCGGAGATAGATGATATGCTCGCTGGCGCCAGCAGTGCCCTGTGCAGCGTCAACAGTGCGAGCGGCAACAGTAGCAACAGCAGCAGCAGTGGGAGTGGGAATGGTAATGGGAATGGAATCGAAATCGGAATAAGCGGGGTTGTCCTGGAGAACAATAGTCATCATTCGCATCACCTGTGAGTAGAGCTGCAGCCTGCAGATACTCCCTTCCCTGAATACTTTCTAATGTGTCCCCTTTCTTGCAGAAGTAGCAGCAGCAGTGCAAATCTTGTGATCAACGGCCTTACGTCAAGCAATAGCATCAACAGCAGCAACATCAACAACAACAACAATAACAATAATGGCAGTCTCCACTGCCAGCCTATGGCACTCCACGGGCAGGGGCAGGATCTGAGACCGGTACAGGAGCAAATAGCATCAGGCAAGCCATCGCTTCATCTGCCCATGACCATGCCCTTGGAGAGCAGAGACCTGAAGGGCAACAGTCAGCAGGGACATATCATAATGTCGGGAGTAGGGAGCTCTAGCGTCCACGCCAACGAGATTCAGCAGCTGCATCAGCAGCATTCAAACCACTACAATTCGAGCAATAATCCCCTCTCCATGATGGGCGGCATGATGCAGCAGCAGCACGTTAACATGCAGCACCAGCAGCAGCAGCAGCACATGATGCAGGGACAGTTTCAACAGCATAGCGTCTCCATGATGAACAATCGTCAGATGCCTGCTCTGGTTGCCTTGTCGAATCTGGGAGATGATTCTCCGGTGTCGAGCAATGCCTGTGGCCAGCTGAACTCCTCGCTGGAGCTGGACGATAATGATCTGTCGCCCGACGAGGATGATGACGAGCTGGACACTGAGCTGGATGAACTGGATGCGGCCAAGCAGCAGCTGATCGATGGCGGCAGCAGCAGCAGTACCTCGCTGCAGGCGCCGCCCTCTCAGCATGGCAGCGGAAGTGGCGGCAGTGGGGGACATACGCCCGGAAGCAAAAAGGATAAACCCATCTACAATTGCCTGTTGTGTCCAAAGTCCTATCGCAAGCGAAAATCTCTGCTGGATCATTATAAAATGCATCCGGGCTTCTGTCACGATTGCGGTCAACCCAATGGCAATACGTTAGAGGTAGCTACGAGATATATAGAGATATAAGGGATGAGATGATAACTTTTTGATTTGTTTTTGTATTTCTCAGGAAATAATCCATCACAATCGGACGATGCACGTGAAGGAGTTTCCGTTCGTGTGCGAGACCTGCGGCGAGTCGTACTCGCGGAAGCAGCAGTTTCACGCCCATGTCGATTCGCACAGCAAGAAGGATTTCAAAAGTGAGTCGGCGTGAATGTAAATTTCGCAAAGTTCTTTTAAGGAGTGGAGACCCTTGAAATGGAATCAGCCTTAGATTGAATGGAATTGGGTGGAAACTGTGTTAATCTAACCTTCTGTTTTCCGTTGCAGCCTTTCCCTGCGGCGAGTGCGGACTGAAGTTTCCGCAGAAGAAACTGCAGCAGCATTTCGAGGAGACGGGCCACAAGGCGGATGGAGCCATCTGCGAGGTGTGCGGCGAAGAGTTTACATCAAAGAACGCCCTCTACCAGCACATAATACGTGTGCACAAGCGAGACAACTTCTTCGAGTGCCACATTTGCCATAATCGCTTCACGTTGAAGGCCAACCTGGAGCGGCATGTGCAGCTGCACACCGAGGTGAAGCGCACCTATGTGTGCGACCTGTGCGGCTCATCCTACTACACATATCCCGCACTCAAAGAGCACTACAGCAACGCGCATGTGGATGTCTCCGAGTGCAAGTGCACGCTGTGTGGCAAGCGCTTCGGGTCGGCCAAGTCGCTGCAAAGGCATCTGCCCTCCCACTCGGAGGAGCGACCGCATTGCTGCAACTACTGCGATCAGGTGGGTTCTGGGTCCAATGATCCTCCTGAAGCTCTGTTTAACCTCTCCTCCTCTCACCCCTTCACAGACCTTCAAGTGGAAGACCCATTTGGTGCGTCACAAGCAGACAATGCATGGAAATCAAACGCCGCCGCCGAAGAAGGGAAAGCAGCGCTTCCCCAAAACGAACGAGGAAGGTAATAGGTCTTGTGTTATCCCTCGATAGGTTCTGTTCTAACTGCTTTTCTTATTCTCATTAGCTGAAATGGCTGTTCTGCCGGATATGCCAGGTCCGCCGCCTGTGAAGGCCAGCAAAAAGTCAACGACCGGCAAGGCGAAGTCACAGGCAGCAGCAGGCACAGCCGGGACTTCCCTACAGCAACAGCAGAAGGGAGCTGCAGCGACGCCCACACCGCCGCCCCCAGTCTCAACGACGCCGGGATGTCTGCAGCAGGATCAATTCAATGCGGCGATGGTCAGCAGCAACAGTTCGCAGTCCTCGACGGCCTCCACGTCGCAGCACTCGGTGTCGACGAGTGAATCTCAGCAGAATTCCATGTACAATCAGAGCTTTAACGCTGAGAAACTGCCGCCAGGCCAACAAGCGCCGCCGCCGCCTCCACAACAGCAGCAGCCACCACCACCACCACCACCAAATGCATTGCATCAGCAACATCCGACGCCACCTCCAACACAACAACAACAACAGCAGCAGCAACAACAGCAGCCGCGTGCGAGTCCGGCTGATCTGCACTTGCAGCGAATGAATAGCTTCGGGCAGGAGGGTCAGTTTCACTTTGAGGCTGGTCAAGCGGCGGGAAGCTACCAGCAGCACCAGCTGATCAGTCAATATCAGCAGCAGCAGCAACAGCAGCACCTGCGGAGCCACACTCCTCAGAGTCCTCATCCTGCACATCCGCCACATCCATCGCAGATCCAGCAGCAGCAGCAACCGCAGCACTTTAGTTCCCCTCACCATATGCCGCCAATGCACCATCAGCACCAGCTAATGATGCAGCAGCAGCATCGTCATAACCAGCGCTCGCCTTTGCACCACCATCCCTCAACGCAGCAGCTGCAACAACAGCACCAGCAGCCGTCGCATTCCCCCCAGCATGCGAGACTGCAGTCCCCGCAACCTCCGCCAGTACAACAGCAACAACAGCAGCAGCAGCAACAGCAACAATTCCTGCAACAACAGGCCGCAGATTCTTGGGGCAACATGAACTTTGGAAATCCACCCAGCAATCAGCAGGAGCTAAAGGATAACAAATTCTATATTGTTGACTCGGCCGAGTTTCTAGGGCTTCCAATGAATGTGCCGCCTTCCCAACAGCAGCCACCACAAACTGTGAGCAAACCGCAGCAGCAGCAGCAACAGCCGCCGCCTCAGCAACCACAACAGCAGCCCCAACAAGATCCAGCTCTAGCTGGTGATCTGATGAGCTTCCAGCACATGTGGCCAGCGCCAGGTTTCAGTCAGGGCCCACAGCAACAGCAGCAGCAGCCCCAGCAACAACAGCCGCAAGGGCAGGCCAATCCGGGAGATCCTCACAATTACAACAACATCGGCAGTATACTCACGAATCTCATTGATAGCCCCGCCCCAATGGACTACAACTTCGACTTGATCCAGCATCAGCAGCAGCAGCCGACGCCCCAGCAGCAGCAGGCGGCGCAACAGCAACATCACAATGCAGGAGGCTATCCGGGAGGCTTGATGCGAAGTGGCGCCGTGTACGGGGGAGCCTATGAGCAGCACATGAGCGAACAGCTTGTCAGTGAGCAGCAGAAGCAGAACAGCTTTCAGCCCTATCATTTGCATGGCCAGCAGGCGCAACAACAGCCGCCATTGCATCCCCACTTACTGCCGCCGGCGGCAACGCATGGCAACGTTTACGAGCGGACAGGAGTCGGTGTGGGCGTGGGAGTGGGCTACTCTATGCTAGGCGACGAGTCAAAGGCCGTGTTGCCTCCGATGATGGGCGGAATGATGCAGCAAATGCCACCCCACGGACAGCAGCCAGATCTAATCTACTATCCAGTGAAAAACGATTGACAGGCGAAGCATCCGCATCCCCATCCTCATCCGCATCAGCGGCAACCTGCAGCTGCAGCGCTAGCTCAGGATCAGCAGCAACAGCAGCAGCCGAATAACCACCAACACCATCGCTGGTGGACGGAGGAGACAGCCAAGAGAGGCGATGTGTTTCATTGAGGAAACCAAACAGACATCAGAAAACAGGACACGAAACAGCAGCGGAACAGCAGGTTCGCTTAGTATAGTAAGTGAATGTGAAATTGTGGTTACTTGGGATGCGATAGAGATAGAAGAGATAGAGAGAGTTGTAGATAAGGGTAATCCACACGATTTTGGAATCTAGAGCAATACAATACAGATTAGAGCGGCAAGTGCTCAGAATTCTAATCCGACCGGCGCTATGATACGTGTATAAATGTAATCATTTACAAGTACATACATAAAATAAACAAAATTAAGAGTATATATACGGATATACATACATACATATATATATATATATCTACAGACATATACATAGTAGCACGTAAGCGAATGAAACGCAAAAATGGAATAAAAAAGCTATAAATAATAACTATACATAAATTATATGAAACATATAAAAATGTCTAATGTCTAAGTAACTACTAACAATAACGGCAGACCACGAGCAACTTTCGAACAAATTTTATGCTTATTTAACATTTACTACGATACGAGTTATGAATGCATCCATGCAGTTGCATGTTGCATGCAACACACACACTACACACCACACCACACCACACAACACTACAACACACACAAATACGTACGTTGATGTTTAATCAAAAGAATCCAACATTATATCCATGCAAACACTACGATACGATAGACACACTCGTACGATATCTCTTCATATGTAATCCGGAGACAGACAGACAGACAGAAGGACAGACAGACCCCTATATATTGTAGATGAGATTTATTTGAGCTTGAGTCGTCGTCGGGTCATGCATCACAAAAACCATACATAAGTAGTAACGACGCTCAGAGCCCGGGCCGAAAGCCACACAAAGTTGTAACCATATCATGAGGCCCCCCCACTTCCCGTATAATTAATTGTACTCTCGATAGTACTTGTTATTTTCTATTTAGTTAATGAATTGATTACGATTACACTTGTAAAGCCTTTCCGACGATTACCGCCAGCCACACTTTTGTTAGATTAGTGCCTAAGTCTAGTTGATATCATATCCCAATGTATATCCATATCCCCTCAGCATCTTGTGGCTTTTTACACCCAATCCTTGTATAACTAGTAGAGTATTTCCCTCACTCCACTCCACTCCAGCCCACGACTCTTTCCCCTCCTCCCCTCTCCAGCACTCCCAATTGAGTTAATATATTTTCGAGAATTTCCTTAGATTCAAGACAGGCCCACAAAACATTTAAGTTAATCAGGATAACGTTGTTCTTGTTTTACATATTATTCAGATCCAGCAACATAAGAATTGTACCATTAAGTGAAAGTTTAAAACGTTTAATGTTTAAGAATACTTTTATGCAACAACAAACAAACAAACAAACAAACAAACAAAACAAACCAACAACAAACTTCACTAAAATTAGATTTGTATTCTGGATACAAGCAAAAAAAAAACTGGCAATTAAAAGAAAAAAACAACACGATATAAATAAAATTTGTATATTTAATAAAAATAGCAAAATAAAAGTGAATAAACTTCTTTTAAAAAATGTACCAATGCGCATTTGTTCTACCCAGCACAACATTAAATTTCAGTTTTTTTTAGAAAGCGATTCAACAATCAAATAATTCCCTAAAGCTGTGCCTCCTTCAGTTTAGTTTACGCCTCCCATTAGATTCACCATACGATTCTTATACCGCTTCGAGATATCCTTCTCGATGTGCGACTGTAGGGTACGCGTTTGGACAATCAGTTCCTCGAGTACGGGATTAAGCTGCAGTCGCTGCTCCCGCAGGTCGACGGCACGCTTCTTGAGCACCTCGCGCGTCGATCGTAGCTTCTCCACGGCCTTGGTCATCTGCTGCAACTTGGTGGCAAGAAGATTCGCGTACTTTGACGAATGCTTCAGCTGGAAGAGATGGCGCGTTTGCTCATCGGAGGTCTGCTGGATGATTTTCTCGATATAGCTGAGAATCTTTTTTATGCTATCAGCGTCGTGCGTGGCAATGCTGTCCATAAGCGAGTACATTATGTTGCTGGAGGACTCCAACTGATTGAGCTCATAGAGGCGCAAGCGCAAAAACGATTCCAGCTCGAAGAGCTCGTCGAGAAAACGATCCCGGTAGTTGGGCGAGTCCAGGAGTGTGTACGCCTGGTCACCTGCAAAGTTTCAAAAGCATAAGCAGAGTTGGTGGTAAGACGAGAAACCATATCAGCTTACCTTTGGCAGTGCCACCATCCATGCCAGTGCCCTCCACGACGATCCCATATTCCTCGACTGGAATGTCAAAGTTGATTTCCACAGCATCCGTAGGTGCACTCTCGATGCCCCAATCGATGTTACCGCCATCAGTCTCCGGCAGATCCACACCCCCAAAGTCACCGTAGTCAATGATTTCCGCCGAAACGGTAGAGGAGGTGCCGCCATTGTCATCCGTTCCAAAGTCAATTTCGGTAACGGCATTATCGCCCTCTCCATCCTTGGCAGCAATGCCCACACTGAGGTTCAGCCTTATGGGAGGCTCCTCGACGGCCAGGGGAGCTTCCTTGTGAATGTACTGATAGACAGTGGTGTTTCCAAACTCAACCAGGTGACGAAGAATGGGTAGCGACTGCTTGTGCCCACTGATCTCGGCATACATGTCGATGCCGTTCTGAACCTTGCCAATATCCTGCAAGGACTTGGTGTAGAGTTCGGGCAGGCCAGCCAGAACCTCTATAAATTCCGCATGCAGATTCTGTCCCTTCACGCCCAGTTGTTCGAGTAAGGCAGCATGCTCGGTCAGGAGCTGACCCTCCGGCTTGTGCATGTCTTGGGCTCTCTTCAGGCTTTCATCGGTGAGTTGTTCCAGCTTTGTCATTTGCTTTCGCACCCCAGGAATCTCAAAGTTCACATTTCGCACAAAGATCTGAGCCGTTTCGCCCAGATATATGGCATTCTTTTCGTACAGGCGACATATCTCCTGCCAGTCCTTCATACGACGACTGCCGTAGGTGCCAAACACGCTCTTGGTATCCTTCTCCGTTTGCTTGAGGATTTCAATTATCTCTTTCACATGGTAATAGTTGATATCTGCAACGAAACGGATGCACTGACAAATGGATGAACACAACAGAGCACATGCCACTCACTTGCTTTGGCCAATAGTTTAATAAGCTGCTCATTGGACGGCATGTCCTGGAGGGCATTGCTGATTTTGGTGTTTATATCCTTAATCTCCTGTTGAATATTCTTGGGCACAATCCTGCGGCTGATCAGCCAGTCTTGCAGCTTCAGCGTATGGATGTCAATGGGGATCTCAGACTCCTTTTTTATCCGAAAATTAAGCCAAATTGCTGCATGTTATGGGGTAATTATTAAATATAACTTACGTTCATTTTACACCAAATTTTTTTTGTTCCACGCAGGCAGGCTTATTTGTTGTTGTTTGGTTTATCGTTCAAATATACCGTAATATACCAAACAATTTATGAAATATACCAAAATATATACTGATATACATAGAAACCATTACAAAAATGTAAAACAGGTGAAAAATATTAATTAAACCAGAATGCTCTTTACTTACAAACAACAAATTTAAAAATGTCCTTCACCTGAACGGCACTGAAATTCTTAAACTTTCATTGTTTTCGTTGGAATATAAACACCCCATGGTCGACAATGGGCTAACGTTCCTTTTTGTTGATCGAAAATCCAATTCCTCTATTTTGATATTCGGTTTAATATTACTTGCTCGCAAAGACTCTCAACACTTAACATATAATTTTATCCAATTGATGAATCAATTCTCTACAATATTGGATAACTTTGGGGACTTATTTTTATTTTATTGTTTATTAAATAGGGTCACAAAAAAACGGTCATCAAAAATTCACAGATTTGTCACACATCAACCAGATTCCCACACCCCTCCGCCCACACCAGACACTAGTTGCTCCAAGTTCTGGTTTTTTTTTTTGTACGTATAATTGGTTTTTAAACAAAGATAATTCAATTCTTAAGCATTTCTAAACCTAAGCTGTAGTGTAGTCATTGGCAATAGCTGCGGCATCGGCATCGTCTCGGAACATCTGAGCCACTTGTGCACTGGGCAGGATCTTCTGAGAGCTTCCCGTCTTCGTTTTCCGCCAAATGTCCCACTCGACTGGATGCATTTTCTTCTTGTGCGAATGCATGTTGGCATTCGAATTGAAGGTGCGCGGGCAGAAGGGACACTTGTACAAAGGCTCACCAGTGTGCTGGGCCATGTGCTCCTGAAACATACATCCAAGTACAAAATGATGTCAAAGGTAACAGGAAATCAAAGAATTGCTTCCTTACTTTTAGGCTTATATCTTTCTTGAACGTTTTGCCGCACTGTTCGCAGGTGTAAATCACATTTGAGTGGGAGTAGCGCTTGTGGCCGATCAGCGCACGAGAGTTCTTGCAGCTCTTGCCGCACTCCGAGCAAATAAAAAGCTTGCCTTCGTCGTTGTGCCGCCTCAAGTGCTGCTTGAGGTTGTCCTCATCTTTCAGCCAACTCTCGCAGTCCGGTCGCGGGCACTTGATGCGTGGCCCACTCTCCTCAAAATGCAAGCGAACATGTTTCTCAAAGACGGCCTTGTCCTTGATACTCTTGCCACACACATGGCACACATTCGCCGCTTTGCGATGCTGCATGCTTATGTGCACCTGCATGTGATATTCCGTGGCGAACCTGTGGAGAGGATGTTATATTGGGTGTCATTCTCTTATTTATCAAGAGATACTCACGCATTGTGCTTGGGACACTCGGGACAAATGTACTTTCTTTCGTTTACTGGCACATGGGAGCCCTTGTGCAGCTCAAGAAGATTACGGCGGGAGAAGCGCTTTCCACAGTCCTCGCACTGGAAGTCGCATTCCTCATCGGGAACATGGTGAACCAGCCAGTGGGCGCGCAATACGCTAGAGTTGGCGAACACCTTGCCACAGTCCTTGCACCTACGAAAATGTAACCATTTGAAAGTTTTTACGGATGAGGGCTTGGAATCCTCGTACTCACTTAATATATTCCGGATTCTCGTGCCTTCGTGCGTGCTCTTGGATGAGACAACGCTTGTTTAGCTTCCGGCCGCAACATTTGATGTAAGGCCGTTCCTCTGGATGCTTCTCCTTGAAGTGCTCCCGAATCCCGTCGAAGTCTTCAGCCAAAAATATGCACAGCTCACAGCCCATCACAATGTACCGCTTGATGAGCTCCTCATCTTCCTTGCAGAACGGCGGCAAGCGTTCCATCTTAAATACTCTTTTCACTGGTTTAGGTTTCTTAATTTTATCTTTTCCCTTGCTGCCCGTCTGTCCCATCCTTTTCGTCCTGGCTGGCTTCGCCACTCCCTCTCTCGCCTTCCGTTTCCGGCCACTCCTCGTTACAATTAAATCGTCTTCCGTTTCATAGTCAACATCATCATCCTCATCATCGACGTCGTCGTCGTCATCATCGTCATCGTGGTTGGGCTCTTCGAGGCCAAAATCCAGATCTGGGGATTGCCTCTCAGTTTTGATGTCCAGCTTACTGTCGACTGGCGATTCCGGCGACAGAGTCTGGCCCAGTTCTAGCTCATCCAGGGGATTCACATTTAGCTGGGCACTCACATCATTGTCCACCGCCAGCACATCGGCGGGCATTAATACTTCCTCCGGCCAGGATGTGTTCACCGTCTCGGGATCCTGTTTAAATTTCGAGGTGGTGGCATAAATCACTTGAGCCTCTTGTATGGAAATATAAAACTGGTGGAACTCCGACACCTGGGTCCAGCAGACATTGCAGATAACTTTTGATATCTCGTCGTTGGGCAGAACCTGGGCAGAACCATATACATTCGTATTTAGATCTAATGTGTGTATATAAGAATGAAATGGTTCGGTTCTTACCTCGAACCAGAAATGCTGGCGCAGCACTTCGGCGACTTTGTTGTCCGCTGCACTAGCATCGAAGATCTGTAGACACATCTGGGCTCCACCGATGCCGCGCAAACACAAGCGGCAGAGGTCCATTTTTGCATTTATTTAATTTAAAAAATTTTTTTGTAGCAATAATAGAAATTTACATTGCGATAGCGATGGGAGTCGCTGGCAACAAATCGATAGCCCGCCTATCGTTCAATTGTCCTCTCTGTATCTGCGGAAAATGTAAATTATTTATTTAAACATGAATAAAACGAATAAACCCAAAGATTCAGCCGCAGCAGCAACAGCCTCAATGAAGGTAACATCTCCCCAAAGCCCGTTTGCAGGTTTTAACATTGAACTATGATTCGCAGCGAATAAGCGAAAAAAAACTGGAGGCTTTCACAGTGGGCACATTCTCGAAACCGCATTTGTCCAAGAAAGAGATTGAGGAGCAGAAGAAAAAAGAGGATGCGGCTGCCGCGGCACATGTAAGTGGAAACTGGCTACCTCTCTGACAATATTTACAACGATTTGATGTTCTAGGCGTTCAAAGAGTTCGTGGAAACGTTCCAAGAAGCTCCCACCCCCTCGTCCAAGGTGTGGGTCAAAGCCGGCACCTACGATGCAGGCTCCAGGCGCGAGGACAAGTCGGAGAAGGGAAAACTGTATAAGCCTTGGTCGAAGCTCATGGACAAGGAGCCCGACAAGATCGAGGAATACGCCAAGACGCTGGCTTCAGATCTCAAAAAGGAGCCGCTGAAAAAGAAAAATCAGGAGAAGAAGAAAAGCAACTTGGAACTGTTCAAGGAGGAGCTGAGACAGTAAGCTCAACTACCATTCATGCCAGGATTCATTCTAATTCTAATGCCAATTTCCATCAGGATCCAAGAAGAACGCGAGGAGCGGCACAAGTACAAACATATGACCGTATCCCAGGCTCCTCCAGCACAGCAACAGCAGCCACCGCAGCAGGCGGCATCACAGAGCAGCAGTAGTGCCTCCAGTAGCTCACAGCAGGCGGCAAACAATGCGCGCGAAGTGGGCTCGTTTGACACCGGGGATCCGAATACCACCAACCTCTACTTGGGCAACCTGAATCCGAAGATATCTGAGCAGCAGCTAATGGAGACTTTCGGACGCTATGGTCCCTTGGCGAGCATCAAGATCATGTGGCCCCGATCCGATGAGGAGAAGGCGCGTGGTCGCAACTGCGGCTTTGTCGCCTACATGAGCCGCAGGGACGCCGAAAGGGCTCTTCGAACCCTCAACGGCCGCTACATCATGGGCTACGAGATGCGTCTGGGCTGGGGTAAGACAGTGCCCATAATGAACACGCCCATATTTGCCCCACAAGCGCTTATGGAGCTGACTCTTCCTCCGCCGCCATCGGGTCTGCCCTTCAATGCCCAGCCTCCCGCAAGCGAGGCTGATACGCTGCCCAAAAAGAGCTACAAGGAGTTTGACAGCGAAGAGGACAAAGAGAATATGGAGAGGGTAATGAAAGCACAGCGAGGAGCCATCAAATAGTCCCAAATTAAATTTGCGTCTTTTCAGATTCTTAGTAAATCAATTGTAAAAGTCTTCATTCCCACAGAGAAGTAAGTGCTCTCTCATGACTGTATGGACTTCATAGTAACTAATTCCGAGTATAACTCTCATTCCAGGGCTGTGCTTAACGTTATCCATCGTATGATTGAGTTTGTTATACGCGAAGGACCCCTGTTCGAGGCATCGATAATGATTCGCGAAATGGAGAATCCGCTGTTCTCGTTCCTCTTCGATAACGAGAGTCCGGCGCACATATATTACCGCTGGAAACTCTTCTCACTGTGCCAGGGAGACACGCCCAGCGAGTGGAGGGAGAAGGAGTTCCGCATGTTCAAGAATGGACCCGTTTGGAAGCCCCCAGTGGCCAATTTTTATACCCAGGGCATGCCCGATGAGCTGGTTGTGGATCCCGATGCACCGGTAGTCAGCAAAGGAGCCCTGTCCAATGCACAACGCGATCGTCTCGAGGATCTCATCAGACACCTGACCGCAGAACGTGCTCGCATCGGGGATGCCATGATCTTCTGCATTGAACATGCTGATGCTGCCGATGAGATATGCGAATGCATCACCGAGTCAATGGCAAGCCTCAATACGCTTCCATCGAAGAAGATCGCGCGTCTATACCTGATCTCAGATATCCTGCACAATTGCACAG
This sequence comes from Drosophila subsilvestris, assembly GCA_035043285.1. Classification (NCBI taxonomy): domain Eukaryota; kingdom Metazoa; phylum Arthropoda; class Insecta; order Diptera; family Drosophilidae; genus Drosophila; species Drosophila subsilvestris. The sequence continues at coordinate 1,148,909 of JAWNNB010001795.1, forward strand.
TAAAGGTGTCCAATGCCTCGTTCTTTCGGAAATCGTAAGTCCATCAGTTATTTGTTTGCTTATCAGTTTTGATTTACTTGTCCTCTGCAGCGTGGAAAAGCAATTGATGGAAGTGTTTGAGTGTCTGCACGCCTATTGCCTGAACATTGATAGTCGCCTCAAGGCGGAAGGCTTCAAGTCCAGAGTCTGCAATGTCATACGCACCTGGGAGGAATGGACCATCTATCCGAAAGAGTTTTTGGCTCAGCTCCGATGTAAATTCCTGGGCAAACAGGTTTGCATCACCCTTCTCTTTTGTGTGGTATAAGAATCTTCACAAGATTTATTTTTAGTACGTTATCCCGCCCAGTTCCCCACAAATTGAGGAAACACGCTCTGAGGAGGCCGTGGATGAAGATATAGATGGGGCACCACTATCCGGGGACGATAAGGATGATGAGGACCTGGACGGTGTTCCATTGGACGGTGCTGCTCTGCTCAAGAGCGCACTGAAACTGGCTCTGCCAGAGTCGCTCACTCCACAGCGTGACACGCCCAACAGAGAGGAGTACCATGATGAAATCGATGGCATACCCTGTAAGTGTTAATAAGTAACCGAGAATGCCATGTGGAATACTATTTGGAATTTCAGTTGATGAAGACCTCGACGGCGTGCCGCTGGAAAAGGAGGTCAAATCGCATGTAAAGCTTCCCGGCTTTATACCCTCCAAGTGGGAAACAATTGATCCCCAGCAAGTGGAGGCCCAGGCCATTACGACCAGCAAATGGGACACACTCGATCCGCCAGACCCGCCCAAGTTCTTTAGCTCGGATGAGGACACTGACGACGACGGCTCGCAGCAGTATAGCGATGAGAAGCGCCAGCAGTTGAGGGAAATTGAATTGAAGGCCATTCAGTACCAAGATGAACTCGAATCGGGTAAGCGTCGCGTGGAAGTGGGCTGGACGGTCGTGGAACAAGTCGAGCACTACCGCAAGCGACTGATGAAACAGGTATGCACGCACCTTAAACCATTAGTGAGTCCATTTGCTTATTGTCAATTCAAATAGGATTCAAGATCAGAGTCTGTCGTCGACTCTCCGTTGAGCTACATGAACACCAAATCAAAGAGCTCCAAGCAGAGCCAGAGCCCAGTGCCATACAGAAGCGCCTCTCGTAAACGGTCGCATTCCCCTTACAGTGGGGGAGATGGCAAGCGGCGGGACTACTCACCGGAGAACTCGCGAAGCTCAAAATCCTCCAAACGCAATCGTTCGCGAAGCAACTCTGATTCGCCAAAGCGCTACCCGGAGCGATCCGCACGCAGCTCGCGGTACGACAGTCCTGCATCTACTTCCTCTCGATCTCGACGATCTCCATCGCCATACAGGTCGTCGCGATCCGATCGACGGGAGGAGACATCGCCTACGAAACATCGTAGCGAAAAGCACAAGCACAAGCATAGGCACTAGACTACTGTCGGTTTGACTTGTAACTTGTAAATCTAAATGGATTCTATATGAAAACGCATGCTGTCGTTGGTTTTAAATACATGATATAGTATACATATATATATTTATTGTAAATCTAAATGGTTTGCATAGGCTTGCCTGTTAATATGTCGCGAATTCTCGCAGAATAACATGGCCCAAGTAGTTCGATTCCGTCCTGCAAATTTTTCTAAAAACTTCAATCTAAGCAAACTATTAAAAACTGTTACGATTGTTAAGGAAAGCTGGCCAACCCCTCTACTTCTACCCCTACCCCCTGTCCCGGACACCGAACTGCCTGAGCCGAGTGCTAGCGCAAAAATTGAATTGTTATAATCCTTAGGGTGAATACAGAATAGGTCTGGATCTGGCTTAAAAGTAAATACGAACAGCCTCCTCGGCATTCTGCTCGACGGGGCAGTAGGGGCACTTGAGTATGTGGCCGTTGCTGAGCTTGTGAAGGGCATCGTTGGAGATGACATGACCGCAGGTCAACTTCTTTGGCGGATTGTCCTCGGAGGTCTGTTGACGCAAGATGGGGCAGGCGAAGATTGAGTGGAAGCGGAATTCCGGCTGGAGATCGATCTCGATGGGCAGCTCGTCGCAGCCATTCCACATGCCCAGAACCTGTCGCGATTGCATCACCTGCTTGATGTTCAGTAGAGCGGGCAGGGCAGTGCATCCAGCATTCACAACAACAGACAAGGCGGAGTTCTTACTGATGCCCAGCAGCTGGCAGGCATCCTTGAGAAATATAAACGAAAGTTCAGTCCACATTTCCTGGCCCAGGAAATGCTTGTACGGCGAGTTCTCCAGCCCGGCTGGCAGATATATAAAGCTGGCCATTAGGTTGGCTATCTCGTGCTCATAGCGCAAGGAAAACTTATTGAAATTCGTCCGGGCATAGACAACGGCCTCGTGCTGCGACTCCACGCCATACGAGACGAGCTGCATGAAGCGCATGCGGTGCAGCCGAAACTCAATTAGAGATTGCCGCTCCATCAGCTGCGGCGAGTAGCGCTTTGTCCACTTAAGGGCTTCGGTCAGCTCCCGTTTTTGTATCTTCATCCAAATGCTATAGATGTCGGCGAACTCCCGCTCCGAGTCGAACACATCCTGGGCTTGCTCCTCTGTCATTTTGCATTCTTTAATCAAAGTGCGGGCCACCGTGTCCATGCCCTGACGGCAATAGTGCTTGGCAATCGCCTTGTTCAGCAGCATCAGGTTCTCCTCGTCCTGCAGCACATCGACACGCATGGTGGATGTAAAGTCGGCGCTGAAATTGCGGTCAATGGCCTTGCCAATCTTTGAAATGGAGCCGTGCAAGTCGCGATGCTCTGTGGATAGCTTCTGCACTCTCTCATTGCATTTTAAAATGGCTCCTCTGATGACCTCCATGTGGCGATCAGTGGGACGCTGCGGTGCAGTTGGCTCCGTCTCCACCTGCATGCTCACCCCGTCGCCCATTGGGTCGTCTACGCTGGGTGCATTTGCATTCACCTGAGTGCTGGAGTTGAGAGTGGTCACCATTTGCTCGGCGTTGCCCAGGGCATTGACCAAGTCCGACATTAGCATTGCAATGTCCCCCACATCGGCCGAGGCGTTGTCGCGCAGCTGCTCCAGCTTGGTAACCACACGGTCGAGATCCTTTTCCACCGATGCACAGGCCCACGATTCCTCCATTGTTTGCTCCACTTTCTTTGCGACAAAATAAAAAAAAACTAGCCACGCCAGGCGCGCTTTTCCGTTAAACCTCTGGCAAAAAAAAGTCGAGTCTCGATCCCTGCCCTGCTGCTTTTTCCAAGGTCTATGGGAGATTTCAGCGTTCAGTTCAGCGGAAAATGCGTATTTACAATTTTATAACACAAAGGAGCAGTAAGACTGCGAATTTATCAAAAAAATATACCAAACAGCCATCAGAAATATACCGAAAATTACCTTATCAGTTTTGAAATATACCTTTAATATACTGACTCACACGTCAAGATGCGTTGATATTCCATGATTTGGATATTCGGTTTAATATTACTAGCATGTTATTGCTCTCAGCCACAAACAAATAATTTTATCCAATTCCTCAATCAATTTTGTACAAGATTGGTTAGTTTTCAGAACTCCTTTTCATTGGATTGTTTACATAATAAGGTGCAAGCAAAAACGGCCAAAGCATTAAACGAAAGTGTGAACTCCGGTCACACTTGGTCATTGTTGCTGGTCAACCAAGTTTCTGCACGCGTATGGACATTTGTATACCTTACTTCCTTCAATTAATGTTTAATTTGTTGTTCCAAGCTGCTTTAAAACATTAATAATGAATTTGTAATAGATTGACATGCTATTTACCCATTAATGCATAAAATTGGAATTTTATATATATATTTATCCCGGTCCCGATACCTATTATTGGTGCCCATATGCCTCGAAATTTAGTTCATATCCTTAGAACAGAGACTGATTAGTTTCTGCATTAATTGAAGCCTGAAATTAAAAACAATATCAAACAATAAACAATTACAACAATAACATTATAAAGTTTGTTGCTACATTTGCTACAAATTAACTACATATTCACTCTCTTCACCACAAAAATTTACTCTCTTCACCACGAAATTCGCCCTCTTCACCTCAGAAAAGAGAGAACATTTTGAAAACCCACCACGATTTGAGAGCGAAAAATGTCGATATTTTCTGTGCGCTAATGGAGTTTGGCGGTCATTTTGAAAAGTACTTTAATTTACTCTAAAAAATATATTTGAACTAGATTAAATATACTTTTATATACCGATATAAGTAATTATACTTTGAACTCGATTTCGACGTCAAAATATCCCGTAAAGTATATAATATACCATAACACAAAGGAGACGAAAACATTAACAAGTGTTGGAAAACAGCTGGCAACATCGTAGTTGCTGCGGGCTGTCAGACCATGATATTTTGTGACTCCTTTTATTACCGATTCGCTTTGAACCGATCTGGCAGCCCTAAAAACAAAAATATGCAAAAATATATTTTATGAATTCGATCGATATCATTGAATTGTCTAGTCTGAACACTATACAAGTGTTGTGTGCTAACCGATAGCTAGGGACCTTCTTATCGATACTTATCGTGACTCGGGCTGAAAAATCAATATGCTCTAGTCTGGCATTTTATGCTTAGATTCGAGTAACGACAAACCCGCAGTTTGAAATTAGCAGTAATTAGATAATTTTACGAATATTTAAATACAGTCAATATATACACTAACGAAACTGGTAAATATGGCTACGAAATAAGTGTGGTGTCTTCACAAATATTTAAACAAACCGCCAAGGACAACAGACCTGAGAAACTCGGACGCTGACAGCTCTTAATATTAAAAATAAATGATGAATACATGCTTTAAGCTGTGCGACATTGAACCCTGTTTCAATGCCGTGGCTCCAAAAATAAAATAACAGCAAAAATTCCGAGGCGCTCGAGGCACTGTCGGACCGCCCCAGGTCCAGGTGTGTCTGCAACGGCTAAGACGGGAAAAGCTACAACAGTGCGCGGCCAAACAATTTTACTTTCGCTTAGTCGCAGTCAGTGCGTTTGAAAGCGAAATGGAAAACGTTTGGGAGAAAATTCATAATACATATGAGTGCTCTCGCGTACTTACATATGTATGCATGCGTGTGCCAATGTTCGCGTATGTGTGATAACAAGGCAGACAGAGAGGGAGAGAGAAGAAAGCTGTGAAATAATGGAAACTGAAAATATCAAAACAGAAAATATATATGCGAAAAAAAATGCTCGGAATGGGGAGCAGAGCAACCGCACTCCTCGCCCACAGCGAGTGCAGGGGCCCCCACGTTTCAAATCGTTTTGTCGCACTCATTATTTTATTTTATTTAACTTTTGCCGTTATAGCGGCAAAAATAACGGACCAATGCTCGCCAACGATTAGCAAGAAGAGCACACCACACGGAGCGGAGGCAGAGAGCGCGATCTCAGAAGTCATGTCGCGGGGCCGTGCGCCGTTTTTGAAAATTCGCTAATAGTTTCAGAAAATTGCCTCACCAGTTCGGGAACAACATTCGAACTTTGCGTAAGAACTTTCGCTCCGCTCCCCAGGTCTCCGGGCAACCTTTCCGTCCGGGCAACACAGATATCCTATCAAAGCAATTGAAACGGTTGTTTTGGAGAAATATTTAATATTATTTATGCTGCCGACAGTGATTTCTGTGTGCAGACAGAGAGGAAAATAATGAAAAAATTATTAGACATACCGAAAAGACCGAATTGCGCGAGCTAAAAATAAATAATATCGGGACTGCTATTTATGTAATAAAGTCTTTTTTGTTGTTTTCCCACAACAATATTTTAGTGAACCCCAATGTTTTTGCATTGTGATTCGTGATCAGTGATCAGTGAAGTGAACAACTCCCGATTTAATGTCGAACTGGAAGTGGAGCGTGTCACTACATTATAATACCCACTCCATGTATATCGTTTATTTCAGATAATGCTTTAGACGTACAGAAACACAATCTACAGTTAAACAAAAATGAGCCAATGTCAAAGTTAACCGCAAACTGGAGCCAAAACATTTAGCAGCCGCATTCAGAGAGCAAATCAACTCAACGATCCAAACAAATCAGGAATTATTAAGCCTTAGGTTTTAGCTTTAACTCGGAGAGAGGAACGATTATTGGAAACGACTACGAAATGTCTTCAGCAGCCACGGCCCCACCACAGTCAGCGACAGCAAAGAAACGGCCATCCGCCGTCAAGGAGGAGGGTATGACGCCCAAGAAGACGGCCCTGATCATTGTCACCGTCATAGGATGCATTGCCATATTGTGGCCAAAGGTCTTCCATCCGATGATGTTCGGTTCTGTGCCGCCGCCCAAGCAGCAGAACCTAAAGGAGCAGCGGAGCGGGGCACCGGGCGGTGAGTGGCAATATTTCCGCAATTAGAATAGAGAATTTATTAGTTAATTATTTTTATTTATTTATTTATTATTGTCACTGTGTGTCGTTTGGTTGTGTGTGTGTGTGTCGCCTGTCCTGTTGGTGTTGTAGGCTGTTGTGATGTCGTGCTTGACAGGGAGCAATTCATGAACGCGTCGAAGCCGGATGCTGCCGTACCATTTGGCCCCCACCTGTACCGGAAGCATATTAACCTGTATACGGGTGAAATAAGTAGGTCGCCCTCCACTGGAGCACTTTACTTCCTAACCATCGCAAACGATATTTGCATTCCTGCGCTAACTTTCAAAGGGCTTCACTAACTTCAAATCGATTCATAAAGCCCAGTCTAACGGGTTCTGCGCTTACCCTAACCCCATTTTGTGTTCTATTTTCAAAGTCAAAGCCAATGCATAACCCCAAATAATTGAAATAATATTCTTCCCAGGTCTGCGACAGGAGCGTCCGGCCCACCTGCATCCGGAGTCTATATATCAGGCGATGCGTGAGCGTGGACGCGCCATTCCCGCCACGCCCACCGTGCCAATTGTTGAACGCAAAAGTTCACCAAGCAACCCGCCGCCGCGCATCGTTGACGGACGGGTGAGTGCTCCATCTTGATGTGCATTGTTCTACGGAACCTAATCATCCGATTCGGTGATCATCATAATGACACTGATGGCGATGGGTCGGTGGAAAGGGATGCATGAGACATCATCGCTCTCGTTGGAAGTCATTTATAAATAGAAAAAGTTTATTTTATTTGGATTTTGGTTTTGTTTTTATGACACTGCACGCAAACTGAAGGCAAAAGACAGCGCAAAAGAAAATATACAAAAGAAACTGTAAAGGATGAGTGGGAGAACCGAACAGCAGAATGTGGGGTTGAACTTGTGCCAAATTCAATGCGCCAGTTCCATCTCATCTCTGTCTGCTCCCATCCCAACGAGTGCCACAAAAGCTGAGTGAAATGGAAAGAAAAACAAACGGAATAAATTAACTATATGCTGCCCCTGTCCAAACCCATTCGATCCGGATACATAAATATGAATGCCACTAGGGGGAGGGGGTCACACAATTACAGCATGAATTGCTTTCAACATTTGCTGCCAATGATTTTGTGATCTAAGATATTCTCTTCTCTCCTTCGTAGCCCGGTCCGATTCCTGGCATGCGTCCTCCAATGGGCGCGGGAGCGTTGCAACAGCCCCAGCAGCGAGGCAGCAGCATGGGTTTTCTAATGCCGCTCTACACAATCGGAATTGTCGTGTTCTTTGGCTATACGATAATGAAGGTAGGAATATATACATAGTACATATATCCTGCAGCTAGAGATTTATTCCCAATTGTAATTCCAATACAGATTGCATTCAAGAAGCAAGTGCCAAATGCACCATACGGACCAGCCCCATCGGATCCCGGCTTCCGTCAGCAGGTGTTTGCCCAACAGGAACACAGCCAGGTGGAGGATTTGGGCGGCACCAAATTGGGTGAGTCCTCGGCTAGTTGCAGTCACATTTATTTCATATTATTCTTGTAGTTCTTACACACAATGCAGCAGGCACACCACACAGACATCTCCATCCATCATATACACAATCAAATTTAACCCACAAGTCGATTCTAACCGAAACACCAATCATTTTTGTACTCTTCTGCTTCCGCCCCCGCCCCGCCCCGCCCACGCACACACCACGCCACACATCTGAATCCGAATGTGCCCTGCCTGCCGCCTGCATATGCGATAAGGCTGGCGAGAACACCAGACAAGTAAGCCAGTTATATGTAATCCAGATATGGAAGAAGAACCCAAGAATTTTGTTCGTATCTTGAGTTTGGTTCTAGACCACGGCGTAGTCGATTGGATGATGGCGAAGGAAAGCTTCGCCCACTCTTGAGTTTTGAAATATGTCCTCCTCATTTGGTTTAGTATCTTTTTGCGGATATACTCGTATATTTGTTTATTGCTGTATCCTAGATGTTTCCTAGATGTATCCTAGATGTTGTATTTAAGTGTTTACTAACTCATAAGCCAATCACAAAATCACAGACTGAGTCACGCCCCCCTCACACACATGAATATATTTATGTCTGCACATTTAGTTTGTTCTGATTTCCCCCCACCTGTAAATACATTAGTTTGTTAGTGTCTCGTTTGTCCTTTTGGCCTCAAACTCAATCTCAAAGCAAAACTCGTACGCAAATTTTATAGGAATTGCAGCAGTTAAGCCGCAGGCGCCGGAGACCCCAACGAATGGAAGACAGCGGAGCCACGACGAGGAGCTCTACAATGTCAGCGTGTCGGCCACCGCGGTGGCCAGCAGTCTGTCCAACTCCCTCAGGCAGCACCAGGAGCAGATGGAGAAGGAGCAGCTGATGGAGATTGAGAAGCTGCGCCAGAAGCTCGAGGATACGGAGCGGGCGATGGCCAAGCTGATTGCCGAAATGAATACCGATCAGAATGAGGCAAAGGTTAGCATCGTCACCACCAGCGTTACCAGCGCACTGTTCCGATATCGATACAGAAACAGATACAGATACAATAGCATTTACTATATCATTTTTACGATCGTAGCGAACGCAGTTCAGTTAGCCAGGCACCGCCGACACCATTCGATATCATTTATTAACCTACTTTACCTGTTTCTTTGTGTTCTCATTTTCAAGATGATTGCCATGAAGTTTCTCAAGCGGCAGCCAAATTTCTAAGACAAAAACAAAAGCCAACATTCAATTCACATCTAATCGATCAATCAATCAATCAATCAATCAGACCCAAATCCGAACAAAATCAGATCAAAGATCATACCTAAGTACAAGCCAACAATAGATTAATTCTTGTTTTTGGTTTCTAGTAGATACATAGATGAAATGAATTGAATCCTTTGGAATGGTTTCTCTTGCTACCCTTCCCCTTACCCTTCCACATTCCCGTTCTACTTCATTTTCTTGTTACCGTTATCCTCTGTGTATACTCTCTCTCTCACTCTCTGTCTGTCTCACTCTCTCTCTCTCTGTCTGTAACTATTGCATGGAGCGAACATTTACATATCTCTCCCGCTCTATCTCTGTTCTACTCGTAATATTGCTCGTCAGCAGTCTATTGGCATGCCCAACTACTAACTAACTTTAATCTAAATGTACCTGCTACCTGCACCTAGCTAGCTATCTGTCTAAACTATTTCAACTAAATTCTTATGATGGGGACATATTTTACAATTCAATCGGGGCCAATCTCTATTTTCGAAATTAATACTATTGTTCTCTAGAGTCTAGACTGAACCATCACATTGCCAATATACTCTCGTACTCATGCCATTTAATATGCTATATATGTAGGTTTATACAATATAAATATTCACATATTCTGTCGTTTCTACGTTTTCCATGTTTCTCACTCTCATGTGTTATCCAAACCAAACCAAACCAAAATCATTTTTGTTAATGATAAACGAAAACCCAAACCGAAAAACCAAATTTTTGTATAGTTGTAACGGCGATACAAGGTTTGATAGACGCTGCCGATGAGCAATTGAACGTTCGAGACAAGCAGAGGAGTGATACTGAAACTGATTTGAATAAGGTTAGAGGCCGTCAAAGGGTCCCCACCGCGGCAATCGTTGAATTGAACATTACCTTTAGATATACATACATTATCTGAATATCTAATTACGTATTCTTTCTGTTTTTATTAACCAAGAACCTTCGACTAATTGAGTTTTGTTGCGTTTCACCTAACCACAAATTGAAGTAATTAATTTCTCGATTTTCTCAATTTTTAATTTTGAATTTTAAATGTTTGAGGCTGTACAAATATGCTTGAATCCAATCCGGAGATCTTTCTGCGTCAGCTGCAGCTGAAATCTCTAACATAATCTTTCCATACACTCGTACCCACCCGCAGCAAAACGACAACGAAAAAACGAAAGAACAACTGGAGAAGGAGAACATTTCCAATGGGCATCTAAACACAAACATCGACCAGGGTGCGGATCCGGCTGCAAAGGCAGTTAAACAGCAGCAGCAGCAACAGCAGCAGCAGCAGCAACAGCAACATCAACAGCAGAGGAAGCGTCGGGACCTGAGCGCTGAGCGGGAACTAACGGTAAAAATATATCATAAATATATTCCGTAGATTTGTTGATGTAAATAAACCATTGTCTGGTCAGGTATTGGGCATGGAGGTAACAGCCAGTTGCGAGGGCGGCCGCAAATGGCACGGACGCCCTCCAACGCCTGTTTTCCGAGCACCAAGCGAACATGTAAGTGCCACTGCACCCCAGAACAGTATTCAATCCATACTGCATGCGTAAATGTCCCCACAGTCCTTTCCAACTACTAACATTGTGGTTTACGTACTAAGTACACTTTTTACTCTTTCAATTGCAGTCCAAATTGGAAGGAAAACTACCCGAGCCGCAGTCCATTTACTTGGAAGGCGCTCTGGCACACGATTCACAGATTCTGGTGGCCGACGCCCAGACCAAGTGCGAAGAGGTCTACGATGCTGAGCTCAATGGATCCGCCGAGGAACCAGCCGTAAGGGAAAGCACTCTTCAGAGTCCCCGTCTTCTCTGATCTAATTGACAATTTTGTTTTCGCTTTCAGGTCATTCTTAGCAGCAAGATGACATTATCATTGATTAATTTGGATGCAAATCAACAAAATGGCAATGTGGGCAAGCCGGAAATCGAGAGTCCCCTTGGCGATGATATCGAAATAATTGGCCACGATGAGCAATAGAGAGACGATTCGACTCGAAGAGATATACTACATATATGCAAATCGAATTATATATATTTGTATATGGTTTGGCAATGATAATGATGACATAATTTTGATGAAACGAAACGAATGCAGGAGCAGAGTGAAATAATTAGCAAATTACGACTGATTACCATGAAACAGAATTGCCAATAATTTGATAACTAATTTGTATATACATATTGTATGTTTTGATATATTCGTTTTGTTTTCGAAAACGCCAACTGCTCTACGGCCCCCTCCCTCCAACACCAACTGCTCTACGAAACTGTTCCCCACTTTGGTCAAATCTACTCGTAATGTTTACTCCCATTTTCATGCAGAGTCTCATCAAATGCGCAAACCCAACCCCCCCTATGATCCATGATCCGATCCGCATGGTTTTATGTGAATAATGTTAGTTTGAAACTGGAGGCAAGAAATAGTCTACCACTAAGCTAAGCGCATACAGCACACTAAATTAAAAATCGCATCGTCTATTATTCTGCACTCTATAATAATACTTTTCGCATAAAAGAAACCTTTTCTCTTCTCGTTGCGCGGGAAGGATAAATTACCTTAATAAAAAGCGTTCTATTGCACCTTAAGATTAAAGAACTAATATTAGTGCCACAGCGTTTGTGAAGCTAGTATAGAGAATAAATTATAAACCGGACTTGAAATCGAAAGGCTTGCCATTATTTACTGGAATCAGTGACTCGGACATGAGTGAAAATGTTTTATTGTTTTCTCTTTGAATTTGAATTTTATTTTGAATGAACCGGTAATTTTCATCAAATACACCGGTATTTTTTCGATAAAAATATACTTTTTCGATAAGAATATATACGTTGCTATTTTTCCGATAAAAATATGCCAGATGGCGCTGCAGGATTGCAGCACTGTCCCATCAGCTGTTGTTGTTAAAAATTTCTGAAATAATTACGTAAATTTCGGCAGGTTAGTATATTTAACAAATATTATGTGTACTGCAATCGGAATAGCCCTTGATGTGGCGCCAGAGATGACCCGCCATGCTGGGGGCAGCGGGTAGAAAAGATTCCCATGCTTTTGTTTGTGTCTAATGTTTTTGCTGTGTGTGTGTTTGTTTCAGCCGACAATGTCGATCTTACGCTCCAAGTACTACGATCATCCCGATGGGGAGGATGCCTTTGGCAAGATTGTGGCCACCAACAAATACGCCGCCGCTGCCGGCCTGGCCTGGTCCACAGTCGATGTGTTGACGCTGGCGAAGCCAAAGGGCTACCTGCCCACGCTGGGGCGCTTCGCCTACAACACGGGCCCGCTGATGGGCATGGCAACAGCATTTACGCTCACCACACTGGCGGCCACCAATGCGCGCGGCAAGGATGACAAGTGAGTGGGCGAAAGAAAGAACCTTGGACTGGGTTCCCAGAATAACGATTATTATAATTGCAGAATTAACTACTTGCTGGGCGGATTCGCTGCTGGTGGCGTCTTCGGGGCCTGGAAACACAACCATGTGGCCGGTCTCTGTGCTGGTCTCTTCCTAGGTGAGTGAGCTCCCGCGTCTCTTTGCATTGTTTGTGGTTATCTAACGCTCTCTCTCTCGCACAGGCATTGCAGGTGTCATTAAGAAGATGTCCATTGAACAGGGCTGGGAGTTCTTCCCCAACACACCCACCAAGCAGTACGGCGGCCTCAACATTGCCGAAAACGATTGGAGCCTTATGGCCGATCGTCCCAAGGGCTGGACCTCGGAGAAGCAGGCCTAGACGTGGAGTGGAATGGAATGGAGTCTTCGTTCTTATGTTTAGTTTAATGATTCAATTAGCGACGGATTAGGCCAAATTCCTGTGCCAGCGCCACTGCTGCAGCCGAATAAAAGCCCGAGTGAGAAGTGATAATGTCAGTTGAAGCCGCAATCTGCAGTTGTCCATTCCCAATATCAAATGGTGCCACAGGCAGGCAGGCAGCTCGACGGGCCACTGCTCCGTTGGCCACTTAGATATGCAAACAAGTCAAAAAGTGCCACAAAAACTTATCAGCTCTTGGCGTGAATGAATGACGGCCCAACGATTTGGTGGGGCAACCTGGGGCAGCCGCAGCAATGGCAAAAGAAGCATGGGGTGAAACGAGTCACGCTCTTACATGTGTGGCTCCAGCAGTTTATTTCTTTATTTTCGACGGCCCATTTAAAAAATCCATGAATGTGCATTTACTCATGTTTGGGCCTTTTCACTTTATGTATGTACGCCCGATGCCATGGCTTTCGTCGTGGCGAGGCGTGAGGTGAGTCATGCTACAAGACAGCTGTCTATAGGTACATATGTCTGTATGTGCATGGCAGCTTATGCATACTAATGATACTGAATCTATTGAGCTTTAGCTCAAACCACCAGAAATTCCCTTTGTGCAGTGAGATTTGGCTAATCTCTCTCCCTACCTTAATATTTGCCCACACTAGAGAATCTTTGTTTGTGTTGCTGCTTCGGCTTTGGTTTTTTTTTGCGGTTTATTTTTGGTGTTTTGCTTTTGACATCTTGCAGGTCTCCTGGCTGTTATGAAAGAAGAAAGTTTGGCGACCCTTAAGCCGACAGCCGTTAAATCTTTGGCTTCGACAATACCCCTCCTCCTTATATAAGAGATTCTGATGTGGGGGGACCATTGAAGCAATACAGAGATGCTGGTGTTCTGTCTGTTGATGGGTTGATGGGTTGGGGGCATCGTAGAACTCGCCAAACATTCCTCTCGCCACTCACCTTGATCTTTAGTCCATGTGGCCCACATCCACATCCCGCCCTGCGTTGCCTGCGGTGCGTTGGGAACCAGTCGAGCAGCTTGCCCCCGAAGCAAATTAAAGTGCGCCGAGCGGAGACTCGTCGCTTAATCTGTATCCGAATCTGACGCTGACTAATCTGTGGCAGCTGGCTCCACTTCACTTCTCCATTGCATGCTGGCTCCGTGGTTCCTTGGCCGATGCTGATGCCCCAACTGCTGTCATTGCCTCTCAGCATGTTTGAGCATAAACTTGAAGATATTTCGCGATCGCCTCGCCTCGTGATTTATGGGAGATGAATGCTGCGGGAATGACATCATCAGTGCCAATTCGTCTTGGGACTTAGGGGAGATGTACTATTCATCTCGGGCTACGATAAAAGTTAATTACAAATAAAATATGTAATTGTTTTTCATACTTTTGCTTCCTGGCAGAAAGGGGAGATCCCATCATGAATATGGAATGAGTTTCTCTTGGGGGGGCTTTCATTCAATTCCAATTACAGCCGCCTCTTATCACCATTATTCCCCTTATTGTTTCCCTATATCCAGTGGTTGGTAGCTGCCTCGCGTGCCACCAGGAACTAAGGAATCAAATATGCTAATTTCCGGCAGGGATTAACACACTTAGCCCCTGCCTGCTGTTCTGCTGTGCATTGAAGGGGCATAAAGTACCCGAAAAGCTTTCAATTTAATGAAACACTTGAGCCACCAAATGGGAACTTTATTTGTAATGTCAAAATATTGAATTGAGGAGTTGCCCAGCCACATCCCCCATCGCCTTCCCCACGCTACGCTTCCATATGAATGTGAAGTGGTCACGCAGCTGTATGTCGCCAAGGATCCGCATCCAGCGTTGTGGCTGGAGTTGGATCGAGACGCTCGTAATTAATCTTATTACGAGTGATGCGACTGCTCACTCCACTGGGCTGATGCGTTTTTATGGAATTGCGACTCGTCCGCCCGGTCCGCTGTCGTGTAATCCCTTCAATAAAACCCGCGCAATTCAGGCGACACCACTGTCAATTAATCACATCGCCAAGACAGTGATGCAGTTGTGTGCATCTCTGTATTCTGCATCTGCATGGGCCTCTGGGCACCAGCATCATCTACGAAGGTTCCACTCGAGGGCTCTGCTCACAATTCTGCAATTAAAGACACAAAAGTTACAGGCATATACACAACTGTTTCTTCAAGTGTACATACTAATCGGCATCTTGCTTTTGTTGTTGCCATTCAATTGGTGTCAGACTCCAACGACTTAAGGAACAGTGCACAGTGGGCTCAGTGGTATGCAATTCCAATTACCTCAAACTAACTTTAAATCAAAAGAAAAGAGCTTAATGCCCACTGTGCCTCGCCACAGAGAGCGATCATGTTTGTGCCCATGTCTACGGAATCAGGGACACAATTCATCATTGGACACAAAACATTGCGCGTCGGAGAGCTTCAGCTTCAGCTTCTCCAGCTGCAGAGCTACGTTGCCACAACATTTGTCTGTGTTTGGTTACAATGACATTCAATAACCTTCTCCTCCTCCGCTGCTCCCCCGATACCTATCTTCCGGCAAACAGACAACAGTCGTCTCATAAAGCGGCCAGCAGCTTCGTTATTGTGGAAGATGCAAATGCAACAGCAACAGCAAGAGCAAGAGCCTCCGTTTGCAACGGATGGGATGGGTATATGGGTATCAGATTCACTTAACCCGATCCGCATCGGGGTCATAAGTGCAGAGTAAATAAAACATTTTACAGCCTCAACGAGCATGCCGCCATGGAGACGAATGCCCCAACACGAACACGAAAACGAAGACGATGACGAACTCCAAACAAATGAAGTGATTGAATGCGTTGCGCAGACGCAGACGCAGACGCAAAGGCAAATGCAAACGCAAACGAGGAGGAGCATCGGAAGAGTGGGGACACATCGAAAATGACAAGCGCACGCGTTGGAGTCCGTTTCCCCACCGCAAAAGTGGAAAACAGAGAAAGATTGATTGAATTTTTGTTTCCTTTTTGAGTTCATCAATTCAGACAATCTGAATGAAATGGAAATGTTTTTTGGGACTTGCTGCTTTTACATAGTACATCCATTATGTGTCTGTTCTTGTAAACCGAGTTAATGGGGTGGGATGGGATGGGATGGGGAGGGAGCAAGACAATCCATCAAAATGTATCGCTTGGAGCCACTTTTTCTTCTCTTTCTAATCTAATGATGAGCGTTTAGTTTTATTACCCAAACGTAGATCGATTAGTTCTTGGGCAATGCTCATCCTACATGCTCGTATATTAAATTCCGTATATGAAATATTTCATTGTGATTGACAGACTTGTTTATGCTTGCATCATCTTGAATGTGAAACACATTTTGCCATCGGGAAGTGTTTACTTTGTGGCGAATTGTATTTGATTTGGTTGTAAGATCAGCGGGCATGCAAATACTTATGGAGGAGGGGAGAGAGTGCATAAATCAAATGAAAATTCGTCACATACGACAGCTCCCCAAAGGGTCTCTCCCCTTTCGCTGCCTGCCAGACACGCAACATTTGTTGTAAATGAAGTGAAACGCATGGAACTTGAGGCTTGGTTTGGTTCATTCCATTGCACAGTCATCGGTCGGAGCCAGTTGTTGTATCCCGATGGAATGGCAATTATTTCCAATGCCAGGCACAGGCAGGCTGAGTGATGCAGCAGATCTTGTCTGCTGCTGCTGCTGCTCCTGCTGCTCCTACTGCTACTGCTTAGCCAGATCCCTACTCTTTCTTGGGTGTACGAGTACTGTCCCCCGCCCAGTCATTCCAGTCGCCAGCCCTGCTCTCATATGCATCATGCGAGTGCTTGACGGCGTCGTTGGCTGTTCAAGTGGCATTCTTGAACTGCCATTCTTCTCCTCCGGCACGGCACCCCTGCCTCTCACTCTCTCTCTCTCGTCGTGCTTCCGTTCGGTGCGGCTCTTCAGCATAATAAATCTCCGACTGGGGCGTGGAGTGGGCTCTGCTCTGGTCGTGACGCATATGAACTTTGCTTCCAATATTTCCAATCAATACGAGTATCGCTCTCGCTCTCTCACTCTCTCGTTGATAAAACATAAAAATTGGAAGCACGCGGAATCCAATTCAAGACAGAGAACCATTTAAAAGCCATTTCCAAGTCTGCATTCGAGGCTTAAGTGTTCTTAATGGGAGCTTCCAACATCCATCGATCCATTAGCATATACATACATACAGACATATGTACATACATATTTACATACGAGTATTCATTCCATACCCAAAGTGCATTGGCCACGCAGACGCAGAAGCAGAGGGAAGCATCCGAACAATTTGGGAAGCTTTCAATTGCTCTACTCGTACTACGATTCCGCCTTCCGCCCCTCCCTCTTTACGGGTTTTATGCAGGCCTCTCTCTGGGAAATCTGTGCTGGCGCATTATTAACAATTCCATTAATTTTTCCTCGAATTTCTTGCCGCTGCTCTAATTATGAATATGTTCTTCATGTGGCTTCTGATTCTGCGTCTGTTGGGCCCCTACTCACTCAATTGATTCAATTACGAGTGTACGCCGACTAAATCAAAGATTCCGATTCGATTCGGTGGCTGATCCAATCCATAGATATTTTCAATTGGTCCATGGCTGAGGCGGCACTGAAAAATGTGCACTCGATTTGTATTTCTCTCCTCTCTGCGATTGGGGGGCAAAAATCTGATTTATTGATTGATTGTCTATGAAGCTTTTATGATTAATTGATCGATTAATTAGGCAGAGAAATGTAAACTTTGAGACGGTTATGCATGGGTTTTAGCGCGGGCTATGTTCGCTATTTGGCAGTCTTGAGGTGTGGTCACAATTCCCCTAAAGCCAACCTTGATCTTTGATAGTCCGAAATGATAGTTTTTCTGCTCAAATAGAAGCTTTCTCTCTGTTTAAAAACTGCAACAGAAGTTTCAAGTATTACCAGCCAAATGCCAGCCACTTTTCCATGTCTATATATTTAACACTATCTGCGCATTGGCATCTCGAAATTTGCTCCCCATTCGATTGATTTGTCTTCCGCTTTTGCTCGTTCGCCCTGCCACTGCCACGCCCCTGCCCCCAACCAAGACAATTGCCAATCGTTGTCTATCTGTTCCACATTTACAGCTATCTATTGAATGTCTCTCTCTTTTTCTTTTTCGGCATGTTTTCGCCTCGTCTGCCCTTTTCTCCCACTTTGCCTTGCCGCCAAAAGCTTTAATTGCGACTTTTGTCGTTGTCATCGCTTGGGTCCCGTTTTGCAGTGCTCTTAAGTATAAGTACGAGTACGAGAGTATCTATTGGATGGGATGGCCATCGTTCCGAATCGTTTCGCTTCGCTCAGATACGAAAGTTTCCGTTTTACGTGGAGAGTGTGGTTGGGTGGGTGCCAATTTGTGGTTTTCTTCCTCAATTGTGCGACGCGAGTGTGTCTGTATTGTGTCTCCGGTATCTTTGGCATATCCATTGCTCCCTCCACATACCATAATACATAGATTGCTCATTCCGTTCTCTATTTTCAGCTACTTTTCTGTTGTTGAACAGCTATTAAAATTAATAAAAAAAGAACCATAGATCTGCCTCTTGCTGTGATGAGGCACGCTCTTCACCTTGTCGATTAGCACTTTGCCGCATGCCTCCGGATTTTACGGCTAACCGAGAAGATTTGTCGCTGACAACGCGGCAACAGCCTGCAAGTCGGAGAAGTAGAAGTAATAATTGCTCACATCACGCACAACTCCCATAAAAACGACTCTTTTGGGGGATGGAGTGGGGTGTCTCCGAGGGCGAACAGACTTCTATTTGGGTCAAAATGATCTACACACAGTCGTGCGGCAGAGCAGAGCAGCACTGCAGCAGTGCAGTAGTACTTCCCATTTATCAATGGCAGGCACTGGGGGAGGAGTGTGAGTGTCATTAAATTTCGGAACAAATCAAAACCTTTTTCACTTAATGTAAAGTTTACAAAATATATTGCCGTTTCCATTTCCATGTTTATAGAGTGTCAAGCGATACAATTTATGGAAACGGAAGCCACCCCCGAGGGCTAGAGGGTCACAACATTATCGAAATTGAATTACTTTTAGCAATTTGTAATACAAAACGCCCTCGCATTGCACTTTATAGATATTTGAAAATTGGTACAAGGGTGGTTTCAACTCAAAATGGGAACTATATATATACGTGATCTTAAGCAGAGGAACTGCTTGCACAAATCATATTTCTAGAGGCTCTCCATATAGGAAAGAATTTTCATATCTCTCCCACAATTGCATGTTCTCTCACTTGCTTGATTTATTATTCGTATAAACAAACAAAAAAATGTTAACAGACTTTGATTTGCCCAAAAAAAACCGCCCCAATCCGCTCCAGATTCGCCCTTTTGTTTGAAGTCTGAATGAGTAACCATAAAAAATGAAAAAATTCCCCTTCTGGTAGACAAACAAAATAGAATTACGTATTCGGCATAAGGACACACTTACGGGTTATCCTGCGTTTGACTTGGCGCACGCGTCCCTTGCCAGGAGCTCGTATTGAAATGAACCCCAGTGTGGCAGCTGCCAAAAAAAAAAACAACAAAAATACTCGTACTGGGAGACCTTCCGTTCCGTCCGCTGTCTGATTTCATTACTCATTCCATGGACCATGGGAAGACCTTCCTTTCTGCAGTTGGCGGTTCTGTTAAGTCCTCGTTTATCCGATGTTAAGTCCCAAAAATAAACAAAAAACGTCAACCCTCCTCCAGTGCTTCTTCCCTGATATTTATTAACTGGCGGACGACTTGGAAACTTTTATGACTCTTCGGGTCTTTCTGGAGTTATGATTTTGGTTTGTGGCAAATAAAACCGCGCGAGTGTCCCCTGGGGGGAACGGGATTCTTATCGAATTAAAAATTCCGTTATTAAAACAACAAAAAATGCTTCAAAAGCGAAAGTCAGCAAAACGCTGGCCAACTATAAACATTAACCCGAATTAATTATGATAATAAACTATCATTTTCACCCAAAACACGAACCCAAACAAACACACAACACAAAAGAATCAGCGACCGGAAAGACTGCGGATGAACTTTTTTAGATCTGTGAAAATCTAACCAAAAAAGAAAGCCAAGCCAAGCCAGCGCACACAGGTGAGGTGATATAATTGTGCAGATTTAGCTTATGGTGCAAATGTTTAAAGTTTATGCATAAATTCTTGATCTTTTCCCATGAGCACACGATTGTGTGCGTTGATTGCAATTTGTTGGGCTCCATAAACCATGTTCGGCAATGCCTGGGGCTGCGGCTGCGGCTGGAACTGGGGTTACGTTATGCAAACGATTCCACATGGAATCGACGCTGTTTTTATTTTGTGGCATCGCATCGTATGCGTGTTGAAACTTTTGCGAAATGTTGTCAGAAGAAGTCAGATGTCACATGGCTAGTTCGGTTAGTGTGTGGTAGCTCTTGGGGCTCGACTCTGGTTCTGGTTACAGTCGAGCTGGCTTTGGGAGCGTAACAAACAATGTGGAGTCTGTCTTCGTTTGGCATTGGCGTGTGTGGGTGACGGCGACACGTTGCGACGCGTTTGCGTGACTGCGACACACGCACGCAAAAGTAGAAGAGCAAAGAGAGAGAACGAGAGAGAGCGTAAGTATGTATATGTACATATGTATGTATATTATAGCTGTTATTTTGCCACATCATCATCATTGTTGTTGTTGTTTTACCATGGGGGGCGCCTACGCACTTAAATCTTTCCATATCTTAAACTCTTTCTTCTCCCCGTTGCATTTTACACGCAATTCCGTTGCAGATTTCATTCCATAGCCATGATGTATATGAAGTATACATACATATGTACATATGTATTTATGCATGTGCCTTTTTGGGGTCGCGGTCGCGTGTCGCCCCAGTGCTGTGCCACTTAAGTTTTCATTTTTACAGCATTATGACATTTATTTATGGCCATACTCCCACTGTTCAATGAATGCACGTGCATGTTGAGGTTAAGTTGAGGTAGCGGACTGTGAATATCATTTGGTGGGTGGGTGCTAATGGCGTGCTAAAGCTTCACCTTTTTTGGTTTCATCTCTCTGTCGTCCCATATGGGGCTATCGCTATCAGTTCTCCCCCACCCTTCCCTCTCTGTTTGCTTTGTCTTTCATGTTGCGTACTTCCGTTTACCCCCCGACTCTAAGCCACAGACCTTTCCTGGTAAATGTCACGTTTGTTTGAGCACCCATGGGGTGGGGTAGCAGCAACTGCAACAGGAGTGGAAACTGGGGTCTCGACTGTACCAAGGTGTGATTCATGGCTAACGGCATTGATAAATCACAAGTTACAAATCAAAGGCAAAAACAATAAAACAACAAAAGCGAAACTCATTCACGGGGTGGAGCATGCGTCAGTCTCTCCACTCTGAATGGGGAATTCTCTCTTTTGTATCCAAACTCACATTTGTTTATCGAGAATGCAAGTATTGCGTAATGCAATTAAAATATGTACGAGTATGTACAACATATCTGCCCTTGACACAGTCAACTCTTGAGATCAGCCAAACACAATGATTATCATCATCATCATCGAGTGCGGGAGAAAGAGGTACGACGGTACAGAGAATCGCATATTGTAATTGCCGCTCGGCAGCAAAACAATTTCGATTCATTCAAAAGCTCGTAAACTTAATTAGTGCTCACGAACACGAACACACAGAGACATGCAAAATTACACGCTCAATTATAATTCAGTGTCAATGGGAAAAGTGGAGACGATATTGTCACTTATGACAGCGGGAGATGGTCTGCAGCTAGACAGATCTATGGATGATAATTACACAGAGATTCCCCTAGAAGTTCTCTGTAGCTACATTCAAATTTCACAGCAGTAACCAACCTCCTAGATTCCTTCAATAAATTCCTACCTATGCCACTATCACACTTGACCATCTCTGCCTTGAGGTTTACGAGTCCATTAAGTCTTCGAGATGGCAACTGAGATCCAGATTGTGACAGACATACAATACGTACCCCCCCGTTCATAGACAAGTTATTTTTATTAAAGCCCCATATTCATGCATGTTTAAAATATGCCACAAACGAGAAAAACAAAGATACTCCGGAGTCCGGACCGTAGACTGAGAAAAAAATAAGTAAAAACTGCAAGCTTGGAAATATTTTTGTATGCATAAACAAGGTGCAAGATACAAAATCAGCAGCAGAGTGGTGGGGCTCGGGGATCGGGGTACGGTCTGTCGCAGGCAGTTAGTCAGTCAGGCCGACTGTTGGCCCGGGTCTCGACTCGACTCGACTCAACTTGGCTCTTGGAGCTTGGCTTGAATGCAGCTTCAATGTTGCAGCCGCTTTCTTGCTGGCAAACAGTAAACTTGTGTAAACTTGAAAACTGGAAACGGGCCGGAGTGGAGTGGAAAACTGGTTTTCAGACTCGCAAAATGCCCAAAATGAAATGGAAAGAAAAAGAAAAGAAATGAAAAGACTTAAGCCATAAGCATAAACGTTGGCAATCAAATGAGGCCCGGCCTGCTGGCTCACACCACAAAAAAGAGGTCAAAGTTGACCAAGGAATACTTTGCCTTCACTTTAAAGACAGTCTCGACTGACTGACTGACTGGCGGACTGGCGGACTGACGGACCCAGCTGGTGCCGGCTAATGCTAATCCCATCGAGACACTCATAAATAGCACGTCTTGACACTAATCAGACGCCAGAGTTTTGTTTTGCTCTGTTTGCTTGTTTACTCATTGAGCACTTACCACCCCTTGAAGATCGTGGCAGTCTCCGTCTCCGTTCCCTTCACTTTAAGGGTATGATGGTACACCACAGCCTGGAGAATATCGGCGTGGCGGCTATAAATAGCAGATGGCAGACGGCGCTAAATGCAAACTCCGACAAAGTATTCCAATCTGATATGGCTGCATAATTGCTTGGTTTTTCTTTGGTTTATTTCTGGCATTACTTTGCTCTTCGCCACAACATTTTCCAGCGCAAATTATATGAGAGGAAAAAGTACTCGCTGTGATTATTACCAGTGGATGATTTTCCAAAGAGTTCTACTTCATTTACCCACTCCAATGAACGAAAATCTGATCGACTGACTCTTCGGAAATCCAATAAAAATAATTCTGAAACATCCAACACAAGTTTCTTCTGCTCTTGGCCCTTTTATTTAGCTCTCAGATTGTTTTGGGAGCCATGAAATCTGGCACTTATTTATGTGATGGCTGGCACCACTAGATGGCTGCCTTTCGGCATTTTCATGATGATGTCACTCACCAGAGAATGTCAATGGCCCGTTGTCTGTCATCATTCGGATGGCAATGAACATTAAGTCAAATCAAATTACCCAAAATAGGCATTCCGGCGAGCAACTAGGCACGAACTACGTTCGGGGCGTGATAACGCCCATCTTTGGGGGTATTTCGGTAGCTTCACGTCAACGCCCTAAACAACAGCATGGAAAGTTAATTGGATTCAGCGGGGGGAGGGATTGGGAGTCTGGACGAGAGAGGAGAGCATCAAACGTCAACTAAATTAGCGCCAAAGTAGGCATTGAAGTTTTATGACAGCCAAGTAAACAGAACTCGCAGATGCATTCGTGGCATGTGGATGCAGATGCAGATATATGAAGTCTCGAACGAAGTGAAAGCACTTGGCATGATGCCCACCACCCCAATCCTGCTCCGATTTCTGGGTGTCTTTTAATGGGCGACTGCAACTGAAGGCGGAAAGCGCCGCCGCCACCAGGAAGATTTATGGGCGATTGTAAATCTCAAAACGTGTGCAACTTTGTTGGGGGAAAGAAGGCACCCGGGGTAGATCCATCCCAAGAATCCCACAAGGTTATTATTAAAATTTCTCAGCTTTTCGTTGGATAAATAAATAGATGCCTTAGACTTGGCGTAAACAAAGCAAAACCTCCCCCTCGAAAATGAGCCCATAAATAATTTGAACTCTTCTAATTAAATGAAATCTTCGGGTGAAGCCTGGGATTCATATATTATTATGCCAGACTTTTTGGGCAATGAATGAATGGTCTTTGGTCTTTGGTTTCACATAAATAATGGGTATGCTTCAAAGCACGAACCCTTAATAAAAATTTGATTTGATTTGAGTTTGATTTGAATTGCGTTGCAGGCAAATCTTGGGATTACGCTCACTCCCTACTCGAACAATGGGCCGCCATGTTCAGATCTGTTAATGGACTTCGGCTGCTGCTGTTCCCCCTCGCCCATGTTGTTTCGAGTTGAAAACTCCCTAAAAACTGGAAACTGGAGTACGATGGCTGTCAATCAGCGTGATCTCCTGGAAAAGGGGCACTGATTTAATTTAATTTAAGAAATCGGTTCACTTTGACAGCTCCATGACGTCTCGGCTGGCTCTAAAATTTGATTATAGTACACCCAATGCAAACCCCCTTCTCTTGGGGGGAGTGCGAAGATCTCTGTTTGGAAACACCCCTAACATATTTTTTGGATGTGGGGATAGTTCTGACAGATCTGCAGGGAAATACCCGCAGGAAATAGTTTTAAGCTGGATAAATACTCACAGTCCCACCAACTCAACCCTCTCTGACATACCCATGTACTGCTATCTCGCATCTAGTTTCCCATAGATCTCCGACATTCCATTACCTGGCGGCGCATTCTCCGCCCATTGGAACTGCAGC
The DNA here is from genome assembly GCA_035043285.1 of Drosophila subsilvestris. Lineage (NCBI taxonomy): Eukaryota > Metazoa > Arthropoda > Insecta > Diptera > Drosophilidae > Drosophila > Drosophila subsilvestris. The sequence goes on from JAWNNB010001795.1 coordinate 1,173,492, forward strand.
TGCAGCTCACCGATTTGCCTGGAATACTCAAATGGGGTGGACGTGGACGGACAATCAACACTCGCAACGGAAGAGGGGTTGAGTGCAGCGGTAAATACAAAAATCTGAACAATATATGTATGTATAATGCAGAAAGAGCGGGCAAGCGGGGGGGAATTGCAAAATTTCTGCAGGCAGCTGTGCAAAAACTGTCAAATAAGCAAAGGCAAAAGTTGTTGTTATTTTTGTTAATTATGCGCAACAACAGCAACATCTATAAGAGGGAGAACAGAGAGCCCCTGGCACGAGGGCATATTGGATGGAAGGTAAGGCATGGCACCCAAAACCGGTTTCCACAATGCGCCGATGCTGCAAACTGCATGGCACTGCTTATGCGCTGATAGAGAGAGAGAGAGAGAGGGAGTGGAGGTGAGCGAAACCTTACCTTCTATTCAATTTACCCCTCTCTGGCAGTCTGCACCGAAAACCGAAACAAAGTAAAGAAAAAAAAAGGAGGTCGCGCATGCTCAGCAAGGAAACGGAACTTTTGTGCTTTATAGAGACAGAGAGAGAAGGATGGTTGGGTGGGGGAGGTGAGGTGAGGTGACACAAGTAGAGGGAAAACGGAACATTTGTGCATTACTTTAAATTTGCTTTCAGCACGTGATCGGCGAGCAATGGCAGCTAATTGCTGTGTGTGTGTCTCAATTTTCAACTTTCAACCAGAATCACATTTGGGTTTGGTTCGTCGTCTGGGTCGTGACTCATTTGCAGGCTTTCAACTGGAATGGAAAGGCGCAGAGCGGATCGGAGTCGAGCTTCGCTGAACGGACACGGCATATGTATGTATGAGTATGTATGTATGTATGTCGCATGTCGACCACGTTTGACCCTCGGCTGAAGCTTAGACATTGCCTTTTTTTGTGTGGGCAGCTTTTTGTGCTGCCGCCGTTTTCAAGAGGGCGGGGTCAGATCAGCGCCCAGAGGTCCCCGAGTCCGACTCAAAGTCCGAATTTAGCCGTCAGCTCTTTTTGTTGTTGTTGTTGTTGTAGTGGTGGTGAGCTTTGCATTCTATTGTTGGCCCTGGGCTGTGGCAGGAGCAGCGGACTGGGGCTGGGGCTGAGGTTGGGCCGAAGTTGAATGAACTGCGGGGCAAGTTGTTGTTGTTGTTGCTGCTGCCTTTTCCGTTGTGGGTGCACACCTTTCTCTCATGCAACGCTGGAGTGGAGTGAAGTGAAGTGGAGGGGACAGTGGGCCGCCTTATCAGGAGGTTTGTTTGTTGAGATAACCATAATGTTCCCGATAAGATATGATTTTAGTTTCATGTGCGGGGGGATGCGATGTCACATTCTACGAGTGTATGTTGACTCGCTGTCCATCAGCTAGTTTCAATATTTTCTTAAGCTCTATTTATAGAAGTACTGTCATGCGATTGCCCCAACTCCAAGCGATAATTATCGCTCTGACTGCAATCGATAGCAGAAAGCGATTGATTAATCGCCAGACAGCCAGACGAGAATGGAATGAGAGGTGGTCGTGCGAAAATGGACAATGAAACCGTCTCATGGTGGGTAGACACACCAAAAAGTAAGCAATCTCATCGCATCTCTGACCTTTTATGCAGCCCGCGTTCAGCTTTTGTTCCGAACGTCTTCATTTGCAATTCATTTAAATGTTTCTTCTCTGCTTTGGCTCTCGCAACGCATTCATATTCAACATAATGAACTAATTTTTTAATTTCTTAATTATTCCGTGGAAGTTTCAACAGGCATCAGCCATGGCAAAGCAGCGGCCAGAGAGCCGCCAGAGAAGAAGCCAAGTTGGCAAACCCATTTGTGCCAACTTCTGCTTAAGTTGTGTAATTTGCTTGAAAATGAATCAGCAAAATGCTTTGACGCTTTGAAAACAGCCGGGAATATAAATACGAGCGAGCGAGCATATGCGAGAATGTTGATCAAATTACCGAAATGGCGTTAAGAGTTAACAGTAATCAGTATTCAAGGGAACAGAAAAAAAGGTGAAATTTGAGTGGGTTACCCCAAAAAAGTCTCCAACAATATTTAGATACATGTGGGAGTGAGAGTAGCAGAAAGTGTACCTTCAGAGAGAGAGAGATAGAGAGAGAGGGTTAAGCCCAACTATTTTGTGGCTCTTGCATGGCAACCACCATCTTGTACAGGTGCAGCTCTAGATAAGCGGACGGACAAGCAGCAAAGCGGATGACACCTGTTCCCCCTGTCTCGGTGTCGAGGTTGATTGTTCATCACGATAATGACGGTGCTGCTCGCTCACACTAACCCCCGCCCCTCCCGCGCTGACTTTAACCGAAAAAGAAAAAAAAGAGAAAAATATTTATGTAGGTATATGTACATACTACAAAAATAATTTGTTACCAACGTGCAAATGCATTCGACTGTGTAAAACGGAGTCGCGTGAGTAGGACGCTCCGCTTCGGTTGGCTAGCTACGGGGTCCGGGCCTGGGAAAATGACTGGGCCGCGGAGGAAGTCGCGTAATTGACCTTTTTCGGTTATACATTTCCATAGATTCGGCCAGAGGTCTGGGTCTCAGTTTTATGCTTGTCAATGGCTCGGACACACCCACAACACAACAAAATTCCTATTCCTATTCATAAAGTACAGAATACTCGTTCGTAGTAATGTTTAATAGTGAAATTATGTTAATTTTACCAGTTCTGATGAATGTCCCTTACTCGATTTGCATAACAAAAACAACAAAAAAGAGAAAAGAAAACAAGTACGTAACAAGTATCTCATAAAACGCAGACGATCCCAACTAATTACAACCATATGGGGGCACCTTTCCAGCCGTGTAAACATTCGTTGCTGGGAATACAAAAAAAAATGAATCCAACTAGACGCCTGATTTCTGTTGATTTTTTGGATGATTTCGCAGGGCAGCCCGACTGAAATATTATAGAACATTTTTTTTGTTTACTCTAACGAATGTTTACAATACTCGTACGTTTTTCGTTTTGTTAAAGCAAAGAGCTATAATAATAGAGGAATTTGAGAAGATTATTCAATCGATATGGATTCGCAGGGTAGGGAAAGTGCCTTGCCAGCGGAATTGAAATTGTCTCCGAATCAGAATTTCCTTTATCTTCGAGTAGGTGTGTTTATTGTTTTCCTTTTCCCTCAAACGATTCGTTTGAATTTCGCGCTTCATTTGGCTTAACGTAACGCACTACTCCCATGAATGCTGTGGGACTTGTTGTCTCTCTTTTGTTTTGTTTGCCTCCATCGAATTTTTGAGTTTCCGGTTCAATGGCAGCGCAGCACCAATTTGCGACCACAAATGTTTCTAATTTGTTTAAATGCCCCGTTTTTGTAGGGTCAATCCGAAATTAGTCCAACGGTGTCGTGTCGTGTCCCCAAGGTGACTTTTTGTGCGTGCGCATGCGCGGGGGCATGCCGCACGGAAGTGTCGTCGGAGAGCCAAGCGGAAATGCACTGTCAGCCGTTTTGGAGCTGGACTCCCGGATTGGGCCCACTCTTTGAAGCCGCCGCCGCCGCCGCAGTGGCTGCCCCGGTTGGAACTTCAGCTTTTGTGAGGGCACGTTCGACAGAGCACCCACCAAATTAACACAACGGAGCGGCTACGGCGACATGAAAGATAGTATGGGATGGGGCGGGCAGGCAGGCAGCTACTGGTAACGATGTCAGGCCACTCTTGTGGACAATATTCCTCCTCACAGACAATTGCACTTTGAGGTAATCCGTAAGGGGCAAGCTGCCAAGGTGGGAGCTGCAGCTGCCTATGGATGGCCCCGTTCTTAGCTTTGGGGCTGCGTAAAATGCAATTTTCGCAGAACCAAACACAAAGGTGCGAAAAAGAATAGAAAACGGCAAAAGAACAATCGTTGGATTGCCTCGCAAATACCCTTGAAGATTGTAAGCATTGACATGGTTGGGAAGTTTTTATTTCTGCCAAATCAAACACTAGATGAAACAACGTTTCGGATGTTTCATAGCCAAGAATGCTAAACTCTGGCGGAAAAAGTTGAACAGCTAAAGCAGTCAAGGAATTTTAATTTCAATGGTTGCCTACTTTGTATTTTGAGCTTAATTTGGAGGAACGCACTGCACTCGTTGCTTAAATTGCGTTAAATCCAATTAATAATATTCTGCAGTTACCTTCCTTCACCCAACGTCATCGCCAGTCCCCAACAGCATGGACATGAAACAATTGAGTGCAAATGAAAGAAGAGCTTACAAAAAGCAAGCTGTAAAAGCAATTTGTTGGGTTTGTTTTGGTTTGTTGGGTGGCTTAAAGGTGGAAGGGAGACAGGGAGAGAGAGATGCCAAACAATAGCCACGGCGGCAGCGGCGACACAAAGCAAATACGTAGAAAGAATTGACGGCACGCATGATGTGATGGGGACTGCACTCCACACTCCTCTGTCTTGTACCTTCTAATGCATCTGAAAATTCCCAAATGACCGACTAATTTGTCAAATGCCTGGCACTCTCCTGGTGGTTTATTACACTCGGAGCCGCCACTCTGAGAGCCCCCTGCTATCGTCTTACAAGCGTTGGTTATGCCATATATTTCCCTTTTGTTCTGTTATGTTTCTGCTATGTTTGCTTTACTTCTCGGCCGCTGTTTTTAAGTATTTTATGAACTGTTATGGGAGTAGATCCGAGAGTGCATTAGTGAGTGCACTTTACGTGTTTTTTATCATCAGCTCAGGCGTTAATTCTCACGATGTGTGGTCTCCTCTGGTTTTGGTCTCCAAAATCTCCATTGGCTGTGAGTTATGAGTTACATATATGCTCAGCATTTGCAGCCAGATTTCTTCATTAAGCCGCTTAGTCTGTGGTTACATTTTCCATATCGCGTTACTCAACTAATTCCTTTTTGGAGTTGACTTCCAGCCCATTCCATTCAATGGGGGTTCGATCTGCTGCACTTTCTATGGGGCGGGGGCTCGGGAGAGCCTGCATTTCCTTAACCGCATCGCAGCAGTCTTCACCTTTTGCCCGTAAGCCGAAACTTTTGTGTCAATGCATTTTCTGCCCTTTTTTTTTTGGTTGATTTTATTGGAAATGTCGAGTGGTGGCAGCCTGCTGTTGCTTTGGCTTTTCTTGGCCCGTCTTGGCCCGTCTTGACCCGACGCCATCGCCATGGCTGACAGCAGCTTGTTGCTCCAGTTCTCCGTTTGCCGCTGCTTGAGATACTTTATTTATTGTACGCTGGCAGAGAGTATTACAGTTTTGGTTAGATGTTTGCAACGAGGTGAACGGCAGTATCAACGCTACAATGACAGATAGTTTCTGGTTAAGATTTTGCAAACCAACTCTCCCCATGAACTATGAATTCGCAAGGGTATCTAAATAGTCGCATCTCAAAGCTAGTCTTCCCTTGCTTGTGATATATTTTCAGCTGTACTCTTTTCTAGCTGGCTCAAATGTCTTTTGCTGGGGTTCGGACGTGCCTTGGCGGCTGCTCTTACGGCGAAACCTTCGCTTCGAACCGCCACGCCACAATTTGGAGTTCTTTTTTGCAATGCTGGCACATTTTATTTTTATATTGTATAAATATTTATGCTAAGTGGAGATTTGTGAAAGAGAACGAAGCCACAAAGCAGACGGGCTCTTGCCGCATATCAGCGTTCAAAAATTGATCACACCAAACAGATATGATAGGGCCACTATCTATACATCTGTGGGGCACACACACACACACACATGGTGAAATCTGCAGATAAACGCACTCGAGTGGAATCTTCGGAGTGCAGTGTCCATATTTCAGGAACTGCCTGGGCTGGGCTTCTTATCAATTATATGGGATCCCGAACCCAAACCAAACCTGATGCGAACTCGAGCGTGCAATTGTCATTGAATTGACAATTTCACCTTTTGTCTCTTCGTTTCGGGGGTTGTTTTTGTGGCAGCAGCGCGAACTGCACTTTTGATCGGAATTTGGGCTTCACTCTGTCGCTCCCTTTGCTCAGGGTGGATTGTTGTTCCCCCACGCACACACACACACACACACACACACTCGTACGTGCACTCGTTTGTATATTAGGGTCATATTTCTTGTAGGGTTTCCAGCGAAGTTTCATTTTAATTTTATTGTTGTGTCGCTCTGCTCTGTGCCCTGTCCCCCCATTTCGAACTTCCTTTTGTTCTATTTTGTTGGGCATATTCCTCTTGTTGTTTTTTGTTGTTGTTGTTGCTTTATGTAGTTTCTGGAGTACACCGCACCACCAACGTCATTCCTCGTGGGCCACCCTTCTGCTGCGGTCGACATTCATGTACTTCCCCCCCCTGCGCTCTAGCCCAAAACCCATTTCAATGGTTTCCTGATTTTCAGGCCAACTTTAACTGCTGCTGCAAAATAAATTGTAATAAAATAAAATATGTTCCAGCGTTAATAACATTTACTACCCCTGAATGGGGTGCCCCTGCTAGGTTGAATGGTCTTCTATTTCCGCTTTTGTTTATATTTCCATCAAATATTATGTCACGCCCAATGAATGTGCAGCTCTGAACAATATGTTCTAGCCAACGCAAATCGATTAGATTTGCAGCTCTTGATAGTAGCCCATGGATGATATATGAGTGGTAGAGAAAAACCCAATGAAAGAGAGCCTTAACATGTCATCACTGTAAGAAAAAGGCAGCTAAAGTATAGAATAGTGGAGCAATAAAATTATGAAATCGGAATCTTTGCGTAAACAAATAAAAATTAAAGATCGTTTTCTATAATTTGCATAACAAGTTCACCCGTTAATGATTTGGTATGTACTTTGATGTCCATTTCTTTCGTTTAAAGTTGTGAATATTTTGGGTACTTTTCTGATTTTGTTTTAGTCGCTGATGTGTGCCCCAACCCCAACCCAACCCAACCCATCTGTTATGTGATGTTGGTGTTGTGTTGGTTCAGTCAGGTGCTCGCCTCGTAAATGTGGCAAAACTAGTTTAAGACCATATTTTCTGCTTAATTGCAATATTTTTCCAAAGTGTTTCAGCTTTCAGTCTCAGAGCAACGGAATGGAATGGGGCACGGGCACACAGACGGAGACAGACAAACAGAAACAGAGAGAAAGAGAGACCTAAGCTTCAGTCCGAGTCTGCGGCAGAGTGTGAATTTGTTCACCTTTTTTCTATTTATTTATTCCGCTCTTTGGCTTGCTTACAGTGAATTTTGCATTCCAAGAATTGCTTTTTCGGCTCGGGCTCTTTCTTTCTACCTTTATTTGTAATCCCGCTGGCCTTCTATTTTGGCCACCAGTGTAACAATCCCATGCTGATCGCCACAAATCAGGCGCGAGTACGTGCCGGGCATTGGTAATCGAAAAGAATCGACCACAGACGGACGGGCGGGCACGTCCCGATGGTTGGGATGGATGGTCAGTGGCATTTTATCGTCTTCTTCTTAGCCTTTTCGCTGGCTTTTATGAAAATTTCCCTTTATGAGCTCTGTGTGCTCATCATTATGCATTCCGAACAAGAGAACGAGAGATCGAGAGAGCTGCAGAGGATCGTTCGGGGCCAACTAATAAGCGTTTTAGCACAGAAGCCACGTACGCGACTTCATAGAGTTATTAGTGCCCTATAAGGTGGCATGGCAAGAGGGGGTTGGGGTGGTACCTCTGTGGTCGCTATATATCATAAAAGTGCATATACATATGACGAAAAAAAAAACATATAACAAGCAAACAATAAAGTTTCCCATGGGTATTGTGGTCATTGGAGTAGAACCGAAGGTGGAAACAGCCAGCACAAATGCAGCTAAAATTGGTGAGGCCAAGAGAAAGAAGTACTAATTGCAGGCGGAAGGAAGGGGGAGGAATTCATTAGTGACCAAAATCTTAAATCTATATCTATGATAAATATTTCCCAAGGCAGAAGTTTTGCCAAATGCCAAATGCTAAATGCTACGAGTATTTATTGCAGTTTCCAAAACGGAAAAGGGAGGAATTTATTAACATTTTTCGCCGCTCCCTAAGCCATAAAGCGGCTGGAGGAGTTGCTACTATTGTCTTTCCCATTTAAATTTAGTATATGCAATGGAAAATTCTTTTCGCAGGAAAACCAGAAATCTATAGCCAGTAGCCGGATCGTCTGCCTGTCTGGTGGTTAGTTTTGTAATTGAAACTATGATGAATGGCCAGCGAGTGTTAATGAGCACTTTGGGTGCCTTGCAATAGTCGTACAGGGATATTGCACTCCACTCCACTCTTTTCGACTCCCCTATACTCCTCTCCACCTCGACTCCACTCCGTTCCACTGTAATTAATCAAAGCGAGGCCTTGGCAGCAGCAGCATCGCCATCAACAGGTAGTAAAATGCCAAGACGTGCCCCATCAATACCACTCGCCTGTATCCCGTCTGTATCTGTATCTGCAGCTGTGTCTGTTTTGCGTTTTGTGTGTTGCTGTGTTTCTATCTGTATCTTTGTCTGTCAAAAGAAGCGGGCGTCGGGTGTCGTGCGTGACAGAACGAGTTGAGTGGAGTGGAGTTCGAGGAATGGAAAAAACTCAAACTGGGGGCCGCAGCTCTGGCGATTCTGCACTCAAGAATCCACAGAGTGGTTCGTACGGGTATCCAACAGATACACACCTCGATTTGAGCCGCTTGGGAAATACTGGTTTCTTTTTCTACTTCAAGCCAAGTTTGCCACAACGCAACACAACACAAAGATTTGCTTTCATTTGTCCGTTAAAGATTTGCCGCTGTGTGTGTGCGTGTTAGTATCTGAGAGATACTTCTCTCTCTCGCAGAGAGAGGGCCAAGAACTACAGGTATCTTAGTATCTGTTGCGTGTGTGTGTGTGTGTGTGTGTGTGTACACTGTACAGGTAGCTCTCGAGCTGGCTTGGCTTGTTCTGCTCCCTCTACGACTGCTTCCACTGCCTCTTCTTCCCTGATTCTTTTATTTTCTTCTCGTCTTTTATGTTAATCCATTGGCCAAACATCCCATCCCATCCCGGACCCATACTCATACACACCTGAGAGTAGTGTACGGCGGCGGCGGTGGCAGCTGCTGCAGCTGCGCGCACAGGTAGCCGCCGCCAGAAGAGGTTATTTGATTACTCAACCATTTTTCTTCAGTTTATTCTCTCTCTCTTTCGCTCTCTGTCTCTCGGCTTCCTCTGAGCCTCGACCTGACGACTCTGAGCCCCTCCGCTATGCCACATGTTGCCGGTGAAACCTCACGTCGGCATGTCCGGCCCAAAATTTCTTGCAGTTTTTTTCGTTTGGTTGTGTTAACCGAAACTCAAAAATTGAAAAGACATCTGTCGTTCGCCGGCAATTCAGCTCAGTATTTTTTCTGTGTGGCATTTCCGCAAAAGGAATTTTTTGTTACTAAGAAATTTGTGGGTTTTCTTTGGCTTAGCACTCGAAATATCATTTTTTGTTGTACTTGAGAGTGCATTGAATTGATTTGAAATTTGAATATTTGATGGACCCTTGACATCCATCCATGTTCATTCCTTTTGGATCTTTTTCAAAGAAAGTTGAAGTGGGGCTTCGATGCTTCAAGTTTCTGATGGGGTTTTGAATGACTAAAATATTGTATTGGGAGTCTATTGAAAAGTAACTTGAAGAATATGATTTCCGACACTGAGTCGGAGATTTATTTCAGCCATTAAGTGTATCCAACTTTTTAATGTATTTACCTCAAAGTACAGATCTTCAGCCCTTCCAACGAAGGCTCATTCGACAGCTGCAATGCTCGACAGTCCAGTCCCTTATGCCAGCTGCACACACAAATTTATATCTAAGTCAGGTACAGAGTGGCAATCCCTGGCTCCCTGCTCTTGACATATCGGCCATGCAAATCTAATTGAAACAGCAAACGGATATCATAGATACGAGTAGAGATGCAGCTGCAGCACCTGCTCCCACAGATACACAGACACACACACAAGGGAACATTTTTTCCATTTTCCACATACTTATTTTATTTACCCGTGAATTGCTCCAATTTTGTTCATTGACTTGTGCCGCAATCGATTTGTTGAAACGGCCCACGACGAATCCAAAAGGCAGGCGCGTAACCTACTTTCAGCTGATAAGATAATGACGCTTTTCCTCCAACAACGACGACCGACACTTACATTAGCTGTGCTGTGCTGTGCCCCTCTCCCAGTCAATGGCTTACCAATTAACCAGCAGAGCACTATGTATATATAAGCGTACTATATACATATACATACTATATGGTGTGTAAATGTCTGTTGTGGAGAAAACCCTGCGTTCCATTAGTTGTACGTGGGGGTGTGCCGTAGAACGAACCCCTTAAACCAGCTGCTGTTTCGATTTGTAGCGTATTTAATCCAAGATTTTCCTATTTGTAGGTATTCTTCCGCATCGCTTCCGCGTTCGCGCTTATCTCTCACCCGCAAATAACTGATTAATACACGAGGGGATTATTTTTTGGATTTTATTATGTTTTTATTTTTAACACAATTATTGTGTGTGTGTTTGTGTGGCTTTCTCGTTGGTTTGTAAATGATACATTTGTTTAATAGTATGTACTAAGCTTGTATATAAATAAATTGTTTTTCTTTTTTTGTTAATCTTGATTCGCCTTGGCATGTAAAAAATAGAGGTTTACGACTCCACCTCTCTTCTGGATACGGGAAAAAGACTTACAAAAATACATATCGCATTGATTTATTGAACATTTTCTTATACAGATTAAATATATATATATATGTATGTATATTTCGATTCCTATATAGCATGGATATATGTAGGCTGCACAATCGGTACTGTGCTCCGTTCTCTTTGCTCTCTTTTTGCCTTAACTAAAAAAACCTCTCGATTCGATATAGATTTATGTTTAAACTTTAAACTGATTTATACACGTAGTACTAGAGACAACCCTAAGAACTTATGCTGATATTGATGGGGTCGCGGGTCTAAGTTTATATTTAAATGATGTTTATATATATATATATATATGTATATGTAAAGGTTAGGATAATGTTAAGCTTAGTTTATCGACTTGTCTTATCAAATTGAGTTATCGTTTTGATTTTATCTTTTTATTCGGAAGTTTCAACGAATCCTAAATGAAGTTTCTTGTCTTGAAATTAGTTCTGTTAATGGTATAAGAAAAACTATCAAAATAAACTACGGACTAATGTTGGGAATATGCAGTGTAAAATGCAATTTGTTACTGATTTCTCATCTGTAGGAATATTTTGTTTTCTCTCTTGTAATTCTTCTGAATTGCTTGTGTGTGTGTTTTTTTTGTAAATGAAAACACTCTGCATTAATTTGTGTGTTTGTTCGCAGTTGCTTAATTAATTATATATATACTATATATGTATGTAGATGTAGTTACGCTTACGTAAGATCAAGATCACTTTTTGCATTTACAAAACAGAAAACAAAAACGTGTCCTCAAGGGCCCCCCCACCACACTTCCCTTTCCCCTCTTCTATATAAAGAATGGACTTGCATACATATGTATATGTATATACTTCTTGCACATACATATACATATGTACATATATCTTGAGGCGACTTTGGGTCCGGCTAGGCCGGCGCCTTGTCCCCCCCTGCACACCCTCCTCCCACCTAGTCCTTGTCCTCCTTTCATGTATCCATACAACTCTTAGCATATAAAAAGTCTTTTGAATTTCTACGTCATCTTTTCCCTTTTCGTTCGTTTTTTGTTTTGATTTTGTTTTTTCTAGATGCGCCAGCCCTGCTCGTCGTCCACATTGGAGTCGGTGTCGGAGGGCTCCTCGCCGTACATGTCGGCCAGCTTGCGGAAGCGCGGTCCAAAGTTGGACAGATAATCGAAATTGAGATCGCCGTCGTCGGTGCAGGAGGCCAGGCTGGAGAGGCTGCCGTCAGAGTTGCCGTCGCCCTCGTAGGCGTAGTGCCGCACATCGTCGACGGTGAGGCCGCCCGAGTCGCGGTCGCAGTTCTCCTTCTTGTCGCCCAGGAAGTCCCCGATGTCGGGTATTTCGTTGGGATCCCGACCCATGCCCGCCTGCAGGGCGTGTGGATCCTTGTAGAGCTTCTCCTCGTAGAAGGGCTGCGTGCGCAGGACGTTCAGGTCGTAGTCTGTGTCCCGCTCGCCGCCGCCCTCGTCCTCGTAGTTGATGATCGTTTCCCGTATGTCGTCGATGTCCTTCTCGTGCCAGCCGTTCTTCTGCTTCTTCTGCACCACCACGGCCAGAAGGATGATCAGCAGCAGCGCCAGGCAGACGATGATCGCAATAATGAAGTTCCGATCGATGCCGAAGCTGAAGGCCACCGCCACCGACTGCTGGCATCCGCTGTCAATGTTCCGGAAGACCGAGGGCATGCCCAGGTTGTAGGTGTGCTCGTTGATCGTCAGGTTGCGCACGCACCCAAAGAATCCCTGCTGGGTGGGCACATGCGTCCAGTTGAGCTGCCGTCCGAGCTGCGCCAAATCCACAGGACTGCCGCCCAGCTGCAGGGGCGCGTTCACGTTGAGGAACTCATTGGGGCCCTGCGGGGCGCCCAGGCTCATGCAGGTGGACAGGCGGCAGTTGTCCACGGTCATCTCGATGCTGGTGCGCTGCAGGATGATGTCCACCTGGTAGGAGCGATCGGCCACCATCCGTATGTGCTGGTGCTTGATTCGGATGCCGCCCGAGCCGTAGTCCACCGTCAGCACGGGATAGCCCTTCTCCAGCTCGAGGGCCAGGAAATCGGACAGAGGCAGCAGGGGATTGTAGTTGAGCGGCCCCAGATACATGATCAGACCCTGGTCGATCTGCGGTGTGATCTCTAGACTGATCTTCGTGTTGTCGCAGGCGGAAACGGGCTGGTAGAAGGCGTAGCCGGTGCCATAGAACGCCACCGAGACGAGCTCACAGTGGGGGCCAGTGAAGCCGTCGATGCAGTCGCATACATCGTTCTCTCCGTAGCGCGGCGTTCCGCCGTTCAGGCAGTGGTTCATCAGCAGCGCCTCGCACACACACTGCGCCTGCACGAAGGCGTTGACGCCCACGAAGGAGGTGGTGTTCGAGTAGATCATGTAGGGCACCGAGCTCTTGTGCAGCTCATTCGTGCAGGAGCTCTCGCACTTGAGCCGCTCGATCAGGCACTCGTCGATGTTCACCATCAGCATCTGGAGATCGAGCTCGTTCTCGAGCCGCTGCTGGTTCTGGGCCACCATTCCGTTGAGCTTCTCCGGTGAGTAGTAGGGCGATCCGTGGGCGGAGTAGCGCACGTCCAGCGTGTTGTTCTCGTTCTGGAGCACAGTGAAGACGTCCACATTGGACACCGAGGTGTTGAACAGCTTCGACAGCGAGTGCTGGAGGCGGTCCTTCAGGGAAAGGGCCTCCGGGGACTGCATGTCGCGTGGCACATAGATGAACTCCTCCTTGGTGATGTTGATAAATCGGATGCTGCCGCTCTTGTCCACCGCCTCCTCGGGCAGCTCGCGTATGACCACCGTGACATCGGCATCCACCGAATGGAAGGGTATGTAGGTGGACTCCTCATCGACCGTGAACTCCAGCACGTACTCCCCCTCGCCGGTGTGCTGGAGCATGGTGATCATGCCCGTGCTGGGATTCAGGCGGAACTGATCGTGCGATATGTCGTTCTTCCACTTGAAACTCTTGTCCTCGAGATCCCAGTCGTCCAGATCGTCGACAAACACCCGCCCGATGTCCGTGTCGGGCGCCTCGCCCTTGTAGTTGTAGATGAAGATGCGGGAGGAGCCCTCCGTCATGGCATTGTCATTGACATCGCCGATGATCAAGTGCAGTATGCTCACGGCACTCTGCCGCGGCACACCCGAGTCGCTGATGCGGATGGGTATGTAGTACTCCTTCTGCTCCTCCCGGTCGAACATCACATTGGCGAAGAGGTAGTCGTTGTCGATGCTGAACTTGGTCTTGATGTCGGCGGAGGCTTCGCTATCGATGCCGTAGGTGTAGGGCGGACCATTCTGGACGTCGTCAAAGTCGTTCGACTGCAGCTGGACAACCTGGCCGGGATTGCGGTTCTCAGGCCACTTTACGGGCATTTCGTTGACCAGGAAGGGGGCATTGTCGTTGATGTCCTGCAGCGTGATGGTGACGGCCTTCACCGACTTGAGGGTGGTGCCCACGCCGTCCTCGTCGCTGGCAGAGATCAGGACCTGCCAGTTCTTGTGGCCGTTGGGCGGATCGCGGTCCAGCGGTTGGATGAGCCTCAGGCAGCCGCTGTTGTCGATGGTCAGCAGCTTCTTATAGTCGTCCTTTACAATCGAGTAGACAATGTGCTGGTCTGCCGTGCGATCCTTGATGTCCGGATCGTACGCTTCGATTATCAGGATGCAGTTGTCGAAGGCTCGCTCCTCCTGGATGGTGATGCTGTAGTCCTGCTTGAACACCGGCGGATTGTCGTTCACATCCTCGATTTTAATCACCACCGTGGCGTAGTCGTCGTAGATCCCATCGAAGGCTCGCACCTTCAGCTCGTACTCGGTGATCGATTCGTAGTCCAGGCGCTGGTTCACCGTGATCTTGCCGGTCTTCAGGCCAATCTTGAAGGCATCGCCCACGTTGCCGCTCTCAATGCTGTAGTGGATCTGCGAGGCATTGTCCTCGTCCTCCGCCATCACCTCAATCACCTCGTAGTTGGTGTTGGCATCCTCGAGCAGCTTGTCCGCCAGATACTTGGTCTGCTGGAAGTGCGGCTTGTGGTCGTTCTTGTCGCCAATGGAGATGCGGAACACCTGATGGCCCCGGTTGGGCTCCCCGTTGTCGAACAGGCTCGACGGAGAGTTGTCGCTTGCTATCACCTTCACGTTGTAGAAGTCCCGCTCCTCGCGATCGAATGTCGTCAGGGCCGTGATGTTGCCCGTGTGCCGATCGATGGCGAAGAACTCCCGGTTGTCCGCCAGCTCGAAGGACACAATGTTGTTGGCCGCCGTCCCATCCATGTCGAAGGCGCGCACCTGCATCACGGGCGTGCCCGGCGGCTCGTTCTCCAGAATGGTGCCGGACTTGACCTCCGTAAAGTAGGGAATGTTGTCGTTGACGTCCTCAACCTTGATCTTGATCTGGTGCTCGGCCCCAAGCTCGAACGTGTTGCGCACACTCATCGTGAGGGTGTAGTCCGTGATGGCCTCGTAGTCCAGGTGTTTGCCCAGGCTGATGGTCACCTCGTTGCCAATCTGATTGAAGACGAACGTGTTCTTGCCGTTCGTCTGCTCCGTTCGTCCGGTAATCAGCTCAAAGATCACCTCCGGCTTGTCCGGCATGTTGGAGACTGCCGTCAGCGTCGCAATGGGCTGCGAGAAGTTCTTGAGATCCTCTTTCAGATAGATGGGCATATCGATGGGGTCCACAAAGGTGGGCGGCTTGATTGAAGACTCCACAATGCGTATCCGCACCTCGATCTGTGCGTCCTGCGGCGGATCTGGCACTATGTTGTAGGCCCGCACATTGATTGTGTACGACTGTCCGGGTCGCTTGTCAATCGGTCGATTCAGATAGATGATACCCGACTCCCTGTCGATCTTGAAGTACTGGAAGTCCCGCTCCCGCAGTATCTCGTACTCGATGATGCTGTTGTTGCGGTCATCAAAGTCGCTGGCACTGATCGACATGACCACCGCGTCGGGCTGCAAGTAAAAGACATGGGGAATAAGGCCTCAAACAATATGAAAAGACGTTTCAGGGGAGGGTCACAAAAGGGTCTCACGATCTACCATCCACCGAACTCTGAACCCAACTTTCCTGCAAGTTTGCCCAAATCAGGAATAAGCACATCTTTCCCTATTCCCTTGCTAAATCTACTGCTTCCTGCCTGCACAAAAGTGCAACCTAAACTGAAACCTTTACGGAGAAAATCTACGGCTTTCAGAGAGCTTTTCTAAAAATACTACACAGAAATGAAAGCGGAATGGAAAAGGCGAAAATGGGGATTCTCCCGCTACAATTTCTATGGCATCCGTGCCGGGCGGAAATAGTATTACAGTCAGCAAGCTTGAGATAATTTCCAGGAATATTTTATTTTTGTGGTTCCCATTAATTCTCCTTGGGGAACATCTGTGCTTAAGATTTATCGGTTGGGAATAGAAACACAAACTATTCACACTACGAGTATAAGAGGGAATTTTAATAGGTTTCTTTTGTTTGTTTCATCTCAATACTTTCCGGACAAACTGTACATATTTTGCATTGGGACACTATTTTGTTATTCTCGTTTCCACTAAGCTCTTCCATTGCCTGGCGACAAGTTTTCCGTCGCACAAAAACTAGTGGGGAAAAACATAAAGAAAAGGCGAAAAGGCGGATGGGCTGGCTTTGGGCGTTGGAAAGGGTTTCATTTCAAGGTTCTCTGCATCGAGCCGGGCCGAGCAATGAACTCAAACCCGTCTGAGACGACCCTCCTACGCTGCTTGTGGCCAGGAAAACTTGTTCCGCCCAAGAAGATGTGTTCGCCCAAAGAGAGCATAGCGCAGTGCCAGAGGAGCCCACAGAGCTGTTAATTATCGCTGGAAGTCGGGAGAGCCTCTGGGCGGTGTGTGTGTAAGTGTTTGCGTGTGTGTGTGTGGGGGGCAGGTGGGCGACGGGTAGGCAACAATGGCAATGACCCATAAATTGCCACTAAGCCAATTAAATTGTTGCTCAAATATCATGACATCATTACATGGTAGGGGCAGGGGGCGGGGGCGGTGCGTGGGCATGACGTCACTCGTGGACCATCGCAGAGAGAGAGAGAGAGGAAGAGACCAAGCGGCAGTAATCCAGGGTCCGCGTACTTGGCCCTCCGTTGTGCTCGACACTTACCTGTGCATTCTCCGACATTGACTCGTCATATCGCGCCTTGTTGAACACCGGGGGATTGTCGTTGATGTCCTCGATGGTCACGTTGAAGGTGCAGACATCGTCCAGCGGCGGCAGGCCGTTGTCCGTGGCCTGGACGGTGACAAACACAAACTTCTCGTGTATGGGCTCATCCCGATCGAAGGTGTGGCCGGTGACAATGACGCCCGTGGTGGGGTTTATAAAGAACTTTGGTCGTTCCGAGCGCGACTGGACGAGACTGTAGCGTATCTCCTGGTTGGGATCCGGATCCGTCGCCTGCACCATGAAGACGTAGGTGTTCTCGGGCTGCTCCTCCTTCACGGAGGGCGCATAGCCTGCGCAGTTCTTGAAGGCAGGCTTGCGATTGTCGCCGGTGTAGTTGTTGTTATCCGGCAGCGTCTGAGCTGAGAGGGCGGGTGAGATGATGCTGATTACCACGGCCATGGCCAGGAGCAGCCTGCTCCTGTGGCTGTGGATGTGGGTGTGGGTGTGCCTCTGATCCCGACATTTTCGTTTGTGCTGCTGGTGTGTCTGCTGCTGGGCTGGATTCGAATTCGGATTTTGATTGAGGTGATTGCTGACCGACATTTTATTGCAGTTGGTGGCTGAACACTTGTGGAATTTCATTTAGCAGACATCCGCCATCTCTCAACTTTTTGAGCACTTCTTTTGTGAATCACCCCAGTATTTATCCACACTGGCACACACACGGGTACGGTACACACACACTCGATCACTACCACTACTTCACCGCACACCTTTTACTTTTACGTTCTCTCTGCTCTGCTCTGTTTGTATTTCTATTTCCACTTTTGTTTGCTTTTATCTCTCAATGCACTGTAAGCAAGTGTGTGTGTGTGTGTGTGTGTGAGTGAGTGAGTGCGAACTAACGCTGACGTCGACGCTCCACCGTTTGTTTAGACTGCATTTTCATGGCAACCAACAGAAACGCAGTCGTCTAAATATCAATATCGAACAAAATGAACAAAATTCAACGGAACACGTACAGTGCGCGCTTTTATTATTTTTTCCAAGTATTTTCCGATTTAGCTGTTGCTTTTTCTGTTAATTTTCTTCACTTTTATCTTTTACACACTCTCTTTTGCGCTCCCTTCGTCGGCCTGCGCGCTCTCACACACCGCAAAACAGGTAAGACCAGGTAGAAAAAAGGTGGTTACCACACACACTTGTAGGCAAGCGCGCGCGCGGTTATATGTGTGTGTGTCGGGGTTTCAGTCTTTTCTCATTGGTATTTGTTACCAACTCAAACTCAAGGCACTGTTCGCGTATGTTTTCGTAATTGGTTGTACACTTTAACCGAATTTACTAGTAAATTAATAGTAAAATGTAGTTTTAGTTCGTTTCATTCCCGAATCTAGCCGAAAAAAGGTTCGTACGAGATCCAGCTTTTATTTATTTCACGATCGACGCGGCGCACCAACCGCGTAGTTCAAAAGTTGGAGAGAAAATGTATCGATATCGACAGGAGCGTGTTAGAGCTGGCTGAATTCCGATATTACTTTCGTTGATGCTATCGATTTTGCACTATAATAGTTTTGTGCGATAAATTGAATTTATTTGAAAGTAGCGCGTGATTTTGTAATTACATTAGCCAAATGCTAAAACATTTTCGTGGCTATTTTAAACTTTCTATTGACTTGATTGCCTGCTATTAATATTTTGACAATACTTGACTGAATAGTAAGTTCGTTTGCTTCTGTTCCCTCTCTAGGTAACTCCCCTTGCAATTAATATCGCTGAGCTGATATGTTTGTCAGTGGTTGATGGACGGTAATAAATTCACCTTTTTTGTTAAACACCTTGGAAAATTAATTAAGAAATCCCATTTTGAGGCATATCATTTAAATTAAAAAATATATATCGCAAAATTCCAGGCCATCGATATTGTCGATAGTGCCGTCGGTGTTTCTCCAGCCCTGCTGAATCGTCATCGTTGTCCTATATTGAGAAAAAAAGATCTCACAGTATTTTTGTATATTAGTATCATAGAAAACCATTAAGAGAAAACAGTTGTCACACTTGTATTACCAGTAAAAGCAGCCCAGCAGCGCCGAACACTGAAACAATAGCACGAGCAAGCACGAGGAGCGCTGAAAAGAACACACAAAACCAAACAACTGCCCCTGCCCCGATTTCGTGAATCACCAACGGAATTATGGAACAAACACAGATTACAGATGCAGAGAAGGTGCGCATTGTGTCCGACTTCATTCTGCACGCTCCGCCCGGCGAGTTCAACGAGGTGTTCAACGATGTGCGCGAGCTCCTCAAGAACGACGCCCTGCTGAAGGACGGTGCCAGCCACGCCTTCTCACAGTACAACAAGGACCAGCTGACACCGGTGCGCATCGAGAACAGCAACCACAGCGCCATCATATCGGAGTTCAACGACTTGGGTTAGTATCAAGCATCGCATCCGTGAATCAGCCCATATAAGGGCATACTCATGCAGCAGCGATCCCATTCCCCCTCGCCTGCAATGATGACATTTAATTGTGAGTCACGAACCACACAAATTTCAACTTTTTTGATATCTTTTGGTGTTTGCTTTTGTTGATGTATAAATACCAAACGCCAGAGACTTTCCCTACTGATAACGCAACGCAAATAATCTTTCAGGCAACGGTCGCTTCTATGATCCACGCACAAATAAGGCTTTCAAGTACGACCACCTACGGAAAGAGGCCTCCGACTACCAGGATGTGGATGCGGATGCCAATGCGGAGACCTGGAGGGCGGCCCTGGATCTGGAGACGCTTGCATACACTGCCAATCACTATAGACACGGGGTACGCTGTCGCATTCCATTGTTAAATCACACAATAACGTTGCCATTTTTGGTTTGCAGGTCAGCTCCGTGTTTGGAAAGTCGCAGGGCAACCAGATTACGCTCACCATTTGCATTGAGGACCATCAGTTCCAGCCGAAGAACTACTGGAACGGACGATGGCGTTCGCAGTGGCACGTCACCTTCCAGGCTGGCAGTGGCCTGGCCGAGCTGAAGGGGGTGTTGAAGGTGCAGGTGCACTACTACGAGGACGGCAACGTTCAGCTGGTGTCCTCCAAGGAGTGCCGCGAGAGTGTTGTGATCACCAACGAGCAGCAGATGGCCAAGGAAGTGATGCGCCTCATCGAGGAGGCCGAGAACGAGTACCAGTTGGCCATTTCGGAGAATTATCAAACGATGTCGGACACGACTTTTAAGGCAATGCGCCGCCAGCTGCCCATAACCAGGACCAAGATCGATTGGAGCAAAATCGTCTCGTACAGCATTGGCAAGGAGCTGAAAACGCAATAAGACCAGGAGCTGCAAGCGGAAGCGGAACCAGAGGGGACAACACAGCAGTCGACAAAGCGGCCCAACAGTCTTCCACTTGCAATGGCCAAGCGAGATATGTAACTGAAAAATAGCAGCATTAAAATTATAACATCTGAGGAACGAGCAGGAAAGCGACACCACGCAGCAGAAGGAACAGGATCACGAATACAAGTTTAAACTAAATGTCTGTAATTTGCCTATACACCTACACACATACATATACATACATACATGCGTACATATATATACAACGTGTATTTACAATGTGTTATATACTATAACTAACGATGAATGCACTGCACAGCACATGCATAGCTGCATATATGTATATTTAATTACGATCAGAGATGATTCAATTAAATGAATTTGGACAATGAATGAGATGCGCTGTTGCCTCGTTTGGGTTACACTCGCCACCAATTGTCGCCTTTATCGTTTAAGAATGAGCATTAAACGCGGTTTTTATCATGTACGAGTACTCTGTCTCACGTATTGTATTATTCTAATCCATCCCGTCCCGTCCAATTGTAAGAATGCTTGATTTGGACAAAAACCCCGGGAACTGCACCTCCGATTGAATGTATTTCAACTATTATTAGAGAGCCTGTCTCCTTCATAGTAGCCCTCTTAGTACTACACCTTCAACACATTCACCCCGTCAAGTTTTCTCCAGTCAACCGCTTCCCCGATTGCCCGAACATTATTAGCATAGCCAGCTAAGTAATTAACATTTTAGCCAGCTTTTCATTAACAAAAGACTTTGATTTTTTAACAAACAACAACAATAATAAATGTGTAATTAAAATACCTTAAAAATTAAACATTTAAGATTGCTTGAATTAGTCAAATTTAACGAAAATAAACTAACTAAATCGGAAATTGTTACTACATTTGTATAACCCAATTAATGGCTCTTTAAGTTTCCGGCCTCCTCCTGCTCCTCTAGTTGATGTGGGTGTTCGTTTAGCGGCTGTTCATAGATCCTCTTCGTTGCGTTCTGCTGCTGCGCGGATTCTGTCTGCTGAGGCGGGTAGGGCAATGTGGAATTCGCCCACTGCTGTGCGTTATGAGTCTCGGGCACAACATAGTCCGGGACATCCTCGGGTTTCTTGAGCAGGAAACGCTTGTCTGGATTAAGCTTCGTTTCCAGTTCCAGTCGGTCAATCAGCCAGCCTTTGTCTGGCAGATTTGACGCCCAGAAGTACAGAGTTCCTGCAGAGCAAAGGTTAGAGTCTCCATAAATGTAGTTTTCTGTGCCATTGGCTTACCTTTGTCCTTGCTGCCATGCACTGAGACCTCCAATTGCGCCTTCTCCGCATTGCAGTTGTTATTTGGGTTTGAAAGATCAATGCCCGACTCTCTGATGGGTTCACCCAGCAACTTCACAGCTGCCTTGTGGTGTCTCAGGGCTCTGATGGCCAGTTTGTAGTAATCACAGGATTTGACGCGGTCCTCCATCTTCCAGCGCATGTACATGACTGCCGATATGGATGCGACCGCGCCGTAAACACATATGTTTCCCAGTGTCCGGTTGGAGGGCATTCGAAATCCCGGCATTTTTGGATTATACTATTTCTTTGCACTTGTGTAATTTGTTATAACCGGCGCCGACATAGAGGTGGAATTGTGTTCATCCGATAGTATTGATGTTTCATTGATCGCGTGATATCTGCTAAGAAAGTTACCTGATGACAAAAACTGTACTGCTACTTTCCTCTTTGTTTTCCCATTTTCCATGTATTTTAATGTTTCGAATTTGATGGAAAGAAAAAGCAAACTTAATTTGGAATTCAAATTGGATTAGCGATATTTCTCGTGAGAGTCTTTCAATAGGCCATCTCTACACCGTAGTGTGACCACAGTTGCGACTGCCAGGGCTGAAGTGTTGCTACCACCAGATTATACAACAAAACAGAAGTTTTAAGCAATTAAATGGTTATTTGTCAATTAAGTTGAAG
This sequence comes from Drosophila subsilvestris, assembly GCA_035043285.1. NCBI lineage: Eukaryota > Metazoa > Arthropoda > Insecta > Diptera > Drosophilidae > Drosophila > Drosophila subsilvestris. The sequence continues at coordinate 1,195,541 of JAWNNB010001795.1, forward strand.
CGGAAACCAAAATACACAATTATGAGTAGCTTTACTGTGGCATTGGCTATGCTGAGGCAGCGTCTGATTGCTCCAGCACTGGCAACTTCAACACGTTGTTACGCCGTGAAGCCAGCGGCCCCAGGTGAGTGAGCCTCTGTTGAAGAAATTGTAATGAAGATATTTACCTATATCCCATGCTTTACAGCGGCCAAGAAGAAGAAGCTGGGAAAGCTTGGACCCATTATGGAAAAGACGGTAATTCCCGTGGAAACAGACGCCAACAAACTGGTGGGTTATGTGTGCGGCAGCAACTACCTAAAGACTGGCCAGGACGTCAAGGTGAGTGTCGAGTGTGCGCGATATCCTAAACTCTCATTGTTTTGTTACCACTTCAGATCAAACCGGATGCAGAGTACCCTGACTGGCTGTGGACACTCAACACAGAGCGGATAATACCCCTGGACGAACTGGATCCCAATTCGAAGCAATACTGGAGACGCCTGCGAAAGCTAGCACTGCGGCGCAACAATCAGCTCTCCAAGCTGAAGAAGTTCTAGAGGCCAGGCCAGCCGCCGGCATTTAGGTGTTATCATTGTTTCGGAGACCAGGCCTTGGCCTTCAACTTTCCTAAGTGTGCAATCGTGTTGGACCTGTGTTTGCCTTGCTGTCCGGCGCAAGTACACAAACACTTCGTCGATTATGTTCTTTGCTAATGTAAATAACTTAAATACATTTTACAACGTCTTGCACTCCCTATCAATAATCTCGGTTCGTATAAAAGTCGCGGTCTCGTCGGAAAGTTCGATCAATGCAGAACAAGTTTCCACAAAGAGAAATGCCGATGCGATCAACGGAAGTTCTAGTGCTGCTGCTCGGGGCAGTCCTTATGACTGCATCGTCGGTCGCTCAAGGCAATGCCTCAAGTAAGTACACAACCACACAGCTACCATACCGATGCCATACCAAAAGATGCCTAATCCCAATGATTTACAGAGCATGTTGTGTGCTATCAGGGGACCTGGTCAGTGTACCGCCCCGGCGCGGGTAAGTTCGGTGTGGAGGATATCGATCCGTTTCTGTGTACCCATTTGATATACGCATTCCTGGGCATCGAGGAGAGCGGACAGCTGCGCGTCATCGACTCCTATCTCGACTTGGAGGACAACAGCGGCCGTGGCAATATCAAGAGCTTTAACGCCCTCAAGCTCAAGAATCCCACGCTGAAAACGCTGGCGGCCATTGGCGGTTGGAACGAGGGCTCGAAGAAGTTCTCCATCGTGGCCGCAGATGCCGAGAAGCGGTCGCGTTTTGTGGACGATGTCGTTCGCTTTCTGCAGCGCCACGGCTTCGACGGACTGGACCTGGACTGGGAGTATCCGGGCCAGCGTAACAGCCTGGGTAACGATGATCGCGCCAACTATATTACCCTGCTGAGGGAACTTAAAGAGGGGTAATGTATATGGGATGATGCCTGTACACAGTTCGCTGACTGTTCTGCTGTCTGACACGCGCATTCCCTGTTTCCCAGGCTCGAACCCTTCAGCTTTATGCTCAGTGCTGCCGTCGGATCCGCTCAGTTCTCGGCCGAAATATCGTATCAAATCCCAGCCATAGTCCCCTATCTGGACCTCATCAATGTGATGGCCTACGATCTTCACGGGTCCTGGGATGAGGCGGTGGGCATCAATGCCCCCCTGTATCCCTCGGCCAACGATACAAGCGAACACCAGAAGCAGCTCAATGTGGACGCCATCTTCAAGTACTGGCTGAATGCGGGTGCTCCACCGGAGAAACTGGTTCTCGGTGTCCCCTTTTATGGGCGCACCTTCACCCTAGCCTCAGCCGAGGCGCATGAGCCGGGCTCTGCGCACATTGGACGCGGCATTGGTGGAAATTATTCGCGGGAACCGGGAGTTCTAGGCTACAACGAGATCTGCGAGCAGATGCAGCAGGAGGAGTGGACCGAGAAGTGGGAGGCGGAGCAGCAGGTGCCCTATGCCTACAGGCAGCGTCAGTGGGTGGGCTATGAGAATCCACGCAGTCTCTCGCTCAAGGCCCAGTATGCAGTGGATCACCAGCTGGGCGGCATTATGGTTTGGTCCCTGGAGTCCGACGATTTCCATGGCACCTGCGGCCAGGAACGCTACCCCTTGCTACGCGCAATCAATCGAGTGTTCTTCGGCAGCGACACGCCCACAGGTCTGACGCCCGAACCGAGTACGTTGGAGGTGGAGAAGAAACCAGGATTCAGCTGCCCGGCCGATGGCCCGACTGGGTTTGTGCGCGACCCCGACAACTGCTCCAAGTTCTACTACTGCGATGGAGGCATCACCCGGAGCTTCGACTGCCCCGCCGGTCTGAGCTTCGACCCCCACACTGACGGCTGTAACTACTCCGCCTCAGTAAAGTGCTAACCATGCCCCCTTCCTCACACCACATTATCCGTTTCGATGTTTTGTATTTGGTACATTTGGCACTTGGTTGTGGTTCGGGCTATTCGACAATCTTGAGATTCACGGGCATGTTCTCGAAGTTGTAGAGCGGCTGGCCCGGACGCCAGGTGACAAAGTTCTGTTCGCACTTCACCTGCGCTTTCGGCAGGCACTCGATCCTGGCCACGTCAAAGTAGTAGTCCGGCAGGCACTCGTAGTCGATGCGCTCACCATGGCGGCACTGGTAATAGAGCTGGCAATCCCAGAGCTGGCGAAAGAATCCATCCTTCGGGCAGAGACCCATGGACTCCGTTGTAGATTCCTCGGGAATCAGAATAGTGGCATCGCCAAGGGCGGCGAGAATGACACGCCCCAGGCTGTGGCTCTCACCGCACTTGCCGAAATAGTCATCCGAATCGATGGTCCAGGCCATGGCGCCGCCCAGGTTATGGGACTTCAGCAGATGCATCTTCGCCCAGATGCTGCGCGCATTCTCGTAGCTAATCCAATGGTCGTCCTTGTAGGCATAAGGCACCTGTGCCTGCTCGTCAAATTTCTGCGTCCACGAGCTGGCGAACATGCACCACTCAGCGTAGGTCATGAAGCCAGGCTCGCGGGTCAAGGGTGTCTTCAGGCCAGGACCCTTGCAGGGGGAACCGACCGTCGTCTGGTGGTTGTCCATGATGTACGAGCGCACGAAGAGCGGAATGTTCAAGATCAGCTTCGCTGGCGCCTTGCCCAGATTCTTCCAGAGCTTGATGGACTCAACGACGTTATTTTCGCCAGAGAGCGGCGCGTTGTAGCCGAGATGCATCTGATACGGGTCCCGATTGTCGTGGTGCATCAGGTTGATATAATGCGCATGCTTGACCAGTTTGGGAATGTCATACCATTCCAGGGTGGTCTTGTCCGTACGCCCCAAAACGGCCACCATCAGAATAAATTGATGCTCCTGGCAACTGGTGAAGAGCGGCAGCAATTAGTGGAGCTGCACAAGGGCTGTGCCTCGATCGTACTCACATTATCTTTAACTCCTCCAGCAACAGGACAAAGTTCCTCCGATCCTCAAGCTTGCCGCCGCGCTGCGTGGGATAGCGCCAGTCAATCTGTACGCCGTCGAAGCGCCACTCGTACATGAACTCGATCAGCGAGGTGAAGAACCGATCCCGCTTGCGAGAGTCCGCTGCCATCTTGGAGAAGTCGCTCGACTCCTCCAGCCATCCGCCGATCGTGAACATTACCTTCTTAACATTATCTCGCTTGAAGCGGTGTGCGACATTCAGCATATCTGGGGACTCGAGAGGATTAGGCGCAGTCTCACCCCCAATAGTAGTTAGCAATTCTCACCATTTTCGACCAGCAGATACCTGTCAGTGATCTTCACTTCGCCCGTCTCCCCATCCACACCGACACCAGTGCCGTACACCAAATGCGTGCAGAGTCGAAGATCGATGTTCCAGGAAAAGAACTTGCTCGAATTCTTGTAGTAGTAAGATCCCAAATCGTACTGGCAGAATATCTTATCTGTAAACTGTACTTTACTCTCTTTGCTCCCGCTCTCTCTCTCTCTCTCTCTGTACTTACACTCCTTCTCCGCCGCACAGGCACAGACCATAAAGATCAGCAGCAGAAACGCACAATTAAGTGACCACATGACTAGCACACTTTAAAATGAATTATGAAACTTGTAATTTATGGGATTAAAAATCCGTTGATTCGACAACAACTTAAAAAACAAAACAAAAATATTAAATTTAACCGATGTAACTTTCCCGTTTTATTTTCTGTTAATTTTAGATCAGGCGAGTTGAAATGTTTGGAGTATTATGTGTTTCTGGATTACTGGCGATTGTTTGAGTGAATTTTTTAACGTCTATACGTTAAAGAGAGAGCTTGAAAATGAAAAGGCAATTTGATGTTTGTTTCGTTTCGTTTGGGAAATGCCACAACGAAAACTGATTCTAAAATCTGACAGTAGAGCATGAGTCGCGTGCTGTGTTCTTGAATTAAAGCACTACCAAAACTACTACTACTGTTGCTGGCTGG